>JAYRBT010000114.1:77958018-78013914 GCA_036023395.1 Myiotriccus ornatus
GGAAGGGAAGGGAAGGGAAGGGAAGGGAAGGGAAGGGAAGGGAAGGGAAGGGAAGGGAAGGGAAGGGAAGGGAAGGCTCTTTGAGCTATCACCACTATCCAGCTTTCATCTCACAAACTAAAAAGGCATAGAAAATGTGAAGCAGTTGCAAAAGTCTTAAAGAGCAAGTTAAATCATTACCACAGGCTGGGATCTTTTAATATCTCTTGAGCCGAGTGTCACAGACTACACATATTTATGCATTTAATGCAGCTTTAAATAGTACATATAAATGCAAGTCATTGAGCAGTGACAGGAAGTACCTTTACTTACAAAAATATCCTCCTCCAGTGTTGCTATTTCACCTTGAAAAAGTGCCATGTTCAGCATCCCAGACCCTGGACCCTGAGCACCTTTCTTTGGCATCGATCCCGCGGGTCAGCCTCTGAGCAAAGCAGAAGTGTTTGAGAAGAGGTCAAGTTTGTCTCTGGCCTCAGAAGGTGGATTTTGAAGCATCTTTCTTATGTTCTTCCATCATCAAAACCTGTGAAAAAGAAATTAATCATGTTTGGATTACTGCAAGAAGCTGGGGATTATGCAAACTATTTCCTGTTGCATTATAAGAGAAATGCCTGTTTTCATAAATAATGTATTTATCTAAAACTGTAGCCAAATAGAAGGCCCCATTCCTTAGCAGTCAGACACAGAAACTGCTATAATTTAGCGAACCGCAAATGAAAAAGAAACTTCTCATATGAAGCTACCCTGATAAATAGATCTTGTTATGAGAAGTTGATGTAACACAGAAATGGCACTAATAGCAGAACTGTGTGTGTCTGGAATGAGATTTTACCTTAAATGTTATTCAGTAAATGAAAAGAATCATTAAAATATATTACAAGCTATTACTAGAAAAATCCCTCCAAGTAATTTTTTTTTTTTACTGCCATCTTCTTTTACAAACTCATTGCAAATTTTGAGGGAAAGAGGCCAGACAATCAAGAGACAGCTTAGTTTCATAAAGAATGAAAATATTTTTGCTGATGACTTCAAGGCCATTACAAGTGCCACCAATGACCGAGGTGAGATCCAGCATAGTCCCTCAGGCACTGTAAAACAGGACAGCTGAGTCACAATGAATCTTCTCATGGTGACAGTAAATGTTCACTTTACCGGAAAAGAAGAGAGAGTCTGATGATGGTTCAGCCATTTCATCGTTGCCACTGTTCTTAACTTGCTTGGAACAAGTGAGGGTGCTGTTTCTAGAGCTACATTTACAAAGGTGCAGTGTTTGTGTAGTGTTTAGCAGAATGGACTGCTCTTCAGTTCTTAGAGATCAAAGACACTACAGTTCTGCTACTAATTATGATGACCATTTTCACTCAGGAAAAGGTTGCTAGATTGTTACTAAGAGAAGTAACAGGTGGAAAAAGAGACAGAGAAATTTCATGGGATCATAGAACATCCTGAGTTTGAAGGGTCCGACTAAGAGCATCAAATTCCAGCTCCTGGTCCTGCACAGAATACCCCCAAGAATCATACCATGTGTCCAAGAGCATTGTCCAAATGGTTCTTGAACTCTGTCAGGCTTGGTGCTGTGACCACTTCCCTGGGGAACCTGTTCCAGTGCCCAACCACCCTCTGGGTGAAAACCTTTTCCTAATATCCAACCTAAACCTGGGCAATGCTTCATGCCATTCCCTCTGGTCCTCTCATTGTCCACCAGAGAGCCTGTCCCTCTGCCTCGCCTTGTGAGGAAGTTGTAGACACCTATGAGGTCTCCACTTTCTCCACTTTGAATACTCCTCTTACAGAAAGTTATCTGCAGACTGTCCAGCCATACTTATGCTAGCCAGCTTGTAGACAAAGGTGGTGTATAATTATAGTCCCTAGCGTTTTGGTTATTTTAGCACAGGATTTACCTGTGTTGCGTTGCTTAGAATGCTGCAGTGTTTTAATCAAAATTGGTGAATTAAAGTATTACAAGTAATTTTTTTTATATTGGTGTACAGGCAGCCACAGATGGAGATTATTTACAGCTAATTTACACCATTTGAAAATCTTATTCTTGATCAAAATTATAATAAATTATAATATTTATAAATTTAAAAATTCACAGACTAGGCACTTTGAAGACTTCTGTACAAAGCAGCTTCAGACCCTCAACTTCTTATGGTTGTTCATGAAGTTCATGAAGCTCATTTTATATTGTTTGGCCATATCCCTAAAAAAAACCAAAACCATTAAACAAATGTTAGGCCAACTGTTGTCCAGATACCAATTGCGAAGTTCTGCGAAAATGATCTTTTGGAAACTCTTTGTTATTAAGGCACCACTGATAAAAAATAACTGTCCCGCAGTATCTCAAATCTACTGACGTCTGTTATAAATTTCCCTTTTCTGCACTCTAATGAAAAACTCAGCACTGCAGTTCAAGGACCTGAATTCCATAGCCAGATAGCTTAATTTGCCAATCCACTTCATCCATAAAACATAGTCTACACACATGGAACATATTATAGGAAATTCAAATGTGTATAAAAAGAACAGTTGAGAGAAGAAGGAACATAGGATGCAGCCATATCCTGCAAATAATTTTTTTCTAGAAGATCTTTTTCTAAAGAAGTACCAAATCTTAAAATTAACCCACCACTGTACTAAATGGTCTCAGGCTGATACGAAATGTCTGTGACCCTCGAGGGCCCCTTCCAATTGGGCATATTCTGTGATTCTGTGAAAAATAAGGCCAGATCGTTGAAACTCAGTGTAACAGAAAGGCCTCAGCTCCAGAAAAAAACAATGGCTTGTTACATGAAATGAAACATTAGCATTGAGACATAGACAAAACAACCTGGAATGAAAACCTGCTTTAAGTTCATGGCAGTTTCAGACAGAAAACACACAGACAACTGAAGGGCCTATTTTAATTACTTGTCAAAAAGCTGAAAGTTCAAAGCAACTCACTTTATAATGGCATTTTCTGGAAAACAAAAATATTCCCAATTCAAAGAACAGCTGAAAAAAATATCAACACAACTTCAGTTAGAAAAATCGTCAGCAACTCAGAATTAAGATTAAGAAATATGAAGCAGTACAGAAATATGAAGTACATATAACTATAGAAAGCATTGAAATGGTGCAAGAAAAGAAGGTATTCCTAAGACTGCATCTGCCAGTAAACTATTCCAGGTCATCCGCAGAGCACTAATGATACACAAGAGCCCAAAAACTTTCTGAATCCAGGTCAGCCTTTTGTTAAGAGAAGGACCTCTGAGGACTAGAGAGCAAATTAATTGATTTGGTTTCAGGTACGGATACCTCACTCCTTGTTTCCCACATTGCCTCCTGCAATGGAAATGTTACCTTGTCATGTATATAGTGCAGAGAGCTTGAGGATGGAAACGAATATCAAGCCAACATTTCTCTTAGTGGATGGTTTTCTAAATGTGGGCAGGCACATGCACTAATCAACCCTCTCCCTTTCCTCAGGAGGCTGCTTAGAGAAATATATGGTAGTCGGATTCATGCTATGTTTCTTAGGGAATAGGGAACAGATGGAAAAAATTTAACTCCCAGGGCCTATAGCTGCTGGGGGATTCCCTCATGCCACTTAAGTCTTTGAACTAAAAAGAAAGAAAGTTTCTCAAACCACAGAAAGAAAATTTTACTCCCCACTAACTTTTCTATTTATTTTAAAAAACTCTTTCAGCAGAGAAAACGTTTCTCTGCAGCAGATATGAGAGCTGCCCCAGGTCCATGGAGCAATCCCATGGTGTGCACTGTGGTTGTCCTGCCAATTTCCCTTTGAGCTAAACCACAAAATGATGGATTGCCAGCCACAAGAGAGTGTATTATTCTGATGTTCAGCACTTACGTGTGGAGAATATTAACTGACCCTTTTTATTGATTAATTGCACCTTTTAATGCCATTAGGGAAAGGGTTAGGTTATAGTATCCCGCTGAATGGGACAAGGAAGTGGCACAAAGGGCTTATAAATCACCCAACTCACAGGGGCTTCACCAGTTGTGCAAATGTACAGATGTGGACAAAATACAAGTTAATTGCATTGTTAGTCACATGAACAGAAACACATAGTGTTTCTTTGAAGAAAACAAACTAATTTTGACCATGGTAAATACAGCTATTATTGATGATGTTGACTGCAATTGACTGCTGGATTGAACCATCTCACTTGAACTCAGGGAAGCCAATAGGACTTGGCAAGATAGCCCAGGGATCACCAACACAAAAACGTCGGACATGTGTCTGTCCCGAGGCGATGTGGTGATGTCTAGGGACATAGCAGTCCACTCAGAGCAGTTTCCTGCCAGGCAAGACTGCTTGATTATTACACTGTGAGCAACTGCAAATGCAAGTATTGAGGGTGCAACCAGGAGTGGCCTAAAACAAGTCAACAGGAACCAAAGTTCTGTTTTCCTTTTTAAAGCCATGGATTTTTCTTCCCTTCTCTCCTCTTCCCTTTAATTTCCAGTGGATCCCTAAGAGAGCAAATGAAGTTAATATTTAAACTGTGATTTAAGCCATGGCAGAAGAAAAGTGACCAAAGTAGTGCTGGGGGCCTGTGGGCTAACAGAGCTGTTAGTTTCTCTATTGTTGACTCAGCTGATAAGAGTAAAAAATGTTTATATTTATTTTAGGAAGCCATCAAAAGAGTATCCTTCCAATCCTGACTGTAGCCTTTAGGTACTTGCAGTGATTACTTCAATAGCAGCTCTTTTTTTATCTGGCTCAGCCAATAACTCTGAACTTCCTCCATGAAACAGGAATCTAGCTTCTCTGGTTTTTCCTCTTCTATCCCATCCTGTCAGAGAGCAGAAGTCACTTGCAATCCTGAACCTAAAGTTCTTGTGAAGACGCATTTATTTGCAAGTTTCAGGTCCCAGTGTGGGAAGGGGAAGAGGAATGTAGTTGTATTATAAATATCCCTTCAGGAGGGAGAGTACTTACATAACACCAAGATATAATTTTTCCTCTGTATTTTGACCACCATCTTCTCAATTCACCTGTTCCAGCCCCTCAGAAGGTTGTTAGTCCAGCTGAAGGGTGGTAATTGCAGGCTGCATCAGTCCAAGAATGTGAATGTGAAGAATTCCCTTTCTGGTAAGATGCCTTGAGGCACTCCCTTAGTTTGCAGCAAAATCTCACCCTACACATGGCCTCCTCATGTACTTGCCTCATTCACTGACTTAAACAACTGTCAGTTTCCCCCAAAACCAGCACAAACCCCAGCTTGTGGTATAGGGTACTCCAGCTGTAGGTGGGGAAAGTGCTGACACGGATCCCCTGGGCGTGAGGTCTTGCCCGCTTGCCCTTCACCCACCACTGTTGTCCCAAACCCACAGAGTGACAGACAAACAGCCCCCTCCCACCCTGCCCAGAGCAGTGAAGGCCAGGGACAGAGAGCTGATCCTCTTGGGGAGAATCTAGGCAAACATTTCATGAAAAGAAACATGCACCAGTTAGCCTTATGGCTGTCTTCATGCACTGACCACAATTATCATTAAAAAAGCCTAGCACAGGGACATCCCCAGGCTAGGGCGGATGGTCTGGGCTTGGGAGACAGGAACTGCAGGCACAAGAGAGATGCTGAGAGGTGAGAGTCTCTTGGTTCTTTCTCTTACATACTGCCTCATTGCATAGGAAAATTACCCTACACTAAAAAAAAAAAAGAGACAAATGAAAAAGAAGAAGAGCAGATTACCTTTTCCCTTCACAAACAAGGAGAGAGAGGCAAGACAAACTATGCTGCTTTCAGGTCCAATTCTTTCCATGTATACTTCCTGGGGCAGTGCGGTTATGTGCCTACCTAATAGCTCAGTCTAGCTCCAGGTAAGTAGTCATTAGTTTTCTTGGGAAATGCTCTAGCAAGTAAGATACAAAAAGTGGGTAAAATTTTTCAGTCCTTAGTGCTGAAGGATATCTATAGAGAGATGTATAGTTACATAGTTATAAATATAGGTAGAGGGGTACACACACATATGGAGCTTAATAAAAATCAATAGTTTTGGTGCTACTTTATGTAGGGGTGGAACAGAAATAAAGAAGAAGGGGGGATATACGAATTTAATAAGCTCAGACATAATTGCCATGAGTAAATGTTAATGCATAGGAATGAACCTTTTTCTTTTTACTTTATGCATATTAATAGGCTCCCTCTTTGTGAAAGAATGACATCAGACATTGATAAATTTGACAGAAGTGAAAGGAAAAATGGTCACACTATTAGGAACATTCCTGAGGTGGTGTTGAATGGTGTCTTTGATACATCAGCCTTCAGTCTCTGAGCACATTCACATTAAATTGTGTGTACACTCAGAATTCAAATGAGCTGCTTCTTTAGATGCTGGCTTTTAGCAGCAGTCCCACCAGACGGGCTGGAATCAAACCTACAGTTTCAGAATATGGTATAGGATAATTTTCCAGTACAGTTTGTGCCTGCTGATCTCTCAGAAGATTAGAGAAAGAGGCAGCATATAGCAGATCGTTAAAGATCTACACGAGGATGAAGAGTAAAAAAAAAATCTTCAATGAACACACTGCTCCAAGTACAGACTCTCTCCTATGCCAAGAGATTGGTCCAAGGCTGTGTGTATAATATTGCTGAAAGCAGAAAGATGACAAATTGCTTGGAATGGATTCACTCAAAAGCAAGCGAGAGCTAACCATTGATGTCTGAATACCTCAGCAATGTCTGAACACTGCTGCATTGTCACAACATGTATGCTCTTTATAACCCTTCAAGAAACCACTGTGAAAACGGTGCTACACACCTGCAATATATGTGTTTGTCTGGAGACATCAGATCAGTACAGTAACTGTCTAAGAATCTTCCAGTAAAGCCAGCATACACAGGTGCATCACATGGCTTGGGATTCACAGTGAGCCTAGAAATAAATAAAAAGCTGAAGTCATACATCTTTTTCTCATTAGCCCATTGCTTTTGAGAACTAGACATTGGGAGGCTGGTAGTTAAAGATGTGAGTTAATACTACTGACACACATTTCTGAGCAACTTAAACCCCCCCAAAAAACAGAAACCAACCAACCAAAAAACCAAAAAGAAACAAACACCACACATGAAAGGAAAATATTTGGGATGTGGAAAAGGAGGCAGCAATGGAAAATGAATGCATAAAGAGAAGAAACAGAGGTGAGTGAATGTGTGTTAGGTTATATATGTTAGTCTACTAGAAAATTATGTTTTATATAGAAATTTCAGCCGTTCAGTGAGATTTCTGTAATGATGTCTGCTTTTAACAAACAATAGGAAAGGCAAAATTCTTTTTTAAAAAAGTAAAATCTTGAATAACCGTTTTCTCCTCCTTTGCTCCATCAGTGTGCAAGTACTGGCTTTGGAGACATACAGATATAGAAATAAGATATAAATATCCACCTTCCTGTTCATCACATAAAAAATCACCACTGGGTTTTTAATTCGTTTTTTTTCTGGTTTCATACAACAGTTAAAAATATTTGGGTTTGGTTTTTTTTCTTTTAAAAATATCAAAGTGTCTTTTGGTAAGCAAATGTAGGACATCATCTATATTTTTACATAATTTTTTTTGGATGTCAACCATAAGGCTGCTGGCAAATTAATTAGCAAATGTAGCCAAGATGATGAGGGCTAGTTACAAATATTAGCTCTTCTATGCAAAAAAACAAGTCCATTTCAGTCTATTCAAGACAAACTGTTTTTACTAGAACTGCTGTATATTTGAATCTCTCAGTGCCTACTATCACAGCATGCCTAGTAGTTAAAGATAATTAAAGTGATAATACACCTGTTAACTGTGGAGATATTGTGCCTACCATCAGACAGCTTAGAATAACTAAAACAAACTGGCAGAAGGGTTGAGCATGCAGTCTGCAGGTTCCTGTGGCTAAGAGAAGCCTCACACCCTCAATAGAGTCCTATTTTACAGAGCAGAGGCCACAGTCTAACAAGGCAACTGTTTTACTGATCATTCCCCTTCATAGTCAGGTGGACCAATTTCACTCTTTTTCACCCATCTGAAGATTTTTATTAATGTTTCTCCTTAGGGAAAATACTCCAACTGCTTACTTTTCCTCTTAACAGCTAAGTGTTTAAGTGTTTAACGTGTCTTTTACCTTCTCTTAAAGCAGCCCAATGTCTGCAAGCCTGTTCAAGATGGCACCTGAGTTTTTCCCTCACCCCATGTTTTCAGCATCATCAACATCAGCATTTTAAGTAAGCAGCACTGTCTAAAGAGCTGATTGCTTCTGCATGACAGAAATGCTCAAATACTGTGCTGCTATCCAGCACAATATATTCAAAAATCACAGACAAGAAGAAGGATTTTATTTAAGAGGTCCTCTTTCTACAAAACCATATGCTTACTGTAAGGACAGAGGTGTTGTATTTAACTGGCAATGACCACTTTTATTTTAAGCTGGCAGTAGCCTGCAACAGCAAATATATCCAAGCATTTTATTCGTCCAAGGATACTCATTTTCCTTCTCCTGCAGATACCCTTTCTTTCTATGTGTCCAGTGGCTAGAAGCCAAGAAACTCATTTTACGCTTGATAATTCGCTGCTAATCAGTGCTAATCTGTTTGGGAAAACATCTGTAGCTCAAGCACAAAGAGAATCATATCAGTTCAGCTGCATCATTGGTGACTGTTCACCACTGAGTGCAACTCTGTGAATGCTTTCATGGGACCCACATAGAGATTCATTCACTCGTGCAAGTG
The DNA here is from genome assembly GCA_036023395.1 of Myiotriccus ornatus. Taxonomy (NCBI): domain Eukaryota; kingdom Metazoa; phylum Chordata; class Aves; order Passeriformes; family Tyrannidae; genus Myiotriccus; species Myiotriccus ornatus. The sequence continues at coordinate 77,966,733 of JAYRBT010000114.1, forward strand.
ATTTCCCACTAAGAATCAACAAGACGTTGGCACTTTTTGAGACCTGGACATTTAAAATGAAAGTAAGAAATAAGTGCTGGTTCTATGTGCACCAATTTCACTATTCACATCTCTGAGAGCAGTAGTCCCTACTAATACAGTTTTACCGCTGCAAAGCTTGTGGAAGGTTGTTTTGGTCCTAGTGAAACCTACTCAACTAAAAAAAAAAAGTCAAGACAGCTCTGTAAGGGAGGTACAAATCATGCCAGGTTTGCTTTGAATTTATGGCACTTGAATTTCCATTGGGCAGATATCCATCACCCCAACATTTTATACAGGCAATGATTAGGAGCAAAATTTGTATAACACAGTCTATGAACACAACCATGGAAAGTGCAGCTTCCTCATGAAAACAACTGTAGACGGGGGGGGAATGGAGGCAAATATGCCAAACTTCATGAAATCTAACAATGCCTGGCTTTCAAACCCTGAGCAGGCACTCAGACAACAAATACTGAATACCTCATGCAAAATAAGGTTTATGTCATTGCTGCAAAATTCCTTCTCTGATATTTTCCTGTGGGCTTTGAGCCATATGTTTCTGCATAATACAGCAAAGGCACAATTAAGCTGCTCTGTAAGACCATGCTCTGCCAATGCCAGCACTCTCCCGAGCAGGGGCACTGCGGCGAGGGGAGCCAAGGCACACACAGGCTGCGTCTCGCCTTACATCTGAGGGCTCAGTTTTGAGTCCAGGCTCCTGAGGCATGTCTCAGCTCAGCTTGAGGGATCCATAGGGTGGTTATTCAAATGTGATGTTGTCCTGGTCTCATCTGGAATGCCTGCATGACAGCATTTCCCACTTACCCCTTTTTTTATTCATTAAAAATAAGACAGCATGAGCCTCTGAGAAACCTGTCTGTAAAATAAAGGTCTGCATTAAAACCAGGTATGAAAAAACTATCTTCCTGACAAGCAGTCGCTATTTGGAGGTGCATCTATCTCTCAGGGAATCAGTTACATGCCAGAAACAGAAACAATCCCATACAAACAGCAACATTAGGGGAATCTTAAGGCTGAAATTTAAGCGCTGAAAAGACAGAGTGCACCTCAGAAAAAGCTAGATTAGCTACCTTATCACTGCCTGCAAGCATACATACAATATTACAGCCCTTAATTAAGCAGACATGTTTTCTCTCTGACAGAAGTTATCAGATGGTCTTCTAGATTTTCAGTGTTTAGCATATATTAACAATTTGTCTCTTTACCAAGTGTCCATCATTTAATTAGCATAAAAACCCCCTAGCCCTCTGTTCACTTGGTCATCTTCATAATACATACTCTTATCTCAAAGGTACTTATTTTAATAATTTCATTAGTACAGATGTACAATGCATTCCACTAGACATTTTTCAATTTAGAGATAGCTGTACTTCTTAGCAATAATTTATTACTTATTACCTTGCAAGATGTTTTTCAGACAAATAAGCTCACAATTCCATTACCAGTATCTTTTAATGATGTTTCTGTTTCAGATTGCTTTATCATTGGAGTCTAATCCAAATTTCACTGCACTTTCCCATTAATTTCAATGAAAGGCTCTGTTCTTCGTTTTCCAAGCAGCTCAAAACACATCTCAGGAAAATCTGTATACTATTTATCCAACGAGACATTTTAAAATAAAAAGCAAAAAATTTCTTTAACATCAAATTGCCTCTCTAATGAGCAAAAATCTTGCAGAGGTTTGTCACTAGTTAGATGAGAGCATGTTCTAGAACACAGTGAGTGAAAGAAACCTGGATGTTGAATGATAAATGGGAACAGGGTGTTTTCAGAATTACTTTAGAAGACAGTACAAATGAGTTTCATATGTAGACTTGCAAAATCACTCATGTTGGGCAAATTTGAAAACTTACCCAAAATGGTAAAGACTGAGAAGAGATAATACTACAAGAAAGTGCTAGAAACACAAGGTGATCTCTGGATCTTTGGGCTGTCCATCACCTATTCCACGCTCCTTAACTCAACTGTGAATCTTGGAGGATTTCCTACTGCAGGACACAGTCGCAAAGAAAAGTCGTAACTCTGAAAAGTAGAATCTCTGTAGAGTGACCCCTCCTTTACTCCACTCTCAAGGGATCCCACCTGGGTTATTAAAGCCAGCTCTGGGGCACCCAACATAAGAACATGGACCTGTTGGACAGGTCCAGAGGACAGCCACGAAGATGATGAGAGATGGAGCATCTCCCCTGTGAAGTCAAACTCAGAGAGCTGGAGCTTTTCAACCTGAGGTATGAAGCAAGAACCCCAGTATCTCCTTGTTCCATGCTCTTCCTTAATGGTTATGCGATTTCACTGCCTATATCATGATCCACTCTTGAAAAAAGAATTCTAAAACTTGTAAAGGATACCTGAGAACTTTGCTGTGTTAAAAATTCACCTAATATCTTACCTCTTGGTTTTCTCCTCTCACTTTGCTCCAAACTTAAAATTTTTGGTGTTTTTTGCTGTTGAGCAAGTACATTACATGGTTTCAATGATGTTTTGGAAAGACCAAACTGAAGATTTAAAAAATTAAGTACTTTAAACACTAATTTAATAAGTATGTTGTGTTAAGTTAGGAATATTGAGTACTAGTCCCTCGTACTTAAATTCATATTAAGAGAAAGGGAAAGTTACCCCGAGGGCACCCCATGAGAGGTAATATCCATGCTTATTAAAATAGCAAAATATTAATTATCTATAATTAATATATTTTTCTACAGGGTAGGATTGTGATTGACCCTCTGAAAATTAGACATTGAGAAGACTTGTTACACAACTGATTTTCTTTTCTTGAACTACAAATTTGTTCCTTGTAGTTTCGTCTGTAATGATTTATTCAGTAGTTTATTAAAAAAGAAGAAAAAAAAGCCTTGTTATTCTTTCCTGAACTTTCACAAAAGAATGAAGAGATTTAAGCAAGAGAAAAAAATGAGACACTGTATTTCTCTCTTATCAATATCAGAAACTCATCCTAATAAGGATTACTCCTATTCTGAAACCAAAGCTCTTCCTGTTTCCATAAAACTATTCACAAGTTGCATATATTTCCATATTTGATCTGCATTAATATTAAAACCTTCCTGAAGTTTCTGGAAAGATTTACATGTTTTTATCATCAGATAAATCCTTTATTATCTTGTACCAAAAGTTCATTGTTCTTTAAATGCAATAAATACTTAATTTGAACAAACAAAGCAAAAGCAATTAAGGAAAAGAGGTGCCCTATGGAAAAAAAAAAAAAAAAAGGAAAAGAAAAGAAACCTGGAGATTAAATTCACAACCACATTAGTTGTCTGCATAAGAATTTCCAGAGTTAATACCAAATAGCAAAAAAGAAGCAAATACCAAAGCTTATATGTAGAAGTCAGAACCATGCACTGCTGTATTGGATGGATGAGTAGCAAAAGAGACAGGATATGGTTGTGGTTGCTGGAGACAGGATGCAAGAGGCAGGTGGACAGCACGACAGGACTGAACAGACTGCAAACTCTCCAGTAACATTGGCAGTAGGAAGTGGATTTTTTTTCCCAGGAGCTATAAGGTGTTGAAAGGTTTTATTTATTTATGATCAATCCTTTGGAGTTCTAAATCTCACAAGAAGTTGCTCAGCAGATCAGAGATTCCTCAAGAACATCACATCCTGGTACTTCAGCACTTCCCATCGTACCTATCTGCCAAGAAGTGTGGGTATGGATGAACAGAGACATTAATAAGAGAGCAGAGGTGAAGAGGGGAAGAATAAGAAGCTATTCTCATAGACCTTGTGCAAACACACTACAAGAGTGAAACAGATTTAAAGGGAGATAAGTTTGAAAGTGTTTGGACTTGTGTCTGAGGCAAATTTCACTGTCTTTAAAAGTAGCCTAGATCTAAACTAATATATCACTCAGAATATACACCTCATGCTGCTGGTCTCACTTCTGATCCTACCAGGCAGTTTACTCCTACAGTAAAAAAAAAATTTCATCTTTATCTTATTTGGCTATCTCTCTTTTTGTGTCTTCTGTGGCTTGCAATCCCCGTTTCTTGCCATCTGTCAGTGAGACAGGCCAGGGAAATACAGAACCACTGGTACTTATAGCACTTGAAACTCATGGATAAATCATTAGAGAACATGCTATAGGGAACAACTTCACAATGACAAGGAAATAAAACCAATTTTAAAATAAGTCTTCTCAAATTCTTATTTCCATAGGGTCAATCCTCAGTCATTCCCACAGAAAACTCTACACAAGAGGGAGAGAAAGAGAAAAATTGTCTGAGGTTTCCCTCTGAGAACATTTGACTTCTTCCTCAGAGGTGATGGAATTTGCTCTCCATGCTCCATGGAGCAATGGTGGGGGGATTAGTCTCCCACTCCATTAAACTTTCCTACAGCCACAGGAGACTATGCAATTTCTAGCTCTTTTCTAAATGATAGTTTGCTCAAAAGGCCTCCTGCTACATTTGAAATGTAGGACAGGTGTTGCCGCATTAGCTATAGACCCACACAAAGAACCCAGAGATATAGGAGAGAGGTAACACAGCAAATTCTACAAATATTCTTACTATATAATCTATATAGAACAAAGGGGGTTTCTCAGATTAAGATGATATGAAAATTCAGTTTTCTTTTAGCATTATAACTTTAGAGGGGATTTGAAAGTTTCCTGTTCTTCAGCACTAAAAACTTGCAGTAAAACATCACACAGTACAACACTGAGTTTTAATACTGATCTTTTTTTCGCATAACAAGCCACCAAGCAACTCTGTTTGTAGTATTGCTATCTACAGAACACATAATCTTTACCCTGTCACAAGTCTTTCCTGCTGCTGTAGAATTTGTTTCATATGATATCCTCCTCCTGCTATTTCCATTTCGGAACAACCTCTCTTACCTCCTCCCACTCCACTTAAGTGCTTGTGTGTGACTGCAGCTGAAAGTAAGGGGTAGTCACTGTTGTTGTCATATTTGTGGAAACACTGTGCAGATGACTCACAGTGCTGACAACCTGAAAACTCCTGCTCTTTTGATCTGGTACTTGCATTTCCTCCTCCTTTGCCACATCCCAAAAGTCAAAGTAAGTGGACATGTCCTCTGTGTGTGTGACAGTGGTTATCAGGATTTTTTCCGTGTCCAAACATTTTTGACTGAAGTCACTGGGGTTTGCTTTGAAGATCCCAGGATTAACTTTTCCTTTCATACCTTCAAAGAAGGCAACGTTCCATATCAGTATCATTCATCAAGTCAGTGATTTCATGAAGGTAAAATGGTGGGCATGAATCTTATTACCACAGTGGTTCCCTTGAGCTTCTGTGGTGAAATAAAAGGGCATCAAACCATTTATGAATAATTGCTGTGGTCTTTGAGGCTGCTCTGCTCTACTCAGATAAATGGAGCATCAGCAGAAATTATCATCAGGTCAGGTAACTCTAAGGGTCAGATCCTCAGCAGATGTGAATTGCTATCACCCTAATTAAAAAAAAAAAAAAAAGTCACCATTAATACTACTTTGAGGTTCGGCTTTAGGAAGCATTTATCTTACCGTGTTCATCTGAATTTATGAGGAACCTGCACTTAAAAATTAAATTGTATCTGAGAGTCAGGAACAAGGATCATCTTTATATGAACAATTGGATATGACAAAATTATGGCAAACAAAAATTCAGGGGTCATGAATACCCAAGTAATTTACCTTAAAGAACATGCAAAAAGATGTTTCACTGGAATAGGATGTTGTCTGGAGATAACATCAAAGCTAACACAATATCACGGCTGTTACCATTCAAAAAAACTCTATCTACAGTTAAAAAGATAAACAGGGTGCATGAGAAAGATAACTCAAAATCTAAAATTAAATAGTTTGCAGTCTCCAGTTAAACTTAATGAGTAGCAAAATGATTTAAGAAAATAAGGCATTCATTTCACGACTATTGTATAGACGGTTATCGTTGCTTGTTATGATTATAAGATCACGCTTCAGATGCTTACGTCTCCCCAGTTTTCAACTCTTCCAAGAGTTATAGCTCTGGCACTTCTCTGTAGCACAAAAATACAGCACAGCTTCTTGCAATTTCCTGAGACACTGCACCTGCAATATATTCATGCTAATTGCTCCGAACTCATGCATACAGATGACAAAAGAACCTGAACGGCAATTCAGCTTTTTAATGCAAAGGAAACATAATTGTTTTATAATATGCTGTAAGTTTTAAACCTGCAGGTTAAGTATTCATTTAATTATTTAGGAAGAGGTTGCACTTCTCTCTCTATACAAGAGGCAGCTTGCCTCTGCACCATGCCAGGAGAAGGAAGGGGCAAGAGCTCAGATTTGGGATTTTTCTTCCTCTTTTTGCAACTCACACTTTCCCCTTATTACAAATGCAGTTTTGCTTCTGCTGCCTCGGCTCATCCACTTATCACTGATATTTTCAGAAACAGACTATTTGAGTCAAATGTGTTGAGGAGCAAATAGAGGAAGAGGAGAAGAAATAGGGACTCCTGTGTTTACTGCACAGGCAACTGGATTCAACACAGCTATTACAAAACCCATACGTCAGATCTTGTACTAGTTAAGGGATGTTGTTTCAGACCCTATCAGCAGAATGGCAGGAAAAAAAACGGTTGTGCAACAGAGTCAAAAGTATTTTCAGTTTCTGATGAGAAAACTTACTTTAACAGCAGACCTCGTAAGATGTATCAGTAGCTACCAAATATCTCTTTCGACTCAAAACACTGAAGCCTGTGTTCTTCAAAATGGACAAACCAATGAAAAGGCTTACCTCTGGATTTGTGTGCGTGTTTGATCCAGTAGTTGTAATACGTTGTCATAGCACACAGAGTCATTAAATTTGTCTAAAGGTACTACATTAAAAAATCATCAAATGCAATGAACCATGGTTTAAATTTTCAAAAGACCTCACATAATTCAAGGGTCCACTTTCCATTAGTACTTCCTAGGTAGTAATGAGACTTTACAGAATTAAGCAGTGCAACACCTCATAGTGCTGATCCTACCTCACACAAATTTTCCACCACTTAGGTGCAGGATCAACAGAAAGCTGCTGAGCAGAACATACACCAAACTAGCAAGAGATAAATTTCAGCCTAAAGGGACAGTGTTTATACATGTCCAGAGAGACACAGTCTCTGTACAGAGCTTTAATAGATCTCTATACAGATCTTAATAGATCCTAAATAATCTCAACCATTTGTATGATACAAAACATTGAATTTACACTTTTAAAGAGTAATAATGGCAGGCAAGGTGAAGTGAGAGCTTTGGAGTTGTCACCCTGTGAGGATGTGGGGGACAGGGTCCAACTGCTCCTTCTGCCCAAACCATAGCCTGAGCTTGAGTTTAAACCAGCACCCCAAGAGAGAATCTCAACATCCAGCTTTCCGTAGGCTGGGAAAATTATCTCAGTCACCAACACAAGATTTGCTCCTTCTTACAAAAATAATTCGATATACAGAGAATTGAGGTCAGAGAGAGCATCTTTAACCCCAGTAATAAGGAAACATATCAAAGATGGGGGTTCAGTTCCACATCTGATAGATGTCACTGCTCCAGAGCAGGGATCTGAACCTGGATCTTTTCCCTTTGTCTCACAGCTACCATTTACTTTGAGCATTTTTTGATCATGCTGGTAGCATCGAGTCTATAGCAAACATAGTCCCATTTTGAAGGCTTCAAGGTTTTAGGCTATAGAAATCCTTGAGGTGGATCTCAATATTTAGGTGAGTTTGGACAGCAAAATCTTGAGCATATGCAAAACTTAACATGCTAAACTAATAGTCAGGAGGTAAGTGACAGCTAAGGAGTAATTATGCCAATGGTACATGAATGCTGGGACAAGGTGATGCCTACACTGTGCAGCAGATTATGGTGACAGAAAAGCTCTGAGCTGCCTTTCACAGTACATCCACAGAGCTCAGCACAGCACCATGCAGAGACAGTCACACGGGTCTCAAAGGCAGCCTAGCCTTTCTGGTATGGCAGAACATGCATTATTAAATTCAATCCCTGTTTCTCAGCAGAGCTAATTAGTTCAGGTGCAGCTCAACGCTGCTATAATTATACTCCATCTGCTTCCAGAGCTAGCTAGTTTGGGTGCTGAGAGCTAGGAAATTTCTCTGCAGTAACCCCTCATGGGAGGGGGCACGATACTATTATGTCCTTAGGCGTGAAAAGAGATGGATTGACGCTTTGGTCTCTTTGATGATGCGAGTCTTAGCAGCCTAAATCCTGCGGAGTTAAATCCTCTCAAGGGACAGATTTTTTAAGATGTTTAAATAGCTAAAGCCCCAGGTATGGCCCCAGTGAGGCTTTTGAAAAATGCCTCATAAGCACTAAGTGTTTGTTGGGTGGTAAATGACTCCGTGCAGCAGCGCAGCAGTGAGAGCCCCATGTCAGACATCCGACTGAGGTAGTCTGTCGGAGGCAGCAGCCCACAGGGCCCTGGCTCTTACCAAAACGTTGATGGGGTCAGATTGTCTTTGCTGGCTTGCAATCCAGCATGTAAATGCTAAGACTCATTTGGCTACACAGAAAATATCAAGCCTGTCTGTTTCTTAAGAAAGAGACAGTGACAACTCAGATGAATGCTAATTTAGCGTTTAGTATTCACTCAATTTAAAATGAAGCCTTGATCCAAAGACTACTGCGGTGAATGGAGTACCTCTCCTCCATGTCATTTCATATTGGATCAGGTCCAGAATTTGTGGCATGGAGCAATTAGTATGAAATAGATTAGGCAACAGCTTTCTTTATTCAGTTGCACAAGTTTTTTCAAGATGAACTGACTGCCCACATTTATTTTATACAGGCAGCTAAATCATCAATACCAACAAGACTGGCATTAATCAACAGAATTACTTCCTTGCTCTCACAGGTATTTTGCTTCATATCCCTTTACAAAGGCTGTCAGGGACCGTCTGTAGCTTCTAGTGCTATACAGCAGTGCCACAGCACATTCTTCTAGACACTGGAGTCATCCATATGCATTTGACCCGCAAGCTTTTCAGCAGCACACTCAAATGAGAACATTTTCAGTGACCACATGAACCCCACAACACATTCTCACTCCATCTGCTTTGTTTAACCACACATCACCTCACTTTGGTAGCATTTATATGCACTTGTGGGTGCATACGTGTCCAGAGACAGCGTGCTCAGCTTCCATGTGCACTGTGCAGGTGTGAATGACACCTGCATTTAACAGGATGGAGTCTGTGTGAGCATCTGTGTCACTGCCATTAATACTTTGTCTCCCCGCACTGCTGCCAATGCCAGCTCTCTCAGCAATGCTATGCCTGTGCTTGCTTTCTGCTTTCCAGGGGCACTGACTAAGGCTACTGAGACTGTTAGATATTGATTGAAACTTAATCAGTTGCTACTTATTTAACCAATAAGCAGACATTACTTTGTGAAATGATTTTGGAAAGTGACAAAGGGAGCTGCCCCACATCACCCACTTCTAGGAGAAGAGCTCTGCATTTCTGCTCTGGCTCAGCCATGGCTGTCTTACTGCCAAGCTGCTCTCTCAGGGTGCAGACAGCCTCCCATGCCTCTTCAGACAGGAAATAATTCCTTATGTAAAGGTTGCTGGCTAATTCTCGCGTATATTCAGCGTATTCAGTCTGGCTAACCTATCTGTCACACTGCACTGCAGCTCTGGACCACGTGAGTGGTATACCATGAGAGATGGCACCCAAAATGCCTGTCTGAGCCCAGCCGTGTGCCCCAGCTCACCAGCCATCCCCACCAGTACCCTTCACCATCCCAGAGCCCCCAGCTTGGGTATCCTGAGGAGCTTTGGCTCTCTTAGATACTCCCCATCAATGGCAGCAGGCTGCCACGAGGCAAATCAAAGGCAGTAAGTAATTAGTGACTGAGAGGTGGTAAGGAGCTGGTGTAAGGGATTTTTGCCCATTTCTGTGCAAGGCTAGAAGTTTAACTCAAAGCATCCCCCGCAGTGGTTTAGGTTGTTAGTGCCTGACTTTGTACTGAAAAGGGGGTGGACTCGCAGGCAGTCACAGCAGAGAGGCATTTTGAGAAGCTGTCTCCACACAGTTACCTCATCTAGTCTGAGAAGTGTGTGTGAGTGACTAAAGCCTGTGCACTATACATTCAAGCAGGTAAGTTAAACCCCTGGCAATTAAAAATAACCTCCCTGGTTTTGCAGTGGGACAGTGGATCAGATGCCGCACCAATGCAGGGGCTCAGCAGTGAACCAGAACTTTACAGCTGGAAGCCAGGACATGACTATGGAACGAGCTGGACACAATAACAAGGGATCAGAGACCTCTCAGGCCTGAAGCTCAGCTGTAAGGTGTGGGCCAAATTACTCTTTTAGACATGGCCATAGGTCAGTCAGGAAGTCTCATGAGCCTCACAGACTTCAGCTTCCCTAAATGACTAAAGGGCCAAAGGCAAATGCAGCTGATGCAAAAGTTCTCCAGAACTCATAATTAATTTTTTCTTTGCTTTTGTCTCTTGGTTCTTCCTTTTCTTCTTTATAATTTTGTAACCTTCTCTCTGTGCAAAGAGAAGGTTGCCATTCCAACGTCTGCTCTAGTTTTAAATTTCAGGTTTTCAGTCCGTGTTTGTTTTCCATTTCTCATTAATACATTACAGATGACTTATTTTATTAATTGCCATCTATTTTTCTAGTTAATTTAATTTTCTGGGAAATAAATACTTTCCTGACCTGTTCCAGTCTTGTTCTAATGCTTAGCCAAATGTCTTAAGGCAGTGAAGGAAAAAACAAACAGCTGAACATCTGCTGAAAAGGTTGCAAGGGTGAATAATCTCTAATAGCTTCTAATGAGCTTCCAGAAATATATTGCATAAGGAGCAATGCACAGACACGAGTTCTTAAACCCTTACCTATAAGACTATCTTGCTCAGTTACTTCAGTCAGTTAGAGACAGAAGAAAATTCAGATGCAGAATATGTTATCAGATACTTTTAAAATGCATCCTACAATGCCGTATCTCTCTTCAAGCAACCATTGACTGGGCTCAACACACACCCTGCTGTTATGCTTTAGGGGTGCAATTTGCATCAGGAAGACTGGAAGCAGTCCCTTACTATAGCTGAAATTCTCCATCATTTTGGTGCACTGCTTGTCTGTCTCATAGCAAGCAAACATAGGAGCTCACCTGCGACCTGCATCCAAAAGTTCCTTTGGTGATGCAGCTCAGCCCTGCCCCTGGAAGTGAGGATTAGGAGGGCAGGCTCGGAGGTCAAGGAGGGCATGTGGTACCTGCACAGGTGTAAAAAGAAGTGCTGTTACTATTCCCCAACTCACTGGCCAAAGCACTAACAGGGCAATTGCTGAAGAGTAATCTCTTCTCTTCGCCTTGGATTTCAATTTCTCCTCTTTGCGGTTGCCCTCAGTTCAGCCACATATATCTGCCCACCATGCTCAGGCAGAGCATATAAGTAAACGCAGCATAAGGAAAGTCAATAGAGTTTCACTCACTTACAATAGAAGTGAATTTAGCCACCAATCGATAATGAACGGCAAAATGTTCCCTTTGTGCCTGTTCTTGCAGCTGTCCTTCATCTGAAGAGTTCAACCCCACTTAGAGAATCAATGTATCAATAGAAAGTAAACTATGTTTTCAGTAAAACTGAATATGTGAGCAGATTCAGCATTGTATGATTATTAATTTCCAAAGTTAACCAAGAGCTTTTAACAGTTTCCATTAAATCTCCAAATGAAATTGAAGCACTTGGAAAATCATCAAAAAATTCTGTATTAAAATACTATCCTCCATCCTTCTATATGTGCAAAAGCAACTTGGCATATTCCTAGGGCAAGCAAGGATACACAGCTGACTGAAAGCAATGATAATTCACTGCCTCTTATGTCTGGGAGAGCCCTGAGCTTATTCTGCCACCTTGTGTGATCAACATAAAGTACAGTACAGTCTCATTTTCAGGTCCATATTTCTTTTTCCACTCCATTAGGTCTCACATCTTATTTAGTACTCCTCAAAGTTGGGAGTTTCTTAAACTCTGGGTAGACAACAACTCATCTCTGATATTCTAATATGGATTGTCAGGATGAACCAAATGTAATATTTTGTTCATACTCCACCTCCCCAAAAGCCACTTAGTTTTATTAGAGCAGTGAACACTTCTTCGTAACTATATAAAAGAATGCACATTTCAATTAGCTGATTGTTAGATTGTGGTTCTCTTGAACTTCATTAAAATTATTCGCTAAATAATGTCTGGGAATTGCTTTAGCCCATATTATCCATTCAAAGGAATTAGCTGGAAAAAAAAAAATCAGTTTTCCAAAAAAAGACTTGAGCTGTGTGACCAGCCACTCCTTCTCTTATGGCCTATTTCACCATTATAGAAATAGTTTCTTTACACTTACTCTGACTGGAAAACCGTGAATGTTAGAAAAACATCTGGCTTTCAGCGTAAAATGTCTGTTGAAAGCAAATACAAAGGTAGTCTTTCAAAAAGTTTCTCCACTGTTTTCTCAATGTTTCTAATTTCTGCCACTGTATTCAGTCATGACAATGTAAAAAATTAAAATACGTAAAATTTAAAAAAACGAAAGCCTTTAATGAAAACCCCAGTTAGAGCCTGTTGGATAAAAATGTTTGATGTTTTTATTAGCTGAATGAATTACTTTTCTTGTTCTGGAAACAGGTAAAGCATTCCTTAAGTTCATCTACAAAAACTGTCTGAAGCTTTATGTCAGACTATCATGAGAAACTCCACGAGGGATCCTCGTGCCCAGAAATGACTGCCAGTACAATGCAAAAATCAATAAAGCTACATGAAACTGTTACCTATGGATGTCATCTCTCTTGGGATCACCAGCAAGTGCCCATGTACATCACAGGTACTGAAACACTTAAATGTGACACGAGCCGTGTCCAGCAAGGCTGCCAGTATAGAGGAACTTCAGCTTGTTCTCAGAAAGGTTCTCAGCACATCCAGGTTTTAAATACCTGTGAGCTTGTGTCTGCTGTTAAGCAGAGGTGACAGAAGGTAGGAAGCAGATTACCAAAAGCTCCTTCTAAATCCTGCGAATGCAGATGTTGACAACTTTTATTGCCTTATGCTCTACAGATACGGAACTACATTTCTTACCAAAGTGAACTACGACTCAGACTTAATTAACCAGAAATGTGGTGCCTACAAGATCTACCCTAAAAGTGTAGTGAGTGCAGTCAAAGCAAAATTCATTCCTGTAGTCTAGTTTTAATGTCTTTTACACAGGGAAATAATTATAGCTAAAAGCTGAGGTTTCCACTTCATACTTATGGAATACAATTCATCTTACAGTATCTCATCATGACCTTAAATTGTGGCTGTGGTCAGAAAACTGTTTATGTTAACATCATACCATTTTACTCACCATACATTCTGCAAGTAATCAAATCACAGGGCTGATCTCCAGTCCTTCCGTGAGGAGAAATGATTGAGGCAGAAAGATCCACAATGATTTTCATAAGAACCAAGCAAAATACATCTACAAGATACAACTCCAAAAAATATGCAATTTGCATGTCAGAGACAACTTTAAAAGACTTGGAATTTGACAAAAATAATTTCAGGCCATACAAACACACGTCTTCACAATTAATAATTAAAATAACTTCAGAAAAACCTGTTTCTTCAATTACCCTGTACAAAATTTTGACCTTTCTTTCAGAAGTTTTTTCTAAAAGGATTAATAAATATATCTATTTAAGAACAAAACTGAAAATTTTGCCTAGACTATATGTTTCTTGTCGACCTAGAGAGAAAAATCATATTAAAATATTTTTTCCAATCACATACTGATTAAAAAACACAACCTTCAAAACATGTTACGCACAGTTTAAATTTCAAAAGGCTTTGTCTCAAGTTTCAAAAGCACAGAGCAGCCCTACAATGTGCATAATTAGCCTAGTACAAGGGAGCATACAGTAAAGGGACCTGGAAAGTTTGAATCCCTTTACAGGCCCTTGCAGAGCCCTTGGCAAGTCATTTCATTCCCTTATATCTCTTTTTCCCTTTCTATTAAGTCAGGGCAATAATACCTACCTTCCCTGAAGAGGTGACAGTAATTAAGTCAATGTTTAGCATAGCACTTTCAAGATGCAAATCTCTGCATTAAAGTTCTAAGTACTATTATTATTATCATCATTATCACTGATTATCATTAAGCTAAAGCTACTGTTTAATTCTGTATGTTCTCATTCTGAGAGATACGTTCAACTACCATTGTAAGCTAATTATACCATCTACTCTTAAGTATAGGAGTACAAAAGCATACCTTCTGCTGCATTTGCAGTCTGTTCCCTCTTTCAAATACTCTTTGTGTAAAGGAAAATATATTCTTAACTAATGCCTTAAGGAAGTTTACATGGTATTGCCAAATTAGCTCTTTGCAATTAGTATCTCAGGTTTCTCTGCAATCCCAGGAAAATAGCAGTAGCCACAAACGCAGTTAATGATGACTTTGTAAAACAGAACTGGAAGTTAATAGTGAAAGGGCTGTCAAAGAGCAAAAGGGTGCTTTTCAAATGACCTTTAAATCCTCTGCGGCTCCTGCAGAGGATAAGAGGTAACATGAGTGACAAAAAAGGCTTTTCCAGCTCACCAGATTTCACCAGGTCAAAGAAAGAAGCATTTGTATTGAATAAATAAATAGATAATTCATCTCCCAGCTCTTTTGGCATCTTTCCCGATATGAGGACAGGTAGGAAGCAGGTCTGTGAAGCTGGATGAATTTCAGAGACCTGTAAAACAGTCAGAGAGCCAGAGAACTGAGCCCAAGTCGCTTGTTACGCAGAACAGAAAGGAACAGAAATTTGCCCACAGGGCTTCAGATGCAATGTGTATCTGTGAATGATATTAAAATGCCAATGTCAATTTAAAACTAAAAATCAGTTTCTTCTGGTTTTGCTCACAAGAATGTGCAGCTGGGTGATGCTACCCTGCCACCCTCCCTGCTGACTGTCGCAGTCATCTGCAAAGCTCAACTTGTATGAGCTTCCAGATGTCTGGGCACAGATATGGCCAACTCTTGTACCTCAAACTCTATCTGCAACAAAAATAGGCACACACACATAGACACACAGTAAAGAGGTGGTGTGTCACATCTTGGCATGAAGCCCTGGAGAAAACCACTCTTCTCCTCCTGATTGTTTGTGTTATGGCAACACATTAGTCTAAATAAATAAGTAATTTTTAATGGACATTGAAATTTTACAGCCTTGAAAGAACCTCTTTGATATGAGACATTTTGTAACAACACAGTGTTTTGAATCTACATAATCTTTCTGTCTAAGGTTATCAAAGCAAAAAGGTTCTGAAGTCAAATAATTAAAAATGCTTGAAAATACTGAGAGACAAAGTAAATGTTACTTTTTATAGGGAAGGAAACTGAAACCTAGACACTAAAATCTGCATCCAATCTCACGCTGTTGGATGAGACACATAATGGCGCATATTCTCAGTGGTGATATATTACAGACCCACCAACCATTTGAGGACCACTGTGGCTCCAGCCTCCTCTGTGTGCCAGGGAATCTCTGTGCTGCAGCAGAGGCTTTCTGCTGTGCCCTTAGTCTCACCCATGACAGAGGGAAGTCAAATGTGCCCGCAGTGCTCATCAGGATCCCAAATGCCAGGCAGGCACTTCCAAGTTAATAATTAGGCACAGCCTGAGCGTCTGCCCTCTGTAACACGGGGACTGGAGGGAAGGCTTTCCTCTCTGAAAGACACTTTTCTGTCATTTAATGTGACATAATACTCACCACCACCTCACCCCAGTTTTCCTTATGGGAGGATGTTCAAAGGATAGTTGCTCAACTCTCATGAGCAAAAGAGGTTAATGAAGATTTTTCAGTGGAAAAGAGGAGGCAAATTACTTCTCTAATGTAAAGAAGGGGTTGAGAAATGAATTAACAGTATTCAATTATATTAGTACCTAAGACAATGGGAGAATAGTCATAAAACACACATGTACATAGACAGCTGTCTATCTGCTCTTTGCCTTTCTTCAGGTCTTGTAGAAAGCTATCCTTAGGTGGTGTGGAACTGGCTGTTGTCATAAATAAATTTTTATAATTACAATAAGAAAAAGAGAAAAAAACAGACTGCAAGAAGGGAATTCTTCATATAAATGGCACCTGCGTGGCCATCCAGTGCTATTAGTCATTATAACTCAAGAGGAAAAGGTTTTATTGGTAAGCCAGTGTGACTCCTTGTTAAACTTCTATGCAAGGCATTTCTGCGTCTTGTCAAAACCGATTTCCAAAAGCAGCCTAATTTTCCCTATAGAAGCAATCTAAGAAACAACTTACAAACATTATTTCTGTCAGGTGGCTATCAAGTGCCTTTGCTTCTTTGTCTGACATTCTTAAAGTATGTTTAAGCATTACTGCACAACCTTACAAGACAACAAAAGGGGGGATAGGAGCAGGCTGTTCAATAACGTGTCAGATGGTTCCCATTCTTTAAAACTGGGACAACTGAACTTTGCCAGCTAGAAAATTGTACCATGTAATCAACATACTGACAAGCTGCAAAATATAATTTATTATACATGTCTTATCACATAATAGCATAAAATATTTATCACTGTATGTAAAAACAAAACACTACTATAATTCCTTATTTTATTTCTTCATAGGTTCTCTTTTAATTACCATTTCAATAGGCTCAGAAATGAGTGGAATTCCAAATCTAACCTCTGCCAAATCTTCAAAACCCTTGGACATTTGTATCTCTCTCATTCTGTTACTGGAAGCTTCAAACTGATAGTTTTGGAAATTAAATTGACCAATTTATTCATCATTGTAGCAGGGCTTAAACCTCAGCAACATGATTGCCATCATGTCACTGCTGTCAATGACCTGAGTCTTGAGTTTCAGAGATTGCTCCGGTAACACTCGATAATAAGTGGGAAAACATTATTACTTCTTTTGGTACTCATTATAAAAACATTAATTGGGGTGAAAGGTAATCCACTTCATATGCTAAGTCATGGATCTTCTCTAAGGGTGGACAAGGGGAATTTAAAGAATAAATATGTCATTGTGATTTGTTGCCACAAAATTTCCTTAAAGTTTGAATGAATGGACTACTAGAAGGCGTCACAACAAGGAAAAACATTCTTTTGATTTAAATTATCCAGGTCTAGTCTGAAAGGTCACCATCAAAATGAGAACACAGCACAGAAAAGGGATGAGCTCCAAAGTAATGTCAGTACAATTTATGCAACCCATTTTTTCCACTATCCTGTTTTGAATAGTTTCATTTTATTTATTTTAGGGAATCACTCCATGGGTCTCACATAGAAAATTCTCAGTTCCCTTACTACTCTGTTCCTATTGTCTCTTCCTTTCAAGTACTGTTTCATTAGGGGATTAAAAAAAAATAAAAAAAAAGAAAAAAAAAACCACCAATTTTCTGCTGTTTGACTTCTGTGGCAGAAAAGCATTAAACTCACAGCCAGGCAGCTGTTTTCCCCCTTCTCGAGTGCTGTCACTCTACCTCTTTAAGCTCTATTTTATCAGTTGCATGGAATTTTTTTTCTTCATATCAAAGAGCACATTAAATTCTCATTAACAGAGAGGGGAATTAGGCATGCACAGTTAGAAAACGAATAAAAAAAAATTCTGCACTAAGTAAAGGAACAGGATTCCCCTGACAAAAGTGTATTCACAAAGAAATATCACTGCAGGTAACAAACAAACTCCCTTGGCTAAGTCAGATATAATTTCCAAGGTTTTCTGAAAGCGGGCGCTCTCTTGGAGACATTTCAGCAGGAAAAAATGGGCTCTGCTCAGCCTGGGTTTATCTCAAAATTTTGGACTTTCATGTTCATGGAACAATAATGTTTGAAAAAAACCAAAAAATTTAAATTAAATCCCAGGCCTTGTAAGGAGGCATCTCAGGGGCCAGCTACTGGCAGGGCTGGAGAGAATGCTGCTGCCAAATGGAAAATGTGAGCTGGCAAGTGGACCTGAAATCTTAAATTTTGAACTTGGCACATCTGAAAAGTCTTGGCACTTGGTTTCAGGTCCTGGAATGCAAAGCTTGCGAACAAGTTTTTCCCCATAAGAGCATAAAAAGCACCTTTAGTATGTGTAAAACAAACTTCCGTCTATCCTTCTTATAAACAGCCCTGGTGTATTTTGCGCAGTATGAAGTAGCCTTTAGAAATGTGTTGATTTTGCCTAGATATCCTATCTTCATTTGTCTTGCTTTGCCTCATGTGGGCCCCAGTGACTTTTTGACCCTCCAATAAATTTTAGCATCATTCAGAAGGTCAAACAGTCAGGAAAAGCAAAAATGGATTAAAAAAAGAAAGAGCTGCAGTGGATGGAGAGTTATAATCATAAGTTTTATTAGATATTTCAGATGCTGCAGACTTTAATGGCAGCAAGCTTTTGAAAGTTCAGCCTCTGCTTTTACTGGTATAAGGGGATACTGTTATTTTTTCCATCTGATTTTTAATATCACTAAGCCAAAGAGTTACCAAATCTTTCTGAAAGTTATATAAACTATTTAGATTATTTTAAATTAATTTTAAAATATTATTTTAAAACTGAAAATATTATAAAAACATTTTCCTAGTATTTCCCTGTACCCTTGATGACAAAAAAGAGTCACAATATTACTTGCCTCTCTCTGCTCGTCTTAGCCAGAATCCTCTCTGCATTTTCTGGTTTTCTCTTTTTTCTTCTTTTTTTCCCTCTTTCACAGGGCAGAGAGGGAACAGACAGCACTGGCAAATCACAGCTTTGAAATTAAATAAAGACGTGGTTGCAGTCTATTTAATATCTACATATTCTCATTATTAATATTGTTACTATCGTCTTTACCAGCTTTACGGCTGAAGCCTAAGCATCTAAGAGACACAACTGCTTTCATAAGTGACATTCCTCCTGTAATATGATCACATGCAGTGAGCAAGTAATTTATTCTGTTAATATCTTGTTCAGCTATTGAGAACTTTTGAGTTTGAAACTGCTGAAAAGAAGCCCAAGACATAAGGTGCAAAGGAATTTTAAAAATTGTTCTGTAGCCAAGCCAACCCACCTTGGACCCTGCATGTGCAGAAAGTCTCCAGCCCATGAATCATCTGTATACTATGTTGTGGTCCACCATGCAAGCTGTAGAGAAATACATGCCAAAATCTGATCTCCAAAGCCTCAGACAGCTTAGTCGGTATAAATTATCTCTTAGGATAAATTATACTGTCTTGATTTGTGAATTTGACACTCTCTCCATTTGTAACTTGTTTCCTTCATCCTTTGCATGTGTTAGCATAGTACTGGAATACATTTAAAATCACAAGAGATCCATTCCCATTACTGTGGAAGGTTATTTCATGTAAGTATTTCCTTGTTTCTAAATATTCTTTTGCACAGTATTTTTTCCCCTCGTATATCCCGAAAAAGGAAGAGAAAATGGCATAGACACAGTATAGGGTTTCAGCCTTTCTTTCTTTTTTATTCTTACCTTTACAAGACCACAATATTATAATTTATTCTTTTTCTCATTCACTTGAAACTACATTTTTTAAAACTTCTCTTTAGATATACTAGATAAAACATACATGCCTTCCAATGAAAACTGTTTATTGTCAGTGTATTTTTGAGGTGAAAACATGAGACATATAGCTGTTTTTTAATAAGAGAAAAATTAAATCCGATTTCATGCTCCTGGTACAGCAAACCAGAGAAGGCCTGTTCTGAGGCATGGTCGAAGTGTACTGACAAAACTGCACTAAAAGCGATAGCTGGGTTAGCTCCTCAAAGTCTGCCTCTGCACTGCAGAGAGGACACAGCAAGCTTCTCACACAAGTCTCCCAGGGATTCACAGGTGATTTAGGATTCAAATCCTTTTCTCCATCTTTCTCCTGAGGATTTGCTTTCATGAGAGAAATCTCCCACTGGTGCAGAACTACTGCACTGGAACTCACACCATACCCCTCCTGGCTACTGGGCTGGGGGGGGATGCTCTCCGAGATGATAAACTGATGTCTCCAAGGAGGATTTCACTCACTGACTCAAAGGCACTAATTTAAAGGAGTATCTACAGCATGATATATCAAAGCGAAGACTACTGAGAAAATAATGGGCTTTTAAAAGAAGACATATTCCAGAAATTATCTGTATTACAACCTGCTCCAAAGTCCCATTAAACTTGGCAGATGATTAACCAGGCTGCAGGTAAATGGCAGAATTTGCCAGAGCCACTGGACTTTGGGATTTGTTGAAGTTCTGAGTGCATTTCCATGACGGAAAAAAAAAAACCAAACCAAACCAAAACAAAAAAAAAAAAAAACAAACAAACAAAAAGAAATAAACAAACAAAAAAACACTAACCGTTTTATTTTCATTTATTTCTCATGCAATGCCTTGCTACCACAATAATAAAAGGAACTATAATTGCCAGTCTAATAAATGCCAGGGATAAATGGCCTTTCTATTTGCTCTTTAACCAAATGGTTCCTAAAGGACATACACCCTCCAGAGCTACCCTGAAAGCCAACATCACAGCAAGGGAGATGGCAAAGTGAGCACAAAAAATAGATGCATAGGTCAGTATTAAATTACCCAGTTAGTCAGACAGGTTGGAGACAATATGACTTGGGGGAAAAAAACATAAGTGCCGCAAGACAACTTACTGATACAAGAATAGATAAAGGTAGCACTAGAAGATAACCTGGCATTATCACATTTTATTCTTTAAAATATCTGAACACCCTTAAATATCTAAAACACCCTGAAGCCAGCATTTGGAAATGGAAGGGTCTGACAAAGAATTGAGTTGTTCCCTGCTCCTGCATATACAGGATCTTGTACATGACCAACATGAAAGTCAGATGTGGCAGCAGACCTCTGATGGTGCCTGTGCCCTCCAGTACAGACACATCCATGCACAAAGGCGGTTGCCCTTGACAGACAGTTGTTCTGGACTTGCATGCATAACTTCAGATGAAGAAGCCATAAAACTTTGTAAATCACTTCACAAGTTCACACAGCAGAAGCTGTTTGGTGGATTTGGCCATTGTTTAAGCTTCTCTGAAAACAGATGGGAACATGATGTCTTCTCACAAGTTTCATTCCCACATTACTGCCACAGATGGTGCTCTCACATCTTTGAAGAATAGGTCTTCTTTCTTACATAAGCAATAAGAAGATGCAAAACATTTCACATTACTGCTGATATAACTGATCTCAAGCAGTTACTGCTGAGACATTGCTGAGACATACATTTTTTTCCTCTCTGCCCCTCCCAGAACATATTCTCATTCTCCATTTAATGCTCTTCCACTCAAAACCAACAACAGTCAGAGACACATACTGATACATCATCAGCTATTTATCTATATTTTCTTTTCAAGAAGTTCATATGCCCTTACTGAGTATTTCTCTGAATGTCACTGTATTAATGTAGTTCACTGAAAATGAAGAAGGAAACTTTTTTTCAGATTATTTGGTAAAATATTGTTCTGTTCCCTATGGGAATTTTTTTGTCTTTTCCTTTTTCTCCCACTAAGCACAAGTAACTGGATAATCATATTTCAGCCTCCTGAGGGCTCATTTCCGAAACGGATGTAAATAATAAATCAAGCACCAATGGGAGAAAACTTGGTTTTCAAAACAGGTCTCTACATTTCAGCATCCAGAATGTCATACAGTGTTATTGCTGTACCTTTGCACCTCTTAAACAATGACTTCATTGTTATTTTTTGCTCATAAATGTTATAGGAAAAATCAGCTCCTGACTGCATAAAAAAGAATTTGAAAATCATCAAAGAGGAAAAGCCTCCTTCTTCCTCATCATTTACACCCATCATCTATTAATTTGCTAAGGAAGCATACACTTAAGCAAGCTCTAAAAATTAAAGTATCTTATTATCACAACAAATAAATCAAAATTCATACAATCAGTCAGTTGTGACTGTTAATCACCATCTGGAAAACTTGAAGTCCAGTCCAAACAAAGACCTCCAGCCTCTAGGTGAAGTGCAGCCTATTAGTTAACACCTATGCTTTCCACACCCAGCTGCTGCTGGAGCATGTTGACTGCATTTTTCATACACACAATACTTTTCCTCAGTCTCCTCACAGTCTTACCATGGGCCCCAGAGGGTGCTTGTATGCCACTAGTATAGTATTGTTTTGGTGTTTACTTCTTCAGGTCAAAACGTCTGAAGTGATTGGAGGGCTGGCTGCATTATGGTTTGCCAGAAGAGGTTTTGTAGTGTGGTGCACACACTATGTGTGTCAAAGTGTGTCATGAGGGAAAACAGAGGCATCTGAGCACAGTAGACCTTCTGGTGTATGTTGCTGGAAGTCTGCTCAGAGTAGAGAAATCCAGAGCTTTTTCAGTCTTACCCATGTTGCCCACAAGGCAAAATGTTCTTAAACCCCCAGGTGAATATGGCCACAAACAATTGGTTTGCTTCAGAGAGGACCCTGAGTGGAAATGTCTGTTAAAGATTCCAGAAAAGCCAGACCCTGGAGCATCCTGGAGTATCCTGGGGAATTAACTCATTTTTAATCTACTAGGAACTTTGAAATCAAGTGAGGGAGAAGATTTTAGAAGATTATACTTATTTTCACTTTATAACTCATGAGAGTTTCATTACTAGAAAAAAATATGTTATAATCCACAATAAGGATGCTTATGATTACCTGGGTGCATCACCTTTTATAAGTTCTATTGTAAAGAGAATAAATAAAAGAAATAAAATAATCTCAAACTGTATAAACTCCTATTGCCTGAGATAATTACATAATTTTAGCTGGTTTCTTCAAGTCTTTCCTTTCTTGTCTTTTCTAATTCACAAAGAGGGATATTTTGATTGTATTTCTTTGTAGATATCGTCCTTTGTTGGTTTTTGTGGCTGATGCCAACTTTCTTTAGGACCTGATCAAATTCCTATTGAAATTAAAGACTCTCAGTAACATCAGTAGGATGAATTGAGACCATATAAGTGTTGGGCATAAAATTTAACTCCAGAGTAAAGAAGTAACTCCACTGTGCATATACCTCCGAAGACAGAATTTTCTCCAGATGACTGGAAACCAAAGATGTATGTCAGATACTCAAATAATATAATTAAAATGATACAGTAAGCGAATATGTATTTGCAAAAATTGATTCTACTGTTGCTAAATAGATAGAGAATTCAATAGATACATTGAATTCCTGTGGCTTAAAGGATGTTTTGTACTTCAGATCAAAGATGAATAGAAAAATCTGATTGTATTGTAGCCAAGATTAAAAGAAGCCTACCCACTTCAACAGGTCCCCTCTCTACCCTCATCTGTACAGAAATCTTAATGGGTTTTGTACACAAAGTTTAGCAGGAAAGTCTGAAAACTTCTTCAATTCACACCTGTTCTGGCATGAAGATCTGAGGTGACCGGAGGAACAGATAGATCTTGAGGGTCAGAAAGCTCTCCAGCAGCCGAGGACTCCCTTAAGCTAAAGGGCAGTCTTGAGAAAAACTCATTACAGAATTATGTCCTTTACATTGAAAGAGACGTGAGATATGTGCAAGAAGCTGGAAAAGAAAGGATTTCTAGCCAAATTAAACATGCTACTCCGTGTTCTAACTGTTTGAACATAAAAGAAGAAGAAGGATTTGTCTGGATCTTAGAAATTTTAACACATGGAATCAGATAAAGCATTCTTTGTTCCTAGAGCTTCAGACATTTGTTGCTGACCCACTGTTAAAATTAAATTTAACATTATGGATAAAAAAAAAGAGACAGATTTTAGAAAATCAAGTTAGAGGGTGAATCATTTTAACTGTTCACTTTTAATTTGAGACAGACAGAAGTTTCTTCACTTGAATTTTCAGAATCAGTTAGTAAAACATAAAACAGAATGTGAAATGTAAAATAATAATAGAATGTTACAAAATTGACAGACAAAGCATATCCAGGTAAAGTAAGAATACATGGACACCTCTTGTCCTATGATAAGGAATCAAGCCAAAAGATCTTGGATATATATTAATATATGTAAGTAAATCCCAAGTGCAGGTTCTTTGTTCATTCCACTGCCACAGGAGAGTGTAACTTGGCTGACAACAGGCACACAGGGCTGACAGGGCATTGCAGTAAGTTAAAACACTGTTGTGTAATAACCTGTCCGTATTCAGCATATATACTCACAACAACTCAGTCATCATGCTAACAAATGCAGTCTGTTTAGAATAAGACAGAGGCACTTTATTCAAATTCATCACTGCCTCTATGAGAAATGCCTAAACTTGCACCTGCATGCCTAAACTTGCACCTGCAAATTTAGTCTGATTTGCCAGAATAATTTTATCAGTACATACATCAATACATTGGCACATATTTGGGAATGCTCTGCTGAAGAGAAACCTTGGGGCTTGCCTCTTGAGAAGACAAACAGGAAAGAAGGAACCACAGGACTGATAAAGAGCAGTATGTTAAATTCAATGAGGGCAAACTCCAGCACTGCTATTACCAGTAGAGAATCAGTTTTGTGAGAGAAACAATTTTGTGAGTGAATACTTTTTTTGCCTTTTATCTCTTTCTGGACGCAATAGCTGTCTAGCATCATGCACTACTCTTGCCAAAATCAGGTTATATCAGTCTTTATTTGAGAAAGGTGCTTAAGTGTGCTTAATATTAGGGGTAAGTTTAAGCACTGTCCTTAATCACGGTGAAAAATACAACTATCTTCTTTTGTGCATCTTTACAGTTTTTCACTATTCTCTCCTGTTGTTATTACTGTTATTATTATTTTTATTATAATTGTGCAGCATTGTATCACCTAATATTGCTGAAAACTGTGTTCCACTGACACAAACTTTACATAGAAAATGCCATATGCCTGTTGTCTTCAAAATATTTCAGGCTCAAAACATATTTTGACAAACTCCAAGCAGGGGTTCAACTCTTACTAGTACTCTGGTTGGCTGAATTCACAGAAGACAAAAATAACCCAGCCAGATTCAAGTGCATCCAGAGTCTTCAGTGTTTGAGCTAAACAGTTTGATTTGGAGAAATAAACAGCGGAGGAGAGAGAGAGAGAACTGGAAATTTTTCTCAGTCAGGCAAATTTCACATTATTCTGGACACCTCCGATAAAAGACTATTGCTTATTAAATAGATTACAATTCATCTATGACATCTTTCCAGATGTCATTGTCACAGCACTTAAAGTAAGAAAGTTCTGTTATCTCCATTTCATAGATGAAACCAGAAACACAGAGGGTCTAATTGACCTCAAGTTACACTGAAAATCTGTGCTACGTCTAGGAACTGAATCTCTTCAGTCCCAGTCCAACCTTGTAGCCATGAGATGCTCTTTCAGTAGTAAGGTTGTCAAATACAGTTAGTACCTACTGACCACGTCTACATTAGCAAGTGAAATGAGACATAGAGTGCTCCTTGGCTGACACAGCTGACCCAGCATGGTTCCGATCTGCACAGCCAGCTTCTCATACCCAAAATAGGGAACTCATGTTCAAGCTGTTTGCCAAGAGCCCTAACTCCCAACCTACGTACACTCCAGAGCTGCTTGGGAGAATACACCTTAGCACTGGTCAAAATTCTGACAAAACCTGTGCTAACAGTGTAACAGCACATATGACTGCAAACCAGAGTCTAAGGCTATTCCCCGACCCTCTCAAGTCTGCCGGTACAGACGTAGCCTTGTTTTCCAGATACCAACTGTCTGAAAGCTTTGTCTGTTGAGAACACATGGCGTTTGAAAAGGCCCTGCCAATAGGGCTGGACTGCAAGAATTTGTTTTGTTTTCCAAAGACTGTGAATTATCAGCATTACTATGGTCTGCACCAAACCTTTACCCAGTTGTAATGCTTAAAAAATGAGATGCATCTTGAAGTTTCATGCCCAAGTGCAACTTCAGAAGTAAGATATTGCACTAAAACTCTATTCTGTCTGCAGCTGGAAACTTTGGAGCCACAAAAATCAATGTCCTGTTGTGCAGTGATTTCTTTTTGCATGTTTCTTTGTGCACTGCAGGGAGAATATTCATTTGCTCTCTTGTTTGAAATGCATTATTTAGTTATTATTCACTTACTAGCCCAAGACAAAGAAAAGGTATGACATTAGTGTTCTAAAGTGCTATTGATTACCAGTACAAAATGAAAATATATAATTGATAAAAACATCAGGATCCTATAGGGACTTACGGTGCAAAAGCTTAAAAGGAAATGCTGATCTGTTGTAACAAATTGATCTACATGCAGCCAAGCTGAGCTGAGTTTCTAAGCAAGCTGGGAGAGACAAGACAGAGCAGCTTGTTTGTTTTTCATCTGTACTAAGAATACAACGGCTCTAATTTGAAAAGAGCAAGTGCCACATTTGTGTAAAGTCTTCTGTTTGTTCTTCAGTTCATTGCTAGTGATACAGCTCTCTGTTTTGCAAATAAACTGTCTCAGCTCAGTTCCTCACTCCAAGAACTGCTGGGGCTATAGCAAGCCTGGAAGCTGTATTCCAGTCCTGCTGGAAAAAAGTGCCATCTTTTGCTGCTGGGAATGCCCTATTGCCACATGGCAAGTAGTGTTAGTAAACCTCACAGGGAGAGATGCGTGTCTATCAGTTCACCTAGAAGGATGCCTTGATACAAATGGTGTTTCTGCAAGGAAGAGTACTGCAGGGAAAACATAAGAAAATACCTTCCTCTCTTGGAAGGAGATAGACAGCTGGTAGCCAGCGGGTGGTTCTCATTCCATGGGGATGTCCACAGTCAAATTGTGACCCGTCTTTCCCCAAAAGTCCACAGGCTGCCCCAGGGGCAAAGCACTCAAAGCTACATTTAATCATTGCTCCCTTTACTATTGAGTGTCTCCCAAATGAGTAGCTCTCCCTTTACTCTGCTGTGATTGTGATACCAGCTGACTTGCATAGGAAAAATAGGGATGCTTTTATGACCTCTCAGGCTTTCACTCAGAACCAAAAGCCACGGATGAACAGGGACTTCTTTCTCTTATCAACAAGAAGTAACTGGGCAAAGGTAAGGAAAAAATGAAAGCCATCATGTGAAAGTAGTAGTTTACTCCCTCTCTAGAACAAAGATGGCACATAGCAGAAGGTTGTCACAGCTGATTCTTTGGTCCATTGCTAAGATGGACCTTAATATTCTCTTAATACTAAATATTAAGCCACTGAAGGAGGACATGCTCTTCAAAGGGAATACCTTCCTTCTCATTCCAGGGAAAGAAGATGAAATATAATTGCAAAAATATGTTTTCATCACTTTCCCTAAATCTTTCTCAGCATAGAGCATGCCTAGCATCTGTCAGAGAATCGATAAAACACAAGTGCACTAAAGAATATATTTGTCCATATTTTTTTCCCTTTAGAAAGTAAGAACATAAGAATGTCTGTGTCAAGCAAGACAAAGGTCCATCTATCTTGGAATGCTCTCTGACGTGGTCAGTACCAAATGTGTCAAAAATATATGAGGATAAACAGGAGGCAGCAGTTCCCCACAGCCTCCTGCAGCCTGAGCCGGCAGAATTTTTTGAACTCAAGGTCGTTTCTTTGTGTTCAGCAATCCAAAATGGATGTTTCATCCAGAAATTTTTCTATTATGTATTTTACAACCATCTAACTTTTGTCACCCATAATCCCCTTGGAAAAGCGTCCTGCAGTTTAATTGTATGTTAGGTAAAAAACTAAGTCTACTGCAATTATTTAGTGAGAAACTCTCAGTAACTGCTCCCTATTCACAGCTGCATTGATTGCTGTCACATCCCTGTTCAGTCCCCTCCAGTTCAGGTTGAAGAGTGTTAGTCTATTCAATCCTCTCCATGTACAGAAACTATTACATACCTTTGATCAGTTCCATAGCCCTTCTTTGGGTTTGCTTTAGGCTTTGTGAGATGAGTTGATCAGAACTAAATACAATATCAGAAAGGAACTCAACATGAATTCACACAGAAGCATAATCATACGAGATATTCTGATGCTTCCTACAGTTGGACAACCAGCATTCCAAGAGCTATGTATGCTCCCAGCACAACTCCAAGATAATGGAGCAACATCACCCCCAGTTCTGCAACACAAAAATGGAATCCCAGAGAACCAAATGTACTGATCAATAACCTGCTATTTATTTCATCAGCAGTGTATTTGTTTAAACAGAGGCAGTTATGTGCCTAAACGCATTTGTAAATTCAAACCTGAGGGACAAATTTGCTTGAGGTCAGAGAGGAAGCCTGTGTTGGATGAGGGAATTGAAAGCAGGTCTCCCAGATCTCACATTAGCACCATAATCACTCACCTTCTTTCATCCTGTGTGCCCATTACTGATGTTTAACATGCCTCATGCACTATATTTATCTGTCATCTCCGGAATTCTAATGTATTCCTAGGTAGAAGGGAGAATATAACAAAACATTCACTCTTTTAAAAGAGGGAGGCTATGTAATGAAGAGTGCCTAAACATTCCTAAATTGATATTTGGGTTTGGGTAATGTGTAGATTATCAATTACCTGCATATTCATTTTGGTGCATTCCTCACTCCTTCGGAGAAAGGGGGAAAAAGATATAATGTTTATTAACTTTAACACTGTTGCTCTTGCCAACTGAAAGCACTTAAATTCTCTTGCTACAGCTGTCCCTGCTCCAGACTTCTGAAACACAGAAAACCGAAATAAAAGAGCAAAGAGCATAATGGCTACCAAGTCACTACTTTAAAGTTTAGCTCTGTATTTAAAAGTTTTAAGGTTTGAAAATGGGCCATTAAATTATACCACAGGCATCTACTTGAGTAGAGTTCAGCTTGCACAGTCTCCCTTCTATTGACAACAACGATCCAGAGTCAGGTTTTTTCAATCAGGTTAGGAATTCACTGTTCAATTTATCAGGTTTGCCTTTGGCCTCAAAGAGGGTATATAAATTAAAAGCATACCCCAATAAGACACAAGCTTTGATGTCTAATAGGGTTCTGTGAATTCATTATTTTAATATTTTAGATTTATAATCAGAAGGCCAACCATTTTGCTCCAGTCTACGTAATACGTTTTTCATGGTTCCTTTCCCAGCTCACTCTGACAAATGTTTTCCTCAGATTACATTGATTAATACTGGGGATGTTTTGCAAGCCGTAGGGTACTAAGATCAGGGATGATTGGAAACATCAACTTTACTAGATATTAAAAATATAGTTCAAAAGAAGTTGAGGGAGCTTTGCATCACTTGAAATATTTATCTTTAATAATGTATCAGCATACGTCTACCAAAAAAACTACTTTGAAGGGTGGTGTAGTATCCAGCAATGCAGAAACGATAAAAAAGACTGAAGAAAAGGGGAAAAACTAGTTTAGGAGAAACTGCTCAGGATGAGACTTGACACAGGATGTTCAAAGGTTTGCTTTCTTGAAGGAAGTTGCCATCACAATGTACCAGTTGTTCACCCTCTGCTCTCTCCTTGTACACCAGAACACTGAAGCTCCACAACATTCCCTCTCAAGCAAAGCAATGAAAAAAAACCCTGATTTCTCTAATCCTAAAAAGTTAGTCCTACTTTTGACCAGCCAGTCTACATAGATAGGAGAAGCAAACCAGCATGCTCTGCCTGCTTTTCCACTCCCTTGACTTGAAACAGTCAGAAAAAACAGCTTAGTTGGCTAGTTAATACTACTTTTCACTTGCTTTGCATTGCTAAAGCAATACAAATCAGTGGGACAATATCAGTATTTGCAATTCAAAAGAATCATCAGATATACCAGAGTCACACCTGTGCCCAATAAAGTATGGAAATTTCACATTAGTTCTTTCATATTAAATCCATCACACTCTCAGCTGTGGCTGGGTCAGCAGTCACAGGACAGTCATCTTTTCAACTGCTCTGTAGTATTTTTGAATGAATCTGATGCCTTAGAGACAAGATTGAGAATGAATCCTCCATTCAAACTTTACTGGAGTATTTGCTTAACAAATACTTTTTTTGCTTCACTTTTTCTTTCAGAGAAGACCCATCATGCAGAATTCTTGCTTCTGGTATTTTCACTACATGCTAGCTGATCAGTGACTGAAAGTAACTACATATATATGGAGTTATACAACTTCCTAATTCTCATTTGTTTATATTACTATGAGCAAATATACTCCTCCTTCATTCCAAAATATATTTAGACTTGCACTGCACCATTTAGAATGATTCTCTGTTAAAGAAGCAAAATGTTTTTATGTACTATGTTTTTAAAGTGGTGAAATGCTTTTATATACTAAGTTTATTTTTCCTTCTGGTATCTGTCATATAGGGGGAACAGAAAGAGTAAAACATATCTGAGACCAAATCCTTGATGAATTTAGAAAGTTAAAGTCTTCCAACAAGATTCTTCACTGCAGGACCTATCATTACAGCATCAGTTTCCAAGGGGCTCATTGCATCTGTGAGACTTCAGGATCAAGAGATCCTAACTCATTACATGTAATTGATATTTGTCATTTGAAAATGTTCCCATTTGCCTAGGTCCTGGCTTATGTACTCGTATTGAGTCATTTTATGAATTTGCATTTTCCTTTGAACAATGTTAATCAGGCGAAAAAGTTCCAGCTGAAGACACAGAATTACAGAATGGTTTGGATTGGAAGAGACCTTTAAAGATCACCCAGTCCAAACTACCTAACACAGGCAAGGACATTCTTCAGTAGTTCAGGTTGCTCAAAGCCTTGTCCAACTTGGCCTTGAACACTTTCGGGGATGGGACATCCACAACTACTCTGGAAAACCTGCTCCAGTGAGCCACGCTCATTGTAAAATTTTCTTCCTTATGTCCAATTTAAATCTACCTTATTTTAGTTTAAAACCATTGCCTCTTGTCAAGTCATGACAGGCCCCCATAAAAAGTTTCTCTCTGTTTCTCTTAAGTCCCATTAAGTATTGAAAGGTTTCCCCAGTAAGGTCTCCCCAAAGCTCTCTCTTCTTCATGCTCGACAACCTCAGCCTGTCTTCAAACCAGAGGCTCCAACCTTCTGATTGTTTTCATAGCCCTTGTCTGGACCTGCTTTAGTAGGTCCACGTCTTTCTTTATATATGGCTTTTTAGATATTTTAAAGCAAATAACTCGTTCTGGAAGGACTGAAAATCCACACCTTTCTTGCTGGAATCATTAAAAGCAGTAAGAGTAATAGTATTAGAATGGCTTAAAGCCTCATCTACAGCGTAGGACCCTTCTTTGGTGTAGCAATGTACCAAAAAATACTGCTCCAAGAAGTGCTAGTACACTAATTGGTTCTGATTAACTAATGTTAATTGATTTTGAATTTTTAACAGAGAACACATTTAAAGAGAAAGTAGTTAATGCCATAGGTACTTAGAGGATGCCATTAAAGGCATCCACATCCTTTTCTCTAGGCAGTTTATTTTTAATTTTTGGAAATTATTCCCTGAAGGCTGGCTTCAAGGGCTAAACAGGAGGAAAGAACAATGATAAGGGTATAACATAGGGTTTTTCTTAAAAAAAATTAACTCAATTAACTAGACAGTTGGTCAAAGTGACACTCAGAGGCATACTTCAGAAAGGTAATACCATTATAAGAAATTAATTATTTTTATTGGCATCAACACAAGTCAAAATCTGAGAGGTCTTAAGAAGCACTTTTTGAATGGCTTTGAACAATATATACAATATTATATCCAGGGCAGGGTCATACAAAAAGTTCTGAAGAAATTCAGTTGTGAAACCACAGAATAAATTACAAAAGTATATGCCCTTCTGCTGACTGCAAGTTCTATTACTTTCCAACAGAGTGAGAAAAGACAGATATGAGACCAAGCTTTGTAAGGGGCCACAGAGGCAATTTTGGAAATTACAGACTAATGAGTCTGATTAACATGCCAGAAAATTCATTTGCCTGCTAATTAGCATAAAATATAATAGAAACTAGAACAGGTGGGCATACGAATAACTGTAACATACTGGGGCAGAATCAACATCATTTTTAAAATTCAAGAAACAGAGATTTGAAGGACACAGTGAGAAAAGGGTTTCAGTAGATGCAATGATTCAAAATAAAAACAAACCCTAACATGGGGTTTAAATAAGGTCCTTTAACAATAGTTCTGAAGAGAAATTAAGGTGGAACAAGATAAGAGAGAAGGTCTTTCAGGAATTAATAATAGTTTGGAAGACAAAAAACAACAGGTTGGAATGAATGATTCCTTCTCAGAAGGTGGGGAATTTGCCAGCGCATGTACCTGAAAAATCAATGCTGGGACAAATGTTGTTCAATAAACTAATGAGTGAAAGTAAAAGAATTGTGAAGTCACATCAAGTCTGACATTGGCTTTCTTAGTTCTTCATGGTTAATTCAAGAAAAATAAACTTGGGACAGGAAGTAGAGAGTCTTGAAGCAGTTGGCAGGCAGCTTAAAAGTGATGAAAATAGAGGAGCTAGGGGAAAGAGGTAAAGTGAGAGATAAGAGTGAACAGGACTGGAAGTGCTACCAGTCTATCCCCTGTCTCAAGAATGGGTCATTTCTAGTATGTTAGATCACTCTTGACAGATGTGATGGGAAAGCCTCCAGCAATATAGTTTCTATGGCATTAGAAAAGCACGCCGTTTAAGTGACTCAGACTCCCTTCTGTTAGGAACTTGAAACTAATATATAACCTTTCTTGCTGCAGTTCATGCCTATGGACCACACCATAAATGCAGAGAAGAGATTACTCCCTCACGGAAGGCTTTCACATCTTAGAAGTCTAATGTCATAATCCCACATTTATCATGCAATGAGATACTCTAAACCAGTTCATACTCATAGCTCTCTGTTGTGCCCTTACCAAGGCCGAGCTGAGAAAAAAGATTGTCTCATGTGACTTGCAAACTTCTTCTTGCTTATACTTCTTACTATGAAGTTTGTCCTTGTGTAACAGCAAGACATTGTTGACTCATGTTCAGGTTGTTATCACAATACTTACAGACTCTTTCCTGAAGGACTGTTGATTAATCAGTTGTTTCCCATCCCGTATTTGTGTAGCTGATTATCAATGCCTAACTGAATATCCCCATTGATTTCATCATTTCACTGAGATAATTCTGAATTCCAACTTTGTCCTCCAGAGAATTTGCAGTGCCTCCCATCTTCATGATAAAGCCAAGTTCAGAACATTGGTAAAGTTTAATATAAACACTGACCAGAAAGCACTCAAAAAATTCTGACTAGGACTGTGCTTCTATTTAGACAATAACCGCAAGTTACTGTCTAGATGTGGCTATCAAGCAGCTACACTACTTCCTTTTAACCTTTCACAAAGACCATGTTTCTCTACAGAAGATGTACACTTCCTGCTTCTATCGTATCTGTGTGGATTGTTATCTTATCACACAAAAACACTGAATTTCTTTGATTTTCTTTTTTTTTCTCCCAAGTCCTTCTCTTTGTTAAACATCTTTTTATCTTCAAGGTGAATTCAGCACAAGTTTTTTCGTGAGTTGTCCCAGAATCTTTCTGGAACTTAAATGAAGGTCCCTTTTTAAATTTCCATTTAAAAAATATAAACATAGTTTTCCAGTGATTCTGTGCTGTGATAACCAGTGCTATGGTTATCCTCCATATATTAAACCTAGACACTGATATTTTCAAGTACTTTAAATATCCCAGGATGATGCTGGTCAGTCCCATTCACCCGAAGATATCTAACATTTCTAAGAACAAGCTTTCTTTCCAATTGTAGTCTTGAATTCTACTTCCTTTTACAATTGGTATTACTTGTGTTGTAAGGTCCTCCAGGCAGTCTTTTCTGCAAAGACTGATGCAAAAAGGACATCACATCCCCCTAAGTCTTCTTGCCCTCTTCTTGTAGTAGTTTTACTGTACAGGAGAAAAAGAAACTTATTTCATTGGTATATCTCTTACAAATTGCACATACATGGAATGATTTCCTATTACTCCTAATGTCTTTTGTCAGGTGCATCCTATTCTCAGATGTGTCTTCTTTTGTCTTATTGTGCTCTGTTACAGTCCTCCTTCAACCTTCAATCTAACTCGCAAGACTTGTGTGTGTATGCCCACGTTAGAGGTCAAGAGCGACCCCACCATTTAACAAAGGTGGCTTCTGATATACTTCCTATTATGCTTAGTCACAGCTACTTTTTATGCCCATGCCATTAGTACCATATCTTCAAACATAATTCTCTGCAAAGTTTATTTTGAAAAAAAAAAGAAAAAAAAATCTCTTTTCTTTCACATCTCCTTCCTCCCCTTCCTATGTAGATGCTACCATTTTTGTGATCATTCTAGAATATTTTTGCACTGTTTCAAACAGTAATTTTGTAACTGGTAATTAATTCTTCCATTGTGTTTCCCATTTTTTCAAATAAAATGTTTGTCACTTCCATTTGTCACAAACTTTTGATCATAACCGTTTGAAATTAAAAAACCAACTCATGTGACACATGAACAAATTTAATGGGATAGTAAGCATGATTTCCAGGGAAGTCATGATCCAGAAATGCATTGGAGTGCTCCAAAAGAGTTAAAAAGCACATGGAAAAATGTGTTCCAGATAATGCCTTCTTCCCTCCGCCTCACAAGGTTCACCACATGTGACTCTCAAACAGTTGCCTTTGGATATAAATTAAGGTCCTCTCAAGAATATTAAGAATTAATTACTAGTTAAGGGCTATAAAATTAATAATATGAATAAATGGTCAATTTTCACTTTTCAGAAAGGTAACCAGTGATGGTCTTCTGTAATAAAGCTAATGATCCTCAACACATTCACAAATGGGGCATTTAACTTTTCTGACTATTCAAAATCACTCACTTCACTTTTAAACTGACTATGAAGAGCTGCAGGAGATAAGTTTCTAAGTGAAGTGGTAATAACACACCAAATTAAATTCACTGCCAATAAATACAAAGCAAAGAACAGGAGAGGGAAATAACCACACAATGAAGACACAACAATGTGTTCCAAATTAACTATTACCACTTCAAAATAGACCTTGCACTCATCTCAAAAAAACATCATCTTCATGCTCAGCAACAGATTAAAAAACAAAACAGACCACTGGGGATCAATAAGGAAGGAAAAATGAACGAAAAAGACAGCATCAAATAACTCTGTTACACAGTGTGCACTTCACTGTACCTCATCCCACCCAAAATTAAGGATAACAGTTTCTATAACCCAGTAACTAGGGATACCATAATTATCAAGAAGAAGATTTGAAGCATCTGAAAATTAAGAACTGTTTACATAGGTTCCATAATTTAGTTATGGAACAAACTCCACAGTTCACAGAAGAAATCTCCATCAAAATGGTCAGATGCAACAAATACACAGCAAATTTGAACTCAAGGAATCTTTAAAGTCTCAAGTGCCACCTGAAAGGAATTCATATACCACTTGTCTAACATTTTTTCCCTCAACATCCCCCGTTCACCACTATTAAGATAGAATAGTAGGTAGATGTTAGTCTGATGCAATGCAACTGCCTTTAAATAAGTGGAAGTATGCTATTAACCTTAACAGGGGAAAAAAAAAAAAAAAGAAGGAAAAAGAAGAAAAGAAAATATAAAGCAAACACAAAGAGGGGATGCGTATAAAATCAGTAATTTGGACATGAAGAAACCAGTGGAAATGTAAGACTGTGAAACTCGAGATTTGGACTACTGTTACAAAAAGTGAAAAAAAACAGAAGTGAAGGCTGTCTCATGCACAGTTATTCTCATCTGATGCAGGCAAAAAAATTAAGCTGGTGGGATAAGAATGGCAGGAGCAGGAGACAGAGCCCATGAGGTGAGGACAGAAAGAAGACAAGGAAGGAGGGGGGATACAAGGATTGGGGCGAGAGTCACAGATGAGTGGCAGGGGAGCCATTACAGCTAGCACTGTATACACATAATAAGATATATCTATTGCTAGCTTACTAGGTTTATACAAATCTTACAGAAACATGAGGCTCCCAGTGGCAGATAAAGTGCTACATTGCCATCTAGAGAAGAAAAAAGGAAAATATAGAAAAATATAGGTGAACACAGCTGCTTTGGACTGTTAAAAAAATAGTTAAACCAGAGAAAGGTTCAGAACCTCTTCAACCAGGAAATCCTCAGGAGCAGTAAGGATGCTCTTTGTCAAACCCTCACATGAAGGGAAATCCCCAATCAGTACAAGACAAGGCCAGAGCTTTGGCACCATGTGGCCTGCAGATGAGCCTCAAACTCATAGGTTAGAGAGAAAAAGAGCTACAGGAAGAAAATACTTCATCTGACAACACAAATCTCACTAGTGGCCTTTCTAAAAGGGTGAGGTGCATCACAGAAAGGCCCAAGAAACTTTGCAAAGACAATTCAACCACTGAGGTTTTTGTTGTTTGTTTTTTAAACTAACCAAAATAAATCAATGTTTTGTTCTTACAAAACAGAATAAAAGTTTATTTCATTTCTAAATCAATTTTCATGCCCCAATATAACTATAGGCATTCTCTCTGCAGTAATATAAATTCAAGTCTTTAAGTGCTCATTATTAGCAAAAACAAAGATAAGTATCATTTTCTCTTTAAAACAGTTATAAGAAAAAAAATTTAAATAAATTGATAAGGAAAACGTTTCAAGGTATTCTTCACAAACTCAACAGTTTTACAAATTAAATTAACTTCACAACTTGTGAATTTCAATGCATGTATAAAATCCAAACTAGATCAATGTGTGAACACTCAAACAAATTGTCCCCTGATTCACACTACTACTGGCTGAAGCAGCGGCAGAAATGCAACTTTTGCAATGAAATTTATTACTCAGTTTATCTATCAGTAGATCCTAAAATCATCAGAGCACACATTTAGTGGTGAGCTTGTAAGTAGCACTGTGGCAGAAGGGAGAGGAAGGCAGGGAAGTGGTGCTGCCCCTCCAGAGCCCTTTCCTTGCACTGTCCCTGCCACACACAGCAAAAGAGTGCACCAATTCCACCATGCCACAACTCACAGCAATACCTTTAGGTTTTTATAAAGCGTCAATATCCATGACAGTCCATACAACAGTCAATTTATGGTCCAACAGGGCACCCAGTAACTTCTGTTGTGTCTTCCCTGCACAACCTCCACAAATCTGGAGTCACAACAGTCAGAACTGTTTGCTTAGGACCGAGCAAGAGCAAAATTGAATTACCTCTTGTTATTAGAGAAATTTGTCCCAGAGGAAGGTGTTGAAACTACTGAAGCAAGAAGGTGAGAGAGCATTTTATGGCTCACCGTGTTACGAATGGTCTATGAATACACGGACAAAGTACTCTCCAAAGCTACCAGACTCCAAGCTATGAGCTCCATGTTTGATTAAAAGATTATAAATGATCAGACACATACTCCTATTCTGTTCTCTAACAGTTTATGACTCCTTTCCATTTTATAGTACTCGGTGGCATAGCTTGCCTAATGCAGGCATGCACTGAGGCTTTGAATGTTTACCTCACTTGATTCAAGCTGACATGTTTGAAAATTATTATATCCATTTGTTCTGCAAGATGTTTTGTCTCCCTTGCTTATACCTCTTAATTTCTCACTTCTCCTATTATTATCCTTATGACTAAATGCTTTAATTTATTCACCATACAATGTTTTAACACACATTTTCTGTCATTCATTACACATTGTCTCCATTGTCTCCTGGTATCTCTAGGGTGTAGTAAGAAGAATCAAATACATAAAAAGTTACACTATATATTACCTCATATGTCTGCCTTAGATTTTAGCTATTGAACTTATACACTTTAATAGAGCAGACTTTTCCCTACTGAAATTATTCAATCATGAAACTTTAATAGTAGGTATGAGTCCATATAG
This sequence comes from Myiotriccus ornatus, assembly GCA_036023395.1. Classification (NCBI taxonomy): domain Eukaryota; kingdom Metazoa; phylum Chordata; class Aves; order Passeriformes; family Tyrannidae; genus Myiotriccus; species Myiotriccus ornatus. Next base: position 78,004,540 of record JAYRBT010000114.1, read on the forward strand.
CATCAAAGTACAAAATCAGGAATGTTAGCAGACACAAAAGAATGTAATCAAGACACATTTTATGACCTCAATAAATCTGAGGAGAAATCAGAATAAGCAAGATGATCCCTTCCTTCTTTTTATATCCTTCTTCTGCCTTCATTTTCCTTCCTCTGTTTTCCTCCTCTTTGTTTTTTGTTCACCCTTTCATATGCAAGTCGTTTTTTTAAGCATTATCCCCCACAAATATACCTCAATTTTGAGAGAGAAATTAGGTATAAGTCAATACATTACTTTATAATTAAGAGTTCACACTTATTTGTACTCACTTCTGGGTACATAAGAAGAATATCTATTACATGTATCAGAAAAGACAGTGAAAACCTTTCTTCCTAAAAATTCTCAGTTTCTTGTGAGGATCTCAGTGGATTTTGACTCCTTTTTTATTCATTTAAATTACATTTAAGCAACATTCCTCACAGTTACTTAAGCTGTTAAACATTCAGATGTCTTAAGAACCATCTCTACTGGATTTTGCTATCATGACCAGAAGATTCAAATCATGACCTTCCCCTCCAAAACCAACGCCTCCTCACACTTGCCTTCAAAAAGAAAGCCCAGAGGGAGACCTGCCATCCCCAGTTTATATCTGTGGAAGATTTTCCTGATGCAGCAGGGGAATAGCCAGCAGGTATCCTCTGCAAACATCTTCTAATGGAGACTTAGCTTATGGAGATTCAACAATTAATGGTATGAAATAAAAAGAACACGGAAAAATCTTACTAAACATGTAGTAAGTTGCTATACGTAGTAAGCAGCAGGTAAAAGTCGACAGTTCCAAACTCCAATAGCAGATCGCATTTTTTTCTGTGATAAATGGTGTTAAAGTTACTTCTTCAGATCGATTTTGCATGAAGAGGCATCCTCTAGTCCATGAGAAACGCCACAGGTCTCCCTCCTCAGCAACCTCCTACAACTGGACAATAATACCAGAGAGCAAATGTTTTGAGAAGGATCTGGAAAGCAATGAAAGGCTAATTAAACCAACTTACAGTCAAAAGCAAAGATTAAAATACAAGCTTCTTTGTACCCTTAAGGACGAATTAGGCACAGGGGCATCAAACTAGAATCTACACAGGCACACTGCAGTCCAAAAAAAATTAAAGCAGTACCTACAGAAAAAAGTCAAATTAAAGGTCTTCTGATGTTGGAAAAATGCACACAATAGACATAGCATCTTGCTGACTTATTCCAAAGTATCACTGTTACAAACTGCTAAGATTTTTTGGAAACAGCCAAGTCTGACATCTAAGAGTAGCTCTTCTTGATCTCATTCCCTAGCTCTGGCACTAGAGAACTGCATTAAAAAAAGAGCTTACCTCCTTCAAAATGTAAATGTGTTTTTCTGCCTAAGAGACCACCCAGTTATTGTAATGATTACTTCTGGCTAACCTACAAGTAGTAAGCTTCTGGAAGCTAATTAAAAAGCATCTCATAGCCACAGCTGTCATAATGAGGCACACCTACTACCTCTTTCTTATTACCTCAAATAGTACTCAGCTTCAGAAATAATTCTTTCATAAAGCGTAACAAAACCACTTCAGTCTATATTCATATCACTTAATCTATACAAATGCACTCTAAAACCTTACTAGTGCTCATTACAATCATTTCATCAGCCTGAGCATTTTTTTAACATAGAGCTCTGAATTAGTATCTCCTTTCCACAATAATTCTTCTGCACCTTCAGTAACTGCATTCTGTAGAATTTGTTTGGGTCTTTTCTATTTTTCAAGAAATGGAATACGGCTTGTTGGAAGCTAAAATTGCCAGGTTAAGTACCACCTTGTATTATTATGATTTGCATTCATGTAATGGGAATGAGATTTATGTCCCTAACCTTGAAATATTCTGAACCAATTATTTACTTAATATTTATGTTAAATTATCTATGATTGCAGCACTGACTACGAAAGCAACCAGAAAAAATTCTGCAGGTGGCCTGTAATTTTGAAGTTAGCTGTACTAAGCTCATGCAGTGGTCTTACGGAATATTAATGTAGTGTTATAAACTACAGTACCCTCAGGGTGTTCACCTGCCATGGAATTTAATTTACTTCATATCTCATCTAATAGACTGAATCACATCTATTAGGTAAATATAATGTGAATACATTTCCTGGTTTCTCTAAGGGGTTTATTGGTAAAACCTGGAGAGGCATTCCCATAGAATCTTCTACTGCTATAATTAGCTTGAAATTGAGCTATTGTGCCCTTTTCTGTGTTAAGAAATACAGAATATACACTGTAGGTACAAAATAGCATGATGCCCAAAGTCAGTGAAGCAGCTGCACTGCTCATGCAACATGTTTGTGGGTTTTTTTATTGAAAGGAGGAAAAATTAGAGCAAGCTCTGAGGGTTTGAGCTAGAGGCCATGCCTTGCTGTGCCAAGTGCTGCGCCAGCCAGGAGGAGCTCCTCCCGGGGACAGTGCTATGCTCTGCCCTTGATAGCTTAAGTGGTACATTCTTCTGTCTATGCGGATAGACCTCAATTTCATAGGATTATGTAAAACGTTAGGCTGCCTGAGAACAAATCTGGTATTGTCCACAGCCAGCATGCTGGCACAGCTTCAACAGTGAGAAAGGGTTCAAATATGCTTTGTCCCTTTGCACTTCTTGCAGTGTCTGATGCCCAGCTGTGGCAGAGCTGTGCAAGTGACATTTGTTCCCAGGGTATCCAAGGCATCCTGAGACAGCAGCTTACTGGCAGCTCACAGTAAGGGCATTTTCTAGGGAAAAGCTCAAGGGGGTTGGGGTGTGGAGAGGAGCATGCTTTCTGATTAGCTCTTCTCATATTAGACTGTCCTGATAAGAGGACGGTCATAGCAAATTTTGCTCCCTGAAGTCTTCTGCATATGACCTACTGCTGCATAGTAATGTACATATTTGGATTATTCTTCTCAACCTGTGTTCACAGCAGTTGCGGTTGCTTAATACTAGGACAACTCCTGTAGTTCATTCCCTCACTCACACTTTTTCAAAAATCATAAGAGAATATAGCCTTACAGGTATCCCAGAACAAGCCCATTTATCCTTGGCCTTCATTTCTGTGGTTAAGGGTTTTTCAGCATAACTCCCAGGGATAGGTTCTTCAGAAAAGTTAGTAGGGTCAGGGAATTTAGGCACCTGACATGGTAAGTGTTCTCATTCTGTGTATGCCATTTATGAATTCAACTTATTTGTTATGTCAGACAGAGGAAAAAGAGATGCAGAATGCATAAAAGCAGAAAAATGCATCACCAAAACAGCTAGAGAGGGAGAATGAGAAAAAGATGGAACCCATGGGCAACTTAAAAAATAAAAAGTGTTATAGTTCACTGAATCAAATATGACATTATAGTGCAGAGGAAATTGAATTCATCTGTACTCGATAAGGGTGGCTTCATTATTCACTTGTGTCTTTGCTTAGTTTTGACACTCATGACTGATGAGACCATCCCCATCTCATGAAGATAAATTCAATATCCGTAGTATCATTCTAATATATTCTCTATATATAGAGAATGCATATAATGGATGGTGGTGGGATAGTATTTTTATCTTCACAGGCTCATGAAAAGATGGGGCACAATTTCCGGGAGCTGACACTTAGAGCAAGTTTATATGGACCCCTTTTCACAACTTCTGTGCTGACGGTAGAAGAGCTGGTATGGGGGCATGGGAGAGAGGATGCACAGAGGTTGACTTCACTGATTTACCATCTAGATCTGAATCCAGAATTTTATCAAATTAGAGCAGAGATTTGGCCATCGTACCCTAATCTTGATTAGACATTTGTCTGTGTATGAGCACATCACTATCACAAAATAGTCAATAAGAGAAAGCACCTCTGAAATGATTTAATCTAGTGCTGTTCAGTGCTGTAAGTTTCCTCGTCTTTCTCTATTCAAGTACAGTTTTCCAAACAGTAAAATATTTCTCCTTGATGAGGTCTCTGACTCACACCTTCTTCAGTAGCATCATATATTCACACACACCTCTAGCAGACCAGTTTAAAACTGTGGAAATCTTGGAAGCTGTTCAGTAGAAATGATCCCAGAAGAAAAGTGATTAATAAGTAAAGCATATAAGAGAGGTCAAAGGCAGCTATCATAAATTTAATTTACTACACATCTGTAATTTATCACAACTCCATACAGAACATTCACATGCCTCTTCATGAGAAAGATTTTTCCTGTTAGATCTGGGGGAAAGAGGGAAAGCACAAGCCAGCACAGGTTTCTAAAGTGCCATCTCTGTGCATGCTGCTGCCAAAACAAACACACATCTGGACGTATACACCAGTACAAAGTCCTGGTACAGCTGGCCACTCCAAAACACAGAACTTTCTGTCAGGACACTTCCATCCAGGTAGGGACGGAGGTCCGTTAATTCAATATTCATACTCTCACAACAAGACAAGTGAGAGATTTTACTGGCAGGTAAAAGAAATATTGAAAAGTCTGGAATAAGCTGCACATACCGAATTTTCTGTCAAAACCCATAATTTGGCAGCTGGCATGCATCCACTGCATAACGATTTATATAACTTCTTGTATGCAACTTTTGCACTGTAATTGGGCAACACCAGTATTGCTCAGTTTGTCCATGCCCTCGTCACAGACACTTTGAGAGTTTCATAACACAACCACTAAAATCTGCTTCAGGCTGAAATTTGGCACACAAATGCATGAGGAAGACAAAGTAAGAAATAGCTACTTTAGTTTCTAGAAAATTATTACATGATGCCTCTCTTCTGGAGTATGGAATATGATAACTTGCTTTGAGTACCATGTGCATAAATTATTAATGGAATTTTCTTCTTGTTTGCTCTAAAACTGTAATTATATAAAGCAGATATTTTCTGTCAACATCTACATAACAGAACACTAATTTGTTAAGCATGAAGCAACATTCCTCCACCAGATAGTCAGTAACAAAGTGCTATACAAATAAATTCAGTTGCATAACCAACTGAAATGTAAATTTGAAACTAAAGTGTTCAGTAGATAACAAGGAAATAAATGGGGGGGAACTGACAGAGCAAACCAACAAAAAACAAATCCTTTGCTTTTTTCTTTTTTTTTTTTCCTTTTGACATAAGTGTAGTAAGAGTCTAGGCATTTGGTTTTATGTACCAAGAACCCCATACTGACCCTCTTTGCTACATTTTATTGCCATATGTCTTGATTCACTGAAATAAATCTGTATATTTTTCTCAGATTCCAGAAGGAACATAGGAAAGCTATTCTTATAACTAGAACTTAAAGAGCTCGGTCCTTATGTAAGTCAGTGGAGCCAGGCTAATTTACACCAGTTAAAGAGCTGCCCCAGTAACTCACTGAAACATTTTTCCTGGCTTTAATAAAGTTTTACCTACTTTTTTTCCCTTCTGATTTTCAGTATAGAATTTAATTGACATAAGGTCTAAAATATTATTAGGTAAACTCATTTCAAATGGAAGTACTACCTTCAAAGTGATTGGACTGTTCATTTAGTTCACCCCTAATATAGCCTCTATTCAGTTATGTTTAACATTGATATTACACTTTTTATTAAAGATTTCAAGATACCATGGAATTTTGAAATCTTATACACAAAAATGTTTGACAGCATATTATAAAAAAACAGAAGGAAGCAAAATGCTTTTTTCTTTCTTCACACACAGTGCATTGCAGCCTTTTCCTACAGTACAGAACAGACTTTCTCCTGCAGTTAAGACAAATGCTTCCACTAAAACCAGATAAATTCTGATCATCAATGAGAAAGATGTGGTTAATACACCATAAGCCAGAGTCTCACTAGTGGCATTTTGATCAGATTCTTCTGTATTTTCTCATCAAAAATGTGTCCACTCAACAGCAGAGGAAACATTCCTTTTGCCTGCCCACTGCTTGCAATTCAAGCTCAACAGCACTTCACACACGTTCGTTCCCTGAGTGCTCCACTGGTAACACAATTGCAGTAATTACAGCATGAGCATGTCCTATGAAACGGATACTAGTTCATTAATTAGAAGAGGAACGTAATTGATTATTTCAACAGCAAGGCTAAACACAAAGGTAATCCCACAGAGAGATCTGTAGAGGGAGATCTGTCCAAGATGTGCCCTTGACTTCATTGCTTCTCCCAGGGGGTGGCTTTAACGGAGCACAGCCTAACGAGGTAATAATTACAGATCACATAAGTGATAGTTAAGTCATTCATGACCTGTTGTCCTTAGCAAATTTTTCAGAACAGCTGTGTATGTCAGAGGATGTATTTGCCATTTACACCCATCAGTCAGACACTTTGACAGACAATTGATGCATGGAGGTCCTTGGCTATCTCTTCCGATGATGTTCTGGTCAGATAACGCTCAGATTCAATCTCACCTTTATTGTTGATATGTCACAATGGCTTGATAAGTGTGTGTTATCATTTCTCCCCTGGTGTGGCAACAGAAATCTTTTGAACAAAAGAAGACTGAGCAGTGACAGTGACACACCCGTGTCTTGCCATCTTCCTTATCACTGTCGCTGAGCACACGGCTTACCAAGAAGGCTTTGTTGCAGACAAAAATCCCCTCGCACAGCTTGTTAACACAGATATGCTAATAAAGCCCCAATGCTTTGTCATTCACACCTTACACACATGTTCTCAAATGCCATTCTGCATTTGCCACAAACCCCTAAGTAGGATCACCAAAGGCCTAATTACAGCAATGACTTAAACCAATTCATTCATGTTTTAAAAATGTAGCATCTTTTGTGGAAATACCAAGCCAGCACTCCCAAACTGGAGCAACCACAGTCCTTCTTTCACTTCTTCACACGCTGATGTGAGGGTTATTTCATCTGGCTTGATTCAAACATTTCATCAGTCCAGATAGTGGCTGACCACATATGAGTGTACTAGAGGAGGAGTGAGACCAAGAAGCTTTTCCTTACCTCATTGCATTCCTAGTCATCACTTACCCTTGGCAGTCATCAGCTCTTGGCAGCCTCCTGTGTTCCCTGAGCACAGAAACAGTTCCAATCTTGTGCTGGCAGCAGAGGCACCAACACCACCGTGGGGGGCAAGGGCAGTGAGAGCCTCTTGCCACCTTTCACCTGGTAAAAAGCAGCCAGTGTCACACGGGAAACAGTATATACCACGTCTTTTCAAGTAAGGGTGCTCCCTTTTGTGATTATTGCACAGTAAATGAGCCAGAGTTCATCCAGAAACTTACCAAGCAGGCTGAGGGCTGAAGCTACCATGTAAACTCTGGGCTGATGTCAGTATGAGGGCACTGATCTCCACAAACATATGCTGATGGACATGTACTGAGGATACTCTCTATAAGCTTGCCTGAAATTATTAAATCAATCCAGATGCTTTGACATAGACACTGTAATCAATAACAATATTAGACTCAATAAAATGATACTGAGAGAAGTCCTTTTCAGTTTCTTTATTTGATTAAAGTGATTCTGACTCTCTGTCTCCCAGCATATTGTCCCATGATGTAACTGAATAGGAAGACTGAAACAGAAAGCTGCTCCTAAGTAAAGGAATACTTCACTGGGGCCTTTGTTCTTATTTAGTACAGTTTAATAATTCCTTCCATTCACTGAACATGGATGCCTGAGAAACCTGAAATACCCATTTTTTCTGGCACAGTAGTAATCAATAGCCCATCATGTTTGGAAGCACATTTGTAATGGATAAGAATCCAAAATGATGAAAGTAAACACTCAGGTCAAGTTCTTCTCTTCCTCAGACGTACACATTAACTCCAGAATATTTGTAAGTGCCAGTGGAAAAAAATCTTGCAGTCTGTTTTTATTCTGTCAAGAAGTCAAAGAAAAACGCTTGACAGCTTGTGTGCTGCTTGCTGCTAAACTCTAAATGTGGCTGCTGGGGTTTTTTTCTTCCCTATATAATATGCTTTTTTGAGGACAACTTATGACAGTGGTGAAAAAAAAAATAGCAGAACTTTTTCAGTTTTAAAGATCACCCTGTTGTATTAGATTAATATTAAATGTTTATCAAATACACTGACAGGACAGATGAGTATTAAGATTTGAAAATTAAACACTATGAATTAAATCCCTGCTGCAAGTGAAGCCAGTAAGAATAGGGTCAGGTCAAATACACACAATGGAAGCAGTGATTTGACCTACTGATCAAATGGATGCAGATGTTTAGGGATATGGTCTTCATTAAGCTTCTCCGTTAGTCCACGGTGAAGTCTAACTTATAAAGCAGATGAGGCTGAAGAGATAATCCTTCTCCTTTAAAGAAAGCTGTAAGTTATGTATATGTCATAAAGATAAACAACAGCTTGCAATTACTATTTCCTTCTTTAACTACTATTTCTAAATGTCTAGTTTCCAGAGTCTTGCAAATCCACTCAGCAAAGCTGTCTACAACATTTGTTATATGCTATGGGTGATAGATATAATCCTATAATTTCCAATGCAATAATGAGAGGTTTAATTTTCCATTTCTTCCCTCTGTGAGATGTTGTCTGGCTTTGAATTCTCCTTTTTTGTCTGCATGAGTACACAAACCTGATCTGCATCATTGTGAAGTCAATACCTGCTCCAACTTCATTTTCATTATTATAAGCAAAACCTGACCTATAATTCAAAGACATAAGAAAAAGTTTATCCCATCAGGAGTCTCTCTCTTCTTTACTTTAAATCTCCTCTGATATGAGGACTCACTGAAGGAGCTGTTAAGAAGTATATCAGTTCATAAAAGGCTACCTTCTTTTCTTCTGCACGACTTCCTGTGAAAGGTTAACAATAATTTTAAACTCTGTAAACCAGAACATTTGCAAACTTGCTCCAATAACATGCATTTTTTCTAAGACACAGAGAATCTGAGACTAATTCACAGGGGACTTAACACAGAAAGAAGCCAGAGTAGTTCCTCCCCACTGCCAGGGGCTGCTGGGACATGAGAGCTCGATAATTTCCGCCACCAAGGGAGAAGGCAAAGGGCCAGGAAAACAGTCTTTGTTCTCCTCACACAGAGAAGATAGTATGGAGGGTTGCTATTCTCTTGTCTCACTATGGAGCCTTTCCATCTTCCAGCTATCCAGAAAGAGCTTTCTTCTTTTGCCTCACTACTTTCTTAGTGGGAGTGTGGAGGTAGGGTTGGGTAAAGTTGAAAACAGTAACAGCTTATTGTTCAAGTATCTGCTGCCCGGAACAAGCTGAAAATCTCAAAAGTTAAACACAAAACACATTTACCCACCACTCTTTTTATTGTGCTGAGAAATGCTTGTAGTCTTTTATTTTTTTTTTTTTATTTAATGGCCCGCCTTCGCGAACGAAGAGCCGGGGAAGGTCTTTACACCTTCCAGCCTGCGCATTGGATTTTTTAGG
>JAYRBT010000114.1:78019770-78032213 GCA_036023395.1 Myiotriccus ornatus
GCAAATATAAAATTTATAATTATTTCTTTCATCACTGCCAGCATTTTAAAGTCAAGGATCTGATCACTGCAAAACTCAGCAAATATTCGCGTGTGTGTATACATATGTATATATGTATATAGAGCTACATTTTCAGCTACTTTAAGTTAAACATGGAGAGTAAACTGCATGTTCAACTGAATCTAAATACTATTACTAGGGGAACTGAAGCAAGCAGTGTAGTTAGAAAGAGGAAAATTTACTTCCATATCTTTGCACTTAACCGAATATTCAATTCTACATGCAAAATATAATCAGAACTGGAGGAGAGTGTTTGGGAAAAAAGGAAAATATTCTATAAAATGCCAAGTCAGCCCTTTACAGACTATACATTTTACATGTGTGAAAATCAATTATCTTGAAAACAGATGCCATATTTTTTTTATTTTGCATTGTATATTTCAAAGTATATAACCTCACTGTCCCCTTGTGTATGTGTCTGACACAGACACCTACAAAAGTTTAGCCTTTTCCCTTGTGCTTAGCCCAAATGGGAAATGGTAAGAAGAATATGCTTGCAAGGATAAATAGTCTGTGGGAGGCCTCTGAAAGTCTGCTCTCATACCAGAGATGAGGAATTGTAGCTGCAGTTGGAGAAACTCTATAAATAATTGCATTAACAATTAATTTAACAGAAATAGAGTCTTTCCAGATAATTATCTCACAGGTGATGAATGAAGCAGACATTTCCCACAGTAGCCCAACTGATCTGTTGCAATGCTGGAACTCACTGCTATTTTCCTTGTTCCTTCTCTCACCTTCTTTGGGCAACACAGGAAAAGTTCCCCCACTTCAAAAACACACAAATTTAGACTCATCCCAGAGGCTATTTCCAGACTAAAGGCAAAAGGCATATCATAATGTGCCCTGCAGTCTCGCTGTTCTAAACATCCACCTCTGGAGACTTGATAGAGCACAGGTCACATCTACCTTCTGGGGTTTTCTTTAAATAGAGAGACACAGAATGGACAGGGGTGTCCCTGGCAGTGTGTGGCACAAGTGGACCTGGGAACTGTGGAACTCTCTGGGACCCCATGTGATATAATGCCAGGGTAAGGAAGAATAACACAAGCAAACCACGGGAACCAGAGGTCTTCTCTGAGGATGTACAGGAAGTGTTGCCAAGATCTCTTGGCAAAATCAAAGAAAGTAAGCAGGGGTTTCCACAGCTGCAGTTCAAGGAGTGTATTGCAAAATCATAAAATCTATAGCACAAGGAGAGGAGTAGGAAGCACAATATTGTGGCTGCAATTGTACAGGTTTATGGAGCAACGAAGTTCAGCTCTCCAGAGGACCAAAGACCTAAGAGTGAACATCTTTTATTTGAAGTTTAAGTTGAAAGATTTAAGTCTAAAGTTAAACTGAACATTTTCTAAAATTCTAAGTGTCAAAAGCACCATCTGATCTACTCTAGCATCAGCAGAGGGAAAGGTCGAGGGAGTAGAAATGATATAAGATAAAAGAAGAGGCAAGAAAACTCTTGGTTTTCCTGTGAAGCAAAGACACACACCTACCAGGCTACCAGCAGAGAAGGAGACCACAAGCCTGTGGCCTTCATTTTTCTGCGCTAACAATACCAAGTCTAGTAAGGAAAACAAGTCTGCAATGAATTGAATAACTTTTACACTTGTCCTACCAAAGCTTTTATTGTTATCAATCCATTAATTTCTCATTTCTGAAAACTGAAGCTACCATATTCACTACAATTAGCAGCAAAATTTCAGGTCATCTAGGAACAGTAGCTACACAGAGCAATATACTTTTGGTATGGACAAATCCATACATTGATTCTTGTTTGAATTCAATTGAATTCAAAATAGAAGAAGGAGAAATGCTGAGGAAAACATACAAAAATTCTTTTATATATATTCCTTAACTATCAGTGGCAGCAGTAAACATTTTTACTGAAGGTTTCAAAAGCTATGAAAAGAGGTAGAAGCGTCCTTACAAAGTTTTGATCAGTTTGTCATTTATTCTGTTAATGTTTTTCCAAAAGTCATTTTAACAGACACAAGCAGACACTACAGCTCCATGGAAGCAGTGGAAATTAGCTTTAATGTTTATGTTATTGATGAAGTTCTGAATATGTTGGTGGAATTGCAATAAACATTTTTCACATGTGCTGCATGCCATCTTGAAAGCAAACTCTTCAGCTAGATCATCTGATCTATTAATTTACAATCCACTTGCCCCATAACTGCCTGGATAAACAAAAATGGGTTTTCTGAAAGTGTCTGAAATTCAAGCAGAAGTTGTCTTTCTTCTGGACAGCACTGGGCATTTCAAGTTTAAAACACCTGAAGCCTTCACCTTTCCACACATAGGGCCTCACACGGGTTTTATAGAAAAGATGCCTCACTCTGTGTTCATCAACAGTCTGAGGCTGAGCAAGGTTTATGGCAAAAACTCACTGTCAGCCTGCCAGCTGATATTCATTTTTCTCTTCAGGGCAACACTTAATCTGCAGCAGAGAAACCCAAAACAAGTCAAACACTACTATGCAAACCCCAAAGTACCAGGGCAAAGGCTTTTTGTCCAGCCAGATATAAGACTGACCCCAGAATCACAAACAGATTCTATCTGAACTATGATTCTACCTGAATCACAAACACTAGTGTCATGAGACCATTGGTCCAAGACAGGAAATCTTTGATTCTGGCATGGCTATCTATTCTGTGCCATATTTTAAAACAAATGTACTCTCTTAAACAAAAACGAGAGCGTGCCATCTAATTCAACTGCTACCCATATCATCGCAATGCTATTGCTCTCCCATTACTGAATAATGCCTTCAAAGCCTGGAGGGGAAGGCAAATATATCTCTACATTTAAATTATTTTGCATGGGATATCCCACGGAGTTAAATGCAGCTTTCCTTTGCTTTTCCTGGGATATCAAACAAAAATGCTGAAACTTTTGCTCTTGATGAAGCTTGACCAAATTTCAATGGCTTCATAGGTTACTCTGTCAACTGAGCCAACCTAGTCCACATGGGAATGCTTTTGGTGCATTCCAGTCACAACTGCTGATTTACTTCTCAGCAAAAAAAATAGATTGAACTTTGGCAAGCTTAAGGTTTAGCCTGAAACTTTTTGCATTTTACATTGTACTGAGGTGGGCTAAAAGCACAAAGTAGTTGTGGCAGAATAATTTCTCAGTTCATTGTAATTTAACTGTGACCACTTGACCCCCAATAAGTGATGTAGACTGTTCCTTAAACTTAAACTAAGGTTTGAAAATATTTCAAAAGTTCCACTTTATTAAAAATTGAGGGAAAATACTTTAACCATTACAGAGAATGAAATGATAAATGGATCAATCTTTACTAGCAAACAAAAGTAATTAGGTCATACCTCATTTCTTTATTAGAGAAAGGCTTTGGTGTTTAATCATCATTATATAATCATTTAGTCATCTCCAATCTCTGTCTTTATAGATATGGTAGACTCGGGCCCTGAATCTTCAAATGGTTCTGTGCAGGAGGAACCCCTTAATCAGCTATTTGAAACAACTGCAGGATTCTGGCTTTATACCATATTTTCATTTTACAGTCTGAGCTCGTATGATAACATGGATAAAACTTCCTGAAGGTTGTTAAGGGAAAAGTTCAAAAATGAAATATCTTTATATGAAGACACTAAAATGAGAGTCTACAAAGAGTGCTACAAAAATGAGAGTCTGAAATCTCTAGTAAGACACAAGACAAAGCAGGGTCTATGGCATAATACCATCCTGGAGATCATCCAATCCTTCTCTATTGTCTGAGGACAGATGTACAATCCTCCAGATGTACCATGTGTTTGCTTTAGTACAGATCAGTATTGAACTGTTCATTTTCAGAAATAAGCCTCTGAAATCCAAAAAGAATGGGAAACATAATGAATGAGTTCTAAGAGAAATAAACAATGTCAAATCCTCTGAGCCTATGGTTTTCCTCCATGGCAGACATTTTCTTAAATCCACTTCCTCTTAAAGGAGCTAGGGATGTTCTTACTGGCTGGTAAAAAGTCAGTTAGCAGCCACTTATGAGGTTGGCAATGATAAAATCAGTAAGACTTACTCTAATGGGAATTTTTCTTTCCCAGGTCTTCAAAAATCATTTTGCCTTACAGCAATCACTACAGGGAGGAGAATGAGATGATGCCTCTATCAGTTTCCTTAGTGAGACAAGGTGACTTCACACTTCACCACCCCATAGCTAATAGCTCTCCATCAAACACGGGCTCCCCTTCTCTCCAGGGGTGTTAAATCCTGCTACTTTTCATAAAGAAAAAGAAACGCAAGTAAAAAGTGTTAAATGCTTCCAAAAACCCAAAGACATTTTAACTGGAATAAAATCAGCTTCATGGTGTGGAGCGGAGGAAGAATAACAACTTTTCCTTAGGCGTTTTAGTGCATGTAAAACAAGTTTCCTTCCTAACCACAGACAGTAGGACACGAGGCCAAATCAAGGGTCTAATGACAGCCCAGCACTCTATTTTAGAAGTGGAAATGCTTTACCAGTTTGTTTTACTTAACCTATAAGGGTCCCCACTTGAGGAATCAGAAAAATAGCCAAAGGAAACTCAGTGGGACTGCTTTAATAAAAACATGAACATAACCTCCAAAACCTTTTCTTTCTTTCCCACATTTACCTCTTTTTGTTAAACATGATGGAAAACATTTGATTGAGCCTCTAAGCCTCCTCCTGCTCACACATTCAAAACCACAAAACCTCCTGAGCAGCCCTTCAAGTCCTGGAAGCCCTCAGAATCACCAGCGTCAGCAGTGGTGCAAGCCCTACCTCAGGACTCTACGCAGTTAAAACCACCTGCCAGGACCAGCTTCTGAGCAAATGTCATCATTCCTGGGTCATTGCAACTTCTTCATTTCTTGAGATGCTTGGCTATATTCATCATATTTGTCCTCAGGTAAAACAGAGAGAAACATGCTGTTGCCGAAAGGAGAGTTTCTCCTTCCTCCCCTCTGCAAGCACATTCCCTACATTCCCTCAGCACACACAGTCTCTTCTCAGTTTCAGCAGCCCTGGTGCCCTATGGCCTCCTTCTCTCTCCTTTTTTTCTTTCATTCTCTTCTTTCTTTCCCTTTTTTTTTTTTTTTTTTTTTAATTCTTTTGCCAAGCCAGTTTAGGCCATTCATTGTGCTGAAGTGAAAACTGATAGTGGGGATGGAGCAGAGAACACAAGAGCAAAACCGCCCTCTTTGGCAGCTGGAAGCTGCTGGAGCAGCACAGTTATCTTGTCAAATAGCATCCTTGCATGGCACAATCTTTCAATTTCCTTATTCCTCAGGTCCCATTCACAAGGTGTCAGATAACTATTTGGTAGTTAAAAACTAAAATAAAAAGAAGGTCCCATAAGCTCTGTAGAAAAGAAACACTAGAAAAGACAGACAATACTAAATAAGAAGTTGTCAGCAGCACTGAAAAGAATATCATAATACAATGGAATAAAACTCCCAAAATCCTCCTTCTGCGGTATGATTTTTCACAAAGTTCCTGGTTTCCTGTTTCCTTCAGCACTGGCTGCATGAACACTAACCTTTTGAACTCATTCTACTAGCTGAGCATTAAAGAGAAAGGGAGGAGGCAAAGAGAACCATCACAACAGAGCACAGACAGCACTTATCTCACACAAGCGTATCATTATGCATGGGAGGATGGCTCTATGCCTACACTATGGGAAACAGAGGATGTGTCCTGTAATAACATTTCTGGCAGAAATTGTCCATACCAGAATGAACTATTTCTCATGGACAAAACAAAAGCAAAAACTAAGCAAAAAAAAAATCCCACAGGATTCAGTCAAGAGAATTAGGTACTTGTATGACCTAAGACATTCCATCTAAAGTACATGTTGGAAACTGGTCTTATGCTAAAATTGCCAATTTTTGTCTACCAGAATGAAGAGAGATCAACCTGGTTAGCTCAGGTCCATTTGAAGTGAAATAAACCTCCCCCATGTGGCAGGCAAGGTGTCACAGTTGTCTGCGACATTATCCCATGGCAAACATGGTGTGACTTAGTCAAGGTTGGACCTCCATGTGCACCAAACATCTTCCCTCTCCACTTCTTAGCTCTAGATTTCCCTTTCTCATTCGCATCTCTCAAATGTGTCAACTAAAAATCACTAATCTATGATGACATGTGACTGGACTCAGGGACCCAGGCAGTGCCTTCTGTATAAAATCTTGTGTTTCAGGCAAAGAGCACATTTTTTGTACACTAATTTTTACCTTTCTGCTATGAAGGGCCAATATGTACTGCTAAAGCATTGCAGCATTACCAAAACCATAAAAAAATGTATTTATATCTTATGTCCTCTGATTGCCTTGCAAACTGTAAAAGTAAAAAAAAAAATTTTTTTAAAAAAAGCATTTAAATGAACACAGTGAATGAATTTTGAACACCCATGACTGAGATGTAGATACAGGGTTTTTTCTGATGGCATATTCCTCTGTTGCTGTCCTTGTCCCACGACTACTACCCCAATAAGTGTTCCATATCATAAGCTAAGTGGCCATTACAACCTACTCTGTATAGGCATTAGTATGTACACTTTATATGTAGTACATAGAAAACTAGTGAAAGAAATAGGGAGGAAATTACATTTGGTTTTGTATTTAATAGAGTGATTTTCTTTATAATGGTTCTCTGGAGCATATTAATTTTATCATGGCTTTAATTTGCATCAGGAAATAATCGGAAATCACGCCTGTTCCTGAAGGAGGCCCTCACTGGAATCTTCTGCCTTTGCAACAAGGTGACATTCAATCCATTTTAAAGGGCATCACGGGAGTGCAGAAACGCTTCTCTACTTTAGAGAGCGCCTGTTCTAATGATCAAACTTCAGAAGCATTTGACATACAGCTCTGTGCCTAAGAGCACGTGAATATATTAAATGCTGTTTATAAAAAGCAAAGCTGTGCTAAAATACCCATTTGCCCCCCACTGCTTAGCAATATTAAAGATTAGAGCCAAATGTTTTGTATACTGAAGAGCCGATAATGGCTTCTAGAGAAGAACGTGTCAGCAAACTAGATAAGGCTCCTATTAAATTTTTGTTGCTGTGGACTGCTGACTTGGATCATTATACACTTAAATTGAGTTATTGTCATTGTTATATAACAAAACAGAGAGCTTTTTGCCTCCAGTAATGTAGCATATCTTTTAAAGAATGAGTTCTCCTGACTGATTTATAAAATAGTTCTGTTTGCATTACAGTACCAGGTTGCTGGGTGTTTCAAAGTGATTTAGATGAACTGTCCTATGAGTTTGTGTGTATTTCAAAAGACAAATAACAGTCCTGTGTGAACCTGTTTCCAATAATCTTTGAAATTTATTGAGTGACAGTGAAAGACAGCAAAATTACAACCCTCCTCTCTCCCGTAATCCAAGATCATTTCATTCCAAAGAAAGTGTGCTTAAGGACTTGTGAGGTTTTTTTAAATTCCTAATAATTATTTGTTCAGATTAAGAAAACAGGACTTGTCCTGCTTTCCTCATTCCAGGAATATTAGTTTTTTATAATTTCGGGGGTTTTACTCTTTAAAAAGCAGTTACATTAACACTTCTAAATTTGAACAAAGAATGTGAACAATGGAAAGATCAGATGACCATAAAAATGAACTACTTAGAGCTACTTTATTTCAAACAAAGTATACTGCTGGGGGAAACCATAACTATTCCTTTTCACCGTTGTCTTTGCTGGAGCCAGAATTTCACTCTGCACATTTTCCACAGCTTTTTCCCCTTAAATGCATCTAATGGCAGACTGAGACAGGATGAAAGCATCTAAGCATATGTTACTTTACTTAAATTCTTTTAATTCCCCATGCCTAGTCTCTGAAGAGATGCTGTATTTTAAGAGAAATTCCATGGTGAGTAGTAAAGGAACCAAAATCAGCAGATGTAGGAATATATGACTGGAAGAATCTCATTCCCAGCAGTCTTAGACAAGAACATGTTCAAGCAATACAGGCCTATGCTAAATACCTTTTTCAGTCTTCAGATTTCTTGGTTAAAAAGGACAAGGTGTCTTTGTTTTCTCTCTACTCCCCTTCTGATCTCCCCAGCCTTTCTCTGCAGCTTTTCTGGCTTCAGCTATTTATCTTTCACAAACACAGGTCACTGGGGTCATACAACAATAGTGAAGATGTTCCTCATCCAGCCACATCCTCCCTTCCCTCCCTCTGTAGGGGTCCCTCAGCAGACACATCCTAGAACTGAATTTTCTTCCTGTAGCATTGCATCATTTGTGCTACTTGTATCACTCTTTGATCAAGCTTTTTCTTTTGTCTGTTTTAATGGTGAGATCCCAGATCCTAGCAGAAAATCTTCATATGACCCTTGTATTTCAAATTTTTAGTTCCATCTCTTTTCTGTGATCACAGTTCTCAAGTTCATCCAGTCTTGCCACTGGCATATTATGATTCTCTTCTGCATTCATGATGCCTCACCAATTTTAACCATCAGCAAAATTAATTTGGGCTCTGAACATTGAGCCTTTACACAGATATTAATGAAAAGACTGTTGGAGATAAATTCAAATAGTTTCTCCAGAGGTAGTCTAACAATAAACTCCCTCTACTCTGTATGGTTATCTCCTTTTTTAGACAGTTCCTCTCCTGACAGGTTGGGGTTTTTTTACCATCCTCATTATCAAGTTTATCCAATGGGAAATTCATATACAATTTTATTGCAATTCCAATTAGTTAAATATTAGTTAATGTATTTCCTTTGCCTTGAAAGCAATTGATCATACCAAAGAAGGTGAGAGGACAGGCTTGCAGATTTCTATCCTGGTAAAATTTGTTGACATTTTATCCAGTCTCTCCTTTGTTTTGATGTCCTTAATAATTATTTCTCTCAAAACATATCCTGAATTTTATAAAGTATTCGGCTAACAGGTATAGGTTTCTCTGGTTACTTTTCTCCATAAACAGATTCTTTATCCATCATAAAACCACTTTGAAACCAAGAAAACTACTAAAAAAATTGATACTGGGTCTGTGATTCCAAAGGTTGAGTCTTCCCAATTCTTCAATAACAATTATCTGTTGCCTTGAAGTTATCTATTTCTTTAACTTTAGACATTCCTAGGGTACCCCTTACAGTGAACACTGACACAGCTGCATTTCCAACGTATTTTCACTGCTTTGCTGGGACTGAAATTCTAAACTCATTTTCCATGTTTGACTTATTTACGAGTTTCCCCCACTGACAAGTCTATGAATATCTCACTCTACTGCTCTCCCTGCCCAAACTCTCTTCTTTGAAAGCACTTCTCTCCCACTCAGACTGAGAACTCTGTGGACTTTCCTTTGTCTGTTCTTTCATTATGGCTGAAAGGCATCAGGGCCCTTCAGTTCAAAGCAATTTTGTATTATATTCTTTTCTCAACCATCTTCATGTAAAATCAAGCTTAAAATAGCATCAGCATTGCTAGTTCAGTGACTATCGGGGGAAAAAATAGAAAGATTGCTCTTAAGAAATAAGGTGGTGATAGACTTCTTCACAGCATTTGTTTTCTAGTTTATCCTGGGGAATTTAATATTTGGTTCAATAAATACATTTCCGGTGCTATTTATTTTCTGAAATCAATACCAGATCCACAGTTATCACCAAATGAAGGTCTGATGGTCCATTGCCAATATTACTACTTTTATCACCTTTCTAAAAGTAATTTTGACGCCAAGATAGTTTTATCCAATGTATCTGTTGTTTGGTTTGGCTGGGGGGAGTGTTGTGCCTATCACATGGCTAAATACTGAGTGAAGGTATATTCTTTGATTCTGGCTTTTCTTATCATTTAGACCCTTTGAATATTTCCCTGGTCCAACCATGGCCACCTCTCTTCCCTCTGTGATACCGTTTCATTCTGTACATTAACAGTTCTAATGCCTCCATTTCTGCCCACACTCCTTGAATTGATATTTCACATATTCCCTTGTGGCCAGCCTCTGCCCAGTGCCTACCTATTAAGAGTTCCTTTTCATTTTCTTTATTTTTCTGCTTCCTGATATACACTTATCCATATGAGAAACCTCTAATAAATTATTGTAGTAACAACAATCTTGTGTAAAGAATATACAAGTGTCTGAGAGTCATTGTCTTCTGTCATTTCACAGCTTCAAAAACATTTTTATCATTTTTGCAAATCAGACCTTAAGTACCCTAGTCAGTCAGGTGAAACCTATCCACAAAGAAAATATTTTTCTATAAATGTGTTCTGAAAGCACCTACCTTTCTTTGATCCATGATTTGATCTCTATTACTTTGTCATTCTTTGTGCACCTTTCAGAGAAATTAAACAGCCAGAATCAGAGTCACAGCATGGGTAAGGTTATAAGGGACCACAGTGGGTCATCTGGTTCAACCTCCCCACTCAGAAACCTCTCTGGGAAGTCTGTTCCAGGGCAGTCACACACACACAGAGTAAAGAAGTTCTTCCTCATATTCATGTGGAACTTCCAGTGCGTTATCTTCTGCCCATTGCCTCTTGTCCTGTTGCTTGGCACATTTCATTGAGGGCCTCTCAAGTCTTCCGGTTTTGATTGCTTTGATCTATTCCTGGATATATCCAGCTGCATCTGGATATATAATTTGTTTTGCTGTGATAGACAGGTAGTCAATTCTGCCCTACTGTGTGGAGGTTGTTCAGCATGGTATGGAAAACTTAAGCCAGCTTTCTTAAGAGCTTGAAATCTCAGTGTTAACCATGTTTGAAGAATGCACAGAAGACCTACATGTGAGGGTATTAAATACAGTTTTAAAAAATTGTCCCTTACTTTAATGCCAAGACAGAAGCTGAATTTTTTTGTTGTTGTGTTTCGCATTGTTTGTGGGAATTTATTTATGGTGGTTGCTGAACACTGCAAAAATTTAAAATCCTGACATAATCGCTAGCATTCGTCTACAGTGACAAAAATAAAACCCCTCCAATATGCTCACTTCTGTGTGGCTTTATATTTTTCCAGCGAGCATTCTCTTCAGTAAGTCTCACATTATTTAGCACTGCAGATTCAGAGGCATTCCCATCCTGTGCATATGATTAACAGATACAGTAAGTGGATACATCTGTAGTTTTAACAAAAACTTCCGGCGTTCCATGAACGTCTTTGACGTGCAAATGGCAAAATCTTTTGCAAGAGTCAACAAATTATAACCAGTTTTACATTTACAAAAGTATGTATAAGAACAAAAAGGTTATGCACTAAGACTTAGTAATTAACTCCAATCCATCAATATCCATTGCCAATGACATCTCCACCAAGGGACCCACTTAAATCAAATGACCTTTCTTCTGACAAACACTTCTGCAGAACCACCAGCCTTAGCACCAGTCCAGAGGCAGAGTGAATATGACACAGGAGTTCTTCACTGAGAATGAATTTTCACAAGAGTGCTGAGCTGGCCTAACAGCTTCCTACCACTAAAAATATGGTTCAGCTTTCGCCTTTTCTCCCTCCCAGCTGTGTGTACTTACCACTTCCTTTGTGCTAGCTCCAACAGTTTGATGACTCAATTCAGCTCACTCAGCAAGCAAAAAAAGGGAGGTAATTTTCTGCCTGTTGAATAAGATGACATGTCTCATCAAGGGGCCAGACTGGCTTCAGAGACAGCAAAAGAAAATGAACAGGATCACACAGCCAGAGTGCAGTGGGAAAAGAGGCGCAGGATCTCCTATGCTGGCAAATTAGCACAACCATCTTCTGAAATACACATTTCTTGTCACCCACATTCCAGCACTGAAAATGCCACTGATAATATGTGTATCAGGAGATCATCCACTCTCCATACACCACCTTGTTAAGCTCAGGCAAACACCTCAATAGTTTTGTTATCTGAAGGCACACAAATCTCTATGGCCTAATCAGTAACTGAAATGCTCATAATGCTCACACCTCTCTTTCAGACAGGATAGCCAGAAATAAGTATTCACTTAATAATTTTCCTTTAGCTGAAAGTTACATTCTCTGATGGTATGTGAAGAATTTGACCAAACCTGTGACATAAGATCCTGTTTCTTAACAGCAAAGTTCATTAAAAATACTTGAGATGTCTGCCTAGTATTGTCTTACCTATGTAAGTTGTGGTTTCATTTGTCACAAAGACAGCACAGGATCATACCTAGTAGTGGATATATTCATAAATTACATCCTCTTTGAAACATTTGTCACACACACACACAAAAACACACAAACAAACAAACAACAACAACAAAAACACAAAACACAAAACCCACAAACCAAATAAGTCAGGGAATCTTCTTACTTAAAGAAACTGTGATAAGAAAACATACCTTTCGATTCTTATTGCAGCACCTATGACATAAGGCAGAAAAGCTAATCCCTAAATGTGAGGCCACACCTTGAGTCTTGTGCCCAGTTTTGGGCCTCTCACT
>JAYRBT010000114.1:78032313-78067076 GCA_036023395.1 Myiotriccus ornatus
TGACATAAGGCAGAAAAGCTAATCCCTAAATGTGAGGCCACACCTTGAGTCTTGTGCCCAGTTTTGGGCCTCTCACTACCAGAAGGATCCAGATGTGCTGGAGCATGTCCAGAGAAGGTTAACAAAGCTGGTGAAGGGTCTGGAGCACAACTCTTATGAGGAGTGACTAAGCCAGATGGGGCTGTTTAGGGTGGAGAAAAGGAGGCTCGGAGGGGACCTTATTGTTCTCTACAACCTGAAAGGAGGTTGTAGCCAGGTGGGGATCAGCCTCTTCTCCCAGGCAACTAGCAATAGGACAAGAGGAAATGGCACCAAAGCACACCAAGGAATGTTCAGATTGAATATTTGGAAACGTTTCTTCGTGGACAGTGGTGCCAAGCACTGGAACAGTAAGTCCAGGGAAGTGCTGGATCACCATCCCTGGAGGTATTTTAAAAGGCGTGAATACGGCACTTAGTAGCGTGATTTAGTGGTGGACTTGGCAGTGCTGGGTTAACAGCTGGACTCCATGGTCTTAGAGGTCTTTTCTAATCCAAATAATCCTGTGATTCTACTTTATCTGTTGATCCATCGCTCACTGACTGTTGTATTTCATGCTTTGTTTATCAAGAAGTTACAGGGGAAAGCTGTCCATGTAATTTGAGGGAAGAGGTGCTCTTTGGGTCAAAGAAAACTCTCTGCAAGGAATGAATTCTGCCCCCAAGCACACTGACCTTCTAGATTCCAGGGTGGCAAACCAAAAGCCCTGAGAAGCGGGAGCAGACACACAATCAGGGTTCAGACCAAAGACCAGACTTTTTATATAGTGTTTGCTGCAACCTGAGAAGGCACTAAAACTGAGAGCAGAGCTGGAGGAAAGGATCTGTCCTTCAAGGAGCAGTGGTTAAGAAAAATAGTTATTTTCAAAGCTTTTCTTTTTTGTTCTTGTGTAGCAGATGAATTATCTCAGTTTCAAAACTAATGTATTCAAAGATGTGTTCCAGTAAACTGAATTTTCTTCATACTCAATGCCCTTTTGTGCCTACTGGAGGAGAGATGTGCAGGCAGCTCCACCTTAGCACTTTGGCTTATTGTGCATTCTGTCTCAGATCAGCAGGCTGTGCCCATTGCTAACCACCCATGCTGTCTCCACACTAAATCCTGACATGCCAACCTTCCTTCTGCAGACCAGCTTCTGCTGAGTCTCACTGTGCCTCCAAGCAGATTCCTTCAGCAAAGGACCTGACCATCAGAAACAGCTTTGTCCACGTTCCCTAGAAACAGTTCCACCCTTGCCCTGCCTTCTACAGGTAAAACCCCAGCCTCTCTGCACCAGAAAATTTATATTTCCCTGCAATCAGGGGGTTAGGCATAGCATTTATTTCTGTATTTAACACAATGTCTTTATTCTTTTTTAATAAAAATTCTAAAATATTGATTCACTTAAAGCAAAACTGCAACAAACATTCTAAAACTAATTTAAACTATTATTCAAAGAGTAAAAACTTTTTCATGAATAAGTTTTCTGCACACTTGAGAGCAAAATATGATATACTGAACAGGAAAGTAATATTAATCTTTGAGAAAGACAAATTTCCTAGTCAGCAAAAATTTGCTGAAGTTGTATATTTTTTTACAAAGAAATTAAATCACTTAGCTACTCTGGAATCCTTTATAGCTAATAATTAAAAATCTAAAATCTTATTTTCATTCTGTAATAAATATAGCTAACAATCAAGATAGATGAGACAAAACTAGAAAGGTTTGTTGGATGATTTAAGTTGAAGAAGTTGCTACATCAATATATTGTACTCCAAAAAGGGCATGCATCATTAAAAAAGAAGGCTTTATAATTAATATGTTTTCATACAACCTACCTTATTTCCCCGGAGAGCACTAACCAAACTCTTTTAAAAATCGATTAGTTCAAGCACTTAGCCCAATACCGCTTTAGAACGTAGCAAGACAGATATTAGCTGAATTTAAAATTACAGCAACCTTATTTTTAATTACTTCCCAAAATGCCAGATTTGCATATTATCAAATACATTTCAGTGGCAGAACTGACCACTAAGCATTTTTGGACAAGGCCAGAAAAATTAATTATATTCTTTATAAAAAAAAATCACTTAGCATTCAGAACACCTGCATTGTTGTCAGGGATAATAAATGTGATTAAACTTGTATAAATTTCACTATATTAACCAGTAGAATAGCTCAATAACTTTGCTGAACGGAGTTCATGCCATACATTGCAAAACTGAAATAACCAAGTATAATGTAGGGGAGATCTAGGAAAATGTATGAGTTCTGGAGGGAAGAATTGCAACTTGCCAAGGACAAATTTACTTTCTTAAACTGTCAGCAAAAGGGAAATTTCTGGAAACCAAACATTTTAATAAAAAATATTTACTCAGGACTCATGCACTGTTAAGGGTTAGCAATACAGTTGTCCCAGTTGTGTTAATATGTAGTTCTCAGCGTTTGGCTGTTTTTCTTTAGAAAAAAAGAATTTGTATCAGAATATGGTTTGTGTTTTGAGGCATTAGGGTTGCCTGAACCTGGGGGAATTGTGTAGTATTCCTGTGCCGTTCCTGAAGGCTGATGAAACAGGAGTGATGTTTGGCCCCTACAATGAAGTCATATTGCTAACACTTGACACCTGTGTCCTGAACAAAGTGCAAAACATAAGTAGCAACATTTCCAGGTGAAAGGTATTTTTCTCTTAATGAGGTGAAGGTCCAGGCTCCAGAAAATTGTCCAGATAGACAGTAAATTACCCTATATCTCTCTCAGAAACCTGCTAACTGATGCATGCCACTGGTGAGACAGGAGGAGCTGGCCCTGGAGCAGAGATCCCACTATGAGTTCTCCATTACATCCAGTGGGTGAAGATTTTAAGTGTAAGAAAAGGAAACAGTGAAAACTTAGGCCTGATGTGTCTTTAAAATTAGAGTGTGCCAGCTGGGACATCACGGTTCACCTGGATGCATGGGAAGGACTACTGGTACCTGCAGAGAACAGAATCTCCTGCTTGGTCTTCTCTTTTAGGAAAAAATGTGCCACTGTCTGTGGTACGTGTTTCTATGTCTGTGACTAGAGGTGAAGTTTAGATGACAAGATGACAAGAAAAGATGACCTGCTGGTATTCAATACTACTCCTGATACTAGTTTTGCATTTTTCCAAAAGACTCTGCAAGAGTCACACAGAACAACACCCAAACTCTCCAGCTTAAAAATATAGTCCTTAATAATTAGAGAAGGCTGCTTGAGAATCTCCTTGCTTAATTGCAATGTAGACAATGTGCAAACAAGAGCTAAGAACGGGGATATGTGGCCTTTGTGGTTGGTCCAGTCAACAAGGATGTATAACATGTAAACAGTGGAGTCAAAATTGAGGAAAGAAAATGAAGTGACAGATATGCTTATTAGAATGAGAAAATGCCTTGTGAAACCCGGCATCTGCCATTAGTCATTCCTAAACAATGTTGCCTCTGCAAAAAAGTTACAAACATAAAGGGACAAAAGTACCCAGGGACCTTGAGTCAGCTGATACAAAAAGAATAAATTATTGAAGGAGGGTTGCAAATAGTAGAAGAGCATATGCAATGATGCCAAGCAATTCAGAGGATAAGGTAAAGGCTGAAGTATGAGGAAACATTTATAGCACTCTAAAAGAATGTTTGAAAGTTTCTTATCCTTTTAAAAAATCCATCTCAATTACTGCAATAACCCTTTGAAGTGTCATGGCAAAGAACATTTTGTGGTGAGGTAGCTCCCTCCTGCTCTGTGGGGGGAGTATTGTTTGATTTCTTTACCTCTGTCATGGCCATGAGGAGGGAAATCAAAAATATTTCCATCCATAGGCAATGCTTCCTACAAGACATGGTGATGCTCTATGGTAATTCACTAATTGAAATTCCAGGGATAACTTGAATAAATGATTTCAGGGATTAGTTAAGCTACAGAAAACTGGTAAGAAAAACAGAGATTAACTGTTGTATTAGTCTACCCAAGAAGGGATACCTCCATTCTGTTTCGTATGGAAGACTGACATAGATTGTACCCACCCGTGCCTTAGCTAAGCACCTTTTGTACACAGAGAGTTTCAATACAATGTTGACAGAAGCAAAACACTGTATAATCAGTCCTGTTTCCTGCAACACAGGGACTCAAACCATTATCACTAAATGTTAGCTTTGTCCTGTAGCCAGGACAAGGAAGATCCTGGCTTAAGGTCTAGAGAAATCCAGAGGCTTTGGTCTTGTTTCAGAACTTGTTGCATTCTCCATGTACTTCCTCCCCTATAGGGAAAATGAACGCTAGGGAGATAAACTTCTCATTTGAGTAGCAAAGAGAGGAAGAGACAAAAAGAGACTGAAAGCTCAAGATACCCAGCTCTTCCTCCCATGTGCGAAGTCTCCCTCTGTTCCTTTTTTCCATCTCTTTCCCTTCCAGGCCTGGGAAAAAGGACACAAGACACTGCAATTTGCCCCCTTCTCAAGGAGTAAGTAAAGTGAGGTACCACAGAACAAGTGGAGTAACAGTTCTTGCAGGGGCTTAAAGGTAAGCAGGCAGACAGGAATGAGACTAGGGACCAGCACTGCCTTATCCTAAACACATGGTGAAGAGGTGACATTTGTAGAATCACAGCAGCATAAGTGCGTGCATATACACACGCACACGCACACACAAGCCACGCATGGCAAGGGGCAGAGGGAGTTCAAAAATTAACCACAAGACTGAAACATAATATAATCTTTCTAAAAGCAAATATTCACATTTGGGGGCCAGTTCCAAATTATGGGGCCTGACTCATGATTTTGAACCTTTAGTACTAGCAGCACAGCCCTTTAAGCTGTAATTACAGCACTCTTAATTAGATTGGGAGATTGCTCCAAGATTCCTGAGACAAGTAACAAATATAGACACCCTCAAGGCAGTCATATACATTTATGGAAAGAGCAATTTAAATAGCAACTGTAAATGGATCAAGTGGATCTGGTGACATCACCATAATGAAAAAATATTTTTGACACCACCATATGAAAAATTATTTAAAAGGGAGTCATTCTCTTTTTTTTTTCCACTAAATTGAAACACACAGATGTGATTTAAAATCACTGTTGAGAGAAACAAACAGTTCTTTCACTCATGCACTACAGTACATTTTCTGAATGTAAGGTTATAAAGAAGTTGTGTTACACAGAAATAGTTCTGCACACCCCTGTTGCACCAATAGGAAGCTATTAAAAAAATGACCCTGACACTACATTCTTTGCTTCACTTTCTCCATGCATGAGGTTACCAGTTTCTGATGGTGTTTCCTGTTTGCTCTTCTTGTTTTCCACTTATTTCCTAGTGTTTACTTTGCTGGACAAATCCAGCTTGGTTTTAACAGATATGAAACAAAGATTTCATTACCTTGCCAAATTCCCTCCTACCAAATTACTAAATTACTGAAGGCAAACCCTATTTCAGTAGACCTTGGTTGTTTTGCTTGACCTCCAGCAGGTGTCCAATTAAGTCTGAACAATTTATATGATATTCCCTTCCCACTGATAGTTCTAGAATTAAACTGATGAGATCTCTAGAGAAGGATCATCAGTGTTACACCTTTCATCTTTAATTACGCTGGTTGAAGATGAATGAATGTACCAGAAGAATCCCAGCTGGGAAGTAGCACGTTTATTAGATAGTTGATAATTTAATATACACTCTGAATTCTGATTATTTTCTTTAAACAACTGAAGAGCTTTCAACATATCTTATGACAAAATCTTAGTACTTATTCAGCTGGATGTTGACTGTATTCTTTATCTTTTTTAAAAAATACTACTCAGATGCAGCCAAAGCACTGTGACTGGCACTATAGAAAAAGAATTTTAGACAAAATGAGTTAAAAGGTTCTGGTTAATGCATTCAACCTGTTGTTTCTAAAAAATGCATATACATAATCTAAGAGAGCACATAGAGAAGTAGAGCAGAAGACATCTAGAGGACCCCCTGGAGTCCCACCAGAAAAGACTCTCAGTCCGTCTGCTCCAGCACTGTAGCTCCAGCTCCTCCTCATGTTTCTTATTTCTGAGAATGCCTCATCAAAAATGAAATGCTAAATGAGTTCAAATTTGGAGTGAGTCCCAGTAAATTGGACTTGCTAAGTAGAGTCTATAATATAGACACCTAACATTGGTCTCAGCAACCAGAGGTCTACTACATCTGAGCTATTTGTCTGGGCTTCTTATAGTCTCTTGAGAGAAATAGGCATGGAAATAATTCCTTTCATTTTCAGAAAGAGGTAATAAAGATATCCGATAATACTGCAAAAGTACCATCCCCAGAGGCCAACATGAACGTTGCTAAATTATTTCAGTACTGCATCCTTAAAAACTACTCAAGTCTTGCCCAGTGATAACTTCCAGCATACCTCCCTAAGGTGTGTGATGATCCATACCTTGAGTGGGAACTCCCCTCAGGGTTACTTCTCAAGGCTGAGTGAAAGAGATTTACCCAGTCACTAATATCAGATTTTGCTAGCTTTAATATAATTTCTTCAATATAATTACTTTAATATAATTGCTTCAATATTGCTTTAAAAACTAGCACTATACAAATAGTTACAGCAATCCTTACTGTGTAATGTGAATCATTCTGATTAAGCTCCTTTTTGTTTAATCATAATCATTATTGTAATCAACTTAAATAAATAATTAATTATTTATATAATGAATTATATAAATATATATATATTTATATAAATATACTTGAGTTGCCATCCTTAATCCTGCAGGACAAAGTTGTATAAAGGCTCACTTGCACCTGTATAAATCTTAACATACAAACTGTTAACTGGGGGGCTAGGATTGGAACAAGTCACACCTAGGTTCGTCTCTGAGAGGAGTTACGAAAGCAAGGGGATCCTTTCTGCACCTCGTGACTCAGCACAAGGACTTCTCTAATAAACTTTGCCTGAAGCTCCCATTCTGCCTGCAACAAACACACTGACCTGTTTTACTTGAGTAAACTCCCTGGCAAACGAACAGTGCATTTTCAGTTGTTCAGGGCCTGCCTTGGAAGGGAAAAGATACATTTGACAGCCTGGTGCCTGTGCTCTGTCCTTCTAGACTCCAGTGAAGTCGAACTGAACTGCTGAAGAAAGAATATCCTCCACAGCAGAAAGTAAAACTCAGATCTACTCTCACACTTATTTCATGGATAGGCACAGTTCAGAGCAGAGATGATTTGATATGACTCTATGGGAAGCTTGACTAGTTCTTCTACTGGGCATATTTCTACGCTGTACACTCATTTTCTTATTGATTTGCTGCTTCTCAGTTGTCCAAAAATGAGCCGAGTGAGTTGCAATACTGGGCAAAAGCCACGTTAAAGATCATATACACTGAACTGAAACACAGCCATTGAGAACTGAAAAGAAAGTCATGGGTGACAGCAGAAAGGTCTCACAACTTTTTAGATTGGTTGCACAATTCTATAAACACCAAACCCAGACACAGTATTCTTTTACTTCTCTCGTACAGAGATGCTCATCTTTTGTATCAAGTGGCAGGACTGACTAGTTGAAAAAAAGAAATTATCAGAAAGCAAGGATTCTTCTTTTTGCCTCTGGAAATCAAAGAACACTACGACATTCCAGAGATATACTGTGATGTTTGCTTCATTTAAGTTCAGAAAAACTTGAGGAGACTCCACTTCAGAGTAGATATTGTCCAGTGTTATGTCCAAAGTAGTCAGTGACAATATTCAGAGTTACTTTGAGGAGCATAAAATGAGAAGTGACACCCTGCATAGATGCCCAGAAAGATTTACAGATACATGTGCCATAGCTACAAGTGCCTTACACTCTCTTTTTAATTTTATTTTTCTATACAGAAAGAATCCATTCTGCTGCTTCAGATTCAGTCTGTTATCAATTAAAAATGTTTTACAGCTCAAGCACAAGATCAGTCAACCAAGGGGTTTCGTAAATGTGTTATTTATATAGTTATTTGTTAAAATGAGCTTCACTGCGTTATGGAATGTTAAGACAAATTGTTGTGCCCTTTAGATTCATTACAGATAACAAAATGCTAAACAAATCCTAAATAGGTATTCACCTTTCATCACACAAGAACATAAATGGTTAGATCTTATCAACAAGGGAGTCATTTTAATCTTCTTCCTTTATTAACCATAGAAGAAAAAATTATTGTTGTTTGTCCTGCCTTTCTCTTTAAAAAAGTCTGATAATCTTTGTTGGGCAGGGGTGTGTGTGTGGGTGTGTGTGTGGGTAAAACAGATCATCTTTCATGTAAGGCAAATCAATCTTTAGTGAAGGAAAGCCTAACTAGACTTACTGACTCTGGCCTGCTAGGTACTCTCTCACAGGGAGACTTCAGTTAAGTGTCAAAGGCAAGCCAGCATTTTATAAGGGTACTTTATTGTACAGAAGCAAGGAGTGCGTTATCTTATCATCTGGTCTTATAACTTCCTGCTTCGTTGTGCTGTTGCAGACAAAAAAAAAAAAAAAAGGATATAAATGTCATCTTCTGTGTCATTAACCCAAAATCTATTAGAATTTTATTAGAAAATAAGTAGCAAGACTGTACAGCTACATTTCCTCCCTTGTGCTGCGCTACATTGCTTGTGAAAGTGATATATTACAACTCTTACACTGAATCCATTGCAAAAGATGGAAGAGAAGCCCACATACTGTGTACATTAAATGGTAATGTTAAATTGGCGACGAAGAAATGAACATCTCCCTAAACCTCCAAGCAGGTTCTAAAAATTTTTGTTTTAAAGGATAAATATAAATAAAGACATTTTTTTCATCTAGGACTAAGCAAATGATACTAGTAAGCTTCCTTGTTGATATACACAGGTCACAAGCTATTAGCCTTTTTTTTTTAAGATATCCTTTTTAAAGAATAACCAAAAAAATAAAGGGCTCTTGTATATCTCTGCTTGGGACAGGCAGTTCCTCTTTTATTAAAAGTCAGAAAAGTCTTCAGAAAGAAAATAGATTTCTGAGCCAAGAATTTAGAGTCTATGAAATGTTATTAATGTTTCTGCAAAACAGAAACAGTCTCAGTTCATTTGGGTTTTAAAATATACATTTTGGAAAGCAGAAATCATGAGGGATTCAGTTTATTCCTGAGTAACTGGTCAGGACAAGGTTAAAAAAAGAGGCAAGTTTTGTATGGACTTCAGGCTCCCTCCTTAAGGGTCAAGTTTTACCCGGTATTGAGCACATGAAGACACTGCAAAGAGTAGATCCAAAAAGCCAAAGAAGTGCATCAGCAAGTAGCAGGCTGATGTAGCAGCAAGTTCAGCCTCTCTTGTGGGCTCTTTGCTCACAGGTAAACCTGGCAGTGTTGATTTTTCTGAGCTAGTGAAGGGAACACCTCTAATTCTCGTAATATGAAAACAAACCAAAGTCCTGCCCTTCAGAACATCTGCTATGAGTCCCACGCTTCACCTTCACAGCAACCTGCAAAGATTCAGAGCAGTTCCCACACACACACAGGAAGGCAATCTCTTCCACCTTGAAATTAGCCCATTCTCCCAGCGGGACCCAGGTAGCCTCTGTAAAGAGCCCGTTTCCAATTCTCCTGCTCCCATGGCTGTGGGTGGTGATGATAGACTGTAAAGCTATCAAGCTGCACAAAAGATCACCAGGAGAAATTAAAGTTCTTCAGGCTGAAACTGCAGTTGCAGAATATAACTGACCCATCCAACACTGGCAGCTCCTTTCCAGACACTGGAGATTTGAGCATGTGTAGTGCAACAGGGATTTCAGTAATTGAAGCAGCCTGCAGATGGGACCTGAACCAGCACATTTTCAATCCAATCTTAGCTCAATTTAAACTGGGACTAAAATCCTTCTAGTTTGGGTCCCAGTTCAGGCCCATAATTATCATGATCAGGTCCAGCAATTCCTTGGAGCATTGAACGCTGAAAAATGCCGCATTTAAAAATAGGAATGGGCACGTGACAAACGCAAAACTTCCAGGTGCAGCTCAGCCAGAGGGACAGTCCTTGCTCCCCCAGCAGCACAGGCACTCTTCACACTTGTAGCAGAGTTCCACAGGGTCCTTGTACCTCTCCCATCTG
This sequence comes from Myiotriccus ornatus, assembly GCA_036023395.1. Taxonomy (NCBI): domain Eukaryota; kingdom Metazoa; phylum Chordata; class Aves; order Passeriformes; family Tyrannidae; genus Myiotriccus; species Myiotriccus ornatus. The sequence goes on from JAYRBT010000114.1 coordinate 78,042,406, forward strand.
GCTTGAGAAGATGGAGAGACACTGCAGCGCTGTGTGGATGCTGCTGTGCTGTAGAAATCAAACAGAAGAGAGAGGAAAAAAATAAACTCTCTGCTATCTGCTTATATCCCAGATGTACAGAAAGTCATACACATTTATACAGTGATGTACCCCACAGGATTGCCAAGGTTCAAAAGACATATAAAGGGCTCTGCTGCAAAACAATGCATTCCTCCCTGTTGCAAAATAAGAGAACAAAAGAATAGAGCTAAATGAGCACAAAAAGTAACCGAATTAACAAGTACCCATCTGCCAAGCATCATGGCCTTGTATCGTAGTGCAGAAATGAGGGCTTCTCCTGCCCACACTGGGAAAATCCAGGGTTGTGGAGCATCAGAGTAGGGTTAGGAGCAGGAAAAGCTCCATGTAACGTGGCCTTGTACACCCTAGAAGGTATAGACAGCTCCAGTGTTCAATAGCTCCCCAGCAGAGAAGTTACTTTATGGTCAACTCAGCATTTGAAGTGGTAACTATTTGCAGGTTCAGTTCCAAATTGACTACAATGATTTCAAACTTACAATTTGGTATCTCTCTCTGTTTCAGGAAAAAACAAAGCTTTGAACCAGTTACATGCTCAGAGTTAGTGCTAGGTTACCTGACTGACTTTGAAGAAATGAGGGGATAAAATACACCCATATATGAAAAACGAAATCCATTTTCCTTCTTTGTTAACAAATCGTACCTCATTCCCTTTGTCCAGAGATAGAAAAAGTAAATGGATCTTCAAAGGTACTGGCATTGCTGTGCCTCTCAGAAAAGCTGTTTGTGAGCACTCTTCGTCAAAGGGCACTTCATCTCTGCCAAGACAATGTCAGGCTGGGTCATGTGCTATCAAGACAACTTTAACTTGAGCACACTTCTTCAAAAGACACTAAAATGATTTACATTTTTCCTTCCTAAATCAGCATTTTCAGTATAATTTGTGTCAGTGCCAACTTCCTCTCATTCTTCACCTCTATTTCTGGCCCACCTTTGTGTGCTCCTGAATACCACTTCCATGCCAAGAAACCCATACTGATGAATGCAAGATTTGTTCAGTTTAGTAGAGGAAACTATATTCTACAGCCCTCTATGTAACCTACACTAAAAATCTATCTAGCATTGACTTACATTTTCATGAATAGGAGTAATTTTTCTCAACAGGATACCTTCTTTACAAATGGCACATACCCCAAACCTGGACTATTTTTTTCTCGTTGCATCATATTAAGCAGTTTTATGCCAAGATGACGGAAAGTGACACACTATGACCTCTCTTCTACCAGGAGGAGATTGGGACTTGATGCAGACCCAGATACTTTCGTGGTTATTTCACACTCACTGTCCTTTACTGCTGATATTATTTTCCCTGACTGGTTAATTTTCCTATCCTCTTCCGTCAAGGCAAATTATTAAACTATTCATTTAGTTTGTTTAAGGGCTGCTAGTTTGGTTTGGGGTTGTTTTTCCTTTCCCGGAAATACATTTAATTTACCTTGCATTACAGTGTGCAGCAGAAATCACAGTGCAATTTCAGGAGGAATTAACAGGCAAGCGCTGCACACCATTCATATCTCACAGAACCTGATAATAAGTTATTACTCCTCACTCTCAAAGGGGCAAACAGAGCCCTGAGAAGCAATTGCTGAGATATTCCAGTGCTTCTGCAGACACAATGGTGTGAGTGTTTCCAGTGTGGCTCAGCATACTGTCTTCACTTACATTTACTGCCAATGCCAAGCACACAATATGAGGGCACTAAAGTCCTTTCAGATGTTGATGAGTCACACTCTTTAAATACGTCACATGCCCGGACAAATCCCACCTTCCCATAGAAGGCACCAAATGCCACTAGATGAAGCAGATGTTTCTAGGCAACCTGACCATGACCGCAAAGTGACCCTCATCTATTTCGGATTTATCAAATCATCAAAGGCTCCTGTTCCTGCCAATAGGACTTGAGGCTGGCAGTTCAAAGAGGTCATTATATAACCTGAGCCAACTGAGGCAGAAAATACTGCCATCAGAGGATCAGGGTTGTTCCTGAGGGAAAAGGAGCCCAGGGGAGCTGAAGGGACACAGAACAGTCAGTGTACTCTCCTACTAGGGTGATGACCTACTACATCTGAGAAGAGGGAGCCCAGTGCCCGTGACAGCCATCAACCAGTCATCAGACAAAGTGAATGAGTCAGACCTGGGGTCTATCCAGAAAGACCTTTTTGGGAACAGTGGGAAGCAGGACCTGACTGGAGCATAGGTCTGGGGTCCCTCCAGAAAGTCCATCAGGAAGCCAAGACAGAAAGAAACTGAGCAACCCTCAATATTTCTCAGCCAGGACTGGGGACTTGTACTGAAATGGAACTCCTTGTCCCATGCAGGGCATGCACGGGTGGTAATAGCAACAGAGGCATTTGGGTGGGTGTCCTTATGGCCCAGGCAACATCCTTCCACTTTCAAAGGACAGCTAATACCAAGGTTAGCCAGCCAGCTTCTACAGTGTTTTCCTATTGTACACACACCAGAACAAAGGTAATCACAAACATCCGGATGTTAGCAACTTCAGTCAACCACGTGTCACATCATAGTAAATCAGATACCAGATATCAACCACATTGTCAAAACCAGACATTTAGGCAAAGAAAATTCACTCAGCTTTTGCAACATTATTTCAACAAGATCCTGGATCCCCACAACCCAGCAACATTTTGCCATAGACAACACACAGCCCACTTACAAAGATACCTCACCAGCAATCACAGAAGTACTAATAATGTCAAAATAACAAGGTGAAATACACAGGAGGTAGTACTCCCAGACATTTACTCAGTAACCTATCAGGACTGTTACATATGAATTATGTTGTGAAACAAGAGGTTAGTAATAAAAAAAAATAGCTGGTAAGTATTGTAGCAGTTTATTAGAAATGTGGGCTATGTCAAGCCCCTTATTGCAATCACAAATTGAATAAAATCTGTAGCTATGAGGGAGAAATCAGGGCAGATGACTGCACAGAAAAGACTACTTATGGAGTGCTCAGGCACTAAGAAACTGCTCAGCCAACAGTCCTTTTCTGCTTGAGTGCCATTTCCAAGCGCTTTATATTTTGCTCTCAGAGACTTACACAGTCAAAGCCTGGAGTTAAGATGATGGTTCCACACCAGGCAAGAAGCTAAAGGTAGCTTTCAATCCCTGTACTAGGCACATTCTCTTTCAAAAGACGTTCCTCATCTAGTTTACTAAATACGCACCACAAACACCTCCAGTTTATCAGTAGGGAGGAAGATGCTTTGATATATCACATGTCCTGTCGCCTTTGAGAGTTTTACAGCACCACAATACCTCACCAGTTCTGGTGTAAACAGGGCCAGCTTCCAAAAAAAGCAAAATCAGGAATTAACTTGGGCAACAAGTACCTGGAAAGTGCCAATTTCCTACAAAATCAGGCACTGATGCTGTCCCTGTGGAGGAAGGATGAGGCTGCCTGGAGTAGGCATCTCCACAGCATCAACTGCTTCCCCAGTTGCTCCTCTGCATCTTCCCCTGCTTCCTTACCCTCCCTTACCCATCCTCTCTTCAGAAGCTGCCTGTCCTCCCAGTCCTGCTATTTCTGACACTGCCCAGAAGACCAGAACAGGTTCTTGGAGTGATGGGCAAGAATCACTACACTGAGTTTGGTGGAAATTTGCTGACGCAAAAGCAGTCTTCAGTGATACCACGCAGCATGGTACTGTAACCCGAGTAATGACTGACTTGGCGAATTTCTTTTCCAGACAATCTAGCTCAAAAATGGCAAGCAGACTCTCTTTTTGTATTGTTTACCTACTAGAAAGCACGGGATAAATGAAGCATGCACATGCATGTGCACAACTTCTGTATATTGGGAAAGTTACCTGTCCTTCACTTTCTCATTTATTAAACCCTTACTTTGACAGGTTCTTGCACACATGCTTGGACAATTTTTAGAAGTATCATCAATCTAACCGCAGTTGAGTTGCTCCCTCTCCCCCCTGTTCAGACTTTGACTGAACAGTTTCTTTTAATAAATGAGTGATACGGCTGGATGTTATCAACCTACTGTAACATTTAATAGATATTCATAACATATATTAATCATTAGGAAGTTTACAGAGGATTCAATCCTGCAAGGTGTGGAGAACACTCGATTCTCCTTGAAGTCAGTGAAAGCAGAAAGGATGAGATTTTTGTCCTTCCAGGTACAAGTGCCAAGTCTTCCTTCTGGACATTAGAATAGTGAGCACAGTTCTCTGAAGCAAATGCATGTGTATATTAGTTTGTTTTACCAGTACCTTGTTCCTTGTGGACAGAATGATTTTTGTTTTTAAAAATTGCCAAATTTATCCCAGGTATAGAAATCTGTGCTCAAATACAACTTTCTGCATTTCCTCTGAGTGCTTTGAATCAGAGAAATACTGCCAAGCAGATAAACACCCATATAGAAAATGACAATGTACACCCATACAGAAAATTACAATGTTCACATTCCTATACAGAAGTCAGAATTATGAACTTTGTGAACTGGAAAACAACCAAGTATGTAAGAACACTAACACAGCTTCCTAAAATTTAGCAACTTATTAAAGTGAAATTCAGATTTACATTTAAGATTTATGGGAGCCAACTAGAATGAATTTCAATCAGTTTTGTTTCAAAAGCTTGTGGGATCCTGTTCATCATTTACATGAAATTATCAAATCTAACCTCATTACTGTTATTTCTTCCCTTTATTTGGATTTTAAGAATTAAGTTACAATTCCTAAATAAAACATAAAATAGAAGGGACATTCCTAACATAAAATAGAAGGGAAAGCAAATAAGAATGCTTAATCTTAATAAAATATTGTTTGTTGGGGTTTTTTTTCCACAACAGGAAGATGGCACAGCTGAAATACACATAACTCAGTTTACTAAATATCCACCAACTTTGCTGGTTTGTTTATTTACAGATGTATTCATGCCCTGACTGCTGTTCAGGCACTTCTTGACATCATATTGTAATGTCAGATGTTTCATGAAAGTTTGTGAAAGATGCCACCAAATTCTATATACCACAGGAGATGATGTTCTTTTCCCTCAAACAGAATCTTAGTTCTGTAGCTCATTTTCATCTTGAAAAAAGTGATTTTCAGTACCACCTGCAGACTTGCAGCTGAGTCTGGTAATCTGCTTCTTCACTATCAAACTGAAGAGGTTACGGGTAAGGTCTTTGTTTCTCCACAGATTATACTGAACTAGTCTTTTTTCTGAGAGGAAAGTCTTGACTAGTGTGAGTGCTTTCTTCATAAGCAGTACTGAGATTCAAGCGCCTAAATGTTGGAAAATCCAAGTGATTTTCCAGTTACTTCATTCTTCCGAACATTTATGAAAGAATTTAAACATGATATGAAGTATATACTATCTCTTAAATCACCAGTTAATGAAAAATCACTGGAAACCAATTGTCATGGTTTAGGAATGGCACTTCCCAATTTAGCATCCCCCTCCACCCCCACAAATGAGACTCTCCCAAACCAGGGCTGCTTGCTTGCTTCCCTCTGCCTTTCTCTCCCCCTTCCAGTTCCTGGGATGAAGCTGAGAACTGGAGGCATAAAAAGGTGAAAATTACCAATTGAGATAAGAACAATTTACTGGAAACAACGAGTTAACAAACACTAAGGGCAACAATGTTAATAACAAAAGGTATAAGACAAAGAAACAATTTAGGTGGAAAAAATGCAACAAAATACCAAGGGTCTCTTCCCCACCCCACCTGGAAACAAACATCTACTCCCGTCCCTTGTAAGTGACTGTGAGATGGAATCAAAATTAGGATCTGGCCATGATCCCTTCCTGGATACTGTCAAAAATTAACCTTCTCCTGGCTGAAACTAGGACACAAGTACAGTTGTGTTTTTCCCAGAAACTGGGAGACTGAACCTAAAGCTAGGTACAGACCTAGGAATGGGATACTTGCGCAGCTGAAGGTGGTAACACTATGGCCTCTGACCAGCATGAATAACTGTATTCAAAATTATTTTCCTTTTGCAGCTTCTGTATTTATGCATTGGGTCCATTTGTTTGCAATGTCCTATGTTATAATTGTTTTGCCTCTATAGCTCATGAAGAAATGTCAAATTAGATGTTACTGTAAACTTGCAGAATATTTAACAGCCATGAAAAAGCTTCACCCTCTTCTGGCTTCTGTATGTTAATGTCTCCTTGTCTCCTTCAACATAATCTAGGTTATTTTAGGGGTTCTTTACCTCTGGACATGCTTTCAAATTTCATTATGCAAATCCAGTACATGACACATAGGCAAAAAGAATATATTCAAGTTATTAAATGAGAAACCTGAATTATTTTCAAGGAGATAGACACACAGTAATAGAAATTAGAACTGTAAACTGAGAATCAATTTTCCAGCTGTCAGTTTAACAAACAATAATGAAAGTTTTTAATCAATTCTGTTGGCTACCTGATGTTTCCTTCAACAAGAGGCATTCTTCACATGACAGATTCTTGGTAGAAGAGATGACAAAACCCAAATACGTGGGCAGAATGCCTGTAACAGGAGGCATCTGCTAGCAACAGGACCCCAGAAGATCCCAGCTCTGATGCCCTGAAAAGGGGTCAAGCAGCAAGTGCAGGGTGTCCTGTCCTGAATGAGAAGAGGAAATGGGTAAACTATAGTCAGAGAGCAGAAAAAAGCAGACGGTGCCAGTAGGTTGTAGTTACAGTTGGCAATCATTTTGAACCATTGCTGCTTTTTTTTAATTATTCAAATTTAATTGCAATTACCAGCCAAAATCAACAATCCTAATAACAGAGTTCAGAGTCTTCCAATGAATCCATTTTTCTAATTGTTTGTAACTGGACCATACAACCCCGAAATTTAATTGGAAATCTTATTAACAGGAAAACTTCTTGGACTAAAGGTTGTATACCAAGGTATTCATAGCCTAGAACCATGGGAGTAAGAAGGTTACAGTGAGGACAGTAGAAGTTTTCTTTTGAAAGCTGAACTTCAGTGAGCAAAGGCAATACTTACTAAAGTGGCAACCAATTTCATGTACTGCTTTGCTGTAGAGCCTAGTTTAAGGCAACTGAGTGTCTCAAGATGAACCAAAGCCTGAGGTTTTCCAAAGCAGTGAACAGTTTTTAAGGGAACACACTGGACTCCTAACTCAATGAAAACTGTCTCATGTATACAATAAAACTTGTCAAATTTCTTAAATATTTTGCAACTAGGGCAGGAGTATTTTGAAGTCTACCTACTATGTTCATTCAGCACCACAGGCTCATACAGGATGCAAAAAATCCATTTTGGGCTTGTGAGAAGTGATAACGAGCACATTTTGAGCACCTAAGTGGAAATCAAGTCCAATTAATCTTTTTTTTCCTGCTAAATAACATGTCTTTCACTTCACAGTTGCTCTTGAGAATGAATCTCATCTTGAAAGGAAAACAAAAACAGAGAGCAAAAAGTTAAAGAAAATCAGACTGGAATGACTTCAAGAGTACATCTAATCTTTTTCCCCAGTCAACTATACCTAGGCCATGCCTGACAGAGAAGTTCCTCAGGTGTAGATCCCACAACCTTTCACATCCTGTGCTAAAGTTTTTCTGCTAAAACTTTCACCATGAATCCCCATTACACCAATTATTCCTTGTTATTTCTTGTTCTACCCATAGAACGTGAAGGGAATACTTTCTTCCTCTCCTTTAAGTTGTGTAATGACAGTTATGCTTCCCACTAATATTCTTGTTTCTTCACTCAGCCACACCAATTTCTTAAGCTTTTCTTCATTAATCATATTGTTTACTGATACAATTACTGTTTTCAGCAATCTCTCCAGTTGAGACAGGTATTTGTAAGAAGTTAGTACCCAAACCTGAGCGTAATATTCCAAAGGAGCCTTTACCAAAACTGAATAGAACAGGTGTTCACAACAAAATTACTTTTTTTATCCTGTTCACTAGGTAATTCACTGTGATGGGAGATTCAGCCTAACCTCCTCCAATGAAGGGGATACTAAAATATCCAGCCTCTTATTTTTTCTCTGTGTGGATGTAAGATTATTCCTATCCAAGCCTACTATCTTGAAATTCTGTTTGTTGAACTGCTACTTTAGACTGCATTTACTCTCAAACTCTTTCTGAAGACAAATCCTGTCCTACAGTATGTTCCTTAAATGCTGGTATCATATGAAAGTTCACAAAAAATACTGAAAAGTGATAGTGAGCTTTTGATAACTACCTTCTAAATGCAGTTTTCCAAACAGTGTCCCACCAGTCTTATGATAATTAAATCTATAGAGTATTTTCTTAGCTAGTTTATAAAACGTTATAAGAAATAATATCAGAATTTATCAGGAGAAAGCAACATGTCCCAGCCTGTTTCTTCCCTATCTATCATTTAGTTCCAGAAAGAAATTAGATGACTGACATAATTTGTTCTTGGCAAATCCATAATGGCTGTTAACTCATTTCCTCGTCATCTTCAGGTCTTTAAAAACATTTTGAATATTTGTTCCACTATTATTCCAGAAACGAAAGCTAAACAGACCACACTACGATTTTTAGTTCCTCATGTCACTCTTTTTCAAAGGCAGACACGATGGTTTCTGTTCTCCAGTCTTCTGGAAGCCTATGCATATTCCAAGAATTATCAAAGATGATCACTAATAGCTCTAAGGTTGTTTCCAGGCTTCACATCACAGTGAATCTCCTAAGACATGAAATCTGTTTTCTTCCTGAAAATACCCAAGAGCTAAATACTCTCTAAATGACCTATCTCCTATCCAATTATTTTCTTCTACGGTTAGTTTGTTAAATTTAAGAGCACAGCTGACCACTTTACTGAAGACTGACACACACAAAAAACCACCAAAAACACTAAACTGTTCAACCATTTCAACCTCAACTTTTGGCATCTTACTTTATTATTCTTTTAATAGCGAACCCAGTTTACTCCTTGGTATTTTCCCCACTTCTAACATACTTGCAGAAAGTTTTCTTGCTAGCCTTTCTGTCCCTTGCTATTTTAACATGGTGATTGCAGTGAATGTGGTAACTCAAGCATTAATTCAAACAGCTGGCATAAGGAGTATGTGGTAAACTGTATTATTTTCAAGTGCAATTCTGGTCAGCTGGAGCAAGTGGCTGCACAGCTGCCTGACTTGCAGCAACCACTGGCCTTTAGGGTGTGTAGTGGAGCTTGTAGTTGTAAATGTTCACAAGTGGAATGAGACTTGGGTTCATGTCATATGCCAAGAAGAGGCACCATCAAAGAGATCAGAAGAGAAGATAGCACTGTAATGTATGTCACAGCATCATATCCCTTCTCCTCTTGTTGTGTGCACTGGAGGTCAAATGTAACACTGAAAAGTGGGATAATGATGCATTCAGTGGGCTGCACCTTGTGTGCCATCCCACCCTGTCATATGCACCTTCAGCTGCCCTTGCTGCACCTGCCGATGAGTGCAGGCACTGTCAGTCTGTTTCTGCCCAAAGCCCCAGGCAGACCCAAAGGTGGATCAACTGGCTCTGTTTCTCTGTTTTCTTCTCAGTTCCTCTGTCTGTAAATAATGGAATATCTCTCTCCACCATACCTCCAAGCAATGAAATTAGAGCTGTGTCAGGGCAGCTAGTCCTTTCTTTGCTCTGATTGAACAATAATGAAAGGATGGGAAACAAAGACTAGCAACTTTTGAGATTAATCCCCCTTCTGTTCTCAGCTGTCAGACTTACTTATTTTTTTCTTTTTTCAGCTAAATCAGGTCATTATACTACAAATCTTTACTCTGAATGAAAGATTAAACTCAAGTATTTTATTTTCATCAAGGCATAATATTCAGCACAGAATAATCGGTTATAGTTTCATCTGGATATTTGTATGGGGCCTCCTATCAAATTCCACTAAACCCTTACTGACTCTTTCCATTTGCTGAATTCCTTAGGATCTTACTGTAGTAGACTCAGGCAAATAGAATCTTGTACTCAATTATACCTATCTTCACATCTGAGATGTATGTTTTCATTAAGTATCTTTAAACAATCAAGAGAATTAAAAGGTCTTCAGGGCTGCTTTGTAATAAAAACAGTGATAGAAGAGGAAAAAATCCATAAGCTAAGTGTTTTCCTTGACATAGTGCTATTTTTCTACAATGAAAAGGAAGAAAGAGGAGGAGAAAAAAAAAAAAAAAGCAGGAAATAAGAAAAGACTTTCAGACTACATTTAACAGCTTCAAAGCCAACAATAAACATACCAGTTAAACCAGAAGACCAAAAAGGCATTAAGGTCATCAAAACCGAGACTCATTGAGCCAGTGTATTTGGATAGATGCAATTTCCACTTTCTCAGTACAAAGAGTGTTATACTGTATAGAGAGAGCAGAGCTCATGCTGATATAAAATTAAAACCAAAAAACATTCAGTGTATTATGGTGATCTTATGAGAAGCAGGCGGGTTTCTCACACATTAGTAAACTCTCTGGTGTGACTGTTGGCTCTACCTTCATGTTGCTTACTTTACTGATTACCTTATTGATAATGCCTTTTTTTAAAAGACGTTATCATAGGGGGAAAGTATTTTCTAAACCAAGAAAAGCTGGCTTTATGCCACATCTTCTTTACCTAAAATCGATCCAACAGTAGCTTTGGGATTTAATTTAAACAAGGGAAGAAAAAGCATGACAAAAGTACAGGGCATAACAACCCAACATGGGCCTCCACTGAAGCACAAGAAGTTTCTGCTGTGCAAACAAAACAGGACATTTGTAGACCTACAGTGTTTCTGTTCACATTTTGCTTTGTTTTCTTTCAAAAAAAAATATTATCAATTTAGAAGTAAAAGGCCACCATAAAATTCTTCTTTGGAGCTAATAAAAGGCAATGGGATCAACAGATATTTGTAGGGCTTGAAAAGTTAGATCTCGTATTAATTCATAAAAATATTTTTTAAACATTTAAGGTTATTTCTCTCAGAGGTATCAGATGTTCATGATATAAAGGTCATGGAAGGAGTTAATATCAGACTAGTCCTGCATGGGGTATTTTGTTGACTCCTCTGCTCTCTTATGAATAGGTAGCATTTCAGTCACATTTTTTGTATATGCAGTGCAAAGGTAAATTTAGTCCTTGCACTCTATGATACAGGAAGTCCATTGACTTTGGGCAGGAGAATCCTAATTAGAATTTCCAGAAATATTGCTTCAATCAGTAGTGGCACTAACAAGTTTGAAAGGTACAGGGCAAGCAGTGTCCTCTGAATGTGGAAATCTACAACTCACCTCTTCTTCTGGTTACTTATGTCTTGTCTGATTAACACCCCTGCGTGTTTTTTTTCTTTGGTTGAGCTTTGATTTTCTCTTTCATGTACCACTGCTGGGAAACAAAATACTCCATCATGAGAAACATACCAAGAAATAAGAAACAGAACAAGTGCAATGCCCCAGTGACAGCAGTGGGAAAGCGTTGCTCAAAGCATGATGCTGGGCAGGGACTGGAGATTCAATGATGGTACCTCAAAGTCACTGCTCATGTAGGACCAGGGAAAGCCTTTTGCAGACATCGCCAGCATCCATGATCCTAAAAAGCCAAACCAGCATTTACATCCAAAGTAATGAGGTCCTTCACCATCAGTGAGAGAGTGAGTGAACCATACGGAGGAACAAGTAAGGAAATCAGGACAGGTAAAAAATATTTCCAAATAGGTCTCATGAAATACTTGGTCTTCTGGAAATTTTTAATTTCACTCCTCTGTCTTTATTGCTGAAGAGGCATGAAAGGCAGGCCTCTTGTAGATAGCACCAGGGGTAAGGAAGACTCTTTTTCTTGGTAAGAGAGGTGGAAAAAGGGAAAAGGCTGAAGAGTTCTTGCTGACTGGCTGCAGCTCAGCTGGCATACAAATTGGGATAAGAGAGGGTAGTCACTAGGAAGGGCCATCCCAGCACCCATGTGTGACACCAAAACTCTGTCCTGTCACATAAACTGCATAAGAAGACTTACACTGAAGTGAACAAGAGTTCCCATGGATGTACAGAGCATCTGTTATTCAGGTTGGTTCACTGAGTGTTACTCTGCCGTGCCAGATGTGCTCAAAAAGCAGTGCACATTTGCCCAAATTAATCTACCTTAATCACATTGCATGCAGCTCCCTGCTGCACGCAAACCGATGATCTCAAAATGTCAGTACTGTCCACTAGCCCACACCAAACTAATTTTTCCAATTGGGTCAGTTTTAATTTGAGTCTTATCCTGCTGTTATGGGTCTCTGCCCCATGCACTCTGAACTTCTGTTCTTGGTGAATGGAGGAGGCACTGCCTCTCTGCCCTTACACTATTAAATGTCAAATTTCAACATTAAAAAAGCTGCACAAGACTCAGGCTGTTGCAGAAGGGCTGATCTGCAAAGTAACTGGAAGCCAGTTTAGGAGCCAGTGGTGCTGTTTGCAGAGGTGGATTATAACCCTTCTTGTGATAGCTGCCATTGCCACTGCCAGGATCACTGCTAAAAAGCTCCTATGGATTGTCAGAGCAAACGACTAAATTTATTCTATTTAAATACATGGCTTTCAAAACTACTACAGTTCAGAGTCGTTTAACATGCAATTCACTTATCACTGTTACAAATGTGGCAAACTCTGAAAGAGGCCTGAAGCAGCAGAGCCTCAACCATTTCCTTTGACTCTCATACCCCAACTCCTATTTCCAAAGCAATTTAGATCCCTGGGGGTCCATGTGACTTAAGCCCAGAGCTACTTGTTCATTCTTGAAAAATGCACTTACCTGTTGTATCACTCCCTTCCCTGAAGCCAAAAGGCGCTCTCAGAAGGTGGTCAGTTCTCAGCTCTTTCATTGGTAAGTGCAAGAAAGCATCTGCAGACCAAATGAAAAAGTTAAAAGAAAATATACTCATGGATTTATAATTAACATTTATTTTCTTACTAAACAAGTTTCCATCCCTTACTTTCAGTTGATTTAAACTGAAGGCAAGAAAGTGATAATAAAACTGATCTAGGATTTTTAGTAGGGAGGGGTCATTCCCTGACATCATCTAAAGGCTCCTTCAAGTGAAATTAGGTCCATTTCTTATGCTAAGACTTTCACTGGCATACTCTGTATACCAAAAAGGAATTTTTACAAGGGCACATAGTGATAAGACAAGGGGGAATGGCTATAAACTGAAAGAGGGTAGATTCAGGTTAGATATTAGGAAGAAATTCATTACTGTGAGAGAGGTGAGACACTGGAACAGGTTGTCCAGAGAAGCTGTGAATGCCCCATCCCTGAAAGTGTTCCAGGTCAGCTTGGATGGGGCCCTGAGCAACCTGGTCTAGTGGGAGGTGTCCCAGTCCATGGCAGTATGGCTGGAAGCAGATGACCTTTAAAGTCCTTTTCAACTCAAAGTATTCTAAGATTTTATAATACTCTGGGCTGGCTAAAAGCCACCCAAGCTGTCCTGAACCTGAATAAGCACTCTCTGGTTAGAGCAAGAGCAGATTGTCCTGTTTTCAACCAATAGGCATGTCTAGGGACAGTCCCGGTATGCTGCAATTCAATTACAGTTTCAAACGTACCCTGGAGAGCAGTAGATTGCAGTGATGTTAACAAACAGCCCAGCAAGCTCTGAAGTCCTTCAGACACTTGTGGGATTTGTGGACCTAACAAACTTGCTTGCCTTTGAACATCTCAGACAGGCAGGCAGGCAGGCAGGCAAACACTATGCCACTTTTAGAAATGTCGAATCAAATCAAAACACTACTGAAAACTTCATAGAAGTCAGTAAGGAAATTCTTCTTCTGTTTGTTATTAATGGTTGCAAGATAACTTTTACTTATAGTGCCCTGGGGACTTATTCAGTAGGATGTAGTGACACTGATGAGAAGGATTATTTATTGTTTATACAGTTGCTTACAGATGAAGACACTGCATAAATATTCTGGAAACTATCGTTCCGTGAAAAAGCTCTTGATAATGCATCAAAATACTTCCTGCATCAAAGTTATTCTAGACTCTCTCTTCACATCACAAGCTCTATTTGCAATGCTCAGAAGGTCTGACTGTATTCTTTACCTCATGGTAGCTGATATGCAGCCAATGTAAGAAATTCATAGTTTGTATCTGGTATTCATATAGTACCAATAATCTGCAAGGCATATTGACATCTAGAAGATTTTAAAAAATCCCAAAGAATCTGTGACATTGTTTGACAGAATTAAAAAAAAAAATTCAAAAACTGCATTAATGGACCATGGAACTTGCATTCAGAAAGGATAAAATAGTATAAGCAACAAAACCCTTGCCATTTTGTGTAAATATGTTAAAACATACCACATAATTTCTAGGTTGTGTATGAGCTCAGAAATATTTTAAGTAATAAAAGACACACTTGTGTTCATAATCTCAATGTAAAAAGAATGTAAACAAATGTAAAAAGAAACTTTATGTACCCAAGAGGCAAGTCAGACAGTACAGAACACAATGCAAAACCTCTGGTTATCATCTTCAGCACTTTTACTCTTTTAACTATTAAACCAAGTAAATATATTGGTTACAGGATAGTTTCCCCAACTTCCTACTCTCATTTTACACTAAGACCATCAACAGTAGTGATTTAGTGATCAGTTAGATGTATGAACTGGTCATATGAGCTATAACAGAGCAATTCTTACCAGTAACCACTCACACTGGAAGGACCTTCTGTTTGCCCCATGAGGTCTTTTGTCTTGTGTTCTGTGTGTTAGACTTCTAAGAAAATTTGGCTTATTCATTTTTTTTATGTCTACTGAACATGAATTTTTATATATTTGAAGCCTGTTACACCAAGCATAACTAAAATTGTTCTCCATTGTGCTGGTTTTGTTCTCTAAACTCCAGGCCCAGGGTCTAACTTTTCAACTTTTCCAATAGAAAATGTGCAGTCCAAACTAGTTTTCAATGAATCAATAATGTCTAATCAATAGAGCAGGAAAGACATCTCTAGAAGCTCATTTTAAACACCTACCACAGGGTGAAATAAATCTGTGGCAGTAGGCACCCATTCCTCTATGCCCATTATAGTCTTGGTTGCTCAGATCAGGCACCTGATTTCTGGTGTCTTAACACTGGGGAAACTGAGTACCACCATCATTGTACTCAACCGAAGTCAGCTACAGCAGAGCTTTATTTAACCCATAGCTAATTATAGAACACTGTTTCGGTGACTAAAAGTTTGGAAACTTAAATGCAGGCTTTCTGAAGCCAGTAAACCATTTTTTAATTTTTTTTTTTAATTGGAGAGATATAATATCCTTATCTCGTGGGAGACACTGGTACAGAACAAAGGGCCTTCTTTGTTTTTCCTGCAGGAAGCAATCCTCAGTGATATAACTCCTCAAAAGTTTTTGTACGATGAAAAAGATTTTCTGTTAAACTCTTCTGGGCAAATTCATCTAGGGTGTATTAAGACAAATCTAGTTACACTGATCTATTACTTCTGTTTGAGCACTCAGTTTTCTTCAATTTAAAAACAACATAAGGGAGCAGGAAAATGTTTAAGCAATGAGACATGACATACTCTACCATGCTGTACTGTTGATTAATGTGCATCCCAGGTGGATGGGAAGTAGAGACAAGTGCCTACACCATATGTGGCGAGTGCATTAATCAATATTAACGTGTAATAACAGGTACAGAGAGAGGGTACCGAAGAAGAGCTGTTTCTGGAGCCCAATCCTGGTGTGATGACAATGGGGGACTGAATCTTTTTGACACAAGAAGTCAACCCGACCTCTGAGGCTGTGACCTTAGAAAAGCATGTGCATTTGATGAACACCACGCCACAGAATGTTGCAGATGCTGAAAGCTTACTTGGATTCAAGAAAAGGTAGGGCAAGTTCACAGATCAGAAACATTTTCAGGCTATAAATTCAAAGAAACATCTCCAGACCAGGAAGTCTCTGAGCTGCAAATGACTGGAAGCAGGGAGAGTGCGTAGGGAAGTACCACAAATCGTGCAACCTGTTTTTATATTTTTATATTCTTTCCTACACACCGCCTTTTGGTGGTCACTGGGGACAGGACAGAGAGCTAGAGAGCCATGTGGTACGACCCCATTCAGTGCTATTATAGTCTGGGTTTTTATGTCCTAAATTTACAATGTACAACTAGTCCCCACTAAGTCTATGCAAGTTGTTCAATGCTCAGAGTGAAACAGTACATGCAGCTGCATGCACATCTCCACTGATCAACTGAACAGCATCAAGACTTTTAGGTAACTGCCTGATTGCAAACACTGGCAGGAATTTGGCATGATCTTCTACCACAGAGACCTGAGACCACGAAGCACACACTGCCAGTGATGTAGGCACAGAGCCTTGAGAGGTACTGTCCGCCTGAAGGTGAAAAACCAGTCAAGAGACGTAAGTCAGTGCAATATGAGGCACTGCAGGAACCCCACAGCACCACTGCTCCAGACACAGGAGAAGAGTGGGATCCCCCCTTGGAATGAAGCAGCAGCTCTTGCTCTCCACTGAGTTCAGAAACAGCCCCATTTTCTACCCTGCTGGGCAGAAACTTTATAACTCAACTGCCATGTTGTGGAAACCAAAGAAATAGCAACAACACATTGCTTGTTGAAGCATATTAACATGCCCCACAGCAGTGTCTTTATGACTGTTAAACATTTACTCAAGATACCGAAATAAGTGTCTTTTTTATTTATGGCATCCTGTCTAGACTCTCTGTTACTTCCAGCCCCTCCTAACAGCACAGGAACCAAAATGGTTCAATAGCCCAATAGCCAAACAGTGCTGTCAACTGCCTATTTTCAAATTAAACTAAGCTTCTCTAATGCTTCTAATTTAATGTATTAATGCACACAACAAAAGCAAATATTTTGGTTTGGCTTTTGTCTGATTCATGTGGCCCTGGGCTTCAAAATTCTTCTTGAGAGGCCAAGGTGGCTTCAAAGTTACTATTTCAGTGGATAAGCTAACAAACAGATTTGAATGCTGATCATTTTCCAGCACCATAATTTTGAATTTAAAGAAACTTCTCTTTTAAAAGAGAAGAACTCTAAAAACTGGACATGTCAGTAAAACATCTCAGCTACGTTTCATCCTTGTCTCCATTTTAGGCAACAAAAGGGAGCATCTGTAACTTACATCAAGCTATTAGGATCTGTCACTGTGTTGATCAATAAAGACCTCACGACTTTACTTTACACTTCAGTCTCAAGCCTTAACTACTCGTTAGACAGACTGTAATTTCAGAAAGGGAAAAGAGCACCTGCAGGCATTGAATTAATGCACCATGAAAGCAGAACTCTTCTGTGTTGCAATGGAGCTAAAATCAGGCTTCTCTGGTATTGCTGTCAGTATTCAGCTCCCAGTGTATTTCTAACTTTGGATACATAGGCTACCTAGTAATTTTGTCACATCTTGAAAATAGAGCATGGGGAAAAATCCATTTAGACTGTTACAGCCATAGGACATATTTACCATTCACTAACAGACTGTTGTGTTGTGAATGGAGCCTGCTTCTCCAGTCGCACAACACAGAAAGTTTCTTTTGCCTCACTAAAACTCTCAGAAGGAACTCAATAACAGAAAAGTCACTTATTTCTAAGAAAAATAAGCAAAACTGTGATGTTAACAAAAAAAAATCCTCAATAAAAGTCAAACTTTGGAAAAAATTTATCTGGAAAGAAAAAAGTTTTCATTTTTTTTTAAATTTCAAAATCAGAACTGAAACACTGATCTCACTGACTTTGGACAAGAAAACTGACATAGGCAGTGAAGAAAAGCCATCACCAAGGCAGCTGCTTTTCTAAACAGACATCTGCTCAGCTATGCCTCTGTGGGTCACATCTAGTTGCCGTTCCATATGTGTGACATTTCTGAGGCCAGATTGTGGCTTTATCTCCCAGTATATCAGTAAAACTGTGAAAATTTAGATGTCTCACTAAGGCCATGTTGACACCTGTCTCTGCTACTATCCTGTACCATTGAGTCACCCCATGGGGAGGAAGAGGCAAACCTTCAGTACTGAGGTGGAGGTGAAGATGTCTGCTCAGTATTTTGAGTACAGCTGCTCTGTTCCCTGGAGAAAGTTTGCATGTCCTGAATAGAGCTAGTCATCAAGGTGAGGTGTGTAGGCAGCTGCCTCAGGCAGCAGGCTGCCAGGGTGGAATTCAGCCTTTGCTGTCACTACAGCTGGAAACATGAAGGGCAGCAGTGACTTCTAGATGGCAGAATGACGGCCCTCATTCATGAAGCAACTACTATTCCTCTTTTCCTCTCAGCAATGATAGATCAGGCTCCCCAAGGCATTCCCTCTATTTTTCTTTGTCTCAGTTTTACCCTCCTCCTTGCTAAGAAATCTTCGATGCAAGGAGAGACTCTCCCCAGGTAACTGCTACAGATTTTGTTGTCTCAGTGAGTGCAACTGCTTATGCTACCTGTGACCTTCTGCAAAGCCAGGCCAGGCCAGGCCAGATATTCTAGTTAACAAATCTACTTATTGTGTCAGTCCTCTAATACTCACTGAAGTCTGATTCACAGTGTTCTACAGTCAGAACAATGCTGATTGGATGGGGCCTCCAGAGGTCATCTTGTCCAACATCCCACTTGAAGCAGGGCTACCACAAGCACTAGATTAGTTTTGCCCCGCTATGGGCAAATATCAAACATTAGAGATGACTCAGTCTTTCTAAGTGAACTCGCTCCAGTGCAACACTTACAAAGACCAAAAGCTCTTTCCTAATGACAAACCTGAGTGCAGTCTCTGGCTGTTGCCCCTGGTTGTATGACCTGCCACCACTGTAAAGCCCTGCACTTGTATCATCTTTGTGACTGGCCTTCAACCAGTCTGCCTTGTTCTAGGTGCAACCTCACCAGAGCAGACTGGGGAAGAGTAATTTTTATTAGTCTACCTGCCATACTCCTCCTAATCTACCCTGCATGGTGTGCCTCCCTTTCAATGAGGGTGCACTGTCACCTTCTATTCATTTTGGCATCCACCTGGTCCTTTTCAGCTGAGTTGTCACTTGGATAGTCAGCTCCCAGTGTTATTGGTGTGTGAGGTATTTTAGGCAGAGGACCAGAGCAAGGATAAAAAAAGCCCCTAAACATTGCACATCCGTACGAGTTCAAAAATAACATGTTCAGTTCCCATTATCTCCTTACTTCCCCCTTTTGTACTCACACTGCCCACACTAGACTCTGCCCCATGTGATTATCAAATTCAGCTCTAGGAACTGCCAGTACCAGAGCATCCACAGATGTTTTTAAAAACAGGCCTAAAATCATGACCTTCCCAAATGTAATCAGGACAACTACTATTGGCTTGGTCAGTATTTATACATGTTCATATAGCCAGAGTGTATTAGGGTGAGAACGTACATGTAGTGCAGGGGAAGGAGTCTCCAGTATATTTCACTGCTATGTCCACACAAGCAAGTAGTGGAGCTCAATAAAGGAGGATTTGTTGAGTGAAACAATTAGTGCTGAGGACTCACTTTACATTTTATGAGAATTTCAGAGCATTTTATTTCTGACTAGCTCCAGTCTATTCCTATGGATTTGATCATCCACGAACAGAGTGAATTAGGTGCAAACTGGGACCACCTCTTTCTTTTGTGATCCAAAGGTACCCTCCTGATTTGAACTAAAATGCTAATGCAGAGGTACTTGTAGACTTTATTCTTTGTGCACTTCCTGACCCTATTCCTTGTCTCTCAATAGCACGAACAGCAGAATCATTTAGGTTAGAAAATACCTTAAGATCACTGAATCCTACCATTAACCCAGCACTGCCAAGTCCACCACTAAACCATCCTACGTCCCACATCTACATGGCTTTTAAATACTTCCAGGTATGGTGACTCCACCACAGGGCAGCCTCTTAATGGAAAGGGGAAAGGCAAGCATTGCATGAAAAGTACTTCTGATAGAACTCAGGCCTTCTGATTGAAGATAATATTCCATTTCTATCGATGTGTGTTTCATTTTACTTTCTCTAATATTAGCTTTGCTTGTGCTCATTTACTCATTACACATCTGTCATGGTTTTGCTGGTTCTTAAAAACTAAGCAGGAATTTTTTCCCTCCCCCCTGCCCACTTCGTGGAGAACTGTTAAGTGGGCAGTTAAGGAGCACAAAAGAAGCTGCCTTTTAGTTAATGGCCCTCAGAATCTTGTCTTCTGGGAAACGGGGCTGGGGGGGGAGAGGAGTTCTGGCTGGCTGCTGAGGCTGGAAAAAGATCTGAGTAGGAGCTCAGAGTGGTTTTTGTTCTCAGCTTCACTGTCAGCTGTGGATTCTGCTTGGATTTTCATAGGAGAGGAACTGTTGTGGTTTGGTTTTTTTTCCCCTTCCCCGTTCCCGTTTGTTTCTTTCTTAGCAGTGGTTCTTGTGCACATCAAAGGGAGAAGGAAGACTATACCGCGCGATTAGGTCAGCAGGCCAGAGTGAGTTTTTCCCCATTAGGGAGGACCCTTTTTGATGTTGTTTTCTCTCCCTCTTCTCTCTCCCCTTTCCCAGTGCGGGGGTGGGGGGAGGAAAACCCATCTTTTTTGGTTTCTCCAACACACCCCAGAGGGTGTCACTGCATGTGGCAACGACCAGTGATCCCACAGCGCCCCCTGCTGACCAGCGTGGAACACTGCAGGCTCTGCATTTCCAGTGATCCAACAGTGCCCCCTGTTGACTGATATAAGAATTGCACCAAAGGGCGCAAAATGAAGTGTTTATTTTTTTTCTTTCCTTGTTTACTGGTTTGTTTTGAAGGGGATTATTCGTGGGTATAGGAGTATTGTTTGGTTGTTTTACTTGTTTTCTTTCATTGTTTCTGCCAATACCGTGTATCTTTTAATAAAGAGCTGTTATTTTTCCTTTTTCCACAGTTTTTTTTTTCCCCTCAATCGGAGCCACTTAATTTCAGATTTACAATTGCTTAGAGGGAGGAGTTTGGGTCTTTCTCATAACTCATCCTCAGCAAAACACCTGTGTCTCATTTAAACTGAGACAACATCATTCAAACAGAAACAAAACAGATAAGAATGTTAAACATCATTATATAACATGCCTTACACTGAGACCCTGAGAATCAACGTATCACTGCAATTACAAGCAAATTTTAGATGTTCAACACCATTTTCTTTATCTTGTGACTTCAGTACAAGAACCATTATTGTTTTCTCCTCTGCCTCATGTCTCTTACTGCCTTGTTTTTATGCATGTACTAGTGTAAGTCACATCATTCCTGAAGCATTTGAATGTTGCTCAGTTTATTTACCTCCAGTAGTACATTAATACTTTACACTATGAAATGTGAAGTCTTAGCTATTCCTTGGACATTAATGTAGTTCAATATGATAGTTAGAACTCTCTTACATTGTTAAAGTTAATGATCTGATACTTTACAAGACAAGACATTTCAAATCAAATTTATTGTATTAATAGTTTTATTGAGCAACATCAACAGAAGTGTGTTGTTCCAAAATGTCCTCAAGCAAAGCCTTTACTGGCACATTCATGGTGACAGAATGTCCAAATCCATAGTAAGAGATACTTTTTATTTCTATAAAACGCAATTACAGATAGTCTAAAATTCTGTGTTAGAAATTGGTAGCCATACCCCCGTCTTGAAAGCCCCGTCTTCTGTGAGAATCTATGGATAACTGCTGCATGCAAATCACACCGCTTTATTGACAGATGCCCTGTTTCCAGCTGCCTGTGATAGAGCAGAAGAATAGCTCGTGGAAATGGGGTGAATAAATGAGCTTCTGAGGTACTGAAGTATTTGGGAGCCCATTTGATATTAGGAAGAAGGGAAGGTAGCCAGCATCTTGAAAAATAAGACCTTTTCTAAGCAGTAAGATACTACATCATTTCAAGCCTATGGGATAGCTGCTAGAGAGAATCTGGTGAGGAAAGTAGCAGGGAAGGGAGCTGGGAAGAGAAGGTATACTATGTAAGCGAATCAAAATAGGCCAGTTTCGCAGTCATTATTTAAAGCTGTTGAGAAACTATTCACACTGTACTGACTATCTCAGTCTGCTGGCCCTAAAAGAACTAGAGGATTGCTGCACTGACCCTCATGCACATGATCAAAGGAGCAGTTTCTCACACAGATCACATGCCAAATTCAACAAACTTTTCTTCTCACAATGGCCATGTCATTTAAGTCAAGCTGAATGCCAAATATTGAAAAATTGCAGAATTTTCAATTTTAAAATTTTCTCCTTGCCAGATTGCCAAGTGATCCAACTTGTGTTTCTAACACATGTAGACAGACATCCTCTCTAAAGCTGCATATCTATATAAACAACTTTGGTAATTAACTAATGCCACATAACTTGGAGCAGGTGCAATAGGATTATCTGACACAGTTTAAGGTGTATTGATAAAAAGAAAGTATCTTCTGCTATATTACTTTGAGCATCCAAACAACTGAAAGCTGAAGAGAGCTACAGTTCATCAAAATCTTCCATCTCCAACAGCCCTTCCCATTGTGTGTATTTGCCTAACATGACACATCTGGAGAAGAAAACCAAGGTCACATATGTATAATATAATAATGAATTCAGCCTGCAAAGTGCT
Organism: Myiotriccus ornatus; assembly: GCA_036023395.1. Taxonomy (NCBI): domain Eukaryota; kingdom Metazoa; phylum Chordata; class Aves; order Passeriformes; family Tyrannidae; genus Myiotriccus; species Myiotriccus ornatus. Next base: position 78,065,004 of record JAYRBT010000114.1, read on the forward strand.
GTGTCAGACCATCACTGAGAGGGTTCTACCTCAGGTGCTCTGACTGTTTTTCTCTGCTGATGGCAATAGTTTGTCTCTACTGATAGCAACCTGAATTGCACATCACTGCCTCATTGTTAGACACCGTAGTAACCACAAGGCTTACACTCAGGAAATATACGAAGCAGTCTGATCACCACATAATCATATAATGGCTTGGGTTGGAAGGAAACTTAAAAGTTCATCTAGGTCCAACACCATATCCATGGACAGGGATACCTCCCACTAGAACAGCTTGCTCAGAGCCCTGTCCAACCTGGCCTTGAACACTTCCAGGGATGGGGCATCCACAACTTCTCTGGGCAACCTGTTCCAGTGCCTCCCCACGCTCCCAGTAAAGAATTTTTTCCCAATATCTAATATGAATCTGCCGTATCATACCAAAGAGATATTTTGGATGAGCTTTGGATCTTGTAGTAGTGGTCAAAACTGTGGCTTGCAAGGGCTTGAATTTTTCAGCCTGTTTTCTTTTATAGTCTTTTCAAATAAAAGTGCAAGACAGTCCATGAGATGTGGGAAGTGTGCCCAGAACCCCCTGAAGCAAAAGGGTTGTGAGATATTGCCTTAGAAGAGTAAGATTCTGTCAAATCTTCTAAGCAGCCTTTAGTCACATAGAGTTTGGCACCCTACTAGATCAACAAATAGAAAAGGCAATAAAGACCATCCCAACTAATAGGGTGAAGAAGTCTACAAGGCAAACCCTTCTGCCATTTCCTCTATGTTTTGCTGCTTTCTCAGCAGGTACAAATGATTTTCTGTGCCTACAATTTTCAAGAGAGAGACTTCGAAAAATGTGTGTGATGCAGCAAAGTTTGCTTTGCAATCCAGCAAGGTCTGCAGCTGAAAAATGAGGCAGCAGCAATCAGGGAAGAACTGCAGACAATTGTTCCACAGCCGCTGTTGCTGAATTGTAAGCCCGCACTTGTGAAGTAAAAAATCTATCTCAGATAATTGACATTTATTTGATTGAAACAGCAGGGTGCCCTCCATTAGAATGGGAGGAGACCATATGGAACAACAGTATGAGTGGAGATAATGTTTGTCTGCTGAGTGTGTCAATGTGTTTAGAGATTATTCATCGGGCTCTAGGGATTCCAGTATGGTAATGTTTCAGCTAAATTAGAATCAGATTAATTGCTCTAATCTAATGGAAAGACAATGTTTATCAAATTATTGCTCCTTCACCACACGATATTGCGGTGTCATTACTCTTTGAGTTTAAAAAAAAAATCCAAAGGCTTTCTTGTATCACATCTGCTCATGAGCTACTTAACAGTGCTGATTTTTCCACAGGAGAGTTAGCACAGTTTATAACTCTATGAAGAAATTAATGAATTAGAGTAAAAATCTTGCAGAAGACAAATTCTCCATATTGTGGGTAGACCTTAAACTACATTAATTGGAATGACTTTGCCTTGTTTTGAACTTTTTTTCGAGGGACGTAAATTTTGCTCAAATGTTGATATTTCTTTTCTTGTTTTAAATTTTTTTTCAGTGGAATGAGGTGTTGTTTCTTTTTCATAAGTAGCACTACAACTGAAAAATACAGTTAAAAAAAAGAATGTTTTCCTCATTTTGTTTCACATTCTTTAATTCATTTTCATCTGAAAATTGCAATGAAATGACCAAATAAACTGAGTGTGAAGATAAGATGCCTAAAATCCTTCAGATATACTTGATATTATTTTGTGCTTAGTGTCATTTTAGATCATCTGCCAAATACTGACATAGAGGAGACACAGAACTCTTTAGCTCCTTCAAAATGCAGTGCAAATCTGCACTGCAAGTGCTGAGTACCTCAGAGAGCTTGAATGGTGCAATAGTCTCCAAAGATGTATTTTAAAAGCAGATTCCAGGTTTTTACCCTTGGTATTTTAGAATATTTTCAGTATATGCTATAAATGCTAAATCGAAACATTAAAATATTGGTCCTTTTAAATATAAATATAATATATAATATAATAATAATGGCCCGCCTTCGCGAACGAAGAGCCGGGGAAGGTCTTTACACCTTCCAGCCTGCGCATTGGATTT
>JAYRBT010000114.1:78067176-78116805 GCA_036023395.1 Myiotriccus ornatus
GCCCTGACCAGGAATCGAACCTGGGTCTCGGCGGTGACAGCGCCGCGCCTTTAACCACTAGACCACCAGGGGCTCCCGGTCCTTTTAAAACTTTATCTAGTAAGCACAATCATCCAAAGAGGTAGAAGCATGACCTCTTCTCAAAAGGGCTAATAAATACCAGGAATACCCCTCCAACCTGATTTTCCACCGTATTGTGCTGACTTGATGCTACTGAAAAGCCCTGGGATTCACAGGACTTTGTGTATTAAACCAGAACAATAGAAGATAGACACTTTGTCTCTGCTTAATTTATAATAGTGACACTGTGTTTCTGAGGCATTCAGACTACGTGTTTAAGAGAGCACTGAACAAATATTTTCTAGGCTTCTATAGTAACTAATAGTTGTTCCTGCCCTGAAAGAGTCATATATTCTCTCAAGACATATTTCACTGAAATTCTATTTAATAAAAGTGAATACCTTTGTTAGTCAAGTGTTCATAATGCCTATTAAAACACATAGTTTATAAAAGTGGGCCAAACACAACCACAAGAGTGATTGAACACTGAGCAGAAAGCAGTGCTTACACATTCTGTGCCCAGTAGATTTCTCTCCCAGGTACAATCCTCCACAAAGATGCCAAATGTTTGAGGCACAGACTTGTGGTGTCAGGGTATTTGTTTTGCTAATATTTTAGGAGTCAGTGTTTCCATACCCTATTTCCCTAATTGTTTTCCTCAGACATGTAAAACTACGTTTTCTGGCACTTCTGGAGAGACAAATGCTCCTTCAGTCTTTCTTATTTGTGAGACATTAAAAGTTCATGGCAACTCTCCCACAAAAGGATTTGAGTTCTAAGCCTTGCTTTATAAAACATAGGTCAAAGTTGAAGTGACATATGCAATGTAAATTGGGCTGCATAAACCAGATGCACTCTGAAGCCATGATGACAAAGCCCTAAGTACTTGCTCTTTTCCAAGTTCCAATACAAAACTGTTGTTAAACCCCTTCTGGCTACCTTGTTTTTTATATATCTGTTCGAAACTAATGGACCATCTGCCCTCTTTCCTGCAGTTTTCCCACTTCTGAAGGGAGTGAAGTTCCAGAAAGAGCCACGGTCTATGGCAGGCAGACACTCACTCTGTCATCACTCAGTGCTTGGATCTAACTTCATACCTTTTGTTCTGAGAGCTTCAGCAACAGCTTCCCCATTGTTTGTCCTGCCACAGGAGCTCTGAACCACCAGTCCAGCCACTGCCCGCTGGGCTCCTGAGTTCTGTACGGCACAAAGATCTACAGCCATGTCATGCTGGGCATGGGAAGACACTTCTCACACCTATATAATCTAAGGACAATGGGACTTTCTGAGGAATTCTGTGACTCACTGAATAAGCCACAACAGGAAGACACTATTCAGGAAAAATATTCTAGCTTAGTATGGATCTATAAGCTTAGAAATACAGATGGTTAATCTAAATACTTAATTTAAATAAATGACTTATTCATGATCTTTAAATTATCCACTAACATTATTTGGAAATGATTCAAAGTAGCTGTAGTCCCACACAGAAGAAATAGTAATGTGCTGTTGGGGAACTTTTGTTGGTAAAATATACGGATTTATCTATTTTGAAGTAAAAAAATGTTGCACACATAGGACGCTCCATGTGGTAATGAATTAGAAGATTTGCAAAATAAGCAGCGGGGGATAGTGTTTCTGAAGAAAAGTTCTTTACTAAAGTCTGCAGGGTACTTCAAAATTGCTATTATTACTATCTATTAAAAATCACAGTGTTAAAAATGCATGGAATGCTCTACAAAAAGATTAATGTTATGATTTATTCCCTGCTCCAAAGAATTTAAAACACATTTCTGCCTCCAGAGACACTGTTGCCATACTCACGGAAGCCTGAAGGACCCAACAAAGTCAATAGAAGCTGCAGCCTATGACAAAGGGCACAGCTGGGTGTTGATTTTGTATAGGTAAAGCTAGCAAAGAAATGTAAGAAAAGCAAGATATTCAGGTCTGAGAATTTTGACCCTGACTACTCTTATAGTCTGGTTTAGTTGCACTGCATGAAATCCTGCCCTCATTGGGAGTCAATGGAAGTTTTATCACCTATTTAGATGCAAATTCAATCGACTTCAAGGAAGCTTCCCCAGTTTAGTCAGAATGTGTATACTTATACATATATTTGAAAGAAATTATATGAATGAATTTTGGAGAATGGAACTGTTTGTTTTATTTGATTTTGGCAGTAGAATTTTCTGGCACCCAATCTTTGTCCAAACTGGTATACACTAAGAAACGAAACAACTCATACCTCTTCAGTTTATATACCCAAGCAATGGGATAAGACTCCCAGATAATTAACTTTGATTACAGTTTTATTCCAAGTTGTCATTCACACACGTATACAAAGTTCATAAAAATATGTGGAGTTCTCCACAGAAAGTCAGAGGTAGCTTTAGACCCAGGAATGGCTGCAGTGAGAGGAAAATAAGGACTGCCACCCTACTTATTTCCCTGTGCTATTTCTTCATTGTTTTGGAGCTTTACCAGCAGAGCAGAAGCCTCTGCTGGCATGACTCAGTAAACATCTCACAACTTCAGTATTCAACCATGATATCTGCAGAGCCATCACAAACTGTTGCATCGATATGTATATATTGTAGTAACATTTTCAACTCCATATAACTTTTTTAATCTCTAACATAGATAGATAAAGCACCAAAGTAAGATATTATATATATGCTATACAGGCAGCAGAGTAGTGTTGCAACACAAGGGCAACTTTCTACTGCTCGTTTACTCAATTTTTGTCTAATTATAGCAAATTATAACACCATTTCTGAGCCAACAATATTGTTGTAACTGATTTTCTGCTTGAGCTGTACAAACACTAAAAAACACCTGAAACTGGAAAACTCATGTGCTTAATTGAAAAAAAAAACAGTTTATGGTAAACAAAATGTGCCAAGGTTTTTCACCTGGAGCACATTATTACAGCTGTTAATAAAACCTGTTTAAGTAGCTTTCATAATACATGAGAAACTGCTCAAATAGCTCTGGATGCAGCTCTTTAACTTTGTTTCATGGCAGTAACCTAGTGATTGCAGTAGAAATAAAGTGACAACATAATTCAGTATTGCAGGACTGGTGGCTCCTGTAAAGGGATGAACATTGCTCTTTGTCATAGTTGCAGACTTCCAAAGACACACTTGTACTTTGCATCCATGTCTCAAAAAAAAAAAAAAAGTAAAGAGAGCCCACAACACTTCTTCAATTGATTTGCCCTTTGTCAGTGTCACAGATATGTTTTCCCTATTTTGACAGGTAGTTGTAATTCTATTAGCAACCCATCGACTTACTCATGAAATCGATCTGTGTTGGGCTAGCTGGGTCTTCTTAAACTAGGTGATTTATTGCTTCTGCCTGCTAAAAAAAGAAAAAAAAAAGAATTTAAAAAAAAAAAAAAGAAAAAAAAGAAGAAAAAAAAGGTCTTTTGCGTCCATGGCAAACAAAGTACCTAAACAGTGTCTGAAAATGAATAATTTTAGCTTGGCTGCTGGTCATCCCAGTGGCAGATGAGCTGTAACCTCTCACTGATAGTTTTGCGGAGATGCCTGCTGATGCTGACATGTATAAATGATTGTCAGTTTCCCTTATTAATTTACCTGGCTGCCTCATGTATAAACTAGAAGATCTCATTCACCCTAAATGTCCTCAGCATCAATCTATTGTGTTTACCTAATTTTGTGATTTCGCACTGGGCTGCCCAACTGCCTGGCACTGGAGAACTGCGTGAAATCCATTCAATGTTTATTTGCTCCAACAGACAGAAAATTGGGGCACATGAGTGCATCTACTATTGTTGGTATTCTGGTTTAGGTCATAGAAACAGGTTAGCATCATACGCTTCTTATGCAGTGGCACTTGAAGAATGATTTACCAGGGTCTAAAATGATGTCCTAGAACTTTAGGTGATGTCCTGATACCTGTCTTGACTTCATTAATTCTTTCTTCTTTCCTCTGGATCAGAAAAATAAATTAGTTTTCTACTGGCCAAAAAGCAAGTTTAGTTGTTGCAGATTTTTGTGTGGAGCTTTTCCATTATCTGTAAATATAAATTTTTGACCATGGACACAAAGAGATGAAGATTTTTGTGTACTTGATTATCTTAACCAAAAGTCTGTTCATAGCTGCTTCTCCTAACAGGCTGTGTAATCAAGGCAGAGATTTAAAGAAGAACTGCTCTTTAGTACCTCTCCTTTTTACATAATGATTGGTATGGTCATTCATTTTTTCATCAAGCATGTGCAATTGGTTAACGAATCCCAAACTATTTTTATTGTCTACTAGAAAAGGCTAAAAGAGTAAGTAAAGAGATGTTGTATTGTAGATGGTCACCAGGAAGAAAGCTGACTTATCTAAAATGTTGCGGTAGTGAGTTATTTTTCTTCCACTCTTCTTTTCTTCTGACTCAAGTCAAGATCCATTATGAATCTAAAAAATCACCTTAATGCTAACTCAAAAGGCCAAAAGGGGGAAAACAAAAATAACCCAGCAGTTATGTGACTTTTAAAAAGGAGAAAGGTGCCTAGAAGAAAGTACATAAGTATGCACTGTAGATAAAGGAAGAAAATTCAATAACATGCACTTAAAATGGAGCTAAATAGTACTGCTGGAGGTGGATATTAAGATTGACACACTATACTTAATTAAGAGAAAATATACCAAATCAAAGACTGAGATGAGTAGGGAAAGAAGGAGATGTCTTGCAATACCTCAGAAAAATCATCTAGGACACCAGGGCTCTATTTGATTCTTTCAAATATTAAAGCTGAAAGAAAAGTACCGACCACAGCTCAAGCCAACACTTTTTAGAAAGAGATTGGTGGCAAGAATTTGAACAAACTGATAGAACTTTCTCAGGATAGATTACACTGAAGTAGAACAGAGTGATAACAATACTTGTAAATAAAAGAAACATTACTTATCAAAAAAGCAAAGCCTAAACAAAGGCAGCAGGCAAAAAGAAGGGTGCATTCAAGATGTTCTGGATAAAACTAAATTGGGTTACTCATTTTTACAGGAGAAGTTGTCCTTTTGAGAATCTATGAAATCCAACATTACTTGCAGAAGAAACCTTTAGTAATACCGATAAAGGAAACCATACATGGGACTCTCCACAGAAAACAGGGACTTACCAGCCCTGGCAGTTGTCCAGTACAGCATTTGACACTGACTTCAGCTGAGTATCAGTATAGAATAGTTCATAGGCCTGTAATAGCAAGGATACTGTGAGCTGGATTTAGTTATAGAAAAAGTAGGTTCTAAGGGAGAGTGTGTTGCTGCTGGAAGGTCACAAAAAATTCTTCTCCCTTCCTTATCTTTTCCCAAAGGATGGGACCACAAAGCAAACCTGTTTTTTTCTTTTCTTGAAGATGTGTATACGGATGTAAGACTGGAGAAATGCGGTGAAGAAATCATGAACGTCAAGGTAGCAGCAGGGCGTGTCAAACCTAGGGGGGGAAGGAAACTATAATGTATCAAATTTACATAATTTAAAAAGGCAGCAAGTTCAAAATGGATAAATGGGCATGTGGACAACAGAACCAACTCTACCAATACTTGAGACACATTTTTGCCACATGAGGCATTCATCATATATCCTTGAACAACAGGTTTCTCTTAATATGGTAAAGTTTAAAGATCACTTCTACCTAACTTGCATATCTGACTTTTGCCTGTATTTTATGCACCAAAAGTGGTATTCATCTCATGCTTAGGTCTACCAGCATACTACATAAATGAGTACATCTGAGTTTATCAGAGGAGTTCAGAAAGAAACTTTTTCGGCCTGTGTTTGGTCAGATGAATAAATTCCGTTGATCTTGATTGGTCTTGGTTAGATCAGCAGTGACCACAACAGGAAACTTGGCACCTACTCAGTGGTGAACATTCCCACCTAAAATCAGACAAAAGTAGTGAAGCAATCCTCTTTAAAAAAGTGCCCAAGCTCACTGAGTACTGGAGACATGTCCTCTTGAGGGATTTTAGGCTTAATTTAAAAGTTTAGAGAAAAAAACTTGTTAGGGCTGGTAAGGCAACAATGCAGAAAGTGATTAATGAGGAGCTATAATCACCGTGCGCTTGATTTGTTTTGCAACACAGAACAAATCCTCAAGTTAGGACTGCAGTAAACCTTATCCAACTTTTGAAGGGAATACAGTGTGTTTGTCTTCACTGAACTGTATCCTCAACATACAACAGCTAATTAAAGACTCCAGAAGTCTGTAAATACTTTGACAAATATTGATATATAAGCCTGAGATCCTCACTTGGCTAGTTGGCTAAGTCTTGTCTCATTTACTACAGTGATGCTGAAAATGACTGTGGTGATTTCATCATCTACAGCTCCTAATAAAACAGCTAGGCCAAGATGTATGAAGAGGATCTTTCTGGTTTAAAAACTCAAGAAATTACTTCTGACAAAAGAAGAAAAATGGAATCACTCACTATACATGTCTACTATTGTACATTATCTGAGAAGAATATTTCCCAAAGTCTTTTTCATTAAAGTGAACAATAAAGCAAAGGATCTAATTCACAGCTGACTCACACCAGAGAAATATTATGAAGAATTTGACGCTGTTACAGTCAAACTATTTACAACACCTAGATCAGTCTGGCCTAAAATATTTAAAACATACTTAGTTGGATGCTTACAGTCTGATTGCTCACATTATCATGTAAAATTTACATGCTGAGGAATATTTTTCTATCTGTTTCGTCAGTTCACAGTGCCAGTGGCAGCAAGTGTCTAGATACCAATCATTTTTCAAATTACAACTAAAGTCTAACTATGTTTTGAGTTTTGATTATTTTTCTATCCACCTGATGCTAAACCTACCCAAAGGTTATAAACATGACACAAGTCAGCAAGCAAAGGTACATAATTAAGACGCATACAAAATACCCCATGCAGCAAATATTTAATTATATTATTACCTGGGTTTATGTTGCTAAATTGCTACACAATTTCAAATATAATTGATTTTCCAAGAAAAATATTACTGAAGTGATTCTGTAGTTCAAAACAGCATGAACTTAATAATACAGAAACAATTTCTGTCTCACAAACTTTAGTGTTGCATGGGATTTGTATGCTGAAAAAAACATTCTTTCATATTAACAGTAGTTTTGAATGTAACATAAAAACTCAATGACTTTTTTTCTCTTTATTTGTTGAGAAGAATACTAACAGGGCCTCCTGTGAGGATATATTTTGTAGGTGCTTTTGCAGATTATGAAAATAGCTGTGAGGAAATATTCGGATAAAGAAAAACAAAGCTCCAGGTAGCAATAGGTTTCATACTGAGTTGATAAATGCAATTAGGGATCAGAAAGATGAACAATTACTTCAGGGGAGTTTTGATACCAGAATGCAATATCAGATGATTAGGAAACTGGAAAAATATCATTTTTTTCCTATTGCAGAAGCACTCAGCAGCTTCAGCACAAGCCAGAAAACCATTGTGCTATAGCAATGGATATTGCATGCCCTGAAGTGTTCACAGGCTCAGTAATCAAATATGAGCCTAAAGGAATACCTGCCTGATCTTGCGAAGCTAAAAAGCTACATTGCCCTGGCACAATGAAAGGAGTACTGAGAAGAGTTAAAATGAAGGACATTTGAGGGATATCCTCCTTGGCCCAGAGAGCTTGGGATGGGTAGAAAACGTTTTCCTAGTGCAGGAGAAGAGCATGGATGCACTTCCCACCACTACAGTTCTGATGTAAAGTAGATGTATCTCACAGCCACTTTTAATGAAGGAACTATGAATGTACCGATGTTAATATCTTGCCAAACCAATTATAGCAATATCACAGGGTTTGTGTTACTAATTGCCAATATTTCTTGTCTAATTGATTCTCAGAGAGCAATATTGCCAGTAGCATTCCACTGCTGCTGTCAGATGCTGAGAACCTCAACATTACCAACTGCTGCCTGCAGAGGATGCTCAGCCTCCTCCAGACTGTGAGGCATGGGATGGGTCTCCACAGCCCTTCAGAGCCGAAGCTTTTGTTTTTAAAGAAAAATTGTTCTGAACTTGGTAACTTAACCTCTGATTTGGTCTTTTACAACTTGGAAAAAAAAAGGAATGGGATAATAAAAAGTGTGCTGATTAGCTAAGCATAATAACTCAGTTTTTGTTTCCATTATATGGCTAACGGTCTTTTCTGAACAGGCTTGATTCTTGTATCTGTTTGCATTAGAGTCAATTTGTGGTACGAGATTGGTATTATTTATTGAATGCTACACTCAGCTACAAAGTTAAAACTATGACAAGCTTCTATGAATTTAATTACACTACTGTGAGACACAGTCTTGTATAGATGCTATAAATTAAGTTTAGCAAATATGATTGGTGTGACAAATGATTAAATGGAGGTTACCAGCTCCATGAAGTTGCTTTAGTAATTTCAAAAACTTTATGGACTGTTGTTTTGACCTGAGTTGAATAGACTTTTCAGACTTGCTTATTTCATGCAGGTAAGCATTCAAAATCAAGTCAACTTTATCTAAATATGTAAGGCTAACACGAGCCTGAATATATACAAAGTTGGAGGCAGGTTAGTATTCAGTATCACTGAGCAACATGACTGTGCACTGGTGACTCTTTAATATATTTGATGCTACAGAATTTTTTTTTCACTACTAAAAATACTTAGTATTCCAAAAGGCAGAATAAATTTCATAGCAGCAAATATTAGCAGCCTTTTCTATTTTACCTAAGCCCTTCTGCTCTAAGTGCTACAGACAGTTTCTCTCTTCTTGTTCCAATATGTAATTGACAGCTCTGCCCAATGTCCTTCTCTACCTTTTGATTTTTTCCCCTGGCTGCTAATAGCATACACCATTTTATACAGCCTCAGTCTATTAACCAAGTGCCTGACCTTGTGGAATGCTGAACACCTGCTGGAATACACTCAGTGCCCATAATTCTCATTGATTTCATTAGGAGGAGAGAGAACTTGCTCTCTCCCAGGTCGTTTAGGCTGACCTCACTAGTAAAGACAGAGCTCTTGGTGAACTCCTGCAGAATTCCAGAAAGTCAGACCTACATCAGAGGTAGCTGCTTCCAGAGCATCCCACTTGGAACTGATGCTAAACAATATTAAGGGTCGGGAAACAGAAATTAGGAGCACAGCTATTCTTCGTTCCTTACATAGTCAGTGGAGGGAAATGTTAAGACGTGCCCCACTGGGTCTCACCAGTAACCCATTTACCCCAGTATCATGCTTCTGACTCGAACAAGACGAGACACACTACTAAGGAAAACACATAAGCCAGGTTACCTTCTACTTCTCTTCCTTCATGTACTCCCAGCACCCACAGCTGCTGCTGTAGGTGTACCAGAAGGTATGTTCTTGCTTCTGATACTGACCTCTGGATCCAACAGCGTAGGACTTGGTGAATACCAGCAGTTCTGCCTTTATCTTATCCAGCACCTTAGTGACTTCAGAAACCGAACTCTTATCCTCCCTCAGCCTTTTCCTCTCCAGCTGAAGTATCCCACACCTTCTAACTCCTCCTCATCAGGCAGCTGCCCTAGACTATTAATTATTCTCTGCATCTCCTCTAACTCTCCCATGTCTTTCTTGACATAGGGCCAGATGCTCACGATGATAAAAAATGGGGCACACCAAAGGTATAAGAACAAAATGGTGCATTCTGCCTCGTTCTGAGTGATGGAGGACCTGAGCTGCAGAGCTTTATGTTCATCTGCCAGTGATCTACAGCAGCCATGCACATCCAAGACAGTCACCTCAACCTCTTTTAGGAAGTAGCCCCCTGCAGACATGAGTCATGCCTCCTTGGATTGAGATGTGGGAAGGAGGGATCTAAGTGGTGGAGTCCTGAAGCCTCCTGCAGTGAATTAAAATTTGTTTTGACCCAGGCAGATGTTAGAGAAAAAAGGGAGACAGTCTTAGCATAGGTTCATCTAGGCTTCAGGTTTTCTGGGCAGGTGTGGCTTGGGGTAGGCTTGGTTAAAAGGGAGGTATTTTAGTAAAAAAAAAAAAAAGCATTCAAAGCATTAAGTCTGCATAGTGATGTGAATGAGAATATGCACTAGTGATAAAGGAATACTGAAATATCCTCTCTAATGAAGACTGGGACTAAAGAAAAAACAATGAAAGGATAAAAGACAGATAAATAACCTTTTTATTTTGCTTTGCCCTTTTCTGGAGAGTATGTTTTTCATTTCAGGGATATGACTAGTTTATAATGAAGTGTGGGAAGTGACAGAGAGAAGAAAAGATTGAGTGCTAACTGCTATACCACCAATTATTTTATGCCCCATTGACCACTGTAAGAGTGATTCTGACTACTATAAGAGTGATTCTTTCTGCTTTAGTTCACAGACATAAATTTGGCACTACTCAAGAAAATATTTTTGAGGATTCAGTTTAAAACAAAAAAGGGAGAAAGAGTTAGTATATGAAGAGATAAAATATTACAATTGCACTCCAGTGCAGCCTTGCTTTGAGTGTCCTCAAAGCCTGAACAGTGAATTAACCTCCAGCAACACACTTCATGTGTAATTCATTAGGCACCTTATTTTGGTTTTAGTGAAGTTTCCTGTGAAGGAGGACATTATAATCAACTTTGGAACAGAGTTAGTCACAACCTCTAGCTATGGACACACAATTGCTCCATAATATTTATTTACTGGCTTATTTATTTGCAATTCTGAGGGTAGTAAACTAATAAGCTCCCACTAGGTCACTGAAAGTGATATTATCCTTTCATTGGCATCACTAAAACATGTTATAATGAACTCTAAAAGTTTAAAAACCTAGAAATTGCAAAGATCAAAGGTGAAAGTTAAGAAGTATATAATAGAAATAACACCAGATGGCCACATAATGAAAACAAATGAAAACACAAGGAGTTTGTAGTTTATGACTTAAGAGGGCCCTTCCAGAGAAATAAAATCTTGTATTCACTATGTAGTCATCATTTGTATCAAATTTGCTAAATAAACAATATCAAATTCTAATAATAAAAAATATTTCCAAATTGATTTGGTGAAATTTAAGATGTATTTATCAGCAACTATTCAGTCTCGCATTGTTTGTTTGCTACAAACCTGTAGAACAGCATTCACCTTGCAATATGATAGCACATGTACCAATATTCAATCACAAATGCAGTGGTGATATCTATCATAAGCTGCTTTGCTGGACAATACTCCTGCTTATCAGGTCCAGACAAGCCTGTTGCATCCTTCCCAGCAGCTGTGAAATAAGCAATGAAGAATGGCGAGCAGTACGGCTTATGCCAACTGCTATCCCTTATGTTCTTTTCTCTTCCCATTTGTAACTGAATGAGTAAAACCAAACGTCAACGTGAGCAGCACAGCTGTCCACAGGCACTGTCTACTCTGCTGTTCCTTTAGGTTTTTGAGGGGTTTTGTGCCCTAATTCTAGGGAGGGTTAGGTTGGAATATTACGCCACTTTAGAGTTGAAATACAAAGAAATATATGAAAATGTTTATTACTATAAATGCCTCGAGTATTCACAGTGGACATTTTCCATTTCTCTTCTATGTCTTATATTGTATTTTGGACTGATTAGGTAGAGCTGTGGACCTCCTTGCTTCTTCCATCTTCTTGCCAGAGTGACTCCAGTCTAAAAGGGAACAGGAACCAGCAGCACAAATAATTGTCATTGCAAAACTCAGATCTGAAAATAAGCATATTATTTTGGTCCTACCAGTCCTGGGCCTCTGTTAGGAAGGATGTTTTCCAACTTGCACTCCTGCCACTATCAGCGTATGCAAAGTGTTTAATGCCTTGCAGGCACATATGGTGCTTCACAGAAACAGCGTGATTGTAGCACCTATAAAACCTTCTAAAAAGGTATTGTAAGTGGAGCATAACACACCTTGTGGCTCCTTAGTCCAATCTGATGGTATACATGTGGAGTCCTTGACCCTTCCTTTCCCTACCTCTATCAGGAGGTCCTTTATGACCTCCTCCCAACCACATTTACTCAAATAGAATATGATAGCCTATTCCAGTTGAAAGGGACCTGTAATCATCATCTAGTCCAACTGCCTGAGTTGCTCTTCTGAAGTCCAGAGTAGCAACTCTGCTGTCCTTTTTTCTCGTCACACTGAAAATTTTAAACTGAACCATTTCAATATCACTGTGGCCAAGACAGCCACCTACCATCACATCCTTCATGAGTCCTTCTGTATTCATAAATAGCAAGTCTAGGAGCACACCTTTCCTAGTTGGCTCACTGAATACCTCTGACAAGAAGTTATCTCCTATAAACTTCAATTTCTAATACTCGTTCATCACAGCAGAATGATATTTCCAGTTGCTATCTGGGAAGTTGAAATCTCCTGTAAGGACAAGGGCTACAAATTCAGAAGTTTCTTCTAATTGCCTATAGAATAACTCATCAGTGCTCTCATTCTGGCTGAACAATCAGTAGTAGACACTCACTACAACATTTCCTTTTTTTTCCATTTCCCTAATCCTCACACAGAGGCTCTCCACTACATCACCACTAACTTTAAAGACTGTGCAATCAAATCTCTCCCTTACATACAGTGCAGCACCTCCTCCCCACTTGCCCTGCCTATTCCTCCTGAGCAGCCTATAACCCTCCATCCCAGAGCTCCAGTCATAGAACTCATTCCACTAAGTCTCACTAATACCAATGATATAGCTCTGAGAGCTGGCAGATGCTTCCAGATCGTCCTTCTTGTTCCACAAATGCACTGCCAGTATTACTGGGTTTTTTCCATCTTTTTGACTGAGGAATAAGTATTTTTGGGAGTCACTTCTTCAAACTGTTTTCTGAGGATAAGCAAAGCTGACATGGACAGCATAATTATTTTGGAAGAAGTGAGTGATTGCTATCAACCTGTCCTTTGGTCTATAAACAATCAGAGTAGTGAATGAAGCTGCTGAATCTGCTAATCATATGCCAAGTATTCAGGTTTTCTCTTCTTTTTTTTTTTGTGTTTTCATTTGTCCCCCAATTGTTACCTGAAATCAATAGAGTTTTTCCACTAACAATTGAGAATATTCCCTGAAGTGCCCTGAGCTACTATGCAGAAGTTTCTTGCTATAGAGAAAGAAGAGAAATGCCAAGCTGAGTAAAAAAGCTTATTCTGTTCAGACAAGAAACAAAATGTACTTTTTCTTCCCCTAAACAATGCATTTTCAAGAGCAGGATGGAAGATTCCTAAATCAATAACCATTAAGAAGCACAAAGCTGCTGAAAGAATATATCTTTGGAGAAAGAGATTATCAAGCTTGACTCAGAAATTACTGGGTGAAATTCTATTAATGTAAAAGGGGTCCAAATTAGATGATCCTAACAGGCCTTTTTGGCATTGTAGTCCGAGAAACTGTGAAACATGAGGATAAAATAAATATTGCTCATCCCTGTCACAGCTTTTACAGAACGCTTCCCCAGTGACACAAAACTTCACTCATTTACTTGCTGCATTGAATTTATTTTTTTTCTACATATAGTTTATTAAAGAAAGTTTTTCGTATTGTCAAAACCATGGGTTTGATGACTTAAATTCCAAGTCCTTCTCTTCTTTTCAAAGTGAAATACAGAAGAGAGTAAACATACCTGCCGCACCAACTGACAGCATTGTCAAGAGCCTGAGACAAAGAGGACATAGGGGCAGGAAAGGTAAATAATGCTACCGGGGGGAAAATGTGCTCAATAGACATTAGAGTAACCACAAGAGCCTGGAAGCTTCCTCACAGGCAAAGAAGAGCCACAATGCTATTTTTCTGCAAAAGATCAAGGGACCATCCCTCGCTATCCCTCCATGGTCAGGTAACACTCCCCTTCCTGCTTGATGGGTGGGCTCTAGAGCTTCTACAAGAAAACAGGCTATGACACCCTACGGCCTGACCTGTAGAAGAAGGTAAAATGTAAATGGCCTGTGTTGCGGCCATACACAGTTCATTCTTCCCCCTGTTCCCACCCCAGTGTGTTACTGTGCACTTGCCCTAGAGTAAGCAAATACCTGCAGACCTGCCCCAGAAAAGGCCATTTCATTTCCTACTGACAGTCCCTGGAAGATGCACAAGCACTCTGTGCTGCTACTGGAACAGTTCAGGGAAGTTATGTTTTCCAGGAAACTGTGCTGTGCTTCTGCATAGCTGACCAAGCATCAGAAGACATATATATAGGTACATAGCTATCAATTTTACTTCTCTAGGTGTGTCTGCATCTTAGGGTTAAGAGCAGTATGACATAAGTCATAAATTTCATACAGGATACCTAAATACACGTAATCCCTCTGTAACATGATGACACAGAAGATATTACTGTGCTCAGGGTTTAAGAATATACTTCTCCTCACTCCTCACTGGTAATACATAAAAATCTTTAGAATTGGAAATATCCCCACTTGTTTTTTCTTTTGATTTTTGCCTTTTTTTTTTTTTTAATTTTCCTTCTTATTTTAGCCAATGGATTACCTGTGAAACAAAAATCATGTGTTGGTCATTTGGAAAGGAGGAGTGCATAGTTCTGGGACATAGCATTTTCATGCCACAAATTGCATTCCATAGCAAAATGAAGCTGAGATTTTCTCACAGATAAGAGCACAGTGATGTGATTGCGTTCATCACAGATGGGGGCTGGTTCAAGATCTCACAAGCATAATTTTTAGTGTAAAAGCGACTATTTAAATTTCATTAAGCTTAAAATTAACACAATTTATTTCCAAACAGTATTAATCATAATTACTAGAGTTCAGCTTCTGATTACTCTGGGAGTATACATTCATTACCCACTGGCAACCTAAACAGAAACTTAACATACTCACCACTCTATGTTGCCAATTGACAAAGATATTACTGAAACAAAATAAAAATTAAGTTGCAGCTTCAAATGTTAAAAACAATATTGTCAATATTTCAACCATGGTTGAAAAACCTGACTGATTACATAAAGGTATCTTAGCAGAGTGGAAAGTAGAGGCATGGGGAGATGAACACCATCTAATCCCTCTGTGGAGCAACTTCAATAAACTTCACTGTAGTTATTCCACTGCCAGGATTAGCTCACAAACTTTGAATTAAAGTATGAACCATGCTTCGACAATATTACTACAATTTTTTCATTATTTTAATCCTTGATGAGAGAAAGAAATTGCACAGAATACAGGAGCACAAAAATAATTGTTACATTTATGATTCTCCAATTAGGGCTTATGGGGACCGCTTCTCAACCATCTTTTTGCTCTTATGAAGGTTTTATGACAAGGCTTTTGAATAAAACAAGTGTTTCCAATAGGACCAACAACATAATGACATACTTTTGCAAAGGAGGAATTTTTTTTTTTTTTGATTCATGTTTCAACTTATGGGGACTCAGCCTTTGATTTGTTCAGATAGCTTAATCCTCATTTATGTTCTTAGTTTAAGTGGATAAAAAGAAAAACCCTCCTAGGACTGGGGGGTTTTTTTCTCCCTTATAGGATTGTTTGAAAGAGGACATACTTTAAAAGGAATGCAGTTTAAAGAGGGAAGAAATGCAGATCCTCTTGTATACTCTGCTCAGCCTGAACTACTCTCATAGGGCTCCAGACTGAGCCAAATATCTTCTTTGCATCTCTATGTAGTTTGAGACAGTTGACCCTGAACCCATCCACAATGGGTCAAATGTCAGCTGACCACTTGATCAGGTCAGCAGGAAGGGATTGGCAATAGTTTCAACATTCATTTGCCTTACATTGCTGCCATTTGCTTGACTCCTTTGGAAGAGCAGAAGAATTAGTAGGTCACATTTTCCCAAGAAATGTTGCTGATACTCTGCCTGATTTTATAGACTATTGTACATGAGGATTCCGTACTCAAACATAGGTCATATAAAAACAGGAATCAAAATGAAGAACTGGCCAAGATTCATAAATCACAAGATTATTCATAAATCATAGGTTATATGATGTGATCTGAGCTTTACCCACAGAACTTTAACAACAGACTCCTATATCAAGTCTATAATGTCTGTGTGAGCTATAGCCTATATCTCAGAAAAATATTCACTATTGATTCAAAGACATCAGGCAATTGAAAAGACATCATATTCCAAGTTAAGTAGTTTTGTGGATTAATCACCCTCAGTACTAAAACCACAAATCTTATTTGTCCATCTTATTTTCTGGCTATTGTATCCCGTTATGGTTTTCCACTGCATTAAAGACTTATCTCCAAAAATATCTTCCTTAAGTAAGTGGAAATCATAATCAGTTCACCTCTTCATATCGTCTTTGGAGCACCAAAATACATGAAGCTTCTTACATCTCTAAATTTATGGTATATTATAGACTTAAAACTTCTTTTGGTGAAAGATTTGTGATGAGGTCCCTAACATTTCCTTCATTTTCAGTACCTTTTTTGAAGATACTCTGGCCTGATTTATTATTTTTTCAGCAAATATCTCCCCAACACTGAACAATGTGGAACAGCAGTTTTCCCACTCATACTTGATATTCCTTTCTTACACACCTAAACATCATGTTTGGCCTCTGTCCCTAGCATTTCCCACTGAGTTCCACATTCAGTGGCTAAATGTATCACAAACCCTAGCCTTTTTCAGCCACACTGAATTTTAGGACATAACACTTAATTTTTCTTATGACAGTTGGCCAAATTTTGCTAACACGAGTCATTCTGAATGAAACTCTGCCATCTAAAGAGGCACAGCTTAAAGAGCCAAGTCTCAAAGAGGGCACAAGTTCAACTGAGTTTCCCCCAAACACATGCAGAAAGTAGGTAGATTACCTGCTTGTCACCATCTAGATCTTACCTGCTGACACACAGGCTCAGTCAATTCCTAGGAATGCAGGATACTGCAGGTTTATGTCCTTTAGTGCAGCAAAACTTAAATGATTATGATTAGCACTTCATCCCATCATGCAGAAAAAATACTTAGAAAAAAAGTCATCCAACTTATGGCATATTTGTCTTTATCTTAATGCAGCCCAGTGCAACACAACAGGTTTTCTTTATTTTATCCTGATAGTTACTTTAAGTTCCAACAAAAACACATTTTTGTAACATGCCCCTTTCTAACCTGATAAGTTTTTCAGCTCTAGAAATCCTTCTGGTTAATAAGGGTCATTGGCAGGGACTAAAGAGGGACAAAGAGGGATTTTAATGTGAAATCAAACACACCAGTGAGAAGCAAGACACTTGAGAAGCCTACCAATATTCATGCCATAGAAAATAACGGACATACATTTAAAAATTATGGCCCTATTAAAGCATGGAGATATTGCACTAAAGGTGTTAAAATAACCAATTAAACATGCACTTTTACTCCTGCAAAAATACAGAACATTTCTGTGGGAAAAAAAAACACTGACAAGAATTCACCATGACTGCCAGAAATCAAAATAAATAAATAGTTTTAATTGGAAAAAGAATATTTGAAACCACGGTGCACAGTTTTGTGGGCAAAGCAAATCTGTTAACCAGTGCTTTAATAAGCCCACATTGTACTGGATTCAATTTAGCTTTTCTATGAACACAGACATAACCTGTTAATAATTTAACACACCCCCGGTAAAGCAGGAATGCTATAAATAAAAGGTAAACTAATAAAACAAAAGCAGTGCTTTGGTTTTGCAACTAGATGGCAAATTAATATAAAAGATTGTTATCACAGTACAAATTCTGAAAATATTACACACACAGAAATCATGAGATCCAAAATACCAAAGTCAGGTATTAACTTTATCATGTTGCATAACACAAATAACATGTTTTTCTTTTGGAATGGTTTCTACGTTGTATGTGTTCTCAGTCCTGCTAAGCAACATTGCTGTGGAAATTTCACTCCAGGAAATTCTTCACTTCATTTCACTACAACTTCTTCTCTATCTTTATGTTTCTCTATAGACAGAAGCAATGTATATGTGCTACATGTTCTAAACACATGATCAAGTGACACGAATATGTGATCAAACCGGAGCTTTCATACACTCAGCTGAAGGTATTGCATGTTAGTGGGACAAAATTTAATGTGTTTATTTAAATGAAGAACTAGCAATAGCTCAAAATTGCATCAGGGATGGAAAGGCACTTTGCATTAGTTAATCTACTTCAGTACGTTACAGGTTTTACTTGCTGATTATTTCAAGCTTTGCAGCGAGCGAAGGTGACAGAGGCTACAGAGCACCAGCCCATGCAGACATGGGATCCCAGCTGCTGGGATCACTCACTGCTCTCTTAAATTTCACAGTCTGATCATGCTCCTAGGGCTAACTCAGACCACAACAGTGGCAATCTGTACTGAATAAATTTGCTACATTATCAAGACCAGAGTAGCTCTGTTAGGCTGACACCAGCTAGGGAGGGTCAAATGGCACACACAGGATGTGGGTATGTCCGCTGAGGTTGGCTGAGCCATGGGCAGCTCCACATACTTTCCCTTACAAAGGCTCCTGGAGGCTGTCCCTGCAGGCAACAGGCATCAAACATGCTTTCTCCTGACTCCATCAGGGCACCTAGCCCTGTTCGAGTCAATCCAAGTCTAGCCACTGGCTGGCTGCTTTCCTGGAGGTGGGACAGCCTTCCTGGGCTCCATCAATACCCAGTATTCATTGTCCAGACAGCCCAGGCACCTTCTTCACCTGAAGTTTCTCCCAAATTATTTCCTTTGACCTTCCATGCCTCTATTCTCTGGCTGGAAGCAGCTCACAGGCTCAGGGAGGTCCCAGCTGCCAGCACATTTCCAGCTGCATTTGTCACACTCCTGCAGCACTGTGGGTCTGCAGACAGACCCCTTTTGAACAGCCCTGGAGGCCAGCACTCCTCCAGCTCGGAGGAAGGCAGTCTGAGCAGCGCAGAGAGCCTCTATGGGATAATTCCCCTATTTGTCAAGCTCTTGTTACCTTCCTCCCATAAATCTTTCCAGTTTCCTTTCCCCACACATGTGGCTCTCTGCCTCCACTGTTAAACTTCCACAGAAGGCAAAACTTTTGAGTTCACTTATATTCTGCCACTTGAGAAAAGCAAAGATTTGGTTACTAAATAGAGCTCCATAATCCGTAGCCATGTAATTGTATGTTACACCAGTGACTTCTGTTAACAACAGAACTCAGGCAGAGGCATCAAGCTGACATGGAGATAGGAGCTGCTGTTGCTGGGAAAATGGGGGGGAGGAATGATGTTTAGGCAGGAAGGGGGAGGGAGGAAAGAGGAGTGGCACTGATTCCTGGAAAAGAAGAGATACTGGGACAGTGAGGGGTGAAGGCAGACTGCTCAAGGAAGATTTGTGGCAATGCTGCAATGGGAATCCCGGCAGAGCCTGGTGTCTGATGGCAAGGCACCCAGAGAGACTTCAGTAGGGAAACACAAGGATTGGACCATTATATTGGTAGTTTATTCCCCCAAAAAAGTCTCACCTACACTAGGAGGAAATCTGAGAAGTCAAAAAAAGTCACTCTACTGTGTTATGCCCTTTTCATGGGATACACATCTCTAGCAGATGTGGAAGGGTTTTAGACAACTAGTAGTGCAGGAGCACATCACAGGAGAAAGGCAGATGAACTCTGATGAGGAACCAGACCAGAGGCAGAAATAAGCTTGAGAGCTGCTCCCTCCTGACCTGTCCAGTCCTGGAGCACCCATGCAGGGCTGTGATGTGTTCATTTATACCAGGATGCAGGTGCTGTGGGAAGATAGTGGGCCCAGATGTGAAGACCCAGCAGGAAAGGCAGGATTTGTTTGCAGTGTTGTGAGCCTTGCCAGTCATTTGGGCTGAGCTTTGCTATAGGGTTGCAGATTTTGTGTTCCCCATATGGTGATAAGCTCACACAGCAGGAGTGAAGGCACTGGAATATGTCTGCTTTTCTTATTTTCTTTTTACTCTGTGTCCCTTCTCATTAGACATGAGAGGATCCCATTTCCAGCTTAGGATGCATGAGTGAGAATGAGGACAGAAAGATAAGAGAATTGTGCAAAGCCTCATCCCCCTGTTTTTTGTTACCCTTGTCATCTATCAAGAGACTGACTGCTTCTCTTACCTTTGCTTTTTTTTTCCTTCAGCATATTTGTAAATGTTATTTACTTATTGTCACTAGCTCCTTTGGGCTGTCTACTTCAATTTTATATCACAAATTGTGACCAGCAGCATTTTGTTGCTGCTGCTTTCTTTGTATCTTACTTCTCTGACAACAATAAACTGTCCTATAATTTTTGCTCCATTTTGGACCAATATTGATAGTATTCTAACCCTCACAGGTCTGGAAAGGTACTGTGGTCATTGCTACAGCATACTCATACTTCTCATTCAAATCCTGGTCCCTTTCACATGGAGGAAAAAACTATGCAAGAGTATCATTATCAGCACTATCACATTTCTCTTCGCATCACTAAGCATCATTATCGGCACATTTCTAAAAGATACTTTAATTTTGCTAGCATTTAGAATCTCCATAGCTCATGGATGTTATTATAGACCTAAAAATAATGCTTTACCCTTAAAGCACGTCAGACAGAAATGTTTTTCTGAGTCTTGAGCAGTTCAGAAAATCTGTCTTGAGCCAGTTTTACACACAGAGTTCATGCCATCAGAATTAATATTCTACTCATGTGATTGGCCTCGACAAGTTTCTCTAGAGTCAACATGTCCATGTTTTATGTGCCATTGAACTGGCTATCTTTAATCTGTGAATACTGTAATGGGATTAGAGGCTTGACTCTTTCCCTATTTAATAGTCTGTTTCTGACAGTTCTCATTCTTAATTTTCTTAGTTTAGACCATCACATTATCTACAACCAACCTGTAAACCTGAATGTGATGGTCTGATTATTAAAAATTATTGAAATAATCTTCTATTTCCACGCTTGATCTTCTCAAAATACCCATGTCTCACCACAAATAAAATTTGTAGGAACAATTCTTAGTTCTGTCTTTGTGCAGTAGAGTTAGTAAAAGCAATAAAAAAGTGGGGGTTTTGTCACAAAAAACTTGTTTGTTTGTGCAGAACAGATATTTAACTTTATTATGGGATGTTTATTCATGTGTCTTACTAGGGATAATGAAGAAGTTATATTCTATGAAAGGAAGTTCTCCAGACACATTTGGCTACAGGGATCCCCAGAAGGCATACAGTATTGCAGCAGCTCTGGGCTTTTATTCTTTTTCACTAGCATGAATTGAAACTACAGCCTCTACAGTACAATATACTACATTAAAATGTAAAACAGATATAACTGAGGGAAATAAGGGAAAGAAAGAAAGGCCAGAAATCTGTGATATTAACCCGAAAGAATTAACTTGTTTTCAAGTGTGTTTAACTCCCATAGGCTTGAATTACCATCTTTTAAAGCACCACTCTTTCTCTTAAAGGTATTAGTCAAGGTGCAGGAGCTGTGAGACAAAAATAAGATTGAATAAATGTGCCTGCAGCTCAGATCAACATCCGTTAAGCAAGAATCTGCCTGTCATTGTGTCTACTTTGTATGCCATCGTTGTTGATCCCTGAGTGCAAGGATTCATGGCATTATCACAGCTTCCTTCTCTAGACCTAAATGCTGGCTTCACCATCACTTTTTTTTCATTATTATATAGTAGCAAAATTGAATGACTTACACTGCCCACACGCACTGGCTGATGCGTTTGTACACAGCAGTCAGAGCCAAGGGTTGTCTAAATGATACACAGAGTGATGCTTTGAAAATTCATGTTAAAATGAGATCCCTCTCTTATTTCTAAATTACTGTTCTTCCTAATTGCAAATGTAAGAAAACAAGCCTTTTTGCTATACCAGGGCTGACCTTTAAAATAAGGACATTTCTTACCCATCACATCATCAATTTAAAGAGAAATAAATCCCTCTCTGTAGGATTTGTTGCTCTAGACATACATAGTGAAAACATCATAAAAAGGCTATTAATGACTATTAATTCTTACAGGTTTTAGAGTAATTTCTGTAAAATGCTATTATATTTTTATTGAACTTCTTCAGGTTTTTTAATAGATTTTAAACCTAGAAGGGACTACTGGATCATTTAATCTGACCTCCTGCATTGCTCATAAAATAGCATCCAGTTAGTCCTGTCTTGAGCCCATTGCATTTGTTTGAGTCAGTTTCAGCTCATTCATTCTGAGGGATCCCTGAGCAGAATTGCCTTTCAAAAATATGGATGGAAGTCACATTTGAGCTGGAAAGAAAGGAATTCTGGTGCTGCTCTTCCAAAGGAAAAAACAAACAAACAAACAAAAAAAAAAACCACCAAAAAACAGAAATTATGAGAAATACAACTGTTCCAAAGCACTGCAAAACATGGAAATATTGATTACCAAGATTCCTCTTAATAAGTAAAGCTATAAATTGTCATCTGTTGTCCCCTAACCCTTAACAGTTGGTCCCATTGCCTGCACTAATTATAGCGACCTAATTAGGTCACAATTTTTCAAACTACTAGGTCTCAAGACCTCTTGTATGTTTGAGGTATCTACTTTGGTATGAAACAAATTACATCCCAGAAGTGCCTAGTTTTCTTCATTAATTAATGAAGTAAGGCGATTAGCTCAGCTGCAGACAGCTGTGTTTGGGCAGATGAGTCTAATTCACAATGACTTGGTATTTAGCTGTCAAAAGGAACCAAAATTAGAAGACCATTATGTAGCATTGCTCTGCTTCACATAAAGCTCAGGGGATCTTCAATATGGCAAGTATGAGATCCTGGAATAAGCTGTAAATGCAACCTGTTAAAGGGTCTGACAGGTATTGCTGTCCTGACTAGAAGAGAAAGTCATCACGAGGAACAGGTAAAAATAGTTGCTTATTTCAGGGTTAGAAGCACCTAACAAGTACTAATGAGAAAAATGCTTGTCGTTCAATGGACTTCTTAAAAAACAGAGTTCTGCAGGAAATAATTCTCTCTCAAGACTTTGTCAGCATCTATTTGCAGCCATGAAATGGTGGGGTCAGACCATCTGGGCCAAAAAGCCAATAATCCAGCAACGACACACAGCACAGTGCAGCCTTCATTATCCCCCACTCTTGCTCAAATCACAGATGCATGTGAGTGATGGCTGAGCCCACTGACAGTGTCCCCAAACTGCTAACGAGCCACACATCACTGTAAAGTACAAAAGATGCCATGAGTGGCCATACCTCTGCTATTGATAAAGAAAAAGCTGGGGAATAACTGAGGGCAAATATACTGGCCTCTCACCCCCACAAGCCAAAAATAGCTTGTATTTGAAAAATTACTGGACAACCTGGAACCTGTGAGACACAGAGGATTAGCTGGAGGCTCTGCAGCACACTTCAAAAAGTTTGAAATGAAAATTGCACATTTTCATCACTGTGCAATAAACTTTCTTTGACACTGTGTGCTCACAGCATTTAGTTAAGGTTTGTATTTCTCATTCACACCAAGCTCCCAAGGAGCTGTATCCATCGATAATGCTTTCTTTTATCTCTGATTGGTTAAAAGACTCCATACTAAGCAAGTCCATCTTAGTTATATACGCCATCATCAACTCCCATCTGGATTGTACTAGTACATTTTATTTGAACATTAAGTAATCAGACCTTCAGAGACACCTACTAGCTGATTACAGTGAATAAATTACATTACTTTCTCCACTGACTCTGCAAAATATTGAATTAAGCTCCAGATTGTAGTGTTTATATTCAAAGTACTCCCGGGACCTCACAAAGTTCTGTCACAATGTAGCCTTATGGGGTAAGAAGAAAAGTTATTTGCCTGAGAAAGAACTGTTTTGTGGTCTAGTTTGCTGCTCCTGATTCCACCAAACATCCCACCACTTCCTCCAAAGTGTACTTTATACTTATGTAACAAAATAAAGATTCTACAAAAAACAGAGCTCGTGCACATTTACCCCTTTTCCCCAGGGGTGAACTGGGAGAACAAATGCTATTTATGGCAATAAATACTGTAGGATTTTGATGGCAGTAAAACTACTACTACAATGAACCTGTTCTAGATGTTGCCACCTCTGATAAAAGTTGTCATCTTCAGATGGATTAATAATCATAGAAATTACAATAATTTATCTTCTTTTGTTACATATTATTCAGCTGTTCTTTTCCAGACTTTTATTGCTGTTAGAGCTATGGAATGGACCAGAGGAAGTATAGGCAAATAATCTCTTCTATCCATAATGAAATAAAAAGGCAATATACTGTACTAACTTGTTCTATCAGAAGCCATAATTCCTCAGGTAGACACACAAAGGACAGATTTTCCCCAGTTTACCTCTGCTTACAAAGGACTCACTTCTCCCCTTTCTCCACCAGACCACTCCCAAGGTTTATTACTAACTGAAAGATTAGATCTGTAATAATATTATTTTCCTACAACGTAGTGCCCACCAGGAATAACAGATTAAATAGTGTTCAAGCTTAGACAACTGTTCCTACACACCACAAGAATTTTTTCCTGCCAGGTTTAATGATTCTGTGTGAGTGTTTATAGAGCCTGTTTCACAAAACTGCTAAGTTGCTTTGCCAACATTTTGTATATAAGAAACTGGGGAAGAGGGGAAGAGAAAGAGAGAGAAATAATTTTCCACACACAGAAGAATGAATAAAGATGTAAAAATTTTTCTATCTGTAAGTAACTGGTACTAGTTGTGCACAGGGATTTTTGGGAGATGTCAGGAATTTGAAGGATCATCTCCTCCAAAACAGATTCTATGCTTTCCTCTTGGTTTTTGACCTGCTTTGAGAGAGTGGTAGCTCCAAAGGTTGGATTTCAAATTGTCAAATGATGAGGGTCAAGGCA
Organism: Myiotriccus ornatus; assembly: GCA_036023395.1. Taxonomy (NCBI): domain Eukaryota; kingdom Metazoa; phylum Chordata; class Aves; order Passeriformes; family Tyrannidae; genus Myiotriccus; species Myiotriccus ornatus. The sequence goes on from JAYRBT010000114.1 coordinate 78,091,996, forward strand.
GAGTGACTCTCAAGTGGGGAGGGCTCTGAGCGGTGGACCTGACAGCTCTCAGAATACAACAGCCATCAACAGCACTTCCCAAAGAGCCAAAGCAGTGAAACAGCAAGCACTGTTCCTGAAACAAAATTCATCAATGTCAGTGTCGTCCTTGCTAGCTCAGATGCACAGCTTTCAGCTGGCATATTTATTATTAATTATTATTAAATTTATTTATTTAAGTGTGCTTTGCATAGATAGACACATTGTCAGTCACCAAGGACTTAATATCTAAATTAGTTAGGACAAACAAACACAAGATGAAACAACACTGTAGCAGAGTGTGAGGGGATTACTAATGAAGAGAGAAAGAGAGAAGTAATTGTTTGAAGTAGAGAGTTAGTTAAGTGAATCTTTAAAGAAGAATCCATGACTTTAAAACCAGTGATTATGACCATTACAATAGTCTAGGACAACCATTTTATATGATACTAAAAGCAGGCTGTAATGTCAAAATGGAGAGTCACTGAAATATTTCAACCTAGGTCTTGAACCCACCTCACAGGTGGAATTCAATTCCAAGTCTATTCACCTCTTTCTCTGCCTATTTGCTTTCTGATGAATAGGAAAAAAAAAAAAAAAAAAAAAAAACAGAAAATGAGGACAAAGAGGTCCGGACACAGGAGAAGAAGGGTGGAAATTGTAAAAAGAAGCAAGAAGAAAGGAGAAGGCAAGGGAATAAATAGAGCAAGAAGAGGATGTCCCAAATGGGCCCTTTAGAGGGAATGATAGTATGCCCACTCAGGTGAGAAACATGCAGGGTTATCACAGGGTAATTAGGCTTATAGGATTCTAGTGCCTATTAAAAGGGCAGGAGGTAGAAAGACAGTTGCAGAATAAATCCTATATGTTTATAGTAACTGAGAATGATAATAGCTGTATCAACAGAGCACCACTAGATAAAATGACCACGAATGAGTAAGGCATGAAGGCCGAAAGGGATCTAAAATGTCTTCAGCTCCTTAATAAAGAGAGGCTTTTATCTGAGGTATTTTCCATTTCCAAATAGAACAGACCAGGAATTTCTATCATTTATTAGATAAACCAGAATCCATTCTTCAGTGGGTGACTAGAATATATGTTTCAATTCTTCCCAAAAAATGATAAAAGCAGTAGAAGAGGAAAGTACAAGGACTCCCGAACTTTGAAGGTCAGTTACTTCACCCTGAAGCATCATGTAGACCTGGCAAAAGCAACTAACAAAGAAATTACAGGAGAATAAGAGACTTTACAAAGGTCTTTTTATTGGAACTATTCCCTCTTAAATACATTCTTAAAAGGTTTCTTTTAATCTTGACCCTGCTGTCCCTGTTGGTGGCCATCTCAAATTGTTGACCCTTCATTTTCTTTCCAATACCAAAGCTGTGCTTTAGTAAAGGTTCCCTAAAGCCCAAAATGGCTCATAAAACACTGGGGTTTCTGGTTGCTTTACATCAGTCTGCAGATGTTTTAGAGTGCATGGGAGTCGTGTCTGGCCTGTGCAGGTGTGAATCCAGGTTAATAGTTTTCTTAGGCTTCAGAAAAGGAGCTTTTAGGAACAGAAACCAAAGCTGGAAGCCAGAGGGCAAATATTTTCAACTTCTGCTACTCTTTGTGTGACATTCCTCTGCTTTCAGAAGTAGGATTCTTAAAATCATCTTGTATGGCTTTGAGTCAATCTCTGAAGTGCATTTTTATAACAAAGAAATGCTGTATACTGGAATCTAGTGTCATGGGAAACAAGATTCTCAGTTTATAGGGCACACTCCCTTTCCTGCTTGTAGCTATGTAGCTCACTTTTCCCCCTGCAAAGATGACTTGTGGCACCAACAACAAATTCTGACATGGAAAGATTATGTTGGAGAAGCATTTAATCTCTTTTCACCTGTTCTTTATGAACTCTAAGTCCCGGGAACAAGAACCATACCCATGTTATTAAATATCCCTACCAGCAATCCTATCTATGTACTACTGGCAAACCACTTCAGTGTGATTCCTTCGAGCATATTTCTCCGATCCTGCAGTCTCAAGAGCCTGCCTAAGACACATGCTTATTCTTGTTAGATCTCTCTGAAGCACATTTGAGACATTGCTCCCAGATCCGGAATGCTTTTCCCAGGACACTGGATATACTTTTTCTCATGTAGAATTAATATTATTATTGCCATGAAGAAAAAAATGGAAATCTAAAAAAAAAAGCTCACAGAAAGTGTTATTTTAAGCATGCACATTTGTAGGAAAGTCCCAGGATTCAGGGGACTTCTTTGTGATGAGGGAAAATAGTAGGAAGAAAGAAGCCTTTATCAACAATAATAGATGGATATTGTTCAAAAGCAGAGCCAAAAGCTGAAGATGCCGATAGATCATTTTCTAGGTAGGATGTAGAGATATTTAATAGACCATAACTTTATGCTTTGAGAAATATAATCATAGAGAAGTTTTTTGCTCGGGATCTGATGCCTAAAGAAAGAGTTCCCATTTACAGAGTGTAAAGAATGTCTGAGCAGAAGTGTCTTATGTAACTCTTCCCAGCCTGCTCTCTGGCACAATAATATGACCGTAATACTGACAACAGACCCCACAGATCTGTTTTGCAAACACCACTTGCCAGGATACGAATGTCCCTTCAGTTCTTCTTTTAGCCCCTATCTGCTGCTCCCATGCCTCCCACATCCTCACCTGTGTTGGGAAGTCATATATTCCTAAAAAGAGGAGTATCTTCTGTCCCATTTTCACCCCAGTAGGACCTATCCTCTGACCTAGAGGCCATGAAGAGCAAGCTGTGGACATTGGCAAACAAGGTCTGCTTGTGGACTCAAGGCATTCATCCTGCCTATGGGATTGCATTGTGCCACATGGTTATACCCCCTTAATTTGGGACTCACTTGGGGTCTCTATCACCACGTTATAGTCCCTGCCTGCCATAAAGCACAAGAACCTCAAGTGGGAAGCTGTTTGAAGGGAAAGTTTGAAAGGTAATAGTCATACTCAGCTCTTCAGTGTATTTCTTCCATTCATGAAGAATATATAGAAAATCTATAGAAAACTAAATAACTTATTTCAAAAAAAACCTATTAGATATCACTAAATAAGGTATAGACCACTGGTTTTGAATTTTTTTTCATACCAGTTAAATGTGAGCCTCTACATGCATTAAAAAACTTTTTAGTTTATACACTGGAGCCCATTTTAATGTTTCCTATTGCTTTTAACTATAGATTGTGCATGACACTTGAAAGCTTGCATGACCAGCATCTGTGGGGTAACTGCTTTATCAAGCTGTCTATGGCATATCTGTGTACATGGGGTGAATAGAAACAGCCAAACAGAGAAACATAATGGATGAAAAGGCTAGGTCATAAAAACAGCAGTTCATGTTTCTAAAATTGAGTAAACCTGAGTCCATCCTTAGCTTTGAGCATAAGGGTGGGTCCCAGTGGCTGCACTGATACTGATGAATGAAATGGACCAGGGCCTGTGCTCCAGTCCTGAGCCCAATAATCCCTGCACAGCACATGTCAATATATAGCTTGACTCTCTTCCATGTAAAGTACAGGCTATGGCCAAACCCTCATAAAGTCCGTCTGGAGGAGTCTCGAGCCCTGCCAAAGGCTATGTTGACCATTTAACAGCATGCAGACTCCCAGACTAGGGCTCAGGCTTCTACCCCAGCCTTACTGTATTTTCTAACATAAGCTATAAACTACAGTAGTATAGTAGTATAGACATGACCACAGAAATGATACAAGTTGTCAAATGTGATGGTGGGTATGCAAACACAGACCTGTTCACAATAGGTCTTATAGACCTCTGCAAGCAACTGGAAGAACCCTATGTACTGCAACAGAGACTGATTAAAACGATTAATCATGTTTTGCTTCTGTACTTGATAGTAGTTAGGTCTGTTTTCAGAGGGAAAAAAAACCTTCATGCTCCTAAATATTTAATGTTTTTATTTATTTTCTTTACTGTAATTAATTGTAGGTGCCTCTTTACTTACATGTAACTACAGGGGGAAAAAAAAGAGATGAATTTCCAGATAAACTTACAAGAGCTATTGTTGTATTTTGAAAGACAAGGGAGTCTGAAATAGACTGATTAGATTTAAAAAAATGCAATAAAAGGTGAAAAAGTCCAAACAACAATAATGGAGATTTTCTGACAATCACAATTTGCAGTAAAATCTATTTTTAATGAGATGAAAAGATAGGAAAAAAAGCACCCGAGAAAAGAGTCTTAAAAGCATTCTGCTAAGAAATTTGATTCTCACACTGAAACTCTCTTCTTTGCAGACAAAAATCTGTCCTTAAAACATGTGCAGAAGAGGGTACAGATATAAATCAACCATAGCCAAAATAAGAGTTCTATAGTCAATACCACAGTACCACCTTGTGGAGAAATAAAAATAGCTTCAGTATTGACTTACTCCACTGCACAGTTGTAGGAGATACCATCATATAAACATAAAATTGTAACTAAGACAAATGAAACGGACTCAGACATCAGCAATGTATGTGATGCATGATTTCTATCAGTGTCAAATTACTTTTTTTGAAGAATCTGTGTTCCAGATAAAATCTTTCAGAAGTCTACTGTAAAAGCTTCCTGGAAGAAAAATGTCTTCTTTTACCTTTGCTTACATTCCTTACTTGACATCCATTTGCGGCAAATTTATTTCTCTAGTTACACTGAATCAGGAGAACAATTGCATAAGGCATGTCAAATTCCACCCCCACAAAATGTTTCATAAAGTTAAAGGCTATGACACAAACAAACTAATGCCAGGATCTTTGAAAATTACTTTTATTGTTTTTATTGTTTTTCTGTAACTGATGTAGATATTAGAGACAGTAATATTCCTGAGCACATCTGAAGAAATAAGGTTATTAAATCCTCAGATGCCCAAAGGGAATTATCACCTGCTTTTCTCCATTTCTTTCACATAGTGAAAGAAATTTGTATGATTAAGTAATTACTGGTTGTCAGAAAAAATAGTTGCCCAGCCAACATATTTGAAGAGCTCTATTAAGTGCAATTTTCACACTTTCAAATATATCTTCTTATAGGCATCTCTGAATTTAATGTCCCCAATAAAGCAGAGGAACTAGTTCTTTCTTTCCCAAGTTGTTTGAGTGTTGACCACCACATATGTAGGGGGGCAATATTCTTTTGGTGATTTTATTGTTTTGTTTTGGTTTTTTCCAATACAAAATCAAAGATTAAACCTGCTAGAGTCTGGAGACTCATCCACCTGCAGGTATTCTGCTGAGACTGACACTGGCTTTCGCTGGGCTGGGGTAAGATCCCAATAGTGGGATTCCACTCACCTCACTTTAAATAACTAGAATTTAGGCAAGCAGTCCAGTTGCCCATACATACCTATCTAGCATCACCTCAGATTCCCCAGGCTTCCTGGACCTTCAGCTCATGGCCTGCATCACACTTACCAGCCCCACGCAGAGGTCACGGAATCCTTAGGGGCCTCCAAAGTCACTAGATGGCTATGAATGAGAAGCTGAATCAAGCCCTGGGTGTCGAACTGAAGTTTTTCATATGGGCTCCATTTCCATTCAGTAGAGAAAGAGACATCTTGAAAGAGTAATTCATCATGTCCTAACACATATGTCTACGACAGTTGGGAACAAATACCCCCTGAGGTGCCTGTTTCTCCCTGCTGATCAAAGAAGGCACTTTGAAACCTTTTAACTTTCAGGTTATAACATTCTGTTGAGATTAAACTGAAAGTTAATATATAACATAATATTATAATTAATATATAATTGGGACTTTGTCCCTATTTTTGCATCCCAACAATACGCTCTGGGTTGCACATCGTACATATGATTTGTATAGTGTGATCTGAACCATAATGTATACATTATTTTAGGGTACCAGTCAGCTCAGATGCCATCACTAGTGGTGGCAGTGAGTCCTGCCTTAATCAGCAGCAGTAGCAGCAACTGAGGTCTGATTGCCAGGGACTGTTCATATGCATGAACAGTGCCTCTGCACCCAGCTGCTCTTTTAGGATCCCATCCTCTTTTCCCAAGACAGGCAGTATCTCTCTTCTCCAAATCCGCTTTTCATTCACCAGAAAGACATCAAAACCAATGCCTCCTTCTCAGCACGTTCTTCACCTCCACAAACTAATACTCTGAAGTCATGGTGTCCCCCCATCTTCCCTAAGTTCAATCTCCACATCCCCATTCTCCATCAGGGTGGAGGTGTCACACATCCCAGGAGTAGATATCTTTCTAGAAGATGCTGCCACCACCCAGCACACTGACCTTAGGTGCGTGCTGTGCCACTGGCCATATATGCCCTTCAGTCTGGGAGTTTCTCAGATAAAAAATGTGCAAGTCTCAAACTTACCATTTAAGGCTGGCTTTGAAGCTATGCTTGGAGTTTTCCCCCACAGTCATGAGATCTATGTCCTTAATTTTTTTTTTTTTTTACAGAAGTTCATATTCCTTCCTCTTAATGAGTAGGGGCCAATGGACACAGATTTAGATTCCCAAGAGAGCACAGGCCTCTAAGTTTCATCAAGGTAAATGAATTAGACAATGAAATGCCTTTGAAAACTTGATCTACCTGACCACAGAAAGAAGATATATGGGCAATGGCCTCTCTTTGCTTTTCAGACTTTTCTGAGATGCAAGCTGCAGTACACCATGTAACTGTAGCAGTGGTGGAGGGCCTTTGCAGTTGCCTCTAAGCTCCTCCATCACACAACAGGAGGAGGTACAAGCTTCTCAGCTTTACAAAGTAGCCCCTGATTTGAATTATTTGCACTGTGTCTTATTTTCAGCTTTTTATTGCTCAGCTTTAATGGTCTGGTTTAGGGGTTTTCCAAGAAAACCAAACCAAACTCTGTGTTGGACTGACAAACAGGAGATGGAAGTGAATTTAGTATCACTGTTACAAGCCCTTCTTATCTACTAGTTCAGTCACTGTGCAACAGACTACTTTTCAAAAGCTTCTGCCTGAGGGGATTCAAACATTCATCATACATTTATCTCCCAAAGATGTCATTAAACACCATTTTTAGGACAACACGGATTGATTGTTCTCCATCCTCATTTGTTCCAGTTTGCGTGAAACCCTGAAAATTCAATCAAAGCATTCACCAGATTCCTTCCCTTGCTTCAATAAATGGTGAATCACATGGGGTGGAATAGTACCAAGGGGAACAGCTAAGAGCACATCCCAGGTAAAACACTCAGCATCTGGGGCTAGATTCTCCACTAGAAGGCAACACTTGTGGGTCAAAATTCTCTCAAATTTTAAAGAAATTGAGCCTTGTTGCAGGGAGTAAATTTATTAATTACTAGGTGTAAAAGACAATAATGGTTTTGCATTCAGCAGCTTGAAGAAGAAATTCTCACAAGGGTCATTAACATCTAACCTACTGGTCTGATACCAAGAGATAGAGGTATTTATGCTCACTGAAGAATTATTGCTTTAATACTAAAACTTGCTGGGGTTATGCCAAAAATTAACTTATACCTTAACAAGTTACCTGGCTCAGCACTTCTATTACATTGATCTGTTGAAGCAATGGCTACAGTAATGGCCTGAAGAAACCTTTATGAAACACTAGGTTACTGACAGTGGTCAAGTACCACCTGACTGGAAGTTTCTAGAGGAAACAGGAAAATTTCTGGTGATTTATCACTTCCAATTTTACTGTGACTTTTGCTCCTGTGTGATCTCATTTAATTGGGAGCATCATGTGTCTCATGCTCCTGGTAATACAGAAGTCAATGTCCATATTTCATTACCAAACAAGTGATACAATGATATAAACCACTTACTTCCTTCACCTGTGATTGTATTTGCTTTATTCTTCCACTGATAGAAATATGTTATCTTGGTTACAGATGATTTTGACAGATCATTTTTTCCTACTTCAGAACAAGGTCTTATTCACATACTTCAATGTAATTTTTACTTAATCTTAAAAACATACCGGTTTGTATCTATGTATACTCAGATAAAGAAATATCATTATAAGAATTCATTACATTATTTACACTTATTTACATTTATTAGCACATTTGGTCAACATATGATTGGAAGAAACCTTCTTAGCCAACAAATACAGTACTCTGCTCTCACAGATAGTTATGACAAATAAATTATTTCAGTAATGAGGTACCACCCGGTGAAGCAAATTGCCCCAATTGCAAGGAGTCTTTACAGGTCTCTAATCTGCATGCATTAACAGTTTTGTGCAAAAAGAAGTTTCCTTTTACTTGAACATCACTTTCCAACAGTACTGTTTACTGCACAGTATCTTTCTCTTTCCAATCTCTTTAAACAGAGGCAACATATATCCTCTCTGTCTTTTGTTTCACAAGATTAAACATGCCAAGTTGTTTTATATTCCCTTCTGTGGTAAGCCCTCTCTTATCTTGCCCATCCTTGTAGCTTTTCTCTGCAACTAGTTAGGTCTCAATTCATTTTTCTTGGAAAGCAGATAACCAACACTGTAGAGTCTTTCAGATGAGGCCTGCATAAACTTGTATAGCTTTACTGGATATATCATAAAGGATATAAAAGATTGCACATTTTCTAGGTGCATTATCTACAGGATTAAGTTCTCATAAAACCAGTTAAAATATGCAAGTTGTAATCTTCTTCACCTCTTCCTAATAAATCTTTTACAGGATAACAAGATGTTATGAGTTCTAAAATTAATTCATGAACTTGCACTCTTAATGTTTTAAATATTAACTGCTTTATTTCTCTTATCTTTGGAGTCATCTAATTTTTCCCATTTGATATTCTTATCCTTCTCTTCATTAACTATGCTGTCTAAACTCATGTCTTCAGAATCACTGTCACCTTCCTAATTCTCTTATCAACATTGTTAATGAAATTATTAAGAAGGTTCCTCTCAAAATTCAATCTTTGAAAAAAAAAGAAATCTATTACTAACTTCATTCCAATATTTCCTTTTGATAGTCCCCACAGTCTCCTCCTACTCTCCTTACCCACTTCCAGTCCTTTTAATGATTCTTGTCATGTCCAGCTTAATTAACGATTTCCCACAAGGCAATATATCAAATACAGTCAAGATAAAAAAGTTCTATCCTTTCCCCTTGCCTAAAAATATCATCGAATTTATCACAAATGATCTTTTGTTAATCTGAGATAATCTACCTTTGATTAAAAAAATGTGACATTTCATTCCATTTACCTCCATGCTCTTTATTATTCTCTCCCTCACATTTTATTTTAAAGCCTACTGAAAGCCAACCAAAGGACACAGATACCTAGACCAGTTTTCCCACCTTTCTAAAATACCTTTGCTACTTTACAGTTACCTAGTAACATAAAAGTACTAGTAACATTTATGCCTATCTCTAACACATCTATCAGCAATTTCATGTACCCTATCTTTCAAACCTCACAGTTCGAGACTGGTCAGTCTACTGCCATCTATCTCCTCCTTCTGCATGCTAAATTTGGTACTATCTTTTTCCCACTGGCCACTTAGCCAAGCCCAGCTGCTCAAAGCTGCAACAGAGGAAATGTCTTTGGTTTCAGGACAGCATCTAGATAATCTCTCAGCTTTACTTTGCCCTTACTGCACATTACATTTCTTTACTGGCTCTCTTGGTGGTATAGAACTCAAATTAGAAGGTAAAATAAGGTCCAGAAACAATTGTGACCATTTGAGTTTCTATAATACTCATTCAAGAGAACTTCTTTTTCCTTTTACCAAAATGAATATGATTCCTTGCATACAGCTGTGTTTGGTATTTAGCAAGGCAGCTCATGCATTTATTTTGCAAGGCTTTTTTTGGATTTGTTTTTTAATGTATGCATTTTCTCACAAATTACAAGGCACAGCCCAATTGAAGGAATTCATAGCTATTTAGAGGATTTTTTGGTTTTAGTTTTTTACATACTATGGAGAATCTTTTTCAGAAAAGGAAAGAAGCAGTAAGAAAACATGAAGCATGCTGGGCTGCTATCTCACTGTATTTGGCAGAAGACGCCCTTGTGCTGCTTTGCAAGAACTTCCAAACTACTAATGCAAGACAGAATTGGAGAAATCATTGAGATTCATAGTGAAATCTGACACACAAAATATTGCAACCTACTCTTGGGAAGTTTTAATGTAAGAGCCAAAGGAATTATATGAAAAAAGTTGATTAGGCGACAAGTCTGCCATGCTGAGCAACAGAAATCTTTCAGTATCATCAAGTGATTTGTCCTCATGAGATATTTTCACTGTACCTGCCTTGGAACAAGCAGTGGGCTCCTCTGGGGTCTCTCCCAGATGGGACCTGAATTTGTATGGTGCATGTGTTTCATGGTATGCTCTATACTGCTGGTCACCAGGGACCTACTCCGGCTTCACACTTGCAAGGCAATGCACAAGACAGTTCATCCACCAGTTCTTTCAGTCATCCGGGCTAATTTCTCTCCTTTTAATTCCTGCGGGTTTCCTATGAATAGCATGCACCCAGACACTTTACCGTGCACAGGTGAGTTAAGGCTGATGACTCGCAATCTGTTCTAAAAGGCTGTGTCAAGATCTTTAATCACACAGGGTTCCCACAAACTGAAATGACCTAAAGTGATATTTACAGGGCAATATTTAACAAGGAAAAAATAGAGTCAGTCTTGGCAGAAACATCAACTATTCCTGTGATTAAATCTAGAAGGTAACCTTCCTTGTTGTTGTAGGTATTCCAGTTGTGGATACATCCAACACCTTTCACCACTGCTTTCTAATCGATTCTCCATCACTTGAGACATTTTAATCAACTGAAAAAAAACCTGCATATACTGAAAACACAACACAAGTTGCAATCTTTTGAAAAAAGAAATAACTTAGCTTTTTTCTAAATTAACTTAGTGAAAAATAACGCTGGTTCACTTCTCCTAAAAAAATTTCTGCATCTGTCACATGGAGTAACTTTAAGGAAGCTGGACAAAGAGTAGCCAGGATAAAATATCTGCACCTCTACCTGTACTCATGCCCATATTCTAAGCTGTACAATTCTGTATATGTTGGATAAATTTTAGTTCAGATATGCAGATATTAGGGCTAAGTCTTGGGTCTTTTTAATTGGCCAGGTAGAAGCTGTTTATATTTTGCAACAGACCTACTGCTGCACCTTCTGGAAAAACATAGCTAATAAACCTGCTCTATGACAGGTGTTACAAAAAGCTCCACAGCAGTTGCCTCAGGTTTCACCATTTGTGCCTACTCTGACCGTGGTGTCCTGGCGTTTCCAGTAATCTTTAAGTGGTCACCTTCCAGGCATTGGAACCTCTTCCCAATGTTAGAGAAAGCCGACTGAGACCCACAGTGTGGGCTTCCCAGGTTCTAGGTTTTCCTTCTAAACACAAGAGCAGCTTTTTGCCAAAATAAATACAGCAGATGCAGCTTCTCTTTTCTTTTTTTTTCTGTGTTTGGGTCTGTACAACTTATACCCAGTCACCAACGCAACTAATTAAGACTGTGTCAGTCAGGAAAGAAAAAAAAAAAGAAGTACTATCAAAAGCACAACATCCTTAAAACCCCTCTTGATATTCACAACAATGACATCTTGATAATGATGACAACTCTGCCTTAACAAAGAAAGAGCTCATTATTTTTGGGACACATATTTCTACATCAATTTCTGAAAGGAAATGAACCTTACAAGCAACTATAATTGGAATGCTCTCCTCTGCTCTCTTAATACTCATCAACAAAAAATAACAAAAGTGACAGAAAAATCTCTCAATTGCAATATAAAGACTGCAACTGCCACTTGCTTGATATATATCCTCAAGACAGGGGAAAAAATAACAAAAAGCCAAATATTGGGTTACTTTTACTAGAGATCACCAAAGGCCACCCACTAAAGCACAACCACCCACTTGGCCATCTTTCTAAAAAGCACTGATATAGTTCACCTTCCCCAATGCATAACATGTGTTCAAACAAAGTTTTAAGATTTCTGCCTGACATTATGCTCATGATCACAACCCGGTATCAAGACCAGCAGTGACAGATTTTCATGCAATGTTTCTGTTTTTTTCATTCATGCCTTTTCTTTGGCTTCAGTTGACTGTTAGTTATCTTGAACCATACTTTTAAAAGTGTTTAGAGAACTGAAGCAATTCATCCACCATTATGAATTTATCTGAGAGGAGTCTGGTTTCCATCTGGCCTGCAGTTCGTCAGTACCTCAGAAATCGATATTCATCTTCCAAAAATCAATATATTGCACACTCAGCAGCTGAGACAGTAGAAGCTATTTATACAAAAGTGTTACGCTTTCCTTTAAGAAGTTGTCACATCCAGGTATAAACATGGTACTTTATGACTCTTTGTCACAGCATGACCAAGATGTGCACAGATGATGGCTTTTAAGAAAATGAAACTCAAATGCACCTCCGGGTATAGGAGAGTGCTAAGTCCAAATCATCTAGAGACTACACATCTGGAGAGTACCAGGGTCAACATGAACATCCAAACCTATAAACAATCAGAGAAATTAGAGGCTCTGAACAACCTCACTGCTTTATGAAGCAGATATTAGTCAGACTTTGTGGTCCCTGGAAACTTTCCATGTAGAACAGGAGACTCTTTAGATCTTTCTAGACCAAACCATTCAGAAAATAAAAAAAGCAACAGGAACACAGCACATTCAGGATCTGAGTCTGCTCCCCACACACACACAGATCACTAGGGCAATGTAATTGCACCAACCTAACCGGCTCTGCATACTAGTTATATCTTGCACACAACACAGTCAACATATTCATGTACTTTGACTGCTTGTCTGGGATTTCTGGATTGCTACACATCTGAAAATCCTGGACCAATTACAAAAGCTGCCAGAAAAACGCAAGAGGGGAGCAGACAACCTGTAATGACAACCTGTCACAAAGTGCAGCATCTCTCACAGAAGTACTTTCACTTTGAGCTTTTCTGACAGCAATTGACCCATCATGACATTAAGCCATCGCCCATATTCATCCTTGATCTTTTCTTTCACAGTTGAAACATCTTTCTCAGGATAGCTCTGCAAACCAGATCTATCGACATTTATGAGATTTCCTTGTGTGGTACACATATTCCCTAGCACGCTAGCAGAGCAAGATCTAGGAAAGCTTACTAGATCTACTAAAATTACATACTATTAATAGTATTGTACAATAACATAACTTTTTATATATAGCCCCAAGGCTAAACATATCAAAATGAAGCACAGCTGTTTCAGTGGAACACAGCAGCTCTGTTCACATATCCCAGAATTGATCTCACTCCGGGGACCGCCTAAAGCGTCAGCCTGGGATGTTTACCAGCAGAACACTGATGCGCTGCCGCAGCCAAAAGGGGAAGCAGGAGATACTCCTGGGAAAGAGTGGGTTGAGTGAGACTCCCTTTAGTTGTAGAATAGAGATAGTGCGGTTCACGTACACATTCATTCCCGAGTCCTATCCCTTTATTGCTATGTGTTTACATCAATTGCTTAATTACCTCGCGCTCCACAGCCACCCTCCTACACACAAGACTTCCCCTTGGAAAGCGCCGCCGAAGAGCACAAAGCTGCCCAAGGCTGCGCTGGTCCCAAGGCTCGTGTGCTCCACAGGATACCTATTCCCCTGGAGAAATACATATATGTGTGTATACGTGTGTGTGTAGGGAAAAGGTGCATATACAGGGAAAAGGTGTCTATACAGAGAAAAGGCGTGAGTCTCCGCACTCGCTCGGCAGTAACCCCGGGGTGTGCCGTGCCCGGCAGCCGCCCCGCAGCCCAGGGAGACCGGCCGGACCCTGCTCCCCGCCGCCCTGACTGCCACGTCCGGGCCGCCTCGGGGATGAGCGGCCCCTCCGGCGGCTCCCGGCAGGCAGAGGAAGCGAGCCCGGGCCGCGCCGGCTCCCCCTGCCGGCGGCTGGGCGGGGGCGGTGCCGCCGCCAGGCCGTGGCCCCGCCGCGGCCGCCCGAGGAGCCGCCGGGACTGGCGCTTCCCCGCCCGCCCCCACCCGGAGCTCCCTCCCTCCGTCCCACCCTCCCCGGCCGGGCAGCAGGAAGCGGCTCTGATGTCAGCGGCGGCCGCGGCGCGGCTCTGAGCGGCTCTCCCACCCCGCCGCGGCCCCCTCCCCCGCTACCGCCGCTGGGGCTGGCGGAGGCGCCCGGCTGCGGCCCCGGGGACGCCGCCCTCTCTCCGCCGGGGACGCGCGGCCGAGGCGGCTCCCGAGCAGAGGCCGCGGCCTAGGGCGGCCGGCGCGGCGCCCCGCGGGGGCGCGGGCGGGCGCGGGATGCGCAGCGGCGGCGCCGGGGCCTCTGCCCGCCGCCACTGAGCCCCGCGGCCAACGCGAATGCGGCCCCGGCGGCGCCTCGGCCAGGCCCGCCCCGACCTGCGCCCGGAGCCGCCGCCGCGCCCCGCGTAGCCCCGGCCCTCGGCTGCCCGGTGCCGGACCCTCGCGTAGCCCCGGCCCGGGCCTCTCCTCCCCGCGGTGAAAGAGGAGGCATGTCCGCTGCCGCCTCCGCTGAAATGATTGAAACCCCCCCGGTCCTCAACTTCGAAGAAATCGACTACAAAGAGATCGAGGTGGAAGAGGTGAGTGAGGGCCCCGCGGCCCTTCGCACACCCCCCCGCTCCCCGGGCGCGGCCAGCCTGGCCCCCCTGAGCGCCCCCGGGGTTCCCGTGCCCGGCGCCGTCCCACGGCTCCGGGAGGGGTCAGGGGACTCCCCGGGAGCTTCCTGGGACCCCTCCCCCGTGTACCTGGCCGGGGTTCTCTGCTCCCCTGGATGCTGCATCGGCTGGCACCGGCGAACAAAGGCGGTCTGGCTGGGAGCGGAGGTGCCAACTTAATTCTGCCAGCCCTGGGGTTTTACTGGGGGGTTTTATTTAAGCGGGGTAGATGTACTCGGGACTTAAAGTTTCGCCGCCCATTTTGCCACCCACTTTAGTATGGGTGGCAAACACTGTTGTCAAGCGTTGTCACAAGAGGGAAGTGATGTTTCTTTCGGATCTGTATTTCTCTATGCCCCTGCTTTCGCCTTCTGCCACCATTGCACGTATAATCATCATACCACTATTACTGATTTCCTAAATTTACAGCTGCATAAGCTGTAAGGATGAACAAGGCGTTTTTTCCTTAACACAGGCTAATGATTTTGCACTCATGGATATGTAAAATTTCATTTGCTACCTGGTTATGTGACCCGGGAAGTGACATATACAAGTTATTGTGTAACATAGTTGGAAGTAAGTTTTTCTTCTGTAGAAAGTTTCACAGTGAAATTATTTCCTTAAATTCTTTGAGGCTTAAATGGGATGGATAAAGTACAGAATTTCAGATGTACCTTTCATCTGTCAGGGTTT
Source organism: Myiotriccus ornatus (assembly GCA_036023395.1). Taxonomy (NCBI): domain Eukaryota; kingdom Metazoa; phylum Chordata; class Aves; order Passeriformes; family Tyrannidae; genus Myiotriccus; species Myiotriccus ornatus. The sequence continues at coordinate 78,107,358 of JAYRBT010000114.1, forward strand.
CCCGTGAAATTAGGATGTGTGTGATCTGGGATAGTTTGCACGCTTTACTGAAGGGCTCAGTAGTATGTATATATACTACAATGTTTGTTTAACTCTCAGAATCACACGAAAATATAGCTGCTGTTGATTTTTTTTCCTTCCTCCCCTGCTAAGTTTTCTGCAGGAATGAAGTTGCGTCACGTAGACCCATAATGAATTTGATGAGGCCAGCTTGTAGAGTCTGAACCTAACAGGCATCCAAGACGGCTGAAACAGTCTCTGTGCTTTTATTTGTAGATTAACATCTTTCTCTTTCAGTAACAATTGCCCTCTTTCTAAACAAGTCTATGTGGAAGTGAATTTAGTTTTGTGTAGTAGTAGCTCTTAGAGGTATGACGACCCATGTCTCACATTTTTAAAGTAGTTTGCTAGATCGTGGTTTGTTCATAATTATCATACTGGGCTTACATAGCCTGGGGTGAGTTCATAGAACTTAAAATCTACAGTGAACACCAGGGCACTTTCAGCTATGTTAGTGTTTTGTGGTAACTTTGGCTTTCATCATAGTAGGCACTAGAAGTTCTCAGAATACAATATCTTCCAAAAGATTGCCTTTATCCCTTTCTGCGAATATGGCAATCATAAAGATCTTTGTCTCTCAAAGTCTTAATTGTTCTGCTTCCCTTTATGGATTTAACTGTTCTGAAGTGAAGGGTTTTTTGCAAACATTTTTGCAACACTTATGGATAGACAGTGATCAAATCATATGTTTTGGGAGAAATGACTTTTCTCACCCAAAGAAGAAAATTCAAGTGGGTAAGAATTTATCCATCATAAAACAGTGCCCAGGGATGGCTCACAGAAGTGAACGTCACATCTGCTATCTCAGACATAGCACTTGGAATTAATAAAGACATAACACTTTGAATTAATAAAGAACTATACAAAGCGTTACTCCTCACAACACCCTTGGGAAGGTTGCTAACAAGGATTATACTGCTGTTTTACATATAGGAAGTGTGGACCTGCACAGTGTGTGACTCGAGTTTACCATATTAAGGTTTGGCGTTGGGAACTTGTCTGCATCCCACTCCCATGCCTAGCACCTGCAGAGACGGGACTGTATGCACAGAAATGTATGTAGAGATGATGCCTAAGTAAGAATTTCTTTAATGGGATTGTTGCATTATTCTCAAAGCGGTGTCTCTGTTGGAGATGACAAAACTCATCTGGTATAAGCAGGAGAACTCTAATAATGTGTTGTCTCTATGAAAAATCTGATGACAACTGGCATAGCATTTTAGGTTACATTCAGTGTATCTGTCCTACCAGAAGTTCTTACAGGCAATGGAGGTTCCTTGTGCTGGACACAGTCCAAATGTCATTGCACAGAGGAAGAAATAAGACCATGCAGATGAATTGGAGACCCTACTTAGACCTTGCTTCTCTCAGGTGCGAGTGTTCACCTTTTACTCACGATGCAGTTTCAGTGGAAGTAGTCAACTTTGCAGTCATAACAAAACATACATCCTTTCTAAGGATTTTCTCTGCTCTCACTTTAAGCTCTGAAGTTTTCAAGCATTTTTAAATGGCTGTAGTGACTCAAAATGGTCTGATTTATGCTTGGCAAACTTCAGGTGTTTCAAAATGGAGTGTCAAGAGACCTACACTGGAAACTCAAATGCTTTTATAGTCATAGCTTTGCTGTTGTATTATCAAGTCTGTCTTGTCAGCAGATAGCAGTCCCACTCTGCCACTGGTTTATTAATAGATATTGAAGTTCTGGAATACTTGCAGGCCCTGAGTCCTTGCTAATAAATGTGAGATCTGTAAGTGCACTTTCATTTAGATTTGCCTGAACTCTACTGGATAATATAAAAAATATACCGTATTTTGCATTAGCTACCATGCACATGTACTCTGTGTTACTTCCTCCCTGTCAAACATGTCTCCAGCTTCAGGCTGTCTTTTTGTTATTTCAAGTTCTTAAAATGAAGTAAAATGTAGAGGAAATTATTATGAAAGAATTGGATTATAAATAAAAATTGTTCTGACACAGTAGGAGCATCTTCAAAACAAGAAGGGCAAAAACAACATAAAACTTGTGTTCAGCAGAAATGTTCCCTATTTATCATGCAAGTTTTTGACTGTGGGAATATCCTCACCAAGTTTTTGCATATTAGATAGACAAATCATTAGAAACTGAACAAATAAAACTTAATATAACTGAAATTAAGGTAACAATAACAAACCTAATAGCCTTATTTTAAAATCTCACATTTAAATCTAGCCTAAATATTCCCGTGTCTTCTTCCCAGAGGAGCTTCCACATCTAAGCAACAGACTTCAATTTTGACTTGTTCTGGCAACCTGCTCCCTGCTAGTCTTTCCTGAAAATTCCACAGCCCTTCTTCCATTATGTCACTGGATAACAGTGCCATACATGACCAAAACCCAGACTTCATCACATGGTGTGTGTATGCCTTGGATCACACAGCCAAAGGTACATGTCTGGTCATGTATGCTGTGGTTCTGCCCAGCCACTGACTGATTTGTCCAGGTTGAAAGCCATTGCCATATTTGTGCAGTTGCAAGTTACTTTTGAACAGTGTGGAAGTGTAAATTATTTGAAAACTGTCATTTGAATACTGCTGGTATGTTGCAGTTTACACTGATGTTTATTTTCAACAAAGCATTAAGGCAACAGTACTTAACTCTAACGGAATTTAGGGTAATGTTTTCTTAAAGATGAAAAGCTAAACTTTGTAAATATTTTTTTTTTAGAAAACCTGCTTAAGATCCCAGCAACTAAGGAGATGCAATTTATGGCACATTCACACAGTTGAGTAATTTCATTAATTGTGTAGTGTGCTGTGAACTGCATGTGTTCCTTATGATTTTGAAGCAAAGCAGTTCAGAGGCAAGAGAATGAGCAATACAGTGAGACAACTGGATTTTGCTCCCTTTTATAGCACTTAACTTTGAAAAGTTCATGAGGTATGGTGACTGATTATGTCCATTATGCTATAAGGAATAGCTGATATGCATAAGCTGCTGCTGAGCGTGGAGTTGTTTCTACCTCCATTGTTTTTATGTCCTGGGAGATCATGTCCAGCTATAAAATACCAGTCTGCAAAATTGGAAGAAGTTTGAACGAGAACTGCAGGTGCGATTTGAGATCTGAACAGTATTCTTGGATATTTCATGAGTACAAAAGGATTGGTGGTCAAGAGGCAAGGGTGGTAGTTAAGAATCCATTTGAAGTCAGTCATGTTTCTCAACCTTTTTCAGTAAATAAGACTTCAAGATGCAAAGTTGAGTTTCCCAAAAGCAAAGGCAAAAAATTAGTACATGGTGAAAACATATGCCAGTATTTTCTTCGATTTTACTCTAAATAAATTCCTGATTTAATTCAAGTCAGTATTTAAATTTAGTTTTGTTACACCAGTGGAAGATTTTCTTCATTCTGGGTGTGAATTTATAGCAGAAGTTACGCAATGCCAATTCCATGTGGATGAAATTCAGTGTGCAGTGAGTTAGAGGATGGCTGAAAAGCTAGTGCAACCGTTAACGTGAGACTTTACATTTATTTCTACACATGCAGATATATAGCAGATATATTCAATGAATCAGTTTGTGTCCTGTAAATTAAACTTATATTTTACTCTCCTAAAGAGCACATGGGAAAGAAACTTCACAGGCATTTCTATTCCAGTGATGAAGGCAAGATGCATATTTATGAGATAATAATCAAGTTCCCTGTCTAATGCCTTTCCCAAAGGAAAAAACTAAAACAGAACAAGTTTCACGGTTTTTTTAATGCACCCAGTGGATTCTAGCAGTATTTGACTGACTGTAGAATGATTATTTATTTTTTCAAAGACAAATAATTTTACACAGCACCAGCTCAGCGAGCCCAACTCCTGTTGGAGTCCTTCACCCTGAGCACCTCAGTACCCAACATTTTGTTTCTAAAACTAGAATCTGCTGTCCGGGCTGCTGTAACAAAACAAATTGATTCATGCTAAAACATCATTAAGGGATATTTTTTTTCCTGTGGTGTTTTGTATAACTTAAAAGTTGAAACTTGGAAACTAAATCTAAACTAAATGACTTAGTTTACTTAAAATTGGTAGGATTGTTTACAGGGGTTTTGGGGGTGGGGGAGTGGAGGTAATTTGGGTTTTTTTTCATTACTGTGTGAATCCAAGAAAGGGAAAGCAACATTTAGAATTGGCTCAACACTACTACAAATAAACTTAATAAGTCAAAGAACATAGCTGTAAGAATTGGCAGATGTGAACTCCTTCCTAAAAGTGCTGCCAGAGTATTGGCCACAGTCATTTGTGGCACGGGGCTGATTTGCTTCAACCTGCTTAATAAAGCATAGCACACTCAGAGGAACCAAAGTCGGAATTTGAGGCTGGTTGAATGAAGGGTAGAAAGTGTAGGCGTATATTAGGAGCTGTAAACTGTTGTTCATGGCTTCTTTTGGCACCTTTTTTTTTTTTTTTTTTTTTTTAAATCTGTATTCCCTGTATCGTATGGGCAGATGTGTGAAAAACGGAAAATATCAGTGTGTTGTATTAGCACTGCTTGAGCTCTCTTAGAAAGAATAGAAGCAACTGAATTTAAAAATGTTATTCTGTTTTTACAAAGCACTGGAGAATATTCCTTTTTATTCCACTCTGTCTTGCTTATTGTCTGAAGCTTGAGGGATCCAAAAGTTCAATTTGCATAAGCCTTTCATTTGCAAATATACCAGTAAGGAGTGCAACATAGACATTAAATATAATTTAGAGCCTGCCGTCTGTTTGGAAGCAGGTTGACTTTTCTGTTGTTGAGTTTTTGTAACTGCTTGTCTTGCTTCCCAAAATCAAAACCAAACATGTCACACCATGGATACTGCGAATTATGAAGTCAATTCTCCAAAGAATACTACATCTGCTAACCAGGGAGCTATTATATTTTATTGCAGTGTTATATATCCAGCAAGTTTTTTTTTAGAAAGAAAAGCACTAGGTATCCAGCATGCAGAGCTACTTTACATGGAAACTTCATCGACAGAGACAAAAACGTTGCATCTCTCTGTTTTTCAGAAACCTGTGAAGTTAACGCAGAGTTGAAATTAATTCTTCCGAAGTTTTGGCATTTGATAGGGGATTATTGTGCATCTGAGTAAACAGAGATGCATTTTTCTTGTTTTACTGGGGGAGGGGAAATTATTGGTCACATCCCTTAGGAGAAAATACATCCTTAAGGTCTTAACATATCTGCAGTCTCTATTTCCTGCATGATTTCTAGTCTACATAACTTACCAGTCAGTATAGTCTACATACTTCCAAGTCAGTATCATGTTTCTTTGTTTATGTACAGCATTTGATACTATTTGTACACAGAGACAGAGGTAATGCTTGTTCCAGGGCTCTTGTATGGTTCATATTCTTTAAATAAGACTCTAAATACATTATCTGGAAAACATGCAAGTGGCACTGTACTATGCCATGTTGCCTTGCTGCACAGGAAAACATAACTTTGTACTGGTATAAATTTTATAGGGAGAAGAACATATATACTTTTCAATCTTTAAAGCTCTTTAAGCATTTCTTCCAGTTTAAAATGTGTTTGTGTCATGTACTCACGGGTTCTCAACAGACTTGGTTCTCTTCTGTGGGAAAAGTAGAAGCACTCTTGTTCTACTTCTAAACATGTCATCTGCCCTGTATTTTCCTTTTTTCTCCCAGAAGATATTTAGAGGGACAAAATCTTTTACCAAAAGAATGTGTTTATTTTTAGATCATTTTCCAAACATACGCGGTGCTAGAGATCAACTGCTGTTTATTGATTTGTTGTGTCAATAATTCCATTAACTGTGCTTCATATAATTCCGAACATGCACTAGTGCCCAAACATGGTGTGGCACCAACAGCAGAAGACAAGAAGGAATGAGCATGAAGAAACCGAAGTTCAGGCAGCGCCTCACTCCTGTGCTATTAAGTTACTTAGTTCCAGCACACGGTGTTGAAGGAAATTACATAGTGTTTAAACAGTTCTGACAAAATCTAAGACTTCACGCCTTTAAAGAATAAGTTCAGCGTAAACTTAAGGGAAGAAAATGATAAGTAAATGGAATCCACCACAAGCTGTGTTCTGTTGATTATAAAGGGGTTTTTTACTATGAGTAAGGTACTTTTCCCAGATTAATTAGGACAAATATACTGGGCTTTCACATATGGTAAGCTTCAGTTTGTATCAGATCCATCATTGCTTCTGACAGTTACTCTGTTCGTATGCTGGCCAAGAGGCTGAGCTGCTTTAATGGAGGATTGGCTCTTCTGTTTTCCCTGTATCCTAGGTAAATACTCACTGCATTCGTGTCCTCTTCTCAAGTTCAACCCTCTGCCTAAGCAGGCAACAAGTCACTGATAAATTGTTATGAAACCTTGACTGCATAGTCATTTATCAAACTGTTTTCACCAACCATAAAATTTACGTAGCTGATGGTCTCTCACAGCTTTCTATTATGTAATTAAGATTTAGATTGCTTGGTAAACTCTTCCTCTTGGTGCTAGACACTGATTTTTTTAAATTATTTTTTCCCAGTCATCAGTGGGACTTCTTAAAATGAACCTGATTCGTGGAATTTATTCCACTTTACAACTAAAGCCCAAGTATTGTGATATTCATGACACAGTGTAAAACATGACATTGGGCAGTGTACTTGATTTTGTTAGTTTCTTCATGTAGTAGAATGTTATTAAAAATATATCAACATTGAAAAGTAATAATTTCTTTAGTATATGAACTGGAAGTACTTATAACAATTCTCAGGATTAAACTGGCAGTCATGGATTTATATTGACTTATGGACTGAATTTAACCATGTGCAATCAAATGCAAGAGATACTTGGGCTTTTTTTTTTTGTTATCCATGCAAAAAATAAATATATTTAGTTTATAAAAATATATGTAGTATATAATAAGCCTGATTAATCACAAACTCTTGTAAATGATCCAGGCTAAGTAAAAAAAAGGTTAAATTGCTTCATTAAATTTTACCATACATATCCAAGACCAATCTTTTGAGTGATATGTATGTACTGTTTTCAAATAGCATTTTTTTGTCTCTGTCACTGGATTAAATGTTATAGAGTTGTAGTTGAAAACTGAGAGTATGAGAAAAGGTACATTAAGAAAGGGAACCTTCTAAAAGAAGTCTCACAGGCCAATTACATCCACGGAGGAGAATTCATTATATGCATTATATGGTGGGGAGACTTCTTTCCCGTTGCTTGGGTAACCTAGTTTGGGTTCATTCATAATATACTGTGTTGCTGCTGCCAGTATGCTTCATCCTGCCCAAGCTGCTCTGTGGCATCCTTCTCTCCTTAACTGTCCCTAGTACTTCCCAGGTGTGAGCAGGATGCTGTTACATGTGCTTGCACAGTGGACTTTTATGTGCTCACTAAATCAGCACTACTGTGAAGTGTAGACTTACGACACACACGCCACCTGGTGAGATTTTTCTTTTACCATAGTTCTGATCACACACTGTGTGAGGTGGGTAAAAGGGTTGTAATGTACGACTCTCCTGTGACAGTAGAAGATGAGGGGCCTGCCGTTGCGAAGAAATTCTATTCAAATTTTATTTTATTTAGGCAGTTTTATTCAAAAAGTGATCTGAGAGAGAAAAGGAAATACCAAGGGAGACAATTTGGGACTTGTGTCTCTTCCAGTGACTCATTATTTCCAATTTGTTTATACGTACTATTTTTGTAGGCTGCTCAACTATCATTCCATGGCCTGGTGTTTCAAACCTCTGTTGTGGACTGCAAGAAAATAGTTGGTGTGTGTTACATCAGGAGAAGAGTCAAGGCCCTGTAGCTAAGGGAGGAGGTTGCAATCAACAGGTCCCTTTTTTGCTTGGGGCAGAATGGGGCATGTTCTATCTCCTACAAATATCTTGTGCAGACTCAGTCTATGAACCATTGTTGTGGAGGGTAAAGGTGAGAAGGCAGGAACTCCTGGAAGGCTAAGTATGTACTGTAATGTATAATAGAAGAATAGTATTTTGTGTAATCAGGAAACCAGAAGAGGAAAATGCCATTGATCACCATTGCTGGACAGCCATCTCTCATATCCATAGATAACCTTTCAAAAAGATTGAGCATAATTTCCCTTTTCTCATCTTTCTTAATGCAAGATCTTGATTTTTTTTTTTAATTTATATTTTTCCTCTCATCAAATTAGGGCCTTGATTTCAGACTTCCTCCTGTTCATCATGACAGTTTATCAAGTCTTGAGTTATGCACCTGCAGCCTTTTCCACCCCATTCCCAAAGGAAATCAGTTTCACTATTTATTATTTCTGTATTTGTTTGTTTATTTATGTATTAGGAAAGCATGTAGTAAGAACCGAACCCAAGCATGGTTTACATAAGTGGTAGTCAGTTTGCTCTCACCTGAAGCCTTGACAAGTAGTCTGGTGATTGTACGTTCCTGGATACTGAGTTACCTTCTCTGTATCAGCACTCTTTATGATCTGAATTGCTGCTATATTGGAGGGCATCTCAAAAAAAAGAAAGGCAAAACTATTAAATGTCATTTCCTCAGAGGGTAAGTATATGGGCAGCAGGCAGTTTGCATTGGTTCAGCATATGGGATGTGTGGTTATTCACTGGTTTCCTACAAATCACACTTTTCTTTAAAGAAACCATCCTGTTAAAAAGTGAATTTACCAGTGAACTTACAAGATTGGTGTAGTGTTTATAATGTAGATGCAATATTATGTTTGAACATTTTGTAGATCCTTTAATTATGTTGCATTTCTATTGTATACATTTTTCATACCCCCCCCATCAAGAATATTTCCCGTTTTTTGTTGGGTAGTCTTAAATAACTATGACTTTCTAGTGAAAAGATTTGTAATTTTAGGAAGTGTGTTTCTCCATTCAGAATAATATTCTTGTTTGGGCTTTGCCCATTTAAAGAAGACAGTCCATTAATAAAGGAAACCATAATAAACTGCTACGATAATCATGTTTGTAAGTGCTTGCACTTCACCCTCTCCCTATTTCCCTTCCTTTCCCATTTCTTCCCATTCACCTCTCAGAAACGTGTTTGTTTCATTAGAAGCATCTTCTTTGTTCCTCAGGATACATATTACTTGAAATCAAGGACTAGGAACACAAACACAGTGCTGTTAAAACCAACAGTGAAGAAAGGTTGCGAGGACCAAACAGGAATTCAAGACCAGCTGCTTAGCCCCTTGTCTCTCCTCCTCTCCCTTCCTTCTCACCTGCCCTGCCTTGAATTTTTTGGATTTGGAGGAGCTTCTTCCCCTTAGCTGCTTCTGTGCCTTTGTATGCCTTACATTTCCTCTTTTTCCAGGAATCCCCGGGCAGATGGAGCCCGTTAGCCCTATAAGGCAATCCATCTACGTCCTGAGGACCTCACTGCCACCGTCCAAG
>JAYRBT010000114.1:78116905-78198172 GCA_036023395.1 Myiotriccus ornatus
CGTGGTTAACCCTCTGCCAGGTGTAAAGTTCCCTCTTCAGTATCCTAGCTTACAGAGAGCCCAGGGCCAGCTGGGCTCCCCCACAAAAGCAGAAGAAATAGAGAAAGCAGAAGAAATAGAGAAAGCTTAGTTTGTACAGACACTGTGCTTCTTTGGAGGACTTGCAGGAGAATTTACTGCTCTCACACTATTGAGTCATCTCTGGGAAAATGAAAGCATAACTTTGAGCACATTGAACACCTCATTCCGACTTCATCATAGTCCTGTGTAATTGTTTGTGTATGCATTTGAAATTCAGAACTTTAAATTCCTGTTCCTAACAAGAATAAAGGAATGCAGCAAATAGATATAATTTTATAATTTCACGGTTCAAATCTAAATAAATAAATTTTCTGTCATTCCTCTAGTTTTGTTTTGAGCAAATCTTGTTTGAAATAATGGAGATCATATTTTTTCTGAAATACTGGTACTGAATGTTAATAATAAAGTGTTTTGTTTGCAGTTTTTTGTAAATTGTGTGTGTTTTCCAATTCTTCTGTAAAAGATCTTTGGAGGAAGCTTAGCTAAGCAGCAGTTATGCTTTGACACCATAGTATTCAATCACTGCTGCAAAACATGAGCCTGTGTGTCTTCAGTTTTCAAAGTTAAATTTCTTTTCTGTTTGCAAAGTCCTGCACAGCAAATGAAACCATTTCAAGTTTAACTCATGTTTCATGTTTTGTTCTAGGTTGTTGGAAGAGGAGCCTTTGGTGTGGTCTGCAAGGCAAAATGGCGAGCTAAAGATGTAGCCATTAAACAAATAGAAAGTGAATCTGAAAGAAAAGCCTTCATTGTAGAGGTACAGTAAGTTTGATGGGAAATGCTGAGTTTGGTAGAGCTTGTTTTCTTAAATTCATGGTTGCATTTTAGTGTACTAAAAGCTATTTAAAGTACTGAAGTCTATTAAAAGATAAATATACATAGTGGTACCCAGTTCAAGCCTGGACCCCTTGTCTTGCAGAACAGGAGACCTGTCAGAGACCATTGCAGCTTCTTTAGTTTGCTTCCCATAAAAAGCTGGAAGGCAAGGAGGAGGGAGAGAAGGGAACACAGCTGGGGAAATGCCAGTTCCTAGATTTTGTCCCAGTCTGGAATCAGGGTGCAGCTGAAATACCCACCAAAGTCATGGAGCTGACTGACACTTCCAGAGGCTACAGCATAGGTTCTTCAGTACAATCAGGTCCATACTTGAAACTGTTTCTGAGTTTTATCAGCAGTTCTAATGATTTTATTATTTTTTCTTACATGTATTGCTACCTGTAACTCATTTAAAGGCAGTTACTGTTTTCATTCCATGTCTACTTCTTCAGAAAAATCTTGAGTAGTTCAGATACAATGATAAACTTCGCAAGATACATAACATTTATTAGAATCAAAAGTTTGTCGTGTAATTTAAATGGGATATATTGTGACATGTTGCTTAGTATTTATTCAGTTATCATTTGGTATATTCAAGATATGCAAAATATGTTAAAAATAAATCTCTTCAATTTGGAACTAAATGTACTCAAATCTAACACACTGAAGGGTTGAAAGAAGCATGTTTGTTATAGGCCTCTGTGTAAATATTTATATTTTGTTCATTACCATGGAAAGTTTTTAAGGTTATTAATCTGAGTCTAATTTAATACTCAGTAGATCTGATTTGTCTCTTAGCATTTTTTGTGTTCTAAAGAGATCTGAATAGATAATCCTAAAAATGCTTATTGGTATTCTGGAAACCCTACCCAGTGCAAGCATCAGTTGTAATACTCTGTTCTGATTTTTTAGGTCTTCTGAAGTGTACAGAAAAAGTAGCATTTGCTCCATAGACAGTGAACAGCATAAACCACTTCAGAAGTCTGTGTAAAGGGAAAAAAAAAATATTTTTTCCTTCCCTTCTGTTATGTACTGGTAAAAAAAATACTTAGTGCAAAATAGAGTAATTGTCAGTACAAGCAGAGTAGTAGGTTCTTCGAACTGTGTCACTTTAATATTAAACTGTTTGGCTTAATTTCTAGTGTTGTGGACTTGGGGTTTTTTAGAACAGTAATCTTCTGTATTGTGAATAAAGCCAATATGATTCTGATTTTTTTATGTAGCCAGACAACTGGGATTCCAAAATTGCAGGCTCCAGGAAGAGCATCAAACCTACAGAGGTCTTAGTTGCAGAGTGCTTGTGACTTGGGTGATTTTACTACAGCCTGTCAAAATATTTTCTTTAAATTTAACTTCTTTAAAATTTCTTTTAAAGTAGAGTTTCAGTTAGACTCAAACCTAATTACATAAATTAAAATGCAAAGAGGGACATCAGTCTTGTAATTCCTAAAATCACTATCTAGGGTTATGCAGACATAGGAAAACTGTACTTGCTGTTGTGGTGTTTTGATCGTAGCTGTGAAAATAAAGCATTAGCCTTTTTTCCCGATGGATTGAAATGGTGTGATTTGTATTGCAGCTTCGACAGCTGTCACGAGTGAACCATCCCAACATTGTCAAGTTATATGGAGCCTGTCTAAACCCAGTAAGTTACAGCTTTGTCAGTGTAACAGCAAGTGACTAGCTTAGCATGTGCAAGCATCAATGCACAAAACATGCATTTCATACTAAAAATGTCTATTTTATATGTATTTTTTATGTTTTGGCTATAATAAGGAAATGTACAGATATGTAGGTTGTGTGATATTTTCAGGTTTTAGGGTTTTTTCTTTCCACTGCTATGAAAAATAAATTCTTTCAAGGAGACCCCAAAGCCATTTCTAAGCACAGATTATACTTCAGTTTGTTAGAATGGCATCTGGTGTATTACATATGTAGTTAATGTTCATATTTACGGTCTTATTAATTGCAAATTAGCAATACAAAAAGCAAATGCATTAGCAACACATGATTATAGCTTATAAATCTGTTCCTATTCTCATGTATGCAATTTTCAGGATTTGCCACAGCTGCAAACAGTCCCACGAATTCTCAAAGCAGAAAAGCAAGTACTATGACTGGACTGATACATCCTTAGCTAATTCTCATATGGGCTATTTAATTGTTTAAAATAATGCTGCATCCCTTTTTTTTTTTCTTAGTACTAGTGAAATTATTTTGACATGGTGTTTAATTTTTTTTTTATAAACTGCTAAAGGAAAAAAGTAAGAACAAGCGCATTGCAGTTTGAAGGCAGCATTTGCTTTTTAAGACTGAGGCAGGGGGAGGTCATTCTCTTCTCTCCTAACTTACAGTGGGAACTAAGTATAAAACTGATTTCTGTTTCTTACACATAAATATGTACACTTCAGACTGACATTAGATATGGTTTCCATTAGCATAGGTATGGAGGCTTTGCAGTTGCTCTCAAAGAACTTTCAGTTTATAGGAGCTGTTTTCTGCCCCTACATTTAAGACATCCCTGTTCTTTGTTCCCTCCCCTGCAAAGGTGTGTCTTGTTATGGAATATGCTGAAGGAGGTTCTCTATACAATGGTGAGTATCACTTCAACGTAGTGTCTTCCTGGACCTAAAGCACTAGTATTAGGGCAAACGTGATCTAAACTATAAAGCTGTTTCATACATATCTCTCCATCCTTGGAGATACTCAGAAGTCACCTCACCAAAGTCGTGGCAACCAGCTGAAGGTGGCCTGCTTGATCCTGCTTGGTGGACTTCTGGAGGTCCCTTCCAACCATTCTGTGGTTCTTTGAAATGTTTTAAATAATTTTAAGGAGAAAGGAGTGTGCTTTTTAAAACCGCTTTTCAGTCCACTGGTTTGTTCTTGGTATCAGTTTCTTATATTTTATACAAGTAATTTAAAGTTTTCCAGTGGAACATCTGAAAAGGTTTTTGCTTAATTTGTAAATTCCCTGACCAATTGTTTAACATAGACTTTACCAGGGATAGCTAAGAACAAGCAACACCTTTCATATTGAATTTTAACATTAGAACTTATGGAAAGCATACTAAAATTCAGAAAATATTTTGTTATTTATTTTAAAAGTCTCCAGAAGGATATTTTCAGTTGCAGTAATGAGGTGTTGATAATTACTTAGATTCCACAGAGCTTTCTAACTGGTATTTTGTTAATTCCATCATATGTGTTGTAATATGCAATAAAGTTCTTTTTAGTTTGTGCCTTTGTTTTGCAGTGCTGCATGGTGCTGAACCTCTGCCTCATTATACTGCTGCACATGCCATGAGTTGGTGTTTACAGTGTTCCCAAGGAGTGGCCTATCTCCACAGCATGAAACCAAAGGCTCTAATTCACAGAGACCTGAAACCACCAAAGTAGGTTTATGGTTCATATTTTATATTTTCTTAAAATTGGAAGTTAAGATAACTTTTAAATATTTATTGCATTTGAAAAGAACCTTTAATTGATACTAACTTTTGAGTGTACTGTATTCCAAATGAAAGCTGTGCATTTGAAACTTCAGTTACAGAATGATGGTGTATGATACAGAAAATGAACTGTATTCAGTTACTTTCTGTCAAACTGGAAAAATATCCTGCTTCTGCCCTGCATCATGTAAGATTTTGTTATAAGTAAGACTTCTAATCACAGGCATTTAAAATCCTCCAGTTTTGAAATGTTTTTGTTGTTCAATAAGAGAACATGGTGGCAGGGGTGTTTGGTTGATTGGTTCTAATGTCATATTTAATCTGTTGCATCAGAGCTCTTTCGCCACATGGCCATCCTCTTTTGTCCGCCCCCCTGCCAGAAGCTCCCATCACTTTCCACTGAAACAAAATTCAGTAGTTTTCTATCCAGTCAGTCTATCCAGACTCGTTTTACAGCTTCAGATCTAGCTGTACAGATTAGGTAGAAACAGATATTTGAGTATGAGCAGAATCATCCCTTTTTTATGGTAGCCTGCAGTTATTACCAGATAAAATCCTAACATGAAGCCAAACTTTAAATCTTAAGTTCTTTCTTGTATCCCCAGTTTTTATCTAGAGAGCTGTCAACACGTGACTTCAGTGCTTTAATTTAAATGTCTATGGGCATCTTGACCATTCTTCTTTTGCTGAAATTGTTACAGCACTGTTTTTTCAACCTCTGGAATTGGAAGGACTAATTTTGTCAATATATGCTTAGTGATTTACTATGGCTAAAGATACTTAATTAAAATCTGACATGTAGGCATATTAATAAATTACAATATATATTGGAGTATTTTAAAATATTTAATATGTTCACATTAGAAACAAGTGACCTTACTTATTTCCCAAATTATAAAACTAAAGCACTGAGAATCAAAGCCTTAAGACATTCAATTATATTAGAATTATAGTTGTTGGGATAAAAAAAAATTAAAAAATCAGTGGTTTATTACCAGACTATTTCATCCCACAATTTAAATTTTTTCTTTTTCTTTGACAGTTTGCTCTTGGTAGCTGGGGGGACAGTTCTAAAAATCTGTGACTTTGGTACAGCCTGTGATATTCAAACACACATGACCAACAATAAAGGAAGTGCTGCTTGGATGGCACCTGAAGTTTTTGAAGGTAATAAAAATTCACAGTGTCAGTATTATGTCTTCTTTTTAGGGATGCAACTGTGAATTAGCATGGTGTAGGAAATAAGAGTATCATATAATCTTTATTTCAGTGTATATTAAAGTTTAAGGAAACAACTGAAAGAGTCTTGGCAGAACTCTTAACATTTACTTAAAAATCTGTACAATTGTATATTGTCAAATAATTATGCAGAGGTTTGAAGAACAGCACTGAACCGACTCTCTCATATTATTGTTAGATATTTAATTAGATGAAGATGTGGAACCTTTATTTGTGTCATGGCTAAGATTTACATAAGGAGTACCTCTAGACAGCTGCTGTTTCTTATTTTGTAAGTAAGTCAAATACAGCCAGAGGGCTCTTTCCCCACAATTTTCGTGTTGCCAAGATTCTTAAATTATTTCAAACTTTTCTGACATTTAAATACGCTGTCATTACTTTCTCTTTCTATTCTGATCAGCTTTTAACTTTAGAATTTCCCTGTTAGTGTCTCTAAATTAAACATAATTGCCTTCATCTTCAATCCCCCACTTTCTTGTAACTCCATCTTTGTCTGCTTTTTGTGTAATCTAGAGATTTGATGTACTTCCTTTTTCCTACATGCTTAGGAACTTGTTATTACCAGTTAATTTAGTTAAGTAGGAAAATAAGCTATTTCTTGCAGTGTAACTGGGAAAGACTGATGACACTTGATAATTAGGTATAATTGCTGCATGATTATCATAGAAATAATCCAGTCTATATTAAATTGCAAATTAAACACTTATAGCCAGTCAGTACTTTAAATTATCAATGTGATTTAGTAGTGGTTTGGAAAAAGTCATCTTCCTGCTTTGGGAAGTGCCTGTGTGCAGCAGTGGTTTCCCCAGTTTTGGATCCAAGTGGCCTCTTTTCCTATACTGTCCCTATTCCAGAGACTGTTACCATACAGTTTTAGGAGGTGTTTCCTCACAAACATCACATTTGGAGCTTTTGTTCTGAAGGTACCGTTTTCTTCCACATATTGCTTAGAGTACCAGCCCAAGGGTTATGTTTCACTCTGGTGCCTGAAAATTTTCCATTATGTCACTTTGTATTGAGACACCTACTTTATTTCTGTTACTCTAGGTAGGAGTGCTTTTTTTCTTAACATTTGTTTATTATTAAATTAAATTGTACAAATAGGAGATTTTTTTTCTTTTAGAAATAGTCAATTGGACAATTAGTGTTGCAGATACATTTTTTTTGAGTGAAAAATCTTAATCTAGAATGGATATAGATAAGTATATTATGGTAGGGATTTGCAGTGCATATCCTAGTTCCTGTGATGTATGAATTCAGCAAGGCTGAACAAAGAAATCTTGTATTGCAGTTGTATTTTTGGACAGCAGCAAAAGCTTCAGTTTACAGGGGGTTTTATGTACTTTTAACTGAAAGCATTTACTGATAAAGGGACAAATCATTATAAAAGGACAAGTATCAAGGAAAGGAAGAAATGTTGTAGCTTCTATGATGCAGCATATCAAATTACTCTTGAAACAGTTATTAAGCTACTAAAATAACTATGTCAAATGTCAAAATTGTTAAAAATGTGTTTGCCTATGCAACTGAATCAGAATTGAACAATGTAGAAAAGACTAATATTATTTTGGTGCTGTTCTAGTACTAATGTTTTTAGATGAGAACAATAAAGATGTGAGAAGTATCTGTTGTAGAAGACAACCGTCTATTGAAGCGGTTGCCCTGATATTAAGATTTCCTTCCCATTTTAAACACTAGGGCACCTAAAGCCTTGTATGGATCAAATAATCTACATGAAAATAACATGACTTAGATCAGGATAAAGGTAAAGAGAGTAACTAATATCAGAACTCTCTTTAGAGGTAACCATTTTAAAATTGCTCTGGGTTAATTGAGGAATGATTGGGTCTATCCCATCTTGGTCTGTCACATAATAAAACAATATAGAATATTCTCTCACTTCTTTTGGGCTCTGTTTTCAGAATTAGTCAAAGACTTCTTGGCCACAAAATAGAATTTCCTTGCACCAACAGGAGAATGGCACTGCTTTCCTTTCGTAGGCTTAGTGTCACAGAAGTGCTGTGACTGCATGGATGAAACTGTTTTGCTTCCCTTAGTGATCTACCATTGTTTACGTAGATTTTTTTCCTCCAGAACTTTTGAAAATAAGTTGACTGATAAAGCTGATTTTATTATTCTCTTTCAGTACCTTTTGAACTCATTAGCACATTCAGCTACTTTGATACAGGTGTAAAGAGTTTCAGAGATGCCAAGTTCTTAGAGAGTTTTGTAAAATGAATAGCTGCGAGAAGTCCAAATTAGTGCCTTCACTAAGAGAGGGCTTGAGGTTCATGCTGCTGTCTCTTGTGTTTGCCTTGCAAACTGGCTGGACTGCAAGAACTAGCTAGAGAAAAGGCTGTTTGCCTTGCACAGTTTGTCAGAGGGATGGGGGCAGAGAAAGATGGCTCACAAATAGGGTACAGCCTGTTGCAGATGGTTGCTATGTGGTGAGTATTCATGAAACTAGACTTCTTTAATCCCACTGTTTATGAAATTATTTGTCTGAATGATGCTTTCTGATTACATGTTAACAAAAAAAAACCTTTTGACCACTGTATGCCAATTTTAATCCTTGTTTGAACACAGGGGAGCAAATCTATAATTTATATTCACACATTTACTCTCATGTCATTAGCCATTCACATTTCTTACTAGTATTTGCATGAGCAATGGTTACAGAGCATACATTCTTTTGCAGTCTCTGAACACTTTTATTTATTATTCTGTATCACCTATCTGTCTTCTGCACCTTAGGAGTCTTAGAAATATTCAAGTTATGGTCAGAGTTTTAATTAAGTAATGACATTACAAAAAGAATAAGAATAATAAACAGGGAGGAAATAAGATGGTGAGGAATTGAGGACTCTGCTGATTAGTTCTGCTGAAGACCTGTAATTAATAAAGAACAGTGGATATGACAGATGTTACTGCCTGGCATATTGTGACTAATGTTGGAAGTAGTGAATTGAAGAATATTTAGAGGGAGCAAACATAGTCAGTTAAACTGTGAATGCAGGAGATCTTTAAACTTAATAAATTGTGTTTTATGTTATAAGAAAACCAATGCATTTTGGCCTTTCAAGATGACTCCAAGTGAAAAGGATTGATTCCCAGAATGAGGCATTTTTAACAATCGAATTGTCAAATGATTGCAGAATTAAGTTAGCATGAATCAACCAATTTTAGAAAACTGGTTTTTTTCCTCAACAAAATAAATGTGAAGTGAAAGGAAGCATACAAAGCTATTTCTTTATTGGAACAGGCTGCCCAGGGAAGTGTTGGAGCCACCAACTCTGAAAGTGTTCCAGAAACAACTCATTATGGCACTTAGTGATGTGGTGTTCAGCAAAAGTTTAGACTCAATGATCTTGGAAGTCTTCTCCAACCTTAATGATTCTATGATCAGCTCAAACTGTACTTCTTTTTAATGTGTTACATAGAAAAGAGACAAATTATATTGATGGCTTTCTTCCAGGTAGCAATTACAGTGAAAAATGTGACGTTTTCAGTTGGGGTATTATTCTCTGGGAGGTAATTACCCGCAGGAAACCTTTTGACGAGATCGGTGGTCCAGCTTTCCGAATAATGTGGGCAGTTCACAATGGTGAGTTGGAAATATTTTATTGCATTTGAAGTTGTGCGTTTGACCTATAAATTTGCTAAACACTCTTAACTGCGCAGCTTTAAATTACTAGTGTTTCCATTTTATGCTTCATTAAATATACACTTTTGTCACAAAGACTACATAGCTAAGCACTGCCACTTTCATGTCAGTGTGGGTTTTGCGTTATTTGACTGCTATGTGTAACTGGTGTATGAACAAAGAAGGGTAAAGAGCCATGTCTTGTAATGACACTCGATTTTAAAAGTGATCTGAGAGGTGCAATAGAAAAACCCACAACCCTCTATCTGGATGAATGGTGATTTTTATTAGCCAAGTTGTCTCTTTTATTTTTTTTTGCTCTTTGTAATTAAATGTCTACAATAAATGTGTGACTTGAAGTAACTTGACCTGTGTTTAGAAATGCTAGAAACTGTCAAACTCCTGCAGGACGATTAGGCATTAAAAATGTCATTTGGTTTTTCATCTGTGGTGTTTTCGGTTCTGTTTTTTTTGTTCTGCTGTTTGAATGGTTTTACCTTTTTACCCGCACTCATGGGGCAGCACTCTGCTGTGCTAGGTATTATAAAGAACAGATTTTCATGAGCTTAGACTATAAACAGGACACAATGGTTGTATTCAAATGGACCTTTTTCTTTAAAGCAGTGGTATAACGTTGGTCAGGGTAGTAGATTGTAATATCTTCCTTCTAGTGGTGTAACTTTTTTACTGCTGTGTTTTTAGGTACCATGGCAAAACAGTTTTACAAACAATTAAGTAATGATAGTGAAGTAGTTCAGTGGCTGCAAAGAGTTTTCCATCACAACATCAAAGCATGCACAAACTTGTTTGTAGGGAAAAACTAACAAACAATGAAGGCTGTTTTTTCAAATACACAGGTCAATAAGGTTAGGAGTGAGGAGTGCCTTGCATAAAGGCATTAACTGTGAAACTTAAGTGTAAATCTAATAGTCATAAATCAGGAAGCCTCAATAAGGTGGGGGAGTATCCTTGAGGGAAAGATAAATTCCCTATCTGTAGCTACTTTTGCTTCAAAAACATCCTTTTTATCTTCTTCCATTTTCTTTTTCCTTCTTAAGAGGAAACATTAGTACACTTCATCTCACTTAAAACTATTGTGGCACTCTTACTTCATGTATTACTCGTTCTGTTTAATATATTTTTAAATACTTGCTGGTTTCTTTCCAAACTGTCACTATTCCTCATTTATCAGACACAAGTGGTTGTCCATTAATTGTACTCTTTGTTGAAATCATAAAAAGAGGAGAAACTTGAACCAAAAAACAGCTGAATGATTATACAATAGTTGACGTAAAATATATTATTACAAATGTGTATAGGCATGAGAAAGTCACACAAAATTGGTACTTCCAGTGCCTGTAATTTTTAAGGGAGTTTTTAAGGGCAAAATCAACTCTCAAAAATACATCAGGTGTTTTGGGTTTTTTCGTGTTTTTTTTTTCTTGTGAATACAGCATTAGGAACCAAAGACTGTTGCTTCCTAGTTTGTTCTAGAGCTTTATGCTTCAGAGACAAGTAACATTAGCCATTGTAATGTGCTGTATTTATTCAGGCCTCTACTGAAGAAGTTTAATTTTTTTTCTACTTGTTTGTATGTAATTGTAACCTCTATGTAGTGCAAAGGAACTTTTTTTATCAGTTTTTGTTTGTAAGAGAGAAAATTAAGTACAAGCCAGTTCTTTCAGCCTACAGTTAACTCTACCTTTCTCTATATTTATTTAGCAAAATACTGGAGAGAGATCGGTCACTGTCAGTTGTTTATTCTAATAGTCTGTTTAAAAAAATAGGGATTTTTCCTAAAAAAATAAGTGTTTTTTCCAATTTCAATTACAGGTACTCGGCCACCACTGATCAAAAACTTACCTAAACCAATTGAAAGTTTAATGACCCGTTGTTGGTCCAAGGATCCCTCGCAACGACCATCCATGGAGGAAATTGTTAAAATAATGACACACTTGATGCGGGTATAAAAATCTATTTTAGTATCTTAATCATTTCTTAAGCTATTAAGATAGGAAATTGAATTACAAAAGGTATGCCTTTCATCACACTCCAAAGATGGGCTTGCATGTTTTCTTTCTGCTCTTTCTTTTTGATAAAAATTATCAATTACAGTAGAGAAGGGAAATAATTCATCTCCTTACAGGAGGGGTATACCAACTCATAAGAGATTTGAGAAAATTAAAAAAATACTCATAGTTGTATTTTAATGTATGACTAAAAATATTTGCACTTATGTGTCTTCAAAATAAATTATTATAAATATATATAAATTGTATTTCTAAATTATGAGCGACTATTAAAATAATTTTTAAAAAATTTTTAATTAGGCTTTTTTATCAAATCATTGCTCTTTCTTCAGTACTTTCCAGGAGCTGACGAACCTCTGCAGTATCCTTGCCAGTATTCAGATGAAGGCCAAAGCAACTCTGCCACTAGTACAGGTACATTTGTATAAGTTAGAGAAAAAAAACAGCAACATAAGCATTGAGAGGGATCTATTTTTTTTTGTTAATACTTCTTACCACATCATATTCAGTGTTCTCAGTCAAATGGTTTTGGTGAAGTGTACGTGTAATGGAGAACCAGTTTCTTGTAAAAGCTGTCTCCAAATGTCCAGGTTTAAGGTCTCCTTTTTTTTCCCATGAATGTTGCTAACAATTAACGCCTTTTTTACTAATATGTAATGTGTAGGAGTTGTCAGTTTAAAATTTTTCACTACTCTTGAAAGCTGCACCTCTTTCAGTCATAAAAATCTCCACAATTTAAAGTTGCATTTGTTTTATGTTAAGAGGCAGTAAATACAGTAATTTCAATTAAGTACAAGAAAATAACCAGAAAGCTGGATGGAACAAGACGTGGGCTAGACTTCCAGGTAGTCTTGGTCTCAGATAAATCTTTTTAACAATAGAAAATTAAGATCATTTGGTCTCCTCATTTTTTAGAGTACAGTTTTTCCACTTAAGTAATTTTTAATCTTAAGTGTCTTCAAATTTCTCTGCTTGGTTTGTTTATTTTCTATCTCCAGAGAAATTGCTGGTTTTTTGGGTAAAGTTTCATTGACTTCTTAACAATTTAGTGACCTGTATATTAACAACATCTTTGCAGCTGTAGCATTGCAGTGACTTTACTAGTTGTTCTCCACCTAAGTTTTAAGACATAATTTGTCACTTCAAACTGAATATATATTGTCTGTTATTTATCACGTATTTATGCTCTTCTGTGGTTAACGATGGTCTTTGTCGTTAATTGTGAATGAGATTGCTGGTTGTGTTTTTAATACAACACTACCCTAACAATTTCAAAGAAACCTAAAAATTGAGTTCTGAATGTTATCGGAGTAGGTACTTGTGTATTCTTTTTCGCTCCTCTGACTTCTTACAGTAATGGATCTGTTGCAGTCTTGCAACTTAGCTTTCATTAGAAGTTTTCGAAAGTGTTGTTTTAAAGCCAAGTTAGACTTCTGAGAATGCTCTAGTGAATAGGTGCACTTCAGTATTTTTAGTGAACATTCCCAAATGTTCTTCCTTGTTACTGGTTTCTAGGTTCATTCATGGACATCACTTCTACAAACACAAGTAACAAGAGTGATGCTAACATGGAACCAAGTGACTTCCAAGGAGCTTCTACCAATGACACTATTAAACGTTTAGAGTCAAAATTGGCACAACAAATCAAAAACACACCCAAGCAGCCGGTAAGCTAACGTGTGCAGTTTTAAACCATAATAATGAAGTGGACGTGGCAGACAAAAGTGTTGTATCTGCTCTGAAACATTAGTGTCCTCCTTCAAAAATTGTACAAAACTGGACCGAGGTACTTATAGGAGAATGTGAAAAGGGATGGAAAAATATTGAATGATTCCAAAAATGTAAACTGGAAGGCTCTATTAAGATCTCCAATGAAATGTAAAAAATAGTTCATTCTGTTTAAAGGGATTTATTAGATTAAAAAATATGTGTTTGAAAATCGCTGCCTTAATTTAAATCCAAAATGTTAGTATGATATAAAAGGCTTAAATATTTATGTGAATTTTGAAAATACTGTGTTTTATTTCAAGTAGAATGCAAAAATACAAAGATTCTACTGTGATGGTATTGGCCTAATTCTAGTGATTTTTTAATCTGTGTATAGTTAGATTATTTTCAAAGTTGCAGATATTTTGGGTTTATATGCCAATAATAGATCAATTATTCCACTTTTAATAAGTTACAAATTTTAAATCACGTCACTTTTAAAATGCACATTATAGAAATAGATTTTAAACCTGCATGCTGGTGCATATCGTGGAGGGGCTTGTGCAGAATTTTTTTTTTTTAAAAAATGTGACTGTTGAAACAGGGTGATCCTGGCCGTTTGAGTTTGCCCCCATCTCGTGGGAGCAGCGTGGAGAGCTTGTCAGATGTTCGCGCACGACCGCCGTCAGCCCTCGTTTCTGGAGAAGCCAAAAGGATGAGTGCTGACATGTCTGAAATAGAAGCAAGAATAGCTTCCATCACAGGTAAAATTAAAGGATGTTTGGGGCATAGACTAAGGAATTGGAAGGAAAGAAAGGAGGAAGGAAAATGTGAAATGTGCATAGTCTTACAAAGTTAATACCAGTAGCCATATGAAAATACTTTAACTTTTCATGTAGTCTTTATTGTCTTTTATTAATTGTGAGGGGGAAATGGCTTTCTTTATCAGCAAGGTTGAGTACTGTAATTGAGTATTTTAAAGATTGTAGAAGAGATTTTGTTGAATGAGATTTTTACTAAAAAATCTAATGTGTTTTTAAAAGCACATTATAAGACTTATAAGTGTCAATCCTATTCCAAATGCACAACTTTCACCTTTGCATCTGAAATAGTGTTATTTCATCTCTGCTAGCATAATTATTTATATAATAACATTTTCTTCAAGGTTATTTCTGTAATATTTTTGAAATTAAGAGGTAGGTTTAAAGTTCTGCATGTTCCCAAATAAGTTTTAAAATCCACTTTGACGGATTTCAGAAAGAGGAGCAGTTAGATTTTATTCATGAGATTAACAAAGCATTGGTGTCTTGTGTTTAAAAAAAAAAAAAAAAAGCTACAGGTGTTTTGCCAGGTTTGCTTCAGCTATAAACTGTTATTTCTAAGCATTAAATCTTTGAGAGAATTGGAATTTATCTGTAAGTATAAATACGTAATTTTATGGTGAAAGCAATATCTATTCTTCCCAGAAAAGTGAATTAATAAACATGTGTATACTTGGCAAACACTTTCCTGTCTCTTTTCTTCATCAAAGATATTGTTTGTTAATCTATGTAAACTTCAGGTTTTAAGTTCTATATGTGAAGTTTTGTTTTGTTATGGTATATAACCACACATTTAAATAATAAAACAAAATTACTTTGGTTAGTTCAGGGTTATTTAGTTGTTTGAGTATTGTTCTACCAATCTGAAAATTCGGGTAATCGAGTAGTTGCAATTAATAAGGAATTATGTATCAAAATTCTGGCTTTGTTTTGCACCGTGACTATTTCATTTTTGTTCTTCATTTTATTATGATTACTCCAAAATCTTGTTTTACTAAATACTGAAGTTACTCATGACATAATATTTACCTTGCCCTAAACAAATTTTATTTTCATGTTCTTATTTTAAAGCTTTATTCCAAAATTTGTCTTTTGTATTGTCAGTCTTTGACTGGATGATTGTGTAGCACATCTCACCTTGAATATCTCTAAAGGTTTCTTAACACAGAAGGCAGCTGTGTACTTACGTGGTAATAACACCATGCTGGTTTTATTTTAAAATATGTCAGGACTCACTTTGGTCACTGACACTCTTAATGTAAGTTTTTGACATTAGTGGAGATAATCTGGCCCTCCTCTTTTGGCGAGTTTTTAATTTTCCTATTTTTTCTTCCTTAAGTACATTAAGGAAGACAATAATAATTGTCTGAAATAATAATTACTATTCAGAATATTCTAAGATTTTTTTTTTGTTATCACTGTAGGGTTTCTTTTTCTTGAAACAAAAGTAGACATTGAACAGACTATTTTGGGTTTGGGGTTCTTTGAGTATTTTTTTAAGAAATCTCTTCAGGCAGCAGTAGACTACTACAAATGAGGTCAAAGCCATCTGACCATAACTTTTTCAGAATGAGCTGAAACAGCACTGTATTGGTTTTGGTTTGTTTCTTCAATCTTGTTAACTGTGTGACAGAAGTAATGTGCTGTGAATCTGAAAAAAAAATTGTGTGGCTGGGTGAGAATTGGGCTGTTGCTAATCAAGTCAAGAATTAGTTAATCTTCTTGTTTCAGCTTTCACTAGATTAAGTGTAAGACTAAATCATGTAATACACAACACCATTACTTACTGAGATGAATATGCTACAATGTTCTATATTTGGGGGATGTATTCAGTTTTTTCTCTAAATAGGAACTAATTACCTTAAACTACAGAAGTAGCGAAGTAATAAAAAAAAGTATGATTAGATTTAAATTCATAGTGTATGACATTTCTTGAACAACATTCAAAAATTACAAAGTTGGTAGTAATATCCAGCTCCCAAAACAAAAAAATGTCACTAATGGGACAAAAGAGTGAGTGGCAGGAATGATTGTCAAATGTAGTAAGAGTAAGCATTTTTTCAGAGACAGATGAGATTTGGTTTAAAAGGAGGTGATTTAAAGAAGTATCTAACTATTAAACTTGTTTATAAAATAGTTTGTACCGAACACTAAAGAGAAAACGTTATGTAAGTTCAGAGAGTCAGGAATTTATTCTGAATGTACAGGTCAACTGAAATAATTTCATTTTTTCTGTGTTTGGATAATTACATTTGGTTTTCCCTTCTGTGTTGCCATGCTGCTTTCTGTGTTTGACTTTTGTGTTGCTAACTACAACTAATTACACCGTGTTGTAATGATGGCTAGTTCTGCATTTTTTGCTTTTTAACCGTTGCTTTACTATGTGTAAGCATGAGTGGAAGGCAATGCAGTTTATTCTGCATGACACATTTTTGCATGAACTCTAATTTAACCAAGTATATGAAAAGTGCAGTATTAGGAATTTAATAATTTTGCTATTGCCATTTTAGTGTTTTGCATGTGTATTGTATATGTGTATTTTTTCAGCCTATTCCAAGCCTAAACGAGGCCATCGTAAAACTGCTTCATTTGGCAACATTCTGGATGTCCCTGAGATCATCATACCAGGTATCGCAGACCAGGTGAACGGGTCAGTTGGTTAAGATGCCGGAATAATGATCAGACTGCTAAAATACTTCTTGCTCCAGTTGCTGTAGGTCAGAACCAGAAATTATCCCACAAGATTTTTCATAATGCTTCTGTAAAGAGAAGCATAATATTTTATCACAAGCTTACTTTTATCAGTAAAGGATTCAGTCTTCTGGTTCAAACTTACTTCTATTGATAAAGCATTTTTTTTCCTTTATTATCTTAATGCTTAGAATCTTCTTATAGAGCAAAACTGTATATATATGCAGTCTTTTATTACAGCACCTCATTTGGTGAAAATGGACTTAAGTTGAAAAATTCCTGTCTAGGTAATTATTTTGCCCTAATCTTTGTTGTGTTTGGGCTTCCATTTTTAGTCAAATATTAGTAGAACAAAAAACTTAAATACATTAGGTACAGAATTACAAATCTGTGTGATATTTGTGATTAAAACATTAACACTTAATCTGTGTAATCCTTATAGTTGACTACGCTGTTGTAGAGCTAAAATGTGTCTGCATGAGGTATTTCTGTTGTGTTTAAGTAAATGCAAACTAAAATTATTAGGAGAGGCTTCTGACAGGAAGAAAATCAGTATAATCAGGCACCCATAGATGATAATTTCAGTTGGGACTTTAATGAATAATTCTTATGTGTCCCAGGTCTATTTTTAGTTAGTAGCATATCATTTTCCTTTCCCTTTCCTTTTTTTTTTTTTTTTGCAACCAAAGTAGATTTTATACTTCTCAAAACCTAAAAATAAGTATAATTAATCCCAAACTGTGATAGCTATACCATTAGCAGTATGCAAGTCACTTCAGAAGTATTTGTCCCAGGCAGGTAATGCTAATCTACTAAGTGTCTACTGTAATCTAGAAATACACTAGAAACTCTGGACCTCTGAGTCTAAATTGGTGTCATCTGAGGAAGTTACCTTGTAAATCTTGATATCGTTTGGTATTTTAAAGTTGAATGCAGAAGACAATTTTATACAGAAGTTTCTTTTAAATAACTTTATTGAAGGTTACATGTAAAAATACGGAAAAAATTGATTCCAAAGAGCAATAGAATGCTCTTTCCCAACTCATGAAAAGAAAACCTCTTTGGCATTAAGTCTAAAAAATTGGCAAAAGAGTTTGCTAGGGTAGCTTTCCACTGTAACTTTCAAACGGTCCTGGCCTGCAATGACATAAATGAAGTCCTGAGAGAGCAAGGAAAGTGAAAGTGATCTGTCAATTTTCACAGTGCTAGCACATGCTGAGAGCCTCTTAAATAAGCTCTAGAAGCTAATGAGTGCCTCTTTTCTGTGCACTCTGTCTGCACATAACAACACTGAGCCTTGCAAGAAACCTTGAAACTTTAAAGGAATGATGAAGTCAGTTAAATAAAATGCCATGTTGTTTTCACAAAGTCAGTTGTACCAGTCTATTGGTTTCTTTGTTAGGCAGAGGAGTCATTAGAAATTCTTTTATTTTAATTGAACTGGACAGGATGGGAATCCCAAGATGAATTATTTGGAATACATATGAGAGAAATAGCAGCTTGTAGAAATGACAGGAGTTATAGGGCTGGAGCAAGCATATTAATGACTTTTCTCAAAAGTTAAGTCAAATTTTAAGGTATTTAAGTCAAATAAACAAAAATTAAATTCACTGTTAATGTTTTATTAGGAGCAACTATTCATAAAGAGGAGGATTAGAGTATTACATAAAGTGAATTTTGCTGTGACTGAAAAGAAATAGGGTAAAATCCAGGGTCATGCACTGTGGGTCACACACTTGCAACTGTTTCTTTTAATAAGATGACAGGGAACCACAGCAGATGTGTGCAGATGAATCCCAGCTAGTATATAAGTCACTAATGCAGTTGTGAAAAACTGTGAAATCTTAAGATTCATTTTCAGGAAAAATTAAGAAGCACTGACGCTATTTATAGGCCCTTGTTGAATTTTAATCTGGAATTCAAAATACTGTTCTGGTCACCCATATAAAAGAAACATACATGCACTCTGAAATAATATCAAGAAGAGCTAATAGGATGTTATGGGGAGTATAAAGAAGAATCTGAAAGCATGGCTTTTTTTAGCCCACAAAATGAAAGCTAAGAAATTAATAATTATTTATTTATTATTTATAAATAAAGATGAATCTCCAGCTAAAAACTAGGAAGAGAGAAGTACTTAAGCTAAAAGACAGTATTGGCACTACAGAAGAAATATGTAAATTGTCTGCAAATACATCTGGGCTGTATATTGGAAGCTTCTTGGTTGTCAGAACTGCTTTCCTGTAATAATCCCAAAGCCAGGAAAAAATGAGATTAATCATTACATGACAGGGACGTGATTATCTGCCCAGTAAACTAATTAGAGTCGTCTGTATAGTTAAAGCAGTTGTTCAAAAATACTATGCTCAGTTATTCATTTAAAAACAATGTATTTCTCACTTCTTTCCTTTCCTTACTCTCTCAGTTCCCCCCAGACTGTCACCTCCATCTCGATCCCACCCCATTATGTTCCATAGCACTTCTGCCCCAGACCCAGCTCCTCTGAACTTCCCTGGGCATGTCCCTCGGTGGGGCGAGCAGCTCATCTCAGTCCTTGGAGCAGCACAAGTGCCAGTCTGTGCTGCTGCCTGGAGTTGTGCTGAGCACATGGTAAAGCAGCTGCTGCCCAGAGAGGGGAGGCACCACGCAGGCATGTTACCGTGAGTCAGCTGCTTTGGGGCAGGGCTATTTTAGAAGTATGAGTACTACATCTGCTATCATTGGGGCTTTTCATAATGTGTTGCCTCAACTGCATTTCGTCCATGAACTGATTATGCTGCCAAGGTCGTAAAATACACGTTTTTATCAGTTAAAGGTAAAATATTGGCAGAAGGGGAAGTTTTTCATATATATTTGCTCTTCTTTCTAAGTTAGTACAATAAGGGTGAATAGAACTTTTTGTTCATTTAAGGTGCTATTTTGTATTACTAGCTTACAGACTTAGAAACTGAAAAATGGATCAAATAATTCCATTTTGTCTAACAGCTTTAGCAAGAGTTTGCATACGTGGTATCCTGCAATCAGATAGACAAGCAATGTATCAATTTTTTTTTTTTTTTAATTTACAGTGTGTATATAGTATAGGTCATAAGCACCAACATTTTATTTTTTATTTATATATATATATGAAAAATGAAAATCTAGTAAGTGCAAAAGGTTTATGTAGCTTTATGTTTAAAGAAAAAAAAAACGGAATTATAGTTTGCATACCTTTTCAATACAAACCAGTCAAGCAGCAAACCTTTAAGTACAGCCTTTTCTTCACTGGCAATGTTAGACATCTCGTGCGTTTAGCATGTGTGCATTTGGCTTTGTAATTTTGTCATCTGAAACACTGCCACAGGGTTACGATTTTTGTAGCATTGACACTGCATAAATGATTACTCAAGATGGACACATTTTGTTGAGGGTCTTCAGAAAGTGGTTAGGAATTATGGATGCTTTAGGTCTGTAATTTTGCTATCTACTTTTAAAACCAATATGTACCAGAAATCCCACCTTTATGTTCCCAAATCACTTCATTCTTCTGGAATTCAGATCAATGTTTTAACTTCTTCAGAATATCTTCTAGCACTGTTAGAGTCACTGATCATCCTGCACTGAGAGAGAGGTTTGAGTCTTGCAGGTGTGTAAGGAAGAGAGAGTACTGTGAGTAAATAAGAAAGTGTAAAAGGAGACGCCAGTATCTGTTAAAGGGCAGGGAGAAGAGGTCATAGCTGGTCTGGATGTTTGGCGGTGGGGTGGGGGTGGTGATCAAATAAGTTGTAGAATTTATTTTTGCCTGCAGTATGTGGGGCAGGACATAATGGAAGTTTCCTGTTCCTTTAGAATTTAATTTTAGAAAATAAACAACAGTGTGCGAAACGGTTTTTTTTTGAGACCAGGAAATATGTTTGTGACATTTGCTTTTTAGTCTTAAAATCCTGTAAACCACCAAAAGCCTGACACTGTGCATCAAGCTACTGTAGATGAACTTCTGTACGTGTACAAATCTCTTAGTTTTTATAATGAGGAAAAATTTGTTTTAAATGGTCGTAGAGGTAAGAACAAGATCATAACTGTGAGAGGAAAGCCTAAAGAAGTACCAGTGATCATTTCAAATAAATATTTTATGTTGAGTTGTATATTTTTCAATTGAAATTTTTCTTGAATCTGGAGCAATAAGTATTTGTTGATTCGTAGTCTGTTTCTGCCTTGTCGAAGCTATTTGCCAGATGTCTGCAGTAGTTACACTAATTAAAATGGCATTGCCTAGTAGAGCTTGCTCTTCCCTCATGCTACTAAGTTGAAGATATTTCATTTAAAGGTGTTCATTTTTTACAACACAGTAGTTTTGACCCCTCTTTCTCTTTCCCCTCCCCCCTAGCCGAAGGCATTTTCTTTTCTTTCTTGCACCCCACCCTGATTATTTTAACATTTTGGCAGCCACATTCTAATATTTCAGCAACAGATGTGCTGGGTTCTTTAAATTCACAAATGTTGCTAATCTGAAATGAGAATTTCAGATATTTTTGCAAGCCTATTTCAGCTGAGCTAATTTTATAACAATGTTGTTGAATGAAATGTGCACATAATTTTGTGTCAGTTGTGGGTGGATTGCACATATCTTGAATACTGAGATGAGCTGTGGCAGCCAGATGAAGTATCCACGGCACAGAATTCTATTAAATATATAATCTTGTTTGTTAAAACGATTACATAGTGAAAAAGTTCACTACAAATGAACAAGTTCAGACATTTTGACATAGATTAGTCATTCACACGATCCCTAGTATCAAAGTATTAAAAATACTTAGCCGTTGTTGCTTAGGTAAGTATATACTTTCCCTGAATTTCAGAAGCAAAAGATTGAGACCACAGAGCAGTTGCAATTCAAATTCATTTGCAGTCAGAGCAAAGAATATATTCGTGTTCTAGAATACTGCTTGATTTTCTTATGTGCTTGTTTCTTATAGTACTTGCTATAAATGTGAGATGATAAAATGCCATGACAAATCAGTAGAGTGACTGAAAATTTTTTATTGCTGTTTTGTGCTAGTGTGTTCCTACGTGTAATAGTACCTATATTTAAAAATTTAAAAGATTATTAAATGTATTGATCAGTATTAAATAGAGTTACATTTTTGTAGTAACTGTTGCAATTCAAAGGATAGGCTGTGTCAGGATAAGTTGTGGAGTCATGTGGAAATGATACTGAATGAGAAATATCTAAAAGGTTAAAAATGCAATGCCTTTTCCAGGGCTTTAAGTGATCTGGGTTGGTTGCTGAGTGCAGGGCTGCTGGGCGAGGGGCTGCCACGGCTGCAGTACATGTTTCAGATGCTCCCCTCCAGTAGCGAAGTTACGTAATGCAGAGCTAAGAGCAAGAATTTTGAGCATTGTCAGCTGTTACTCAGGACGTTTTGGTGTTTCCTTTTGGACAGCTGACCTGCTCTCAAGAGATAATATAAACAATCACTGTAATAAAAATCAAAGTAGCCAGGGAGATTCTGTTGCATAATCTCCTTTTATTTTTAAGGAGACTTTGTTTCCTGGAAATGCCTTTGATTGCGTGTCAGTGTTAAAATTTAAACTGTTTTATGTAGCTGTCACTGGTGGATAATTGTGAACAGGTGGAAGGAGAAGAGGAAAAGATTACAGCATTGTGCTCCGTAGGTTGATGGTGAGATGTGATTTAGCTGAACAGTCCCCTTTTCACACTTCTCAGAGCATGAGAATAGGACATAGTTTTGTTCCTCTGAAGGAGGCAGAAGACCAGAAGAAAGCGCTTTCGTTTCATAATTTTCTTGAGGGGAGCTGCACACAGACAGAAGTCCTTGCTGTGTTCCTTGAGCAAGCCAAAGAGCAACAGGTTAAAGCTGGCAGCCTGTTATCTTCGCGGTTTAGCTTTTAGAAATCCCCATAACGTAACGCACTTGAAATAGATGTCGTCATCAGCTCCTGCCCCAAGTACTAAGCCTGACCAAATACATGTGACAGAAGATGGTGGAGTAGAGTGCAGCAGCTATTCATGTGGTAGGAGTGGTTATTGTATTAGGGTATACTTTTTGTTGACAGGCCAGCATGTTTTGAGTTAAAATTCTGCAGCTGTCTCTCTCTCTCCCTCTCCCACTTTGTCTCTGTGGATTTGTACAAATTCCAAGCTCCTCTGCAACAGTCGCACCCTTCTTATTTTGTTCTGAATATATTTCACTGGTTTGTTTTTGTTTTGTTTTTTTCCCAGCAGGAAACGGACAGCAGAGGCGCAGATCCATTCAAGATCTTAGTGTTGCTGGAACAGAGTCCAGTCAGGTAATGTGATTCTCTTCTCTTCTTTGCCTTTCGGTAAAGTCAGCACCAAATCCTTACTGGGGAACTGGTCTGGAAATCTTCACCTTTGATGCTTTCGTAGAAATGATGTGGAGGCTTGGCATACTGTAGCATTGCTTGTATTGAATTTAAATGAGATTCCATGAGGCTAATCTATGAATGAGCTCTAGATGAGAAGTGTTTTCTGTAGAGTTTATGCAGTATTTAGCATTTTTGCATACACGTGGTTTTTGTGTACCTCCTAATTTCTCTGAGGGTGGATATTACTCAGGAAAGCCTTTTTTTCTCTCTCTATATAGAAAACAATTTTAATTACTACTTATTATCTGAAGCAGTTACACATACATTAGACTCACTTTTTGCATGGAAACAAAAAGCATGTGCATCATTGTTATAAATTTTATTTATTGCCAATCTCTGAATCCTGAATAGTAACTTACAGTAATATTTCTCTATTTCTTGTAAGAGATTTACAGCAGGGTGTTGTCACAAAGTTTTGTTTAAAAAAAAAAAGACTATTTAAAAAAAATATTTTATAATAACATAGCTCCTTGTCTGGTATTCTAACTGCCATGGTAACAGAAACAGTGGTATGCTACATAGCATGCTCTTAGTTTAATTTTAGTTTTAAATGAAAGAAGTGCAGCTAATTCTTCATTCAGATGTGTTTATTTTGTGTTTTTAATTGCTTCAGTAATTCACAGGGCCTATTTGGTCCTTAGTGTGAATGGGCAGTTTTGGGATCCCTGCTATTAATTGGATGTGGGATACTGGAGCTTAGCATATTCATCACGTTAATCAGGTTTGCATAC
This sequence comes from Myiotriccus ornatus, assembly GCA_036023395.1. Lineage (NCBI taxonomy): Eukaryota > Metazoa > Chordata > Aves > Passeriformes > Tyrannidae > Myiotriccus > Myiotriccus ornatus. The sequence goes on from JAYRBT010000114.1 coordinate 78,140,501, forward strand.
TAAACAACCGACTGCAATAATCAAAAATAGGTGGTAATTCTTGGGGGGTGTAGTTATCAGGGAAATGAACATTTGATCCTTGATTTGGTGGAGTATGATAGCCACAGGAACCTCATCAATCCTTCAGGTATAAGTAGAACTTACTTTGTGCATCTATCAGAAAATAACAGATGATTCTTAAATACATTTTAATATCTTCAGAGAAGACAGGTTTGTTAGAAAGAAAATAAATTAATCTGCAAAATTGAGGAAAGAAATATATTAGCCTATTCAGTTAATTGTAGAACTAAAATTATGTAAGACTTGGGAGGGGGAAATTAAGTGACAGTACATCAGTGACACCAAATTGTGCTGATTGTATGGGTATATTTAATTATAGCTTTTTTTATTTAGAATTTTTCATTCTGTTAACCTTAATGAATGGTTAGTATTTAAACATATAGAATTTCAGCATTTGCTTCATATCTTAATAACTTATAACAGTCTGTTCTGCTGCTTGCATGGATGTTCAAGCTAAATTGTCCTTGTGACCAGGAGGATACAAAAATTTTTTTATTATGTTTACCTCACCAATTTTATATGTGGGTCTGTAGAAGTACCAGAATCACATTTTACTTTCTTGCTTCTGATAGTCTACATGTTGGAAATGTAAGAAGAATTGCAATTATCTGTTTCTATCTTGCAGTTTTTGGAAACATAATGGTAAATCTGGAAAACATAATATTTTAACAGGCAGGAAAAATGCACTTTCAAAGACATTTTTGCTCTGTCTATATAAAGGAATAATGAATTTTTATCCCCTTTTTGGTGTGAGAAGGGATTGAAAAATCCACTGAAGCCAATGCTAACTTTTGATGTACATATGTTTGCATATTAAAAAAAAATAAATGGAAAACTACGAAAAAAGTAATTATGCCTAAAGACTTAAGATTATTCTGTATGGGTTTCTGTAGCTCTGGACCTCAATGCCTTGAATTATTAACGATCTTGAACTGCTATCGGTATAGGCAATCTACTAGCCAAAGCTGAAAAAACATCTGACTAGTGTAGCTCTGGTCAGTTCATCCTATCTTCCCACATGCACCATACCATATATAGGGTATCCTTTCTAATGTGCAAGTCCCCTTCCCCCTCCCTCCCTTCATTGCAAACATCCTTCTTCCCCGCATTCCATTCTCCTTTACACCCACCCTGCGGCATGGCCTTCTTCACCAGGCAGCCCTGGCACTGCGTGCCTCTGCTCCCGCACCCAGGCTGTGGATGTCCCTATCCCGCTCAGAACTGAAGGACTGACACGGTGCCTCTTTTCTGGTTTTTAACTGCTTGACTGATGCACTAAAGCTGATCAGAAATCTTTTTATTGAATTTATTTTTCCTGAAAATTGATGCTGTGTTAATAGAAGATGATTCTGTTATAACTACTGGGGTTTAATCAGGAACATTTTCTTAAGGTTTTTCTCTTCAGGTGAAAGAAGACACCAGGCTTGATAATAATAAATATACTGAACTTTGGGTGCTTACCTGAATGCGTAGACCAAGACTCTTGTCTTCCTTTTTAACTGCTTGTCTGTTTTAATTCAACCACCTTTTGTGTTTTATGACTCTATGGCTATTTTATTTCTGTGTACTCTTATGAGAATTTTTTGTGTGGTTTGTATGGCTGCTGATTACTATGTATATGTTGCTGAGACACTTAAGGCACTTTCTGATATTGCTGTTACTGAGGTTCTCAATAGCAGTGCTTTGCAGATGGTTTTACGAATCAGTATCAACAGTTTAGGTAGGAAAATATGCTAAGTCAAAGGTTTTCCATCATTGGATCAGCTGTTGAAGTGATTTGGTGTTGAAAATATATGTTTAAATCTGAATTTGCACGAGTTTCTCTAGTGCTTGGTGACCGTAGACTGGTCATACTCCGAGTGACAGGAGTGGCACTGACACAACTATCTCTGTAAAGTCAGATGCTACGTTTTTGTTTCTTTCCATCCATATATTGCGATGCTTTATTCATTTTTCCACATAACTTATTTTTTTTGACTTATTTGTTTATTCTGCCTTTCTGTTTCCCTGTACACACATTTTAAACCATTGTATTGTGTCATCTGTCCAGCACTACTGCTCTTGCCTAAACACCTCTGTAACACAGAAACACGTGCAGACTCTGAGCTGCACATTAATAGTTTTGCAGCCATTGATACTTTTGGGGACTTGAAGGAACACAGCGAACTGCTATTTACACTGCATAGAGTTTTAACAGAATTTGAAGTTTTATACAGATAATGAGAAACATGTCTGGCATAATCATGCAAGAACTGATCAGGTGCCAAGTAAGGTTTCCTTCAGTCATATATTGATTTTGTTGGTTTGGTACATTATCTTTCACAGCACTATCGGAATATCAAAACTACCTACTACCTCTTTTAAACATTGTTTTGTTTTGTTTTGGGACTGTTGGTTTTTGAGGGAGGGGAGGTGTTGTAGCAATAGCTGGGCCTTCATAATTCTTACAGTTTACTTTGAAGTGTAAAAAAATATATTAAAGAAAACTATATACTGTGTTGAACAGTTGAGAAGCAAGGTAAGAATGTACATGCCCACATGCATGCAAGTTAAGTGGGATAATTTGGGGGATCTGATATTGTACAGATGACTCATTCTCTCTGTGAGATTGTGAAATTTGTCACAGATGCACATTTGGTTGGTTTTTTTCTCTCATGCTGAGATAAAATTCGCAGATGAGGCAGTGAGGAGACAGGGCTAGTAATGATGATTTCTTTAAATTGTGTTGCCCACTTAAATTAAACTGGGATGCAAGTTGTTATTCCTCAGAGCACTTGAGCTTTTCCAGACTGCAAGTCTTTGAGAAGTGGAAGCTAAAAGCTTGGGATGCCATCTGAGTTTAACTGCCTGGAAGAGAAGATTTGAGAGTAACCTGCTAACAAGTCTGTTAAGCATGATGAGATACCTGGAGGAAGCAAGGATGAAAGGATACTGGTGAAGGGGTAGCAGAAACTGATTGCTAAAGTACAGGCAGTGGTTTACCTATCAGAGGGGCTGGTGTCCATGAGGCCTAAAACATCTCACTCAACACACACTCAAACACTGCAGTTTAACTGGTGTTGAGTTTTGGGAACTTCCCTTTGACTTTGTAGTACTTTTTAGATGTGCCTCCTATATGAATGCTTCATTTCTATCTCTAGTTATTTAATCTAAATAATGTTATCAAGGAAATTTTTTTTTTTTTTGGTTGATGGTTAAGAACAATCTGGTACAGCCTTGAGAAGTTACTGTAACTAGTGTAGTTCTCAGGTGCCCTTTGCTATCAGCTGTAGATACTCAACAAATCTCTTTTTGCTTAGAGGACTCACATACTGTTAAAAGTGATCTGTCTTCTGATCTTTCACATCAGCAGCTTGTGTTTATCATTCATATCTGAGGACACTGAGAGTAAGCTCAGCAACTTAAACCTTGCTTAATATCAACAAAGACACCAACACAAAAGTTTTTCAAAACATCTGATGCCATATCTTGATAATATCCATCATATTATTTCTAGAGTAGTTTACTGCCCTGTTTCTGGCCATTAACTTAAAACACTGAACACTTAATCAACATTACAAAAGAAACAGTATGCAGTAAAAATAATGGATCTTGCAGTGTGCAGAATCTTGTTACTCTGGGTTGTTACTTGACTGAAATCCTGGCTTTTAAAACTTAAATTAAGGTAGGATATTTGAAAATCATAAAGAGTCCTAAAGAAATACAGTTTCCAGGAAATGTGTATTTAAATGCTTATTTTTAAAAATGGAGACATTTAATTAATTGTTTCATGATAAATACACCATCTTGAAAGTAGTTGTATTTTAATTGCTTCTTTTTACTTCATTTTTTTCTGCAAAACTCAATAGGGCTTATAGTCTTAAGTCCTTCACTGTGTTAATTTTGTGTCGGTGAGGGCATATGTGAAATACAAACATACATGTTGTAAATAATTATTCTGAAAAAGAAGCTCAGTAGAATAATGAAATCCGTATTGTGTTTTTGTGCTTGGGTAAACAAAAGGATTGGAGGAGTCAAATGGTATATAAAAGAACATCCTAAACAAAAGAACCATAAGAAAACTGTAGATTAATACACTGCAGTCTAGTGCAGTTACTAAGCTGTACTCCGTTAGTTGAATGTAGTTTCATTCACTGATTAAGCATTGGAGACAAACTATTTCTTCCTTATGTTATGGAGTTGCTAGATTTCACTGAATGGTGGTGTGAAAATTCCTAGACATGTTGTCATGCTTTTCTGTAAAGATCTTGAACGCATTGTTCAGCATTGCTTTTGTTATGCTGAATAGCAAAATTGTATTGATTTATTTTACACAGTACAGATAGAGTACAAATGGGGATGAAATTATCCCTGCACTGCATGTAAAGTTAATCAAACTGTCAGGAGAGCTTTCAGAGTAAAAGCTTGGAGACTAGGGTATTTTGGAGGTTTATAGGTTCAGATTTCTTCCGGTTTTTTTTTCTTTTTAATCAACTTTTCAAAAATCTTCTGTTGACTTGTCATTTTTTTTTTTATTTTGTCATTTCAGGAGAGTAGAAACAGCAGTAGATCATCTAGTCCTAGTGTGAGAATGATCACTACCTCGGGACCAACCTCTGAAAAGCCAACTCGTAATCCATGGACACCTGATGATGCAGGTAATCCTTTGTTCATTACTTAAATTTTTGCCTGTAAAAAATATAAAATATTTATTTGGCTGTGGTGTGGGATGTGTGCTTGGACATTAATAAAAGTAAGCAGTGAAAGTCAAAGTCCATTTTAGTTCTGCTTAAATTAAATAATTACATTACTGACCTGTTTTTCATGTAGGCTTTGAGAACACTTTTTTTATTGTTTATATTGAGTTACATAGACTTGTAAGTATTTTGCTTGTAAGAAAGTACTGTACATATGCAGTGATACTAATATTTAACCAAGATCTTGTTAGCACCAGTTTTTGACTATGGTGTGGTTTTAGGAAATTAGTGGAATAGACATCTTGTTACATTTTAGTCTTGTGCATTCATATTATGAATGTACATTTAAAACTTTTGGTGCACTGACATCTCGAGTGAAATGCTATGCAGGTGAGTATCAGGAATAGGTCAATTCTGTTTATCATCTCTATTGTAATTTTGCTTAAGCAGAATGTACATATGCACACAAAATTACTGTTTTTCAATGAACTAACGTGTCTGCAGAAATGTTGTAAATACTTCTACTGTAGCGTCACCGTTCTTTTGTTATGAAATAGGATTAAGACTAAGCATAATTGAGTAGTTGAATCTGATTTTAAAAGTCACAGTGCGTTCCATAATGAAAAGAACCAGTACTGGACTGCATGAAAACAATGGATCCTACAAATTCCTTTTCAGAATGTAAATAAAAATTACAGTTTTGTTACCAAACTGTACATATTGAATCTTAAACTTAGACTCAAGCTGGTACTTCACAATGTGTCAAATTCTGAAATCTTTGTCTTGTGATCCATTTCATCTGGCTGATCAGTCTCTTATTCTTTTCCTCGAACCAAGTACAAAATGGAAACTCACATGTGGACTAACTCTTATGCAGGCATATGTATATATACGTACATTTGTATATATATATGCACACTTGTATTTTACCAAATATAAGGTGATCATGTAAGACTTGTACTTCAGGTTTTTTCCTCCCTGCTTTAGTGGGAGGAGGACGTCATACACTTGCATTTAGCTTCTGTGTTTTCTTCTTTCTATCCATTGTTACTTTGCCTGATCACACTCTGTGCCCTATCACTCGTAATTTCGCAAAGCCCCTTGCCCATTGCTACAGCCCACCCTGTGCCCTCTTGTACAGCATGGATCTTTGGGCAGTGAGCACTTATGGGAATTGCTGCCTCACATGAAAGCAAGGTCTTACCAGTCAGTAGTTCATTGGGAACTGAAAGCCGCTAATCCTATGCCAGTGCAAGGACAGTTTGTGCCAAGTCTTTGTTCTTAAATGCAGCACACACTAGAGCTAAAAGTCAGGTCTGTTTTCTGGCCCACAGAAATCCCTCACCTTATACTGAGGTAAATACAGAATGTGCCATACGTATATTTTTTCTTGTTAGGTTTATGCAGTCCATGAACAAAGAATTGTTTGAGTTTCTAAAGAGAAATAATTTGGGTTTTCTGAAAAAGAGGATGCATTTTTAATTAATGAGGCAAAATGATAAAACAAGGATACAGCTGAATCTGGTCAGTCACAGGAAAAGTTGTGGTTCTGTGACACTGTTGAAATGCTTGAGAATGTCATCTGAAGTATTTTGCATGTATTGATGTATTTGAAGCGTTGTAGTGATGCCTTTGGTTTAGCAGTATCCATTTACGGCAACAGTCTAATATAGGGAAGGACTTCTTTATGTTGATCGCATTTAAGATGCTGTAGTGATTGAGTCTTCGGTTTTAGGGTTGTTTTCTTTTTGTTTTTTGTTTTTACCACCTTCCAGTTTCCTTACAAGCATACACTTAACCACTTTTTCTCCATTCCCACCCTCTTATTTCTGTTTCCTTTTGAAGCTGCTCTTGGAGATAGCATAGTCTTTGAGGGCAACACCTTAGTTTCTCTACCACGACTACTCTGTGGCAGGTGCTTTTGGGGTATGGGTAAGCAGCCCCTTTTTTTTCCCACCTACCCTCCTCCATATAATCCTCTAGTAGCAATAATGCGGCTTGAAAATCAGTAGTTTCTCCATGTGTCTTTACTCTATGTCTCTTAAAGCTTAACAGTAACCTTGTCATCCCTAGATTGTGGGCTACTAAAAGATAGCATCTGTAAGAATTCAGAAACATGTGAAATCTGTAATGAAAGCACTAGAGAAATCTAGAGTAACTGCAGTGTAAGAAGAGAGCAGCCCAGCCCAGGAGACAGATTGGATTCCATGCTACCCACAAAGTATCTCTGCAGAGCAGAGAAGATGCCCTAGAGCGTGTTGTGAGGAAGAAACTTAGAGACCTCACTGGGAGCAGGTTTCAAAACTGAACAGGAGGTTGTGCTTATTTTATTTTGGCAGAGCTGATTTGCACAGCTTCTAATTTTAAAGTGATTAGATGCATGGGCTGGCTGGCTGATCCTTCATAAACAAGAATGAAATGGCAATTTTTTTATAAACAGAAATGATTACAAACTGTACAAAAATAGTATTTTTAAAGTCTGTATGCTGTTACATGGCTTCTAGAAATGTAGGTTGGTAACCATAATCTTTATTTCTTCTTGGTGTGATAGACCATGCTTTTGAAGTTTTTAACTATCAGAAAAAACAAAATGATTCATCTGCCTTGGGATTGACATGCTGGTATTTCCATCTGCCTGTCCACATTCAGATTGTGTTTTGTGAAATTACTTAGAAATTTTGTTTTTGTCCTATAAGAATAGAATTAACTCTTGAAAATACATTAAAATTTTCTTGGTATTGTTACAGAGACCAATGGGTCAGATAACTCCATCCCAATGGCATATCTTACATTAGATCATCAGTTACAGGTAATAAATAGACACTTTATTAGATTCATTCTAACGTGTGACTTTTGGGCTGCAAAATATAGTGACACATATTTACCTGGGTTTATATTCTGTCTAATTTTTGACCAAGGCTAAAAAAAATGTATTGCGTAATCTGAGATTGGTTGACTCAGATTTGATCAAGCTATTAAAAACAAGCCCTGGGAAACATGATTCCTAAAACCAAACATAAGCTGAGTTTGACTGTCAAAATAAGACATTATTTGCTTGAGTGTTACTGAATTAAATTGTTGTATACACTTTATTTATTGTATGTGGGATCAAACACTACTTTGATTTTTGTGACAGGTGTCAGATTAAAAACTGCAGTTTTGAGGTTTGAGTCATTTTGATGCAGTAACCTTTTCCAGGGCATGGTTTAACACTTATTTTTAAAAGCTTACTGGTTTTTAAAAGATGTTATAAATACACTGCAGAGACATTCTAACACACTATTTACTAAGATATCAGTTCATTAGTCTTTAACATGTCTGATTTATTTTCAGCCTCTAGCACCGTGCCCAAACTCCAAAGAATCTATGGCTGTGTTTGAACAGCACTGCAAAATGGCACAAGAATATATGAAAGTTCAGACAGAAATTGCATTGTTGTTGCAGAGGAAGTAAGTAAAATGTGTTTTACCTTTTCTGTTCTTCTCCGTGATTTTTTTTTTTAATACACAAAATCTGTTCTCTGTGACTGTTATATCTGGCTTTATGAAGTAACATTTCATAGAGCATAATTATTTTCCAGCCTTAATCTCAGAAATACTGAGCTGCTGAGTACAGGTGAGATAATTTAAAGTTTAAATCAACGTCAGGACACTTCTTCTGGACAAGTCCTAGATAAGTGTGTGGCACATCCGTATATGTAACAAACTAGTAATGTTTGTTTTTGTCATCTCAGGTGAAAGACCTGGACTGTTAAAGAACCTTGGAATTTTATTTACAACCCTGTCCATTAACGAGTTTTCAGTTGTAACTGTAGGTAATTAGTTAATGGATTATAGAATTTTGAGTAATATGTCAGTGTTACTCATTTTGCAGTTAGTTTTTATCTGACTTCTGTCAAGCATTGCATTTACAACAGTGTTATCAACACACATCTTAGGTTTTTCTGCCAGGGGTTTAGGACCTAATACTTTGACCTTTTTATGTACCTTCTCCTTGTGCACCAGAAATAAACTCTTTCCTCTTACACTATGTACATGTATAAGTGAAGCCACTGCGTGTATGGTTGTATTAGGGTGAAAATTATTGCTGATTCAGAACTTGAGTTTGCAGTAAGTTCTGTTGTGTTCTCCTTACCCTTTCTGTTTCATGGTGCTGGAGAGCAGTTCTTAGAGGTCACAAATACTCCCACACTAGACCAGGTTATCAGCTCGTTACCCATCAGTGTCTGAGCCACTGCAGGAAGGCAGTTGTTAATAGGGGACTTGCCTTGGAGTTTATGGATTAGTTAATGAGAAAAATGTGTTGTGTAAACCTTGTATTCTTTAGAAATAGCATATAGAATGAGGGGAAAATGTTGCTATAAGTTTGAACTCCTATCATGTATTCACTTTTGGCTTAGTATCCTGAGAACAATTTGATTTTTTCACACACAAATAGAATTTTTAGGAGGAATATCTTGATGAGGAGATACTGAAGCTAGAGAGAATATCTTAATTTTGATTTTGTGTTATTTCTAAGGGTCAATAACTTATATAAAAATGTGATTCTGTTTCAAAACTCTTAATTCTCTGCTTTTAGGTTCCTACTATAGTTTTTTCGTAGTAATTTTGTATTGACATTTCTTCCAAACTGTTTTTCTTAGTCAGAATGTAATTGTCCGTAGATGTTAAAGCAAAAAATAGTGTTGTGATGGATGAATTTAATGCTGGTTAAGGTAGTTATTAGTTCAACCCTCAAAGAATTATTAAGTTTTCTTCAACTGTAATTACAAACCATATGGCAACAATTAATTAACGTGAACTTTCTCCTTTACTATTTTGTTGCAAAAATATTGCTGGCAGCTTGCCTCCTTGTTGCCTTGTAAACAAATAGTAAAACAAACTGCTACATCGGTTTTGCAGAATAAATTATAGCAAGTTTATCAGCGTGTTTGCTCTTCTAAAATGGCTGCTAAAAAACAGTGTACATTTATGGCATAAATTATGTGAAATGCCAGTTACAAAAATAATTTCCTTGATTCTGCTTTTCCACTGCTTTCATAAGTTCAAGTGCAAATAGAAAATAGCACTTCACTAAAAAGTTATGAAAAATTACTGCAGTTTTGTATTTTAAGTTGTCTTTAGAGATTTAAAATGTGCATATATTTACGCAAAATCAAGAGTTGAATATATGTATGAAATTTTATGTGTCTCCTTAGATGTTTTGCTGTGACCTTTAGAACTACGTCTGAAAACATTATCTAAAGCACAGTTTTAGAGACTGAGGCTATGTCTTGCAGCTAGTTTTAAGTTTAAATGTGGACTTGATTTGGAAGAGAATTTTTCCCCTGACTACATTAAAGAGTAAGACTTTTTTGGTCAACTTTTTTTACACAAAATACCACCAACTGTGAGTTCAGATTAAAAATCAGTTACTGATTTGAAATATATGAAATCATCTACACACAAGTAGAAATAGATTATAAATGGCAATTACTTTTTTTTATTATCATTTTAGACAAGAACTAATAGCAGAACTGGACCAGGATGAAAAAGACCAGCAAAACACATCCCGTCTGGTACAAGAACATAAAAAGCTGTTAGATGAAAACAAAAGTCTCTCAACATACTATCAGCAATGCAAAAAACAATTAGAGGTCATCAGAAATCAGCAACAGAAACGGCCAGGCACATCATGATTTCCTGGGACCTTTTAAATGAAAAATATGCACAGAAAAGACTGATTTTTTTTTTTATTGTTATTATTATCCCTTATTATGACAGCTCCTGAGTGTTAGCTTCTTGGGTGTGATCTGTACGTGTCTGCTACACTTAACATCATTTAATTTTCTCTTTCCTATGGTGGACATCCAGTTCAACAGGTTAATCGAATAAGGTGAGAAAACAGTGACTTCAATTAACCAACAGCCCTCAGTTGAAAGCAAGAAGAGTGGCTGCTTGCATGCTCCTTGTGTGAAGGCTAGCCTAACAAGTGTTAAGGAGGCTGCTAAACTTAAAGACCTTGTTTTTAGTTTTTGGTGTTACCTCGATAAGAGGAAAAAAAAAAAGAAAAAACAACCAACTTTCCTGTTTAAGAATGGTTTTGTTCCAGTGTCTCATCTCAAACTATTATTATGATGATTGTTTTCAGGACTTAAACAGGTGCCAGGCTGCAGAGGTGATGTTGGCTGACCACAGTAATTCATGATGCATTAGTGATGCCTTTTACCTGTAGACATAGTGTATTTTTTTCCACATGCAGAATGGTAGGCAAACTGATGCCAGCATCCTTGGTTCAGTGCTTGATAGCCCCTGCATTTTGACTAATATGTTTCTTGTAATCTTGCTTTCATAAAATATTTGAAGTAAAAGACTGTATTTTGTTTACTTTCTTGCGGTGAATGACATGCAGTTTCACTTAATTACCGGGCAAAAGTTACGAAGGTGATTCACTGGGCAAAGTTGGTCCCTTGTGTAAAGAGGAAGAATCTGTGGAAGAGAGGAAGAATGTGTGGAAGCATGTTTTAAACCTTTAAAGCTTTTGTCCCTGTAACATCTTGGGATGGAAATTCAGAAAGAAAATTATTACAAAACTTGAAATACTTGCTCCCTTTATGGTTTTCCTCTCTTACTGGTTTTGTTTTGTTTTTCTTACAACTGATTTGCTGAAAAGCATTTACCATAAATGTAAATAAGTTTGTTTTAGATAGGGAGAGAAGGGTTTGGGGAAATGAATTTATTTTAAATAGCAAATTATGAAATGGAGTTGACTGTGCAAATAGCGGAAGCTATTAAGAACATGAGGAAAATGGCTTAGATCTCCATCAGGAGTCTCAGTTATTCTACTCATTTGAACGTAGTTCAAAGGAAGTCCATCACAGAATGCCTGCTGCCTTTGTGACTGAAGAGTTACATTTAGTGAACTCAAGCAGAATATGTAATGCTTAATGTTGTTATTCACCATTATTACATGGGAGAAAATAACTGCTTGTTTTACATTGCAGATTAATTACTTGGATTATGAATTAACTGGTACAAAAATGAGGCACTTCTAAATATAATGATAAATTATTACTTGTGTAACTTCTTGAGGTACCCAGTTGTGGGCAGGGTTTTAATAACACTCCTTTGCAAAAGAAAAGTAGAAAATTGAAGTTGAGCTGTGGAGCCCTCCAGATGAAAGAAAGGTAATCTGAAATTTGCCTTACACTTATTTTAAATGAATAAGAGCCCATGAGCAGAACTTAGAAAAACCTTAAGGGTAAAACCTTCACAGTATTTTCTCTTTTCTTTCCTGCCTACCTGATAAAAACCATTAGTACTGTTGTGCTTATCTGTGAACAGCAAAGATGATGAACAATGTACTAAACAGTGTCATCCTGTCTTGAAAATAAATCTGTTGTTGGCAAACCTTTGGGAGTTAGAAACCCTTCCCTCATTTTATTTAAATAAAGGAAGGGTTATCATTTCCAAAACCTTAGCAGATAATTTCATTAGTTAGCTGAAACTGATATTGGGATCAACTTAAGGGCACACATATTTATAGCAAAATGTAATTGGGAGAGAAAATAACTGTAGTATTAGGAATAGCACAACTTATCCAGAGCATTGCTGTTCGAATGCATCTGTCCATCTACCAAAATGGGGACACTCAGTGATCAGTAGCTTACTTAACATATGCTGAAGTATTAAGTAGAGCATACTGATGCTCAACTTCAGGTGCATGGTTGATAATTACATACACAAAATCATTTACTAGGACAGTTTTTACATTTCAGTGTGTCATAAAACAGATACGCTTAGGGTAAATCCATTTTGTATGTGAAAAGTCACTTATGGCAAGGTTTGAGTAATGAAGGTGAATGCAGTGATAAATTAAGGGTACGTAATACTAAAGTCTGTTCGAGAAGTTGGTTATGACTTTTCAGGATTTACATTATAAAGGGTCTCAGATTATAAAATAAGTGCTGTGCTACCATGCACTGTTGGCTCCATTCAGTAGTTAAATTATATTGCTCTTGTAATTTTCAGAAGGAATTTGAAGTTTGACCTTTTGCCCTCAAATTGTCCGTTTCTTAATTCCACCAAAAATGAAAAAATATTTGCCCAGATTTCTCACTGAAGTTTTCCATGTGGCAAAATTTGTGTATCATTAAAAAAAAAATAAAAAATTTACTAGGGTAAAGAAGGCTTTAACAGCTTAATTTTCAGTGACCTTTGTTGTTTTCATAAGGCTCTTGTTTTAAAGTTGTTTACAAATGTACTTGTATTTTTCTGTTAAAGTATCTGGACTGTTCAGGAACTTTTTTCATGTACTCTTTTGTCCAGTTAAAGCTGTTCCTGTAATAATAGAGGTGAAACATCTAGTTTTGACTGGGCATTGCCTTCTCAGAAAAGGTAACAGGTTTGTTACAGTATGTGTTCTGTAAAATATTGTGTAATGGAAAGTATGCTTCTGTACACTATGCAGTTCTTCCAAAATGCTTTTTTAGGCTTTTTGGTTTATTTTTTCTGATAAGGAGTTGAAGATTGTAATTCAAAACTTGTACATAAAATGATGAATGATTTCATATGATGCAGGAATGAGCAGTGTGGCTCTCTGCTACAGGATTTTATTGCTTTGTCAGGAATTAATTAATAAAAGCTGAGAGCCTTCCACAAACATGTAGTGATGCCCCAACACTTGCTGGGGCATCCATAGTCTCCGACTGAATCCCGCACTGGGTGGAAGATGATCATTTTGCAGTTGTTCCCACTGCCGAAAAAAATTCTTCTGCTATGAGCTCGTCCCTTCCTGTGTGCAGAAGTAGGGTGTAGGATGAATAGTCCTACTCATAAGTGAGTATCAGGATATTTTAAGAATGCCACATCTTCCTTATGGATGTTCGGCAAAGAGATACGTTCTCATCTTCCGTTCTTCAGTTCAGACAAATAAATTCCATTCCCTGGAACTTCTCTATTTTGCTCCTAATGGATTTTAATGCTTGAGAGGTTCCATTGCTGTGCCACAGAGAGACAGTCCCCTTAGCTGTTTCATTGCCTGTGAAGAACACAGAATTGCTCTTCAGATCTGCTCTGAGGTGTTTTGAACAACTCAACTGTTTCAGGTGCCCTGCTTGCGACCTGCAGGGAAGGTTTGAAAGGGTAAGGGAAAAATAAAAGGTGTCTCATACTCAAGCCCTCAGAATACAGATATCCCTGGTGAACTGGTTGAAGAGGAGGATCTTACGAAAGTAAAACCTCTGTGTACATGTATATGCACACATAAACGCAGTTATGTACTTGCACGTTCATACCTACCTGAAAGGAGGTTGTAGCCAGGTGGGGGTTGTCCTCTTCTCCCAGGAAATTAGTCACAGGATAAAAGGACGTAGTCATAAGCTGCCCCGGGAGGTTTAGGTTGGACATGAGGAGGGTTTTCTTCACAGAAGCGGTGATCAGACATTGTAATGGGCTGCCCAGGGATATGGTGGAGTCACTGTCCCTGGAGGTGTTCGAGGAAAGACTGGTTGTGGCGCTCGGTGCCATGGTCTAGTTGAAATGATGGTGCTTGGTCATAGGTTGGACTTGATCTCAGAGGTGTTTTCCAGCCTGATTGATTCTGTGATTCGGTGTAGGTGTGGAGAGATACACATTGAATCAGAATTGATAGGTATCTTTTTCTTTCCAAAATCAGACCTTTCTGTAGTTAACTTTTATTTACTTTAATAATGTCACTAGGTAGGTTATGCTCTACGCCTGTGAAGATCAAGTTCTTCCCTAGAGGCAGATAAATACAGTTGTGTGTATCTGAGAGTGCATCAGTTATTTTCTATGCCCCTATAGCAGTTTTCTGCTTCTTGCAGGGACAATTGAGATCTTCCACTGAACTTGGAGAGATTTGCTACAGATGTTTTAACTTTGAACCTACATCCTGATTCTGGTCACAGAGGGGTAGTACTTAATGAAAGAGCAAAACTAAATTTAGTCCAAATAGTTTAAATTTTTAATTATTTATAAAATACCGTCTTAAAATACTAAGAGCACTACTAATCCTAGGGCTTTAACTTAAACAAGCATTCATTAAAAAATGGTTTTTATTCGTAACTGTGTGCTTTACACTAAGTAGCTAAAAATCTTAGATACCCCAAGGGATACAGCAGGCTTTTGTTTGCATAATTACACAATTTGTTGATACCTGCCTTCTAACTAGGATAAAGGCAGCCCAGCTATTCTCCCACATGGGAACTGTTGCCTTTTAAGGGTGGGTGGAGAGGAGCAGATCATAAAATCATTGAGGTTGGAAAAGATTTCCACAATCATGAGTCCAGCCTTAGACTGAACACCAACCACCCTGTCAACTAATCCATAGCACCAAGTACCACCTCCAGTCGTTTCTTGAACATTTCCAGGCATGGGGACTTCACCCCTACCCCAGGCAGCCTGTTCTAATGCTTAACTACCCTCTGAGTGAAGAAATTCCTCTTGAGATTGTTGCATTATAAGCAGTTTAAAGTATATTCAGCCTTGTGTGAAGGAAGAAGTAGCAAGTGGAAGCACCCCCGCCTCCTTTGCGTGAGACCACAGCTCCTGGCCAAGGTGGGGGGAGAGGCAGGGGATAGTGCAGCCCCAGCTGTGTCTCCCTAGCAGTGTGCAGACTGTGTGTGAGAGTTTTGGCTTCTCTTGGACCTCTTTCCGTCCTTAAGCAGTGAGTGGTCCCTGTAAGAACCAGAGGGTTGTAATCAGTGACACCTGGTCTGGTTGGAGGCTGTCACTAGCTCTGTCTCCCGAGGGTTGATAGGGTTGTGTGTCCAGTTTTAACTTGCTTATCAGTGACTTGGATGAACACTCACATGCGGACTGGTGGAAATGCAAGGGTCTTCCGTCTTCCTGATCATGCTTTTCCATCCCACTGGTATTGAACAGGAGAGGCTATGGAGCAACTGCACATAGGCTGCCCTCCTCTCATACTGAGGCAAAGGACTAAGAAGTGACTTGCATTCCTGTAACCTGTGCGCTCAGCATATGGGATGGAACAAAATCTTAGTTTATAGCAGAAAATTAGAAAAAAACATCCTAGTTGTAGGCAGATTGAAGATCATATGATTTCTATATGATCTCTGCCCAGAGAGTGGCGAGGCACTGGAGCAGATTGCCCAGAAAAGTTGTGGATGCCCCATCTCTGGGAGTGTTCAAGACCAGGTTGGATGGAGCTCTGAGTAACCTGCTCTTAGAACTAGATGGTCTTTAAGGTCCCTTCCAACCTGAACCATTCTCTGTTGAGGTGGATGTGCCTAAGAACTCTATTTAGATCTGTTTCTCTCCTTTTTCATGAGGAGTAGCAATGTGGACCTCACATGTTGGGGCATCTGCAAAACCACCATGACTGTCCTGGTAGCTCCTGCCGTTTGAAAAGGGGGGTGGCCAAAAATGTGCTTAAGAAAAGGAGACCCCTTTATGCGGCTTTGCTGGTGTCTGTACAGTAGATGTTTAAGACTTCTCAGAATCCTTTCCAAAAAACAGGCAAAGTTATGATGATTAGGCTGTAAGAGAGAATAAATCATCGTATCATCTGGGGATATCCATATTTGTGAAACCAGTGCTGTGGAAGTATTCCCATGAGCATCTTTGTTCTCCAGGGTCCGACAGGAGCCTGCCTGTGCCTGTCACTAAAGGACTCCTCAAGCAGATGTCTCCAAAAAGTTAAACCTGCTACGTGCAAATCAGATTCTTAATAAAGTTTCTTACATCATCATCATTAGCAATGTGGGTAGGGCATAGCCAGGAATTGTTCATGAGGTAGGAGGTGAAGCTAATTTAGCTTGTCCTCTGAGGGCTGCCTGGGGTCTGCGGGGCTGCCAAGCCCAAACTGCTTCTGTCAGTAAAGTGCTCAGATACGACCTCAGAGACGGTGCAAGGAGCCATTTTGGTCAGTGCAGCTGTGCTTTGCATCAGAGCACGGTGCTGTGGCTGAGTGTGAGCAGGGCTGCTTTTCATTAAGGACCTTTAACCACCACTCCGGGTGTCCTTGAGTGCTGGCACACGCCAAAGCTCCAGTGAAGTGTGAGATTTAGGGTGATAATTTTATGCTTATCAAAAACCCTAGGTCGCAAGAGATGGCTGGGGAGGGATTTGCTTTGGGGAATTAAAAAAGCAAACAAAACAAAATGTGCGTGAGGGTCATTAAATGTACTGTATCCCGCATCTCTGGATCCAGGGAAGACACCAGAAGTTGTGGGACATCATACCAAAGGAACCATGTGGTGAAAAAAGTGGTGTGGTGAAGGCTTTTTTGGTTGCTTCCCTGACTGCTCTGAGTTCTCAGACCTGAAAGGAAAAAGAGGAAAAAGCCTTACCAACACAGCTGGGTAGCTGAATGTGGCCAGTTTATTGATAATTTTGCATATTATGCTATGCCTCCCCAGGTCAAACTGCATTTTCAATCTCTGCTGCTTTAATTCAAAGGGTTTAGGACCTTTTAGGCTTTTTTGCCTCTCTGTTGGTTTGTCTGAGACTGTTAACGCTCCCAGCAAACCATGAGACCCTTTCACTGTCAGAACTATAGACAGTATTGGACTCTTTAACAAACATCAGGCTCCCAAGACAGTACAGTGCTTGATCACTAACAGCACATGCAGGTGTAGGAAGAGGATATGTTCTTGCCCATTTCCCAGGAAAGTGTCACTAAAATCACAGCAGCAGCTGCGATGACCAAGTTTCTTACAAATGTTTTACAGGGATAAGTTGCTTAAGGCTTCTTCATTTTTATTGACTTCTTGCACCACAAGACAGTGTTTCTCGTAATTACTTATCTCCCCTCCCCCAAAGAAAACATATTAGAATCAATGGAAAGGTAATATATAAATTAATGTTTAAGAAATATGAGGCTTAGAACACTTGTTTAAACAAAAGAGCTGTCCTACTGGCAGTGTAATATATATTATCAGTAGTAGCCCTCTGTCAACCAGTGCTGCTAGGTCCCAAGAGCCCTGTTTGCTTGCAGGATGAATGAGCTGAATGTTTTTAAAAGTGCTTAAAAGAAGTTTAAAAGTGCTGACTGATTATGTTCTGGTTCAGTGTCCCTCCTGCTGTGTAATGGACAAGTGTGCAGTAGCTCTAAAATGTGCCTTAAATACAGAAGCATTCAGCCGAGGCATTTATTCATCTGTATTCAAGCCGCCACAGCAGCACACTACATTGTGAAGTTTCTGCAAGATCATCACAACAGATTTCTCAAATCTCAATGCTATTGACTCCATCATCTGTGTTCCACCCTGAGCACGTCAAGAGAAGAAAAGTGGCTGTCTCCTCAAGCCAGTCAAAAATTTAATACAGCATCAGTGTTATTGCAGTCAGTTGCATAAAATATTGCTGTACAGTACAGCAATGAATTGCAGGGAATGCTGTTCTCTTATTAACTTGGCATAAATTCAAGTACCTTAAGAATCAGATGATGAACACAAGCACTTTGAGCCCTCCTGAACATTTATGATTCAGTGGCTGGTATTTGCTTGGACTGATGTTCCCCATGGTGTCAGCTCAGATCTTATGGTTGTTGTGTGAGTGATGATAACACACTGATGCCGGCTCCCCTTTCTTTCAGGCTCAGCAGAGTTCAAAACTTTTCAACTTGACTTGAAGTAAGCTGTGACTCTGGGGATCTATTTTGTTTTGCTCTGAGAAAATAAGGGAAAGAAAACTACACTTTATTTACAAGAGCTGAGTGTGCTAGCCAGGGTTGGAAAGCCTACCTGAATGTATCAGAGCTGCAGTGAGTGGAAGATATTCCTGTTGCTGTGAGCTTGAAGATACACAGCCTCCTCCATAACAAGGATCAGGGTTGTAGAGGGAAGGTGCTGTCTCATGTGCCAACCATTTTCTCAGAGCTCAGCCTTGGAGCACGTAGCTGGAGGGGTCATAGAAGTATTCACAAAGACACTTTCTCCCACTTGCTTCACAGGCAAGGGAGAGATGTGTTCCTCCACAGTAATTCAAGCCCTGAGCCTAATTCGTGGTCATGAAGTGAATGATGTAGAACATAAATCTCTCTGCCTCACAAGTCAGACTACACAAGTGGATATGGGAGAGATAACTCTCAGATGTCTAACATTTGTGAATACCACAAGAACTCCCCACTTGGCAGCATCTGCCAATGAGAAAAATCAGAGACTATAGCTACACTCATTCTGACTTTCTGTTGTATTTCTGCTGCTGAACTTTCTTTGAACCTTGAAATCATTTAATAGCCAAATACATAATTAACCAGCTCTTTTCACAGTATGAGTGCATAGCATAACTTGCCCTGTTATTTGGACATCTAATGGCTGATGTTTGATGTATAATAGCCAGTTTTATCTAATTACCCCTAGAATTAGTGGTATCAAGAGCAGCACAGGCCATGTGTACCCTTGGTGTGTCTGCAGGCAGGCTGCAGGAGGACCTGTGACACAAGGAGAAGTCTCATAGTCACCACAACTCTTCACCTTGAAGAGCAGCAGAGGTATTAACTCATGGCAGTGATTTTGCAAGGTTTATGTCTACAATCTAGGCTAACATTGCTAATTCGCTGTGTTTGCCACTCAACAGACAAATTAATGGTGTGAGTCACTGTCAACTCCCACTAAATAAACCAGTGAACAACAGATGAAAGGCTCTGTATCCAAGTTGTTTTCATTAATTGCACTGTGGGACAAGGGTAGATTTAATTTCAAGGACAGGAATATTAACCTCAATTCCTTTTCCTTAATTGAGTGTGGAGAAACAAGAAGCGTAAGCAAGGGAAGCAGAGAACAAGGACATGGGTCATTAGCACTGTCATCTGGTCTCCCAGGCAGCAGCGCCTTGTAAAAAATGTCATTGCAGCAACCAGGAGGCAACAGCTTGTTTGGCAAGATGTGCAGAGCATAAGTAAAAAGAATTTACAGTGATTGAATTTTCACCAGTATTTAGATGCACAAGACTCGGCACAAGCTTACAACAATAAACCAGTAACTGGAGCCCATCTTGCATCATAGGGTAAAAACACCAGCAAAATACTGCAGAACCATCTCCCTGGGTGATGCTGGCCCCATGGGAAGCCTGTAAGGGGACAAAGATGTGGCAATTAGGCCTACTTTTGTTACTGATATATAACACTTGCAGAGCGGTTCTCACCTGAAGGCTTCAAATAACCTTCCAAAAAAAAAGATTACAGGACAATAGAGGTCCAATGGAGCACAGCTGACCTGTCATTCCAATAATGTGGGCTCCAGTGATTCTGTCCCTGATTAAGTATTAGTTAAGCAGTACAATTCAGAAGAGGTGTCTTGGATCTAGCCAAGCTAGATCCAGGAAGCACCCTTTTATTTAGCAAGGATTGGGTCCTTTTTTTGATTACTTTTAACTGGTGTTTGTAGCTAAGTTGGTTAAACTGATGCAAATGGAAATAAACCAATTACAAACCAGATCAACTGGTGGTTGTGAAAGTGGGATAGCAAAGAATTAATAGGTAGATCTTTTGGATATGCATAGCAGGCTGATGTGGGAGAATCTTAACATGAGAGAATGTGTCTCCTACATATAAAAAACTTTAATAAATGACCATGAATTTTAGGCTTGCCACAAACTAGCTGACTGTGCCTAATCTTGTTCAGGATCATAACTGTTAATGACATAAAAAAACCTAAGAGACAACTTTCTGGTAATGCTCTAAAGAACTTTATAGTTCAAGGAGAGAGTAAAATACTTGAAACAAAACACATTGTTACTTTTTAAAAATTCTGCAGAATAATTTAAAAATTATGGTATCATTTTTTAATTGATGTAAGAGGTTAACAGAGATCTATTTATGTTATACACTTCATGATCCTTGGTTGGTACAAGTGACTGTGCTTAATTACATTTAAATGCTGTGCAGTTAGAAAAGAATGTGCCTAAAGCTGTATCTCCACATGCAGTGCTCATAAGAAGAAAGAATTTCTCACCAAGCTCAAATTCTTTCTTCTCTGCTAGTTAGAACCCAGGAAATATAAGATCATCTTCCTTTTATGAATCTAGCAGTGATTGCAAAGCTGTAAATAAAAATGTATTAATTTCTCATAACGTCGGTGAGAGAGCAAACAAAAATTAAATAAATGCGTGTTTCATTTATATCTGCAGGAAACCTTTAGGGCTCTACAAAATAGCAAACTGTGCAAGTCTCTTGACTTAGCTCAGTTACTCTTGGCTCCCTGGAGGCCCATCATTTTCAAAGAACTGTGGCCTACTTGGCTTGAAAAACCAGAACAAACTCTATTTATTTACTTCAAAAAAAAAAATTAATGCCAGAGTTTCTTGCAATGATCCAGAGAACAGCTGAATTCAGTAGGGTACAGCCAGAAGCCAGCACACTGGAGAATGGCACTGTGCTGTGTTTACTCTCACTGTACCATGGCTGGGTTAGTGAAGATCTGATTTGTCATCTCTTACTGGGTGAGTCACCTTTTTTAGTCTTGTAGAAATTTCTATACATGCTTAGCTTGGGGTGCTGTTACCCCCTGCCTCGGGGCTCCTGCTGAGCCCTGGCCAGAAAGCCAGCCAAGGCCAATGCCTGTCCTGGATTGTGCCCACGATGTGCGCCACCAACACCCTAAATTATAGTTGAAATGACCAGTCAACTTTTTAATGATCAGTGTCTACTTCATGCTCAGCTCAGGTTTCTTTTTCCCATATTCTTCATTGCTGAAGTTTAGCCGAGTACAGAGGACTTAGCGCTGTCATCCTCTGCTTGTAGTCTCTGCTGTAAGACTGGATATGTGCACACATGGGTTTTAAACTACCTAATTATTGACCTTATTTGTCAATATATAGAAATAAATATATGATACACACACATTAGCCTCTAAATTCAAGCAAAGTGAAAAAGAAAAATGTGCTATTTCTTTTGTCATTGAGCATGCTAGTGGACAAAAGCAACATTTTTTCACTATGTAAGTGGTCGTAAGTACAAGTAGTTTTTCTGCAAGATTTCTCAGTGTCAGCTTTACAGTAGCCAAGGCACAGCATTTACGCTGTATCTGCAAGAAACTGCAATAAATTTGGAAAAATTAATTAAACAATACTGAGACTGCCAAGCAGGGGCTAAATTACGTCATGCTATAGCCTGGGTTTCCTGGAGGTGACAGACTTCTGCTGAAGGAGGGCTGAGCATCAGGAGAAAATCTCTTTTTTTTTTTTATAGCTGCATTGCTCAAAGGCCTTCAAACCTCAATGGCTCTGCTCTGTAACTGGATGAGACCCTGAAGAGTGACCCGGCAGCAGAAAAATGGTGCCAAATAACCCTCATAATATCTTTTGTGCAAGGCAATTTTTCCCTTGCATTAATATGTCAGAGCACTGAGGACTTCATACTTACTAAGACTTTTTGTCTTGAAATTTCCCACAGAGCAGTGAATTTTGTACTGCTACAAGCTGTGATTATGCAAAAATGTGGCCTTTTTTTTTTTTCCCTTACCCAAAGAGGAATATCGCTGCTTTTGAAGAAGCAGCTTTTCTCTGCAGAGAAAATCCGGCAGGCCTGGTAACTTAAAAATTTGATTGCCAATGAGCAAGTCTTCAGTTGTGTGTACATTTCATTTCAACACAATGGCCTGGTAACCTTCATGACCTAATTAAAATGCACTAAGTAGTCAGCTGGTGGTGCTGAAAGCTGTTTTACAGCCTGGAAATGGGAATTGCAGTGGTTTCCTCCTTATGGTCCGGAATTGTTGTGAAGGGACATCACATGGAGCCTATTCAACACACAAAGCCTCTCTAATGGGTGCAAAATGATTTTGGGGTTTTTTTGTGTCTGAAATCAGACACTGTTTTAGTAATGTAAGAGAAAGAAAATGTACTCTTGAGTAGAGGCTGGGCTTTACAGCTACTACAAAGAGCCTACTTAAAATCTAGGCTGACCTTGATTGCAGCTGGGCAGGCTGGGACTCAAGAAAGGAAGTAGGATTATAGCAGTTAAGAAGAAGTAATCTGAGAAGTATCTGAAATTGATCTTTATTTATTGTAATAAACACCTTGGGGGTCACTTTTGCTTTAAAATTTTCCTCATTAAAAAAAAAACACCAAAAAAATTAAAAAAAAATAAAAAAAAGCCAACAAAAACAACAACAGCAACAACAACAAAAACAAACACAGCACAGTGCCTAGGTCATCTGGATTACTTACTAGAGTAGCCTTTGAAAAGACCAAAGGATGCTTGCAGTATTTACAGCAGCCACCAAAGAGCAGGTGCTCCATTGTAAGCCCTACAGTAAGCCTCATACCCATAGTGGAATCTAACCTTTAACCCTGAGGGAGTTCAAAAAATGCTTGTTGGAGTCCAACTCCTGTTTCAGCAGTGAGCAGGGTGCTATGGAAGGCAGAAGTGTGGCATTTGCACCACTCTCGTCCTACTACCTGTCATAAAAAACACAGATGAATCACCAGGAGGTGAGATATCTCTGCATTTATGCATATGATCCCTTTGACTTTTTGCAGCAGTGCAACCTTGCTAAACTTACCTGAGTATGACAGAGAGGGAAATGAGGTATGTTTTTACATTTCTTTCTGCCAAACGAGCACATAGTCTCACAGTCACCTATGGAAACTGAAAGAGTGGAAAAGTGATTTTTCCTATTCTCGTTGCAATTTAAAGAAAGTATATGGAAACTATTTTGGTTGAACAGCAATCTGTATCTTATTTAAAATTAAAATTTTCTATTGAATAAATTTCCACTTACTCTAGCAGAGCTCTGGTGATTTACATCAGTTAAGAGTCAGCTCATCATTTCCTTTAAAGCTACTTATAACATTCTGTGGTTATGAGCACTCTAAAGAGCATTTAAACTGCGTTTTTAAAGAGGAGAAACCCTCAACAAGCTTTCTCTTGCAAATTCAAGTTTGAAGTGATATTTCACGGTGAAAACATGGTTAATTTTCCTCTTCCAGAGATTTTAATGAGGTTTAGGGCTATTTTAGATATAGTAATCTATTGAATAACCTGGAAATGTTTCATCCTGTTGGTCTCTGTGTCAATATTTGTACTTTATATTATGTTTTAGTAAAAATTATTTTCACAAGCCATTTTATTTAAACTCAGCATGTTAAACATAGGCTTCCTGGAGCTCTGATGTGCTGTCAATTATTTAATAAGCATGGAGTTTACAATTTAGCTAAAGGTTATCACCTATAATAGATACATCTGCTTGTGTTTTCCTGAGAGCCGTGCATTTTGACCTTTTAGCTATACAGAAGACTAAACTGATTCTGTGTCTGCACAAACTATGATGACACTGTGGTTTTACTCTAGATTTTGTACTGCTTGCTCTACATGATCTAGAATTAAAAAAAACACATAGTTTCAACAGGTTTATGCCAGAAAATAAGTACAAACACCATTGTACTCTCTTGAACGCTGTCATTGTGACGTAAAGCTTTATATTAAAACCAATTTTGCGCACTGTCAGACTGCAACACTGCAACAATACACTCCCAAGGACAGTGCTCCTTTCAGAACTATTTAACTTTTCTTTCAAATGAGACCATTTGTAGTGAGATAACACTTTCTCAAAGAGCCAGGTAACTTAGGGATCTGAGCTCCATGCTCAGGGAGAGCGTTTGAAAACTCGGTTTCACTGAAGTCAGTGGGACTTGCTTTCCTGAAAGATCAAGTTGTTTTTGAAGATGCGTGCTTGTTGGCAAAATCATTTTTATCTGAAATCTAGTTGGACATATAGTCCTATTAAAAAAAAAAAAAACAAACAAAATCGGGTCTTTTGGCATATACATCAGCAAGGCCGGGGCCACTTCACTTTTGCTTCTTCTGTGGTCATTGGCACTCCTAAAATTGAAGCCCCTGTACTTGGGGTGACACAGACCACAGAAAATTGGCACCTAACTTTCCAGGTACAAGAGTGGACATTGCTGAAGAGCAATTCATGACATAAGGAGGAACCTCCCCATCAGGAAGGAAATTTCCTGGGCTGATGCTGACGGCTGTGGTATTTTGGAGTTAGGTTTTGGATGTGATTAGGTTAGATGTTGTCGTTACTCCTAAAGGAAGATGTAGCTGAAGCTTTTTGGGAGAACTCTCTTTATTCCTTCCATGAATCTATACTGAAGCAGGCAGGAAACATTAGGCAATCCATTATTTTTAAAGAAAGATTGTTTAAACCAGAATGCCTGGAAGCACCTTAACTCTAGGCAACTGGAAGTCATTTTCTAAAACCTCTTATTCAGTAAGAATCATTTAATTCTTTGAAATGTAGGCCATTTTCAAGTAATTTTCTACAACAAATGGGACCAGCTCAATCTGTTCTTCACATTTTAGTAATTTAAAAGGACATAACTGAATTTTATTTTAATGGTAATTGCAAACTCATGCAGAAAATGTAAATGCACACTTCCCGATTAGCTTGCAGCATAAACCGTGGCTTCTATTAATGTATCCCAATTTGTAATTCTTTGCACAGTATGAGATTTGAAAGCTGTGATTAAAATTAATTAGGTTAAGTAAAGTTTATCCCCCCTGAGCACTGCTATTTGAAGAAAGAAATAGTAAAATACTAGCTACATCTGGCACCACAGGAGGCTGAAGCATCACGAGGCATGGCAACATTGCTTTTTCAGAAGAGTTGCATGCTGCTTTTTTGGCAAACCTTAAGCACCATGTATTCTCTTCTGAAAGCTAATTTGGAGCTGTTAAGTTACGCTTTGCCTCTTGTAAATGCTCTGGAGCTACAGCATCTGTATGAGCATCTGACAAACCAATCTTTGTTATACAGTGAACAACACTAATTTACAAGTAGCACCATCCCTACCTAGCTAAGCATTAGAGAGCTGCCCCACTGCCATGGGAAACAAGTCTCCCAAGTTCAGCAGGCAATAGAAATGTTGTCTTCAGGGAGCTCCCAAGGTTTCTGCTTGCTAGTGTATTTGGTTGTTATTGGATGGGTTTTGGCCAAATTCTTTTTAAAGGATTTTTTTCCAAAGAAGGAGTCTTTTGGATAAAAAGGAGCAGAAATGCTGGGAACACTGAGCTTGCTAGGATGGAAAGACCGTTTTGACAGAAAAGGCAGTCATACTGTGATCTTCCCTTTCTGGCCCAGAGACATGACACTCACTGTTTGAAATACTGTGTAACTTTTCTCTGTGCTGCATTTTACGTGGTCTTGATTTCTGTCACTCCAGATGTGGCAGCCAATACCTCAAAATCTGGTCTTCTGCCATTCTCTGTTCCTTCAGAACAACACATCAGCTAATGAGCAATTCATCAGGTGAAGTCTTTTGCAATCAGCATCTGTCACAGCCAAACTCCTCTTTTAGTTACTGGGTGCTGAATATGCTTGACCTAATAACCAGGTTTGTGCTAGAAGCAGGAAGGTATTTTTGGAGACTGATGCCATTGGTGACTCAAGATGAAGACTTCATTCCTTTCTGATGAAGACAGGCTGTTCCCATCAGGGAAAGGTAAGGGCACTGTGCCAGGGAATAGCTCCTGAAAATGTCTTACCCTGCCAGTCAGTTCTCCCTTTGCCTTCTCTTCTTGATGGATCTCATCAGAAACTGTACCAGTGGAGCCCTTGCAGATCCTGTGAGCCTGCTCCCATGCCTCTGTTTGTGTGTTTACCAGGATGCAGCTGAGAAATTCAGTCAGATGCAAGAGTGAGGAATGATAGGAGCTGTAGTCTGGGCAGGGAGAACGAAGCATCCCTGCAGAGGGTAAAACACAACGAGCTTGGCCCATTGCACCCGCCAGGCACTCCAGCAGAGAGCAGAGGGGCATGTTGACACAGGGATGTCTCCCAAGCTAAACCAGTTCAAAAACGGATGAAAAGTTTAGAGGAATTTAAAAAAAAAAATTGAAATCTGAGAGACATTCCAAGTGAGCAGTGAAGTCTGAGAGGAAGAGTTCACGTAACTGTCTCTGACTCTGCTATGGCATCTGATTAGGAAAGAAATGTAAATTAATTTTGCTATTCTTACACTTCCTCTAGTCCAGTTTAACAAGCACAGCTATACGTGAGTTGTGGTGCCTTTCTCACCCAAACAGCTGCACTCTCTTGCATATTTCGTTGCCTGAAGTCAGGCACTGTGCAGAAAACTCAGTGCCAGTGGAAGTGTAAGACCAAGCTACCACGTGTGATGGAGGAGCCTGGGACCCAAGGAAAAATCGCTTGTTTCTTTGATGTGAGAGTTGAAAAAGAAGAAATGGGATATCCCATTAAAATCATTACACTGCCTCCCTGACAGGAATTTCTGAACAAGAATTTCTTACTCTCTGTGGTCCTTCTGTGTTAGAGGGAAAGATCAGAGAATATACAGACATGTAACCCTTTAGCTATGCAGCTGCCCGAGATGGTAAAAGCACTGCCACTGGGGTAGTAAACAAAAGGGATGGAAAAAAAGGACAACTTTGCAGGACTGCATAAAGCCGCAGGCTCCACAGGCGATTCATGGTTTCCCAGGCTCAGGAGGAAGTTCTGCAATCCCCAGGTCTACCATCCTTTCAACTCAGGCCAAAAAGTTACACCCAGTAATTGCAGGCCTGTAATTTACCTGAGCTGCTGCTGTGTGCTTTAGCAAAATGGCAGGGAGAATGAAGGGAGTATTGTTAGGCTTGGCACAGCAGTAACTCTGTACTGAGGAAATGTCAAGAAGCTACAAGGCCCAGCAGATGGGGTGCGGTGACGAGGCAGCACAGGAAGGCTGTAGCTGGCCGGGGTCTGCCACACCCCATTTGAAGGATGTCCATCCCATAGGGCACTGAGGGTCTTTTGTACCCTCCCGTCCTTGGGGCTGCTGTCGCAGGAACAGGGCAGGTCTGAGTCTGGCATTCAATCAACAGCAAGGAAGAGACTGTACGTAAACCAGAAGCCACTTAACTTGCCACATACAAAGATCTACTTGCATTTTTTAATCCCGCTCCTTCCAGCTGTCTCTTTATCCTCTGTCAGCTCTCTCCTCGGCACAGCATTGACACCATGACCACTCTCCTTTTCTTGCCCTGCTGTGCTCCTCGCCCCCACTGCAGCTAACACAAGCCAAGCAGCTTGGGTTTGCTTGTTTGTTGAAGGAGTCTGAGAGCAGGGGGAGGAAGAGACATGGTAATTACAGAAAAAAGGAAACAAATAGGACACGATAGCTGGCAGTACTAGCAGCACACAGGTAAGTGGGAGTGGGAGCAATTCATAATGATGGATAATAACAAAGGGAGAAGCATTGCATTTACGTGGGGCTTCTACAGCTGTGAAACATTCAATACAAATGCAAAAAGTAAAAGCCAGCCAGCATGGCAAGAGGGATGACCACTTCCCAGCACTAATTCACTCATTAATTTTGGGGAGTGTGAGAATGGCTAGTCTCCCAGCCCTTCCAGCCTGTCTTTGATGAACGCTTCGAGAAAGAGGGCACAGATGATGAGATCTTACTGCTGGCAAAGTGTCCTGGGCTTGCAAGAGCAGCTTATGCTTCCCTTGAGCTGGAGTTTGCAACATAAATCATCATGTTTCATGAACCTTTGTAGCTGCTGAAATACAAAATGAAACCAACTGCAAAACATCTTGAAAGCTGAAATCTTCCTCTGACAACACTTACTCTAGAGGGCTCCCTTTTGCCATGTACCTAAGGAAGACACGATGTCGTCAAGAATTACATAGGAAGGATTTGTGAGATTAATTTTCTTATTACTGCTTCATGCAATATTGTTTCAACAATTATATATTTACAGAGGCTTGCTCAACCTATTTCATCTAAGCTTCCTTTCCTTCTCTGTAGAGATGACAACAATCTGGTGGGTCACTTTGCAATCAATATTTATCAAGTTAGGAGTCATTAGGACAAGTCTGGCCGCTTGCTCTCTGAGTTTGGAACAACTAGTCCATTCTACCCACAGCTCACGCAAGGGAACTTGGTGTGGGCTGACCAGGCTCCTGGAAAGTCGTTTTGCTGACTGCTGAAGCGGAAAACAGGCAGTGGTGGAACTGGGGTAGGATTACCGGCAGAAGTACAGAGAAGATATGAGAGAATCTCTGCCTCGCAGCTTCTGACAGGAGATTGTTTTTGTTAGAGGTGGGTTTCCAATGAGAAGTATCTCTCCATGCACTCCTGGAGCAGCGCTGGCTTTACAAAGCTGGTTCATGAGTTGCTGGGGTGACTACTAACCTGCTGCCTTGTCCAGTGCTCTCATATTGCAGCTTTTGCTGTGAGCACTGTGCTTTAAAATTAGTTTCAGGGTCGGGGCAGGGCTGTTGGTTTGTTGGGATTTTTTGCTTTATGCCTGAATGGTGCATTTTGGAGAAAAGATGATCCTCCAAATGAGAGATATGAAGAAAGGAAGTGATGAGCTGCCATAAGGTAGCAGTATAAACTCTCACTGACCTGAATGATGTCATAGTCCCAAAGTGCTGGATTAGTGAGGTTTTCTCTGCACATCGGACTTTGCATAAGGAGAGGTTAATATGTTTCTGCTGGCCTGGCAAAAATTCATAACAAATCTGCAATTCTGCTTCAAAGATCACCATAAACAATTCAGTGCTCTCGTTAGTGTCTACACCCTGCGAATGTTTAAACCACAAGAAACCACAAACCACAAGAAACCTGCAAACTGAATAAACAGCTGCTGCTCCAAACTCCAAATCAAATTTACAATATTCTGCTAATAGCCAGGAAGTTGCACTGCAAAAGAGATTTCATATTGCCAATATCTATGTCACAATTAAACTATAGCTGAGCTTTTAGGTGTTTAAATTAATTCATGCTAATATACTCAAGAAAATTATTGCTTCCATTAACAAAAAAGGAACCTCTAAAATGTCAAAAGATAAAGTGGTACAGGATGTGGATGTATTAACATCCAAGGAAAATGGGACTCATTAGCTACAATATTTCATACATTACAGTATAAGGTATGCACATAAGAAAAAACTCCCTTGGGCTTTTGCAGCACATGAGCTTTCTAGGTCTTCCCTTGTGTTGTTGCCTGAATTGTTTTAACACAGCAGTTCTGTGTATAATTCTGTCTGTCCATACACTGAAGAAAACCTCCCCCTTAACTGCTCTTGTCCTTGAACTTGCTTGTGTTACTGCAGCCAGGGCAAGCAAAGAGGAACAGCCATCAAGGGGATATCCACATTCTGCAAGTGGCTGGTGGGGGATGCACGTCAGAAGCAGAGCAGGTATAAGATGATCCTCCTCTCAGGTCACTGTTACCTGGGGCTTGGGAATCTCTGAAGAAAGAATGAAGGGTCTGAAGCTCCTTGGTGGGTCTTTCTGACTTGAGTTCTTCTCAGTGCTTCCTTAAATCTGTTACATCTTTTCAATAGGCGTGTCAGAGAAGTGCAGGTGTCATGAGAGGTGCCCAGCCACGCCAGTACAGCCCTTGCTTGCTGAGAGGAAAGGAGCAGAGAGCTGTTCAGGGAGGAATCGTGTCATCTTCTGGCTGATGAGTGAGTCATTCTTCATAACAGCTTTGATCATGCTGATTACAGCTACCTTAGTAAATAAAATGGGCCTGAGACTGCTTTCCGAGTCTGACACCCATCCACTCACACCACACAGGTAACCCTGTCCAGCTGTTGCAGCCTTTTAGGAGTATTCCTGGAGTTTGCCTCAGAACTGAGGAGAGAGTGCTTGTGTGTCAAGACCTTTCTAATTAACCATACAGACCGTGACATGACATTGCTAAGGCCCTGTCCCTGGACCTCTTGAGATTTGTAGCAGAAGCATGGCTGTTGTGTCTGACCTTCACAGGAAAAGAGGTTGTAATCCCCCAAATACCTCTGTTATGTTAGTCAAAACTGTGCTTGTGTAAAGGAGAGAGTGGGTCAAAAGAAGAGATGGTAGGTCACAGCAGAGCTCTCTGGTTTTCCTAGCAAAACCTGCAGAGCTCTGCAGGAAGAGACAGCAAGGATTGCAGGAGGGGAAGAGATAAGCATGGGCCGAAGCAGAAGCTGAAATTCCTGGTGCAGGGCTCAGTGAAGGTGGAGAGACCAGCTAGTGAATTAAACAGAAGAGGAGCCTGCACTGGGAAAACTGGGAAAACTAACATCACCCTAATATTTCTATCACTGATGTCTACAGCACTGGAAAGAGAAAAACACAGCTGGGGAGCAAGTCAAGAGAGTAAAGAAATGAACAACTGGTGTTGCAAATCTTTCCTGGCCCTACCCTCTCAGCAGAGCAGAGCTCCATAAGCACAATAGCCACTAGATGCCACTATAAGCATGGCTTTATATTTAGAAATAAGATTATTAAAAAAAAAAAAAAAAAAAAAAAAAAAAAAAAAACAGAACAAAGTGAACTGTCAAGGTTTGCTAATTTGGCAACAGTCCTTGCAGTTCTACTGCATTTCCTTTGTACAGGCCAGCCTTGCTTTAGAATTGTCTTTTTCCTGGGCAAACTTTCGCTTACCTGTCTCCATCATGATCATCATCCTGACATACAACATACAAAAATGTACTTCTTTGTAAATGTGAGTATGTCTTTGTGTTTTGCCTTTCCTGGGCCATCCTCCTCAGGAAGCAGAAATTACTTTTGGCATTCTCTCATGCGTCTTTCAAAAGCACTTCTCTTCCCTCCGTATTCACGTGTCACCTCGGGCAGGGAAGCGTGTTGCAATATCAGCAATGGTGATGCGTAGCATCGTCAGCCACGTGCTCCTGTGCACACTGACCCCATTTCCTACTCGGCAGAGAAGGACTGTGGCTTAATCTGCTCTCACCCTTACCACCCAAAGCAGCTTTGCTCGTTGCAAAATTGGGAATGGCCCAGGATCCTTTAGGTGAAGGAATCTGTACGCTCTGAACAGCAGCACATCTCTGGAAAGTGCTGAGGGAGGGGTGGGATATACAGGCACCATGCCAAGACCCTATCATATCCCAGCAATTCTGCAGTGCTGTAGGAGAGGAACAGCCCTATCCCAGGGTTCAGGTGTTCCTTTCTCCCCAAAAAAGGACTTTTCTGCACCCCATGCTACCAAGGCACCATCCACATGCCCTCTCCAGGCTTCAGCAGCTTCTCACCCACCTCAGAGGCCAGATGCTCTCCCTCAGCCCCAGAGTGCTGAGCAGTCATATCCGATGCTGCCACAAGCAGAACACATACACAGTGTTTTATTAACCTCCTTCCTCCGTCATCTCACCCAGAGAGTCAGTGAAAATAACACTGGTTGTGAAGGAGAAAGCCTTACCCTCACCCACACATGACTCAACCCAAAACCCCGAAGCAGCAGTCAGTGTGCTAATGTGCAGTGTGGCTCAGCCAGCTTGGCATGTGCATATAGGGGTCACGGCTGTCATGGGCCAAGCTACCAATGAAAATGACCCTGAGGAAGGTAGGATTTTCTTGCTAGCTGCAAGTGTTGCAAGCTGGGATCCGAAAATTAAGCAAGGATTTCTCAGATTCAATTAGCCATCTAAGGGACATCTGTTTTAAGATGAGATGAACCTCATCATAGATGTGGAGGTATCCACCATAATATGTGGAGAAATGAATGTAGATCTAAGGAAAAATGCTTCTTTTTCTAATTCTATCACAATTTCAGATTTCACTATTTACTACTGAAAAGCCAAATGGAAATTCATGCTACTCACTGAAAATCCACGTAAGGTTTTAGAGCTGCTTCTGAAACGTGGATAGGACTATCACCCACCTTGGTCAGGAACTGGTGGTAAATACTAAAGATTTTGGTGGGTTTTCCCACTCAATAACTACTTCATTTGAAAACAAAGGAGGTCTGTGGGATCTAAGAGGAAATGTACCATCCTTACTGGTGTTGTACCTCCATTTTTTGCCATGTTAGAGTTAACATAACATGGTTTTCTTCTGATAATCTTCCAGTTATTTTTAAAAAGGAAAGAAAAGTCTTAAAAATGAGACACAAAGTTTTCTATTTTTACCTGCACAATTGAATACTCTAAATCCAGAGCTTTTTCACAACCAAAGGACATTAATAAAAACTGACAAATTCAGAAATGGATAGGGAGAACATTGCTGGGCAGACAGACAAAAAAATGAGAAAAAATATCAATTCTCATGTGAGCCCTCCTCCTTGGGGTGGTTGCACATACCAGTGATCCTCATCGCATTGGCAGTAGGGTTGGTTGCCTGCTTTACCCTCTAGAGATGTGCTAGCAAAAATTCCCAAACCTTCCTATTTGCAAATGCTTCTAAGTGGAGCAACTACCTCTATTAAAGCAATGAAAACTAAGTTTCTTTTCCATGCACTCCTGGGATACTCTCTATTTTGGCTCATATTCAGGAAGGCAATTAAATATGTGCTAACTCTATGCTCATGAATAGTCACATTGAAATTTAAGGAATTACACATGCCTAAGTGCTTTCTTGAATGAAGCCCAAAGTTTGTATTCCAAAGAGAGCTAGAAACACTGTGGCTGAAAGCCACACACTGCTCTAAAGGCCATGGCAAGGGAGCTACAATTCAGCAGACGCTCCCAGGAGGGTGTGGGTAGTAAGGGAAGGGAGTCCAGATTTATGCACGTTGCAAAAGAAAACCCACCATTTTCCAGTTGTGAGCATTGCCCTATCCCTCTTGAGGAAAGTATATAGTGTTTTTCTTTCATTCCCTGTTCATTCCTCTTCCTAAACCTGGTAGAATTTAAGTAATCCCTGATGCTCACTGTTTTGCAAAGTTCACCTACAGGAACCACTTGGTCCCCAGCCTCGATGCTGTGGAGTATGCATGAAGAGGATACAAAGAGACCTAGGGGATCTCTGCAAACCAGGCAGAGGAATTTGGTTAGACTGTTAGCTACCTTGGCCTTAGCAAAGGCAGATAAATGTCTGTCTCACTTTCCCCAGATAATGATAATTACTTAACAAGAATAGTTACACTAACAAGCATTCTAAACAAGGTGTAATTCCTTTAGGACTATTCACTTGTTGTAGTCAATGCTTGCATCCAGATTCATAGTAGCAGAGCTGCTGTCAAAATAGAGAATCCTTCCTCATTGGCTACCAGAGATACAATAGTTTACAATATCTTCTGCCAAAAGACCTCCACAGGGAAGACCAAGTTTTATACCATGGTAAGAGCACTCTGCACATGCTGATGTAGACCAGCAGTTTGCGTGTGCCTGGGTTGGGCTGAATTAGTCAATAACCTGAGAGAAATGGGTTTTGCTAGGTATCACATGTATCCTGATGGTATTACTAAGTGACTTCCAGTTTTTTCCATTTTTGCTAGACGTTCTTTTACCTCCTGCTTGGTTCAAAATACAGCAGAATGTCATTTAGCACAAAAGATGGGCTTTTCCCCTGCTAAGTCATGTGTGGACAAACTCTCCCAGGAGTTGATGAATAATAATGTCACTGTGAAGGGACACTTGGGTGACAGTTGATAATTCATTTATCATTACCTTGTCAGTTTCTTGGGGAAGAGTCAGTGAAATCAGCACACCTCCTCCATGAGCACCAGAGGTTGGCTAACCTGATTGCCACAAATTCCTTGAGTGGCCTCAGACAATGCACCCAGCCTCCCATCAGCTTCCTTTTCTCCATTCCTGGTCCTTTTTTCCTTTCCATCTGCAATCTTCAGTACATCTTGTACACTGGGAGAAGGCCTAGTGCCATCAGGCCCTGTTCTTTTGTAGAGATGGTCTGCACTGCCCAGAACAGGTCATACAGAGAAGCAAGATTTTAGACAAACCATTCTCTTTAGCTCTGTCAGTTGTTGCCCTTGATTTGCCAGCTTGATAGTGGCAACTTTCAAGTCAATATGCAAAGTCACAGGAAAAAAAATAATCTAATCTTAAGATTGTTTTGCACCATCATGGGTCACATAATTGATATTTTATCTGTTAGGTTTTTGCTCTTTTTAAATGCGACGAGTTTAGTTTTCTCTTATGCAGGAACATGTTTAGTGTAGTGACTTTTAGTTTCAGTTTAGCTAATGGGTGTGAAAACAGCACTTTCTTCATTTGAACTCATTCATTCACAGTTAAGAAATCAGTCGAGAGTGGAAGAAGCAGCAGTGCTCATTTCCTCTTCCAGCCTGTGACTAGAAGCAGGTGGACAAGGTCAAGGCATGCTCATTTTAGAAACATGACGGATGTGGGTGAGATTTTCCAAACTGCAACTCAAGCAGGTAGCGTCCCCACTTCACACAACTGTCATTGATTTCCAGTGATACGCTTTGGGAAATGCCACAGAGAGCTCATCTGTATCTTTGGGAACTTACATGTCTTTAAATATCTAGTTCACAGTGACCAGAAACAGCCTGTCCATTCATTAAGTACAGTTACTACTTCCCTTATTTAATGCATCCGTTAGACGTAAGGACAAAACTTGTATTGATGCCTGGTTTATTCAACCTTCCCCACAAAGCACGAAACACATTTAAAGCAGTTGGGGTTTTGTTTATTAATAGCAAATGTTGGTATTGTGTACCTTTTCTTGATTCTCCAGTTCCACCCATCAACTTCTTGACACAAATAATGGAAAAATTAGTTCTAAGAAGTGTTGTCTTTTACCTTTTGCTGATGTGACATGCATGTATCTATGCCTACAGTCTTGCTTATTGTCCCAGAAGTTAGATGTTTCCCCTGCTCAATCATCTGGTTCTGTGCCTGAGCATCAGAAAGGATCTCCTGGTTACCTGCCACCCATTACAGCAAGCAGACCTTCATGCCCTTTATGACCTGTCTCCCCAGCATGGATTGCCCATTTTTCAAAATTCTTTTGCCAGTGCAAGAATAAAACAAATTTTCTGGATGTTTCTGCAAAAGCAGACCTCATGTGGTGTTTTGGTACTAGATCTAAAACTAAATCACTGCAAATATTTTCTGGAAGCTTTGCTGAGCTGTGGCTTGTCCTTTGCTGAAGTTCCCAAGTTATTACCTGATCTATAACTTATAACTGGTTTCTGTGAGAAATACTTTCAGTTTTGTTTTTCATCGAGGTCAGAAAATAGTGGTCTGGCACAAATGTCCTGTACATGTTACCAACCACAATTTTTATATATAGCAAGCACTCCTGTGAAACAGATTCATTACAGTTGGCTGACAAACATTTTTTCTACCAGGCAGTGAAATCACCCTGTTAGTGTGGAGACTGTTTTGGAGGAGGCTGCTGTTTTAAGCTTGCTTGAGGTGTGCCCACAAGTCTGTTTATTTTCATGTATCTTATGTGGTCAGGGTGGTGGTGCTGGAGATTTTCATTGCTGAGCAATTTCTTCTAGTTTATTAAATGAATTTAGTTTCAAATGGAGTACTGGGTTTTCGTTTGTGGTGCTGCTTTTCCTGTTACTGTTGTTGTGGTTTACCGTCCACATTGGGGTGTTCAAAAACTGCTCTTCAAACTTTGCCAGGTTTGTTTTGTGATTTGTGTTTTTTGCAGTTCTGAGCATTTCTTAGTCTCAGGATGATGAGCACGGGCTGGGACTCCCTCCAAGAGGAATCATAGTATATACAGTGCTGGGACAGCACTGGAAGCTTGTGACTTCAGCCAGACACATTTCAAGTCCTTGTTGAGCCAGTAACTGAGAGGATGTAAAACCCATCTGGGCAGGGCTTACAATAGCAGTAATGCCTTCTTTAACATACAGATATTGTTAAGGAGTTGCATTTCCAGATTGGCTTCTTACCTGTATCTGGCTGTGCATTTAAATTATTAGAGCAACTCTTTGGAGGAAAAAAAAAAAAAAAAGAAAGAGAGAGGACAGTCTTTCCCAGGCTTAAAGCAACGATTAAGAGGATGATGTTAGGCAAGTTTTAGTACTGATTTTCCTATTTGTAAGATAGAGATATTAAGATTAATCACAGCAGGCCAGTCCCCCAAGGATGTCAGGACAGTTAACTCCTATTAGAAAGTATTCTAAGCTAATCAAAGAAAAGGTGCTACCCACACAAACATAGTGGGAGGCTTGGCATTTCTCTACTCTGCTATAGTGACGACATTTGAGATCGTGACTCCAGTTCCCAAACATGAGCAATAAGGGATTTCAGCTGGAAAGGTAGGAGTGACACAATGCAAGGACACGTCCTTGGGCTCTCAGGAAAGGGAGGGCACCATCTGCACAGCCCCTCAGTGGTCAGCAGAGTAGGACCTTCACGCTTTCACATGTGTATTTACATCAGATACATTCCCCTAAACTTCAGAAAGGTACAGTTTGAACAGCACAAGAAGCACAGAAAACCAAAAAATATCCCCCTTTCCTTTGACAGCATCTCTGCATCACTTTTTGCTTGACAAGGTCAATTTATCTGACAAAGGCTGCTCAGAAGGTATTTGTAACCATAAAAAGGTCTGCTTGAATAAAGTTGCCTCAAGACTGGGTCTGAGCCTCCCTCAGAGATGCACAGCTGCTTCTGTTGGGATTCTCCCTAGTGAGGTGTACACCATGGGGTCACAACAGCTGTGGGGGAAGGAAAAAGGAAAAGCTGGTGAAATCCAGCAGCAAATACCTCCAGCTGTGCCTTTTGCCTTACTGTCATCTCGTGTCTCTCACGCTGGTCCTCTCTGCTCCCAGCCCTGTGTCATGCCAGTAAGCCCATGGACACTCACAAGAGGCCATAGTTTCCCTTCATTTCCATTCATCCCAAACCCAGTTATTTCTTGCTTGCTTTAAGATGGACTCATTGCAGTTGTCTGCAATGATTCCTCTTGCACAGCCCACGAAGTCTACCACTGTATCACCTCTTTCATGTCTCAGACACATCCCAGTCAGTTTTCCAGCTTTCTCCCACTCCTAAGACCATTACAAGCAGATTAGTAACTCCCAAACTGACTTTTCATTTGTTTTTAATAGAGTTGGTGAGTTCTCTGTGTGATAACTTTCATGTGTGTCATTATCATCTCCGTCATTATTTCCAGTATTCAAAAGCCTTTAAGGTTCTTTGTTTTACCATAAAACAATTTTGCCGTTTAACAATGGGAGGCAGAACCCTGTGAGATTTCTCAGTTGAAGTTTGGTGCAAAATAAAGACTGGAAACCACCAGCCTAAACAGTTCTTAACCCTATGGTAATCTGCAATATGTTCCAGTGCTCAGTAGTCCTTATCATTAGAAAATGTTTCTGATGGCTAGCATAAATCTTCCCTGCTGCACATTAAGCTTGTTACATGTTGTGCTATTGCCAGCAGATACAGACAACGCTTTATTACAGTGTCTGTGCAGCTATCTTTTACATATTTGAAGACTGCTGTCTTGTCTTCTCCTTTCCATGCTAGACACAGTCTAATTTTTTAATTTTTGCCCTGAGTTCACATTTACTAGACTTCTAATCACTCTTGTTGCTTTTGTCTGAGCGTTCTCCAGCATGTTAGTAGGGCAGCTAAATATATCCCTGCTCTTCTTTGAGATTCAAATCGGCCTTTATGCTATGAATTATCCCCAGAGCTCCCCTAGGCTTGGTTACCAGCCTATTCACCTAAATCCCTTGCTAAACCACCACTTTCTAGGATAAAGCCCCTATTCCTGTAGGTAAGCTGCCTTTCTTTATGCCTAGCTTCATGGTCTTTCATTTGTCCGTCAAAATGTGTACTGTTTAACTGACCTTCCTTTAACAAGTAGTCCAGATCACTTTTTCTAGCTGATCTATCCTTAATTTCTGCAACAGTTTTTTATTGTCTCCATACCTTCCACCAGGACCAGAAAGGAAACCCGGGGGACCCTGCAAGGAACAATCCCTAGGGTGACAAACTCTCATTTAGAGGCAACATGTAATCTGTTTGGAATGGGCTCTTTTGACTTTGCAGTTCTCATTTATTTTCACAGCATTATGTGCAGTAAAATCACAAGCCTTGAAAAACCCTAAAAGTGTTGTGTCATCACGTTTACCCTTACCAAAACTGAGATCTGCTCAAGGAAGTAATAGCAAACTTGCTATCTGGAATTAACCTCCAGCTTTCTTAGGAAATGGCAAAGAGTTCGAAAAACAAAAGCTGGTGTGTTGTTCAGAAAAGAAAGTAAAATGTAAAGGCAGGAAAACTATTAGCCATAAGAAGAGTGTGTCTGTACTCATTTCATAAAGATATGAATTAAGTACTGGAACTGACTATCTAAATTGATTGCATCTGGTAAGCATTAACTGAGTATACATTTCTGAACTGTTTGCTGCTTTTTTGATCCCACTGGGTAGTCAGCTTCTGATATTTCCACTGAACCGTGTTTAATCATGTTTAGCAATATTTTAGTGATAAGTGATAGCTCCACTTCCAGCCTTTGATGCATATGATTATATTACCTCCTTCTTCAGTGAATGCAAAAATCCACTGGTAACTGGTACTGTTGATGTCTGAGGAAGTCAGTGCTGTTATTGTTTCAGTGTTCAGCATGCTGCCGCTGCATCGCTTTGATCCGTGGCCTTACATGGCTTTTTAAAGCAGAGGAGGGTGGAGGGAGAAGGGTTACTGGGCTTGTAAACATTTCTATTACATCAGATTAGTCTCCCTGCCATGTACAATCTGCTGGTGTGACTCAGACTTTCACATTTTATAAAGTCAGTTATGTCTACTGGGACTACAACCATTCTGAGAAATTCTAGATAAATGTGAATTAGTTTTATTCTTATCTTATTACACAATGTACAATTGTACAAAAAATGCCCTTTTGTTGACTTTCAGTGCAGATGTGCAACCACTGGCAGATAATGAGAACAACATGTTCCCTGTCTCACCAGCTCCTTTATTCTTTGGCTGCGAGTCTTAACCCAGGTTTAGGACTAACCCGAGATCATTCACAGTGCTCTCAGCTGCTCTCCACACCCACCTCTCTCTTTTTTTTTTTTTTTTTTTTTTAATGGAACTGCACTGCCGTGACCTGAGATGGCTGCCATTAAATAGTTGGAGTCATGTTTCTTAGAGTAGATCATTCAACCACTTTTACTCTGGGGAATAGGGCGTGCTTTTTCACAGCTATAAGATCTGGGCAGGACAATTTATTTTTGCCCTTGATTTGGTTTAGGGCACTGCCAGTAGTATGGGGAAAATGATAGTCTCATATGAAATAATTTGGGGCACCACATGTAACAGCTTCCCTTAAGGATTTCTGGGCAGGATTTTCAAACACTCCACTTCATGGCAGTCCAGGTTTGCAATTGCTTTGTTATTTTCCATGTATTTTCTTGCCTCACATTTCCACAGTTGCCTGCTGTTCAAGTAATGTCTTACTAGAGTGGCGGTCATTTTGATTGTGTTAGGGAATGAGCAGGGTTCACGGGTTGTTTGCAGAAATCTTTAGCAATGGCTGTGATTTCTTCAGCATTGGAACAAACCAAAGAGAGTTCTTCTTTTTGGATGACCTACATGCCCACCTCACACAGGCGCATTTCTAACATTTCTGGCATTAGTAAATAGGACCCATTCAGTAGCCCTAGGATGCTGAATTGCACCACAACCTTGAAGAAAATATGATGATGATTGGAAGGGTCGTCCCAGATGCTCCCCCTAGGGCTCTGCAATGCATCAATCCTGCCCTGAAGCATGTATTGGTAAATGCATGGTAGGACTCACAGGCAAATACAGACAGTGAGTGAGAAAAAAATTCAAGAGACTGTGAATGATCCTTCCTAGCCCCTCATGTAATGGATAGGACATCGTTCTGTAATTGCTAGTCCAGCCACTAAAAGAAACCATGAACAGACAAAAAACTATTCAAGACTCTTACCAGATAAGCCGTTGTGGTGGGCTGGAGCTTAGAGATATCTGCTCGGGTCGTGCATGAAAAATCACTGCCACACACATCAGTGTCTCTCGCATGGGGATGGGAAACAGGACTAGAATACAAATCAAGCAAGAAACTGCATGGCTCAAGGGCAAAAAGGCTCTAGTCTTCTTTCATTGCCTGTTCTTCTTAAGTGAGTTTGTAGGTCTTTCTTTCTGCACCATCCCACACTCACATCCAGAGTTTTTAGGTCTTTCTGCACCATCCCACACTCACATCCAGTTTCAAATGTAGAAGGCTCTGGGAGGACAACTCCCCCTTCCTTCAGGTGCAGGGGGAACCTCAGTATTGGGTGAGAGGGGAGGTGGGTGCTGCCAGCCCTCCAGCTGGTGAAGCCCTCTCACCTGGGGGCCATGGACCAGTGGGCTGTCAGAGAGGTCAGGGAGATTTACTGCTGAGAGCAGTTTGTCAGTGCAGGATATGAGCCCAAAGATGCTCTATTTGTGGAAAAGCATTTTCTTATTAACCAAACTATATTTGACGGGGTTTTTACTGAAACAACAGCCTTCCCCAGGGCAGGTAAATGTGACTATTGCAGCAGTCAGCATTCCCAGGGGCCCTCATGCATCTAGGATACAATTAGATACTTTGTCTGCAAATGCTTTAAATATTTCAGCCGGTATGCCATTAAGGAATAAGAAAGGTTTTTATGTTAAGAGCAACTCCGAGCATTGCAAGGCAGCCAATATCACAGACAAGGCATAAGAATGATTTGGGATAGATAATGGTTGTGAGTAATGTTATAAATGATCTCAGAGACTTTTTTTTTCCCTTCTGTGAAGTAAATGACCTTCCTTCTTCCACTTAGGGAGCTGTGTGGCCATTACAGTGTGAAAAATGTCTCTCTCTGTCAGGACCACTCAGTACATTTTTATTGAGGTCCACTGGATAATTTTAATGATGTCTGCTCATTTTCACTCAGCTCTTTCATGTGGTCTTGCCAGGTCCCCCTCTCCCCTCCAAGACATAGGGATGACAGAAGGGAGCAAGGATGCAGGAGGCTTCACACGTCTGGGTCTTTTCTGATGTCTGAAACATCACTTATGCAGCCCACATCTCACCTTTACCTTTTGAACTCCAGACTTGTGCTAGTGCTCTCACTGACAGCAGCGGAAAGATTTCTTGTATTACTGTATTAATTCTGTATTAATAGGTGTTAGAGAGAAACACGATATAACATGATGAGACACTACACTCCTGCAGCAGAACACAAAACATGCCTCTTTCGCTGTTTCAAAGATCTGATGTGAATGTGGCATGCAGGTGAGGCTGCATGATGACAGTGGCAGTCTCCATCAGAGGCAGGCCTGGAGGAAAGAGCGTGGGACCCGCAGCATTGATGTGATGTTACCAAGTGGGTTATCAGTGGACATTGCACAGCATCAGCAGCTGACTCAGATTTTCTCCTTGCCTTTCCAGGCCAAGTCTTGCAGGTGCCACATCTTTCACCCTGCCACTGTACACATAGTCACAAACCTGTGATGTGGAAGTTCTAATCTGAAGCTTGCCTAGAGGCAGGGCTGCCCCAAGATCCTGTTTTTGCTCTCTTTTTCTGTGTTAAGGCAGTGACAAATAAGCCCTATTTAGAAAAGAATCCCACTCAGGTCCCATTTAAAATCTTTCCTTTCCTCCTTTACTTGGTAAAAGTTTCCTTCTTTCCATCTCTGTGGCATGTGCAAGTGAGGAGAAGAGAAAATAATAAAACCTTCATTATGCCTTTGTTTTCAGAAGATATTTGCAGAGGAGATCTTATGAAAGGAGGCCCTATGCCCTGGTCAGATTCTACTATTTCAGGTGTCTAGTAATGGGGGAATAACATAAAAAAAGCATTACATACTTTTTATAAGGTTAAGCATTTGTAAGCATGAAATCAAAATTGTTAGACATTGTGGCTGAAAGTCCAACTGAGACATCTCTAGGCAGAGCAAAACCCTCCCAAAAGTATTTCAGTGATATAAATTATTCAAATCTTTATTAATCTCACCCACTCTACTAGTCAAAGTCTATCTGAAGGATTCTTGCATGGGATAAAATTCAGCACATGTGGCAACAATTTTGCAACTTCTTTTGAATCTCAAATTGCTATATTTACCACAAAAACTTCGTTTCAGTCAGAGTCTCCTCCAAATATGGTTCAACTTATAATGTCAGTTAAAACACTCCATCAAAACCTGAATCCCTGCCTTCCTTTTCATTCAGAATTTGTTCTGGCAAAGCTCCCCTCAAGTCAAGCAGAGACACCACCACTCTGAACAAAAGCTACACAGTTTGACTCGATAAACTTATCATCTTCACATAAAGAAATGGATAAAAATGCAAACAAGCCATTGTCCTGATGTGTCACGTAGCTTTTAGGCAGGATGCTTCATTGTGCCTCTAATTGGGCCACGACACCAACACTGGCAGTGATCAGAGCTGCTGAGTTTAAACCTTAAGTCATGGCAGTCCTGCAGTGATTCTCAGATCACTCTGCCATATGCATCTGTGGTGGCCACAGAGGAGCAGATGATAACCCAGGTCAAGCTTGCAAGCTCTGATGCATTTCTGGTGCTCACAGCAATACTGTGGCCTCCTGCACTGCCCCATCTCATGACATGGCGAGAGTGCACCTAGATACATCCACCCTGAGTGCTTGAAACCTGCCAGCAATAATCTCATAAGTCCCCATCACTGTTTTCTAGCCTTTCTGCTTTCCAGTGCTTTCTCTCCTTTCTGTAGATAAGATCTGACAGCCCTAGAATATGGGCTGCTTACTGAGGCGCGGTGATGGGAGTTCTGGTGCCAGACTATAAGATGCAATTAAGATACAGTCAGATGACTCCTGTATGGTGTGGGCTGACCAGTCACATGCAGAAATCTTATGCTAGACTAGTAAATTATCACGTCATATTTCTAGGGTGAGTAGATGGTGTGTTTATGCCGTATTAGTGTACACTCTGTGGTACTTTTGACAGAATATTTCTCTCAAGTTTATCAGTGTTTTTCAGAACTCATAGACCAAAATATTTAATGTTGCTCATATACGCTGTTCTCAACATCATCAAATATTTGTCCTTCAAATTCACGGGCATTCAGGGTGAAAGAGTGCCTGGATTTGAGATAGATGTCATTGTGCAATAAAATGTTCACGTTCGAAGTTGAAAAAGACAATGATTTACCGGAATATTGATTTTATAAGGAGAGGAGGAATTACAACTGGTGATTGGAGCTAGTCCAGATAGAGATGAGTCAAAGCAAATGAGAAGATTCATGTACTTCCGTTAGGTACTTAGTTTCTCTTACTTAGGTAATTACTTATCTGTCATTGTAGAAAACTTCACAAATGCAAATGCAATGTCTCTGTGAGGTAGGGAAGTGTTGTATTCTTCCATTATGCAGAGGCCCAGAAGGTTGAGATAATACCCACACAGTTTGGTGAGGTCCCTCTTAAACCACCACGGTGCAAGCCCTTAGGACGCCCCAGCTCCATCAGATCAGGGATACAGTTGACCAAACAATCTACCTCAAACAGTCATTCTCACACTACCCCCATACCTGACATGTTTACATCCTCTGATCTCAACCCTTGAAAGCATAGACACATCAGATGTACAAATCCCTGCAGGCTTCAGCTTCCGACTGGCGTTATGATAAGCTGATATGGGTGAGCGGAAAGGGAGTTTTGAGAAAATGGGATGATACCACCACCCACGTTGTGATCAAACACAGAGGGCCTCAGGCCTACTCTCCCCTACACCAGGAGCTTCAAAAGTCTCTGGAAGCTGCTTCCATCAAGCTCAGACCTGTTAATCTCAGGGCACCTATCATGACCCTCACTGGATCTGACCATCACAGATGAGATGGAAGACAATGTGTGAACTAGGAGTTTGCCCAAGGCAGTAAATCAAAATAACAAGCAGATGTAGAGTGTAAATTAGTAGTATTTTGTAATTGTCAAATGCAAAAACTTCTGTTCTTCAATGAAAGAAAATAGTAATGGTTTCCTGCAGAAAGGCTACTGCCAAGGGGTAAACACGAAAAATAGTCCACATTTGATAGCTTGGCACCATTCGTGACTGAAAATGAAATAAAACTTTTACAAAAGTTCCAGACCTCCTCACTGGAGAATCCACAGATAATAGAGGTATTTTCATATCAGTT
Organism: Myiotriccus ornatus; assembly: GCA_036023395.1. Taxonomy (NCBI): domain Eukaryota; kingdom Metazoa; phylum Chordata; class Aves; order Passeriformes; family Tyrannidae; genus Myiotriccus; species Myiotriccus ornatus. The sequence continues at coordinate 78,185,004 of JAYRBT010000114.1, forward strand.
CTTTTTTGGGGGCCAGTTTAGATTAAGCACAGACCACACACGGAAAAACTGGTTGCTTTCTATTATGACAGCCATCTGGAATCCTCTCATATTAAATGTGCCCAGACCATTGCTGGTTTATGACTGGAATAAACCACTGCAGAAGAACAGAAAACATAAAATTATAATGTGATCAAAACCTTAAAAATAAATAAAAAATATACTCTGCACTTTTAGCACTTACTTTAGGTCTGAAGAAATACAATAAATAAAGAATGAGAGCCACTAACCCTTTCTGACTTACTATTTCAGATGTCAAATCCAGATTATGAGCTATCAATCCATCATCTTGGTAAAGTGGATCTGTTCCCATCACCTGTAAAGGAATAGAGACAGGATAGTTCACACTACCAGAAAAAAAAAAAAAAAAACAAACAAAAAGAAACAAACCAAAACCCAAAGTGGTAGAAAATCCAGAAAATATTCCTGGTGGTCTTCCTCTGGGTCATGTCTGTATCCTGGAGAAGCACTGCCAGATAACTTGCTTGGCTCTGAGGCCGAAGTCCCACAGATGGAGCTGCCTAGTAAGAGCCCTCTGGCTCAAAAGGGTGAGGCAAGCTTGTATACTTGATACACTGCAGACATGTGGGGATAACTGTGGCTTATGCACGCATGGTCTTGCACAAAGTGGTACAGGGGTAAGATCTGGCAGTCACATTCTTCCTCCCAAGCATCTTTACGATTGCCTGGGTTGCTACTTCTCAGGGTGTTCCTGAGCGTATTAACAGTCCAAATGCAGGCCGTTGCTTAAGTATTTGACTTTCAGGAGATATACAGACAAAATTTGTTCTAGATCTTCCTGGTAACAACCAGGATGTCAATTATTCTGTCCAGTCTACCTCAACTTTGTAAGAAAGTCAGAAACCATCTCGATCCTGACAAGTAGGCCACCAAGTCAACGCAGAGGCTTGGCCTCAGCTGTTGAAGTCTCCACTGTGGCAGTGGTGTGACAGTGTCAGAAGAAAGGCTACAAGCCTGTGGATGTGCCCACTGGACCATTCAGCCCTCCCAGGGCTAACTGCAGGGTCAGGCTTAGGTGCTGTGTGGAGTACTTCATCTCTGTGGCTGAATTGCCTCCCCACACCCTTAATTCTTTTGAGGATGTTCCCACCCCTAACCTGGTAGTAGGCTTTCCTCAGTTATTCCCTTTCTCTGTGGCACTTGTGGTATGAATTTACCTATATGAATATACCTAACTCTTGTTGCTGCCAGCAGCAATCTCCATAGAGCGGTGCTTTTCCAAAGCATCAGTCCTGTATTTACTCTTTCAGTACAAAAAGGAGGACCATGATTCCAGACAGGTCATTCACCAGCATACATTTTGTGTCTGTGCCCCAGTGGTTCTGTGGAGGTCAACCACAAGAAGATGCACGAGGATATGACCAGTCTTGTCACACAGTTAAAATGGCTTTGAGTTTTCCAGCAGGGCCATTGTTAGATAGTGTTTTACCTGAAGACCACGCTGAAGATGGCTTAGGAGAAAAGCACTGATTAAGATATTGAAATTTAGGTCTCTAAACACAGTGGTCAATCTCCTCATCTGACTATCTTCATCACTGCTGTGTCTCCCGATTCAGATACCTATGCAAAAAGCAACCCCTATTTAAAACAAAGCAAAGCAAAGTTTTTCTTATCACCTATCAGGCTTTGTGATCATATTATTTTCCTTCCAAGCATAACAAAATCTGTGGCAGGATTTATCGGCACACCGACAACACTCTTTATTCAGTGCAGGTGAGAGAACAAAGCAGTGCCTTCCTGCCTGCCCTCGAGGACCTTACACAGTGCCTACACAAACATTAGCAACCTGTGCAGCTGTTGCACTGTGCAGTTCCAGGGTGGAAGCGTCAATCTGATCTCCTGAAAGGGTATACTTCATGATGCCTCATGACATAATAATCTTGTAGAATCTTTAATTTAAAGTAAAAGCTCCTGCAGAGGATTGCTCTTACAGTCTCACCGACCTGAAGAACTCAAGTGGGGAGATGGCATGCAGACAGCTATACCTTAGAGGATTCCACTCATGGCTTTTTCATTGTTTGTTTGACGGTAATGCAAAAAAGGTGCAATCGAGATCAGCATCAGTTGTGCTGTGTGTCATCCAAATACACAGAGAGATGTAGTTGCAGGTCTGAAAATCTGTAGGCATATTTAACTAGCTGCCTTTGATATGTATAGCACCCTGAGGTAATAGCAACTCTCACTAGATAAGCAGAGGCTGAAGGAGCCAGAGGTCAGGTCTGCTCGGTGTTATCTCCACGCGCGTGCACTACTGACACCATTAAACAAGGTGTTGCCAAAGAAAAAGTATCTGATTCATCAAATCATAGCTCTTCCCATACACTGTACCCATTCTGGGAATAGTTTTAAATGAGTTTTGGCCTAGGAATCAAAAGAATATACGTTTGCCTCTTTCTATCACGCAGAGGAGGTGCCTAATCTAATTTACAGTGGAGACCCACAAGCAGCTCTGTCAGCACAGCTATGGGGAGGAATCCCTGCAGGGGACAAAAGAGTAGTTGAAGGTGGGGGTGGAGGCTCCTGATTTGGCACTGACACCAGTACTGGTGTGTCTGCAAAGCTCAGCCTCAAGAGCATCAGGTCTGGGCACTCCCACTACTGCCAGGTAACATATACCCATTCACAACTGTTCCCAAAAGGGTATCAGGGCGGTGAGAAGGAGAACTGGAGCATACCAAGAGAGAAAAGAGATCATTAGCTGCACAGGAACACTGTTTTTACTGTCTGCCATTCCTTTTCCTCTCTTTATTCTATTTCTCGGACATGAATAATTTAGAAAATTAATGGATTAAAAATTAATATATGCGATTCCAAAATGTGCATGAAGATACACTGCCAGAGACTATCCTTACCTCATTCATACCGTGAGCCCAAAGCTGACCCTAGCTACCCCACTGGACTCAAATATTTTAATTTTTCCTTTGTGCATTTTGGATCCAATAGCTCAAGGGAAACTGAACAAAGCTGGGAAATGGAATTACCAACCTACAAACAAGACAGATCATGACTGTGACATTTCTACACTAAAAACTGAAAAATAAAAGCACAGAGAAAAGAAGGACTGACTGAAAGTGTACATGAAGAATTCCCCCTTGAGAACCTGCTTCTGTGTCTTTTGGGATTAATTTAGTCGAGGAGGGGACTATGGATATATTATAATGCCTGTCGTTTCAACTGCAGGCTATTCTAAGCAAACAAAATCTTAAAAATACACAAAATCTTAAAAATACACAAAGCAAAGCCATAAGCCCAAGAGAGATGGCTTTGAAGTAGTATGTTCAATCGTCCTGTATATGGTACAAAAGTTTCTATTCAGCTCAGTATTCAGTAGTTTAAAGAATGTATTTTTTTCAGGAAAAAAAAAAAAAGGTATTTCATGGTAAGTCACATTAATGACCATTTGCAAGGAATTACTGTGCATCCACAAGGGGGACAAGTTTTGTGATCCAACCTTTGGGCTTGAGAGAAGTTCCAGTTTTAGTATTATCAATGCAATGATTAATTTTTCCAGGGTAAACTCAGTGAATACCAACCAGTGTTTTATCTATATTTACATATGAGGATTCACATCACTGTATTTTCCAGGCTGCTACTGTGTGTGAACTTTCATAAGAATTTTGGTTATTATCTGCCTGATACAGACATGGAATATTTTGGTCAGGGTGAGTCTGAAGTCTGATACAGCGCATTCAACATTTTCCACAGTACAGTCTGTCTTTTCTCTGGCATGGGTTGATCAAAGCTTTGCTTCAAATACTTGTAAGCTGCTTGTGGTCTCTTCACCTTGGGTTCACCCTCTGGTTTTATCTAGTTTCTCCCCTATTTTCACTCCTTATCCCTTCAACCACCTGTCCTTTATTTCCACTTGGATTTTGCCTTTCCAACTGGAGATGCAACCCTACAAAAGAACTCCCCCAAAACCCAAACCCAAGACACAAATCACACAAGAAGTATGCAGTTAGTCTTGTATTTGCTGCTATCACATTACTGGTGTGCTTAAACATAGCATCCTATTTCCTCCTGGATCCAAAGCTAAATGAAGACACTCTGGCAACTGGGGCCATCTTACTCTCCTTTTTTTTAAACATTGCTTCGTGTCCCCTCTCCCTTGCCACAAGAACTGAGCATCTAGGCTGGAGAGACAAAGGGCAGTGGGGCACTTCACAGGCTGGGGGTCAGGTTCTCTCCTCCCCACAGCTCTCAGGCATCGTCAGTGCCCCAGCAAAGTTTCTCCACTCTGACAGAGAAATGCAGCAGCAGCAGCTACAGCAGCATCAGCTAAATGGGGGAAGGTGAAGGCTCTGTAGAGAGGGGAAGGTCACCCTCCCACAGCGAGGGACAGCTTCACTCTGCATTTCTCTATCACAAGTGTTCCCTGGGTGGCTTTTAAGGGGCCTGGACCACCCAGTGTGGAGAGGCTGGGGCTCTGCAGCATTGTTGTGTGGGGCAAGAAACTGCAGCCTCTCCCCTCTACAGCTCATTCTGAAAAAACAGAATTCTGGGAACATGTATTCAGGGCTTATCCCAGAACAGTTTGTACCCTCATCCTCAGCCCTGAGGAGTCTACTGTCCCACAGTCACTACCACCACCAGTTCCCCAAGAGCAACAGGAGACAGAAGGGCTGCAGCTTATTTACCTCCTCCTGGCACCTGTCTTCTTTGTAGTATCAAGGAAAAATCTACAGCCTACCCATTGCTAAGGCTTTTTTTTTTTCTTTCTGATTGTCTATCTGTCCAGCAGAAATCAGCTGCTGGTTTTGCAGTGTCTGGCATGCTCAGGTTCCAGTGCTGTTGGCACTTTAATAATTTTGTTAATAATTATTATGGCTGACTTACATTGTCCCACTCCACAGTGTACAAGATGGCCTTGCAGAGCAGTTGCTTGCAAGCCTCATCCCCCGGCACAGCTGCGTTTTCCATGGTGTGCCTGATCTACATGTAATTCATGGCTCAGCTGGGATTTCTGTGGCATAAATAGCATTACACCATTATGAAGTGACAATAGATGCCAGAGCTCTTATCCGTCTAAGTGGAGCCCGAGAGTGCAACTTCTACCAGACTAGCAACAATTAGGTTTGCAAGTGTAACCATATCCTACTGTTAATCTCAACTCTGTTTGGGCATCTGTAACAACTGGTTATGTTGTAAGACCCCGATGGCTTCCCAGTAAGAAATCACAGCGTTCTCATTATGTGCTGAGTGTTCATCACATCAGATCCATTTCTCAGCATTTAATGTTAATTACTAGCTTGGGTTTGTATTAGCTGAGAGCTAAATGATGTAGTACTGCAGAAAACTATTAAGATCTGCGTCACATAGGCAAACATAACCATCCACTTCCAGAATGTGAAATGGATAATGAGTGGGTATAAAGGAGTTCTCAGAAACCCCAGCTGAATGCATTCAAGAGTAGCGCTTCCTCTTTAATGGGCTCTCTGCCAGAATGACACATCACTCTGCCTCACTGAAGTCATTTATAAACAGTCCTTCACAACACTCTTTTCTCTCCTGCGTGTGCTGCTTTTCCTCTTAGGGATGGCTGCAGAGGAAGGATGCACCCGACAGTAAAATGCTGCACTGTTCCAACAGTAAACTCCTGGAGAAAGCAAGAACAGGACTCTCCCCAGGACCAAGCTTACAGGAAAAGGGAGTGCAGGATAATGTGAAAAGCAGAGCTACACAGAAAGAGTTGGCTACAAACCAAATTCCCAATTCTTTGAGGTTGACTTGGGTTTTCCACTCAAAAGCACTGCCTTGGTTTCAGACGTAATGCAATATTTGAAAGCATCCTGGATTCCTGCATTCCTGGAGAAAACCAGACCAGAGCTCCAGGTTGAAGTAAAGGTCTATGAAGTTTGCATACCATTACCCTGGAGGAACGGTGCTGAGGTGTATCAAACAGAGTGTTTAAAGGGAGGGAAAGGAGCTTCTTAAAATCTCTGTGTACCTTCCCCTCCCTTCCTCTCTTTCTGCCCAAGCACGCTCCCATGCAATGAGTCACTGGTGGCTGCCACAGATTTGGGATCCCCACTTGACTATTCAGCACATGAGAACACAATTCTCCCTTACAACAAAAACACAAAAAACTAGACCCAGAGATACAAATAGAGCATAGGAAAATTTCAACCATCCTGCAGGTCCAACAAACTACAGACCAGATTTTGGCCTGCTTTGTTCAAATGAGAGTCTTTCTGAAAACAGGGCCTGGAAGAGCAGGAGAGAACATTGTACATTTTAAATGAGGAGCTACACCCAAGCCCGAGGAGAAAATAGCAGAGGTGCTTGCTTGTGGCTGCTGAAGGTGGAAGTCAGACTCTTGACGTTGAACGAAGGTTTATGGGCAGGGTGGGGATAGGCTCTAATAGATCTTACAAGTGAAGAGAATTTATTTCTGCCTGATATCACAATGAGATGAGAGCCAGAGCAGGGATGTGATCACCACAGAGAGAAAGGAGCCAGCAAAGAAAAAGTGATGATGGAGTAGTCTAAGCAATGGGCTAAGGAAATGACCACTGCAGCAAAGCTCCTGCTGCAATAAAAATGTTAAGATGCTTCATGCTAAGAAGCTATGCAGCCAGACAGGAAAGGTTATATGTAGATGGAGTTTGAGCAAGAAATCTTTGAGGCATAAACTTGGCACGTTTATTTAAAGAGAAAATACTTATTACTTAGGTTGGCAGAAAAGTGCTTCCACTAATATCTGAAAATCCTTATGCCAGAAGGCCTGTTACACCCTGTTTCTCAGCAAAGAGAAGACAGCTTTTCTTTTGGGTAACTCGCCCAGCAATTGCCTACTTCACCAAAGAAATTGCTTTGTCCACTGTCAGCTATTTATGTAACAGTTTATACGTGACCCAACAGATGTTCTGTACTTACAGTCTAGATGTGAAACTACAGACTCACATCGAAAGCACAGATGGGACTACAGCATGCAAAAATGTTCCTAAACAGACAATTTCTAAGCAAAATCCTTTAGCAGAACTTTGAAAGGTTGACCTGCCTTTAACCAGTTCCTTTTTATGAGATGAGCACCGAATACTGAATTTAAGGTATAGCAGACCTACCAGCAGAGTTTAAAGTGCTGGGAGTTACAAGGACAGCACAGCTGTTCAGTAGCCAGCTTTATAAAGAGAAACTGTGTGTATATCCTTCCTTGCTCCAGTTTCTTGGCCTTTAGAGGGCCTTCCCTTTTGTCTCTTTGAACATGCAGTGCTTCTGCCTAGATGTGCTAGAGTCTCTGTTACTTCAAGACCGTTGTGGGGAATTTCCACAATTGCAGCCTTCTCCTACAGTTGGAGGAAAGTATGGCTTCTGACAATGAACTTCACATATGTGCAGACAAAAAATGCTTTGTGTGGCTTGCCACTTGCCTTTGTTTCCATGTTTTGCAAAATTTGCTTCTCTCTCGTCAACTTCCCTAGGGGAGCCAGGGACTAATATTACCAGTATGGTGTTGGATATGCCAGTCAAATGCTGAGCTTCAAACAGAGAATATCTTTCTTTACAAAGAAAATGAGCTGCTAACTGGGGAAAGGTAAGGCTTCAAGGAAATTTAATTGACCAATAATCTCCCTGTTTCAAGACTATGTCACCTCTGTGAAAAGACACTACAAATTTTTAGTAATTTAGCTCTTTAGTAATTTAGCTAAATCCTATTGAACTACTTGAGCTACTTTGTTTCATCTTTAACAGCAGACTTCTAACATGAACACTCCTGTAAACTGAAAACAAATGTAGGTTAAATACCCAGCAGGGATTTCACTACCTACCCCAAAAGCTGCTTAAGACCTTCTCTCCTCCTAGAAGCACCAGCTACTTCTCGCTAGGAGAAAAACTTACTAGGACCACAGATGAGCTTGCAGAAAATACAACAGGATAAAACAAAATGCAACAGCAGCGGAAAATAAAGAGGAAAGCATATAGAGTAAGAAAACCTAATTCACATCTTCACAAAAATATATCTACTTCCATCTTTTCATCTCTATCAATGGCTTTAAGATTTCAAGATACCTGGATGAGACGGGAAGGGAAGGACAAGGGGCAGAGGTATGCACAGATGCCAGGTTTTGCCTTCTTTCTAGGCTGATTTTGGAGGCCAATTTCCCAAGGGCCTGTCTAGAGTTGGTGGGGAAAGGCAGGCAGTCCAGAAGACGATCAGTGGGCCTTAACAGACTTCAGATCTGGAATGCCTTCTGAACCCTTTGCACTCCAGCACAGCAGGAGACAAGTGACACTGGCTTGAGTAACTTTAATGTCATTAATCCCCTTCTTGAATGGTAAAGCCAAAGAGAGAAGTAGAGGGAGAAAATGCAGCTCTTCTCTCTGGGCTGAGGGACAGACTAGCTCTGCCCGCTGAGCTGGATGATTTATTTCCATGGGCTGTACCCCTCATGATGCCTCCTGTGGCAATATAACCAGACACAAACTTCAGCCTGGAGGAAAAAGGCTCCTGAAGAACAGCATCTGTCTTGTGACAAAGGGTGATTTCTTCCACACAAGTGAGGTCCTCAGATTTTCTGGTATGAGACAGCATCATACAGGAGTGGTTTTACTCTCCACTGTGAGATGCTGCTGGAGAGCTGGCAGGAACCCAAGCAGTCGTTGAGCCAACAGGCTTTCAGAGTTGTCCTGGAACCTGTGGGTCATCTCAGTTAGGTGAGATGTAGATGAAAAGGAGGATAGCCAAAGGCCCATAGGCATAGTTCATGCTGCAAAAGGAAAGAGAAAGGGAAAGAAGGGAAAAGCCAATCCAGCAGAGAGAAAGTTGATAACAGAGTTCATAATTAGGAGAAAGGATGTCAAACATTTCAAGGCTCCCTGACTGTAAGTCACCAACCTGGAACACCTTAAAGAAGAGTGAGTGTGGGTGCTCACAGAGACAGATGCCCCCCAGTTAGTAATTATCCATGCTTAAAAGAAAACTTTAAAGTTTGTTGGCTTACAGATTTCACTGGTAGGGTAACTTGTCAAAGGAAGTACATATGTATAGTACTAATGTTAGCAATGAGTGGGATTTACAAATGACATTTATCTCCAGCATTCAAAGAATAATAGCTGAGGAAGTGAAGGGCGAGTGCTTGTTTGGCTATTTCATTACTCTGGTATTGTCAAAATCTGGGCATACTTTATCTATGGCTCTTGCATTATGAACTCTGACAAATCAGTCAAAAGACAAAAATTTTTGTATATATAGAGAGAACTGTATATAAATATGTGCGTGTATGTTTTCTAGCATAAACTGAAAACATTTTCCCTGATTCTCCCTGAATCATTACAGTGATTTCTTTTAGTCTGACTAAAAATATGAACACTGCGTCATCAAATATGACCAAGAGGTAGTATTATCAAAGTTATTGCATTCTTACCAGCAGCCATAAACAAACAAACAAACAAAAAGCCAAAATAAAGCAAAAAATACCCCAACAAACAAACAGGATTATAAGAGCATTTGCACTGCAAGAAAGGCTGGATGATGAGCTGAGGTACTAGCAGACTGCTAAGAATATTCCTGGGCATGTCTCGCCCCTGGAAGACCTTCTTTTTGGGTTTGCTCTTTGTTAGAGAATAAAACCTCCAGCCTCTGGTCACAGTGCCACAGAGAAGCAATCTCCCTCAGTTCTGCTTCTCTGACCTACTTAGTTGGGTTTGAGCTGCTATTTTCATGCGAAGTACTTGAAATCAGCCTCATCATTACAGCAAAGGGCATTATCTCTCACTGTTTTCCATCTAGCCCCAAGAATAACTCTGATGTCAGCAGGGAGCTCTCTCTCTGGCAGCCTTCTCCTCACTGCCAGCTTGTCAGATAAAAGGTCAGCTGGCTCTGCCAGCTCCTCTGACAGACCCAGGGTATGGGGTCCTCTGCTCACACCCAACTGCCCCAAGCAGAGCAGCCCTGGAGGAAGCCAGCTCCTGCTCTCCACTTCCAACATCCTATTCAGGTGCAAACCTGCCTTCAATGACACCTTCCAACTGAAACCCTCAAAAAGACATATTGCAGCAGGGGTGGTGCTTGTGCCTTGTGGTCCTGCTATCCCTTCTCCACACCAAATGTCACATGCCAGAACCACGGGAATGGGGAGAACATCCCCATCCTCCTGTCAGGGCTTTCCCAGCAAATGGCTTCCACATGGCTTCCACATCTCTCCTCCTGCAGGACTGATGTGGAAAGAGGGGAATAAGGCAAAAAGCTGAGACCCAAAGTGCTGACTGGTATCCCTTGGGCAAGTGGAGGGAGCACAGGCTCATATTGGCCTCGCCAGTAAGAGCTGGGATATTTTGTCCATTTCTGGCAATTTGTCCTCTGGTTACAATACAGCCTAGAGTTCCTTACATGAAATCATATTCTAGCAAGGATATGAGAAATTACAGGGGGAATAAGAATAGCCCCCAGGAGTCCAGCCCTGAACACACAGTCCCAGCAAACCTCACTCATATCACTAACCACAATGGCCTTTTTGCCTGAGGAAAGACAGAGTTAGGACTTCAGAGTTTGGCCCAAATCCTAGGCTATATAAATAGATTTCTATGAATCAAAGCTCCATTATGTAAGATATAAAAATAAGAGAATAAATGAGAGGAAAAATAAGCTGAACTTCAGACTCTGCAGTGAAGCATCATCTTAAGAGTCTGGGCACCAAGTCAAGATACAGATCTTTTTCTTTTCCTTTTTTTATTTTTCCCCAGTTTGCCTGCTTTGCTTTAAAAGTGACTCATCCACTTGCTCCCCCTTTCACCAGCACTTTCCATGTTGTTTCAAACATGCCTGTACATTTTAAAGCTCAACAGGACCATCCAAACTGCCTGTTTATCAACTGCACACCTACATTTGCATTTCCAAGTTAGAGGGGAGAAAGGGATGTGCACAAAGGAAAAACCCCTCAAACACGTCACCAGGGTTAAAAGAACCGTGGTGCGAGGCATGCTGCAGTTTACAATGAATTGAAATGTGACTAAAGGCAGCATGTGACAGCCTTCTATATTTAGCGGTGGCTTTTGCTTTTACACTCTTTGAGATACCCTGTCAGAATAGCATCTGTGTTTGTGCATCTCAGCAGAAGAATGAGCCCCTGAAGGTGTAGGAAATCTCCAACAATGGTTTTGTATACATTTTAGTTGTCACTGGGGCATTTGTTTATACACATTGCAGGCTCGCCTCCCTCCCCACCCCTGGCACGTTCTCATCCGCTCTTTGCTTTGACCAGGGAGTATTTTTAGCTGATGTAGAACAGTGATTTCACCACTGGATCTCCTTGTCACACCTTTTTTTGCAAGCCTTTAAAAGAGAAGCCTCAAGAGGAGATCATGGTACACCTCGTAGAAGCGCTGTAGTTATCATTCCAGTGAGAGATGAGATACATATTCCATTTGCATTTTTCTTTTCTTAATTTATGTCATTTGCATAGTTAAATGAGTGAGGACTATGAGTTTTGTACAAGGCAAATCCGTGTTGAACATAAATTGATCTTAACTGTTTTCTTTGGTTCAGAGAGATTCCACTAGTCACATGTACACCCTTTCAGCAGAAAAATTAAAAAAAAAACCGAACCAACTATATTTATGTTTTTTTTAAAAATCACCTGTAACTGGTTTTCTTGTGGAAGAGGGACATTCTTTTCTCCTCCTTTTGTTGTAGCTTTTCTCTACTGTTAGGTAAATAAAAGCATGGCTTATATGCCCTTGTATTACATGAATCCCTTTAGGTTTATAGATAGTTACAGAAAATTATACTTTTTTTAACAGTCCCCTTTCTAGTCTGCTTAAAACCTTGCCTGACTTCTTTTAAAGAGGGCTTAGCAACATTTAGATAACATGGTGATGCATGCACATAAGAAGAGCGCTAATAGTCTAGCTGGGATAAGCATTAGAGCATTCCCAGTATTGCAGATTTCCATAAATAACATAAATTAACCTCCCAGCTATTTATATGCAGTACCAGCTACAATGCCCTTTTATTTCATTCCTTTTTTCTCACCATTTGCTAAATCAATATTCAGCCAACATTCTGGGGATGGCATCCATTTTTTTTGCAAGAGGCTGCACAAGCACAATGGATGTTGCATAAGTTTACTGGGAAACAGTTACCAAAATGTCTCACTGCAGCCCAGTGCTGCTCCTTATAGGCCTCCTTATAGGGAGATTTGCAGAACAAAAGCAAGGCTTGTTTTACAAGAAGTTCTACATATTGTCATCCCCAACCAGGATGACAACGTCTGCCACTGAATCTATGGCAGCTGTGAGACTATACAACAGTGAAAAGATTTTTTTGCATAGGCCAGGAAAGGGATAAAACCCTCATCCTCCAGATCTTGCAGAGATTTTTGGTCCACAGCCCAGCTCTAGACCTATACTCCACGTTTCCAGGGTTTGGACATAGTATTTTGTGTGCTACCATAGCAACTGATGCTCTCATATCTTCTAGCAGATGGCAGTTCCAGGAAGGAGGCCTGAAAATGTCTGTGTAGCAATCTTTGCATCCCTTGGACATTTCAGAAAGACTGTGTTCTGGGCCTCTCTTCATGGTGTTTCAGACACTGCTTTTTGGCATGTGGCTTTACAAAGTAAAGAAAGGACGAACTGGGAGCTGCCCTATCGCTGTCACCACCAGCTGTACCGAAAAAAATCAATAGAAACTTTTTGAAAAGCATAAAACAACACGGAAAAAATATGATATAATGGAAAAGAATAATAATGGACGTTGGGCAGGGAAGCTGTGTCTTATAAATTTACCAGAGTTTTCTAAAGCCGCTCACAAACACGTAGATGCAGCTAATTTGATGGATAAAGTAGGAGCAGATTTACAACAAGGTTTCACAACAATCCTCACCAAGCACTCATAAAGATGCTAAACTAGGGAGAAGGTTCTCCTGTGGATTAAAGGAAACAAAGAGGAGGAATAAACCTGGAGGTCCTGTGGAAATCCGTTCTGCTTCTGTGTCATTAAGCATGTTCACTAACCACCCAGAAAAGGCAATGGAGAGTAAGATAATGAGGTTTATTGATGACACTAAGCCACTGAAGCTGTAAAAATGAGTGATCACAATTCACTACTATGGTACAAAGCAACAAAGCAATAAGATGTCAGAAAAAATTTGGTGTCTATGAACACAACA
>JAYRBT010000114.1:78198272-78224551 GCA_036023395.1 Myiotriccus ornatus
ATCACAATTCACTACTATGGTACAAAGCAACAAAGCAATAAGATGTCAGAAAAAATTTGGTGTCTATGAACACAACATCTATGCATAGAGGGAAAAGCAACCCTAAATTCAAAGATACAGTGATGGGTTTTGAGCTGCTTATTGGACCTCAGAAAAGTGATCCTGGAGTTACGACAGCCTTTGCTATAAGAATGTCAGCTCAGGGTTTTGTAGTACCAAAGAAAAATGACATTTCAGGAACTATTAGGAAAGAAATAGAACCCAAAATCCTTGTTATTCCTGTAGCTTGAAGCATCTGTGAAACTCCAGTCCTTCATAAATCTTAGGTAAAAAAAAAAAATAAAAAAAATATATGTGTAAAGGACAGACACACAACACCTATGATTAAATGTAGGGAAAAAAATATTCAAAAAGCAAGTAAGTAACCTAGGAGTCTTTCACCTAGAGTGGTGAGCAGGGAGACAAAAGGCATCTAGCTAACCTTGAATGGCATGGAAGACTTGGATAGGGAATGATTATTCACTCTTTCTGTACAATGGGAAACATACAGCATCATATTTCGAACCTACCAGGTGATCATTTCAAAACAAAGGCAGCACTTTTTCCCAGCACTAAGGTTACACTAGGAATTAACTGCTACAGGATGCTGTAAATCCCAAAAGTTTGCATGGGTTCCAAAAAGCAGTTGGACAAAGTCACAGAAAAATACCATCCTGAGCTATTCTGCACCAAGAGGCCACCTCCAGCTCAGGAATTTTCTAGGTTAGAAATTGTTAGAAGCTGGGAATATGCTTGTATCACTGTCACCCCAAAGCCATTTTCCTAATCACTGTCAGTGGCTGTTCGTTAGAGACAGGCTACTGAGCTAGGTGGGGCTTTGGTCTGGGCAGTCAAAGGCCTCTCATACTGCATCTTCTGAGCCATAGGAACTGATTTCAGGCTGTGCTAAGCATGGTGTAACTCAGTGGTTTTGACTGAAAGCCAATCACCACCAACCGCTTCAGATTTACAGTAAATTTATAAGAGCACATACACAGTTATGGTACTACTCAATCCTGCCTTGGAATCTTGTGTTCTTTTACTTCAAGCTAAAAGGGGCAACTCACAGAGTGTATGAAGGGAAGCTTCTGCAAGCCCTCTGGACCTCCTTCTTTTTCCCTGCTTTGTTTTCCTCCTTATTTTACCTGAAATGTTATAGAGAAAATGAAAATTTGCTGATCTGACAACCTTCCTCATCCATCAGCTCTTTTTCAGCAGGATATTACTGTCGTTTAGTCTGAGCTTTTCTCATGGAATAAGGAAGGGTCAGACTCTGAAAACTGTTTTCACCCTAAATTGTACCTCACTCAAATACAAGTCACATCCCAATCACTGCCACTGCTTAGAGGATTAAAAATTATAAGGCTAATAAGAATCAGAATCTGCCCCTAATGTACCAAGTCTCTCTTTAAGAGTCCTATTTGGTTCATCTTACTATGGCTGCTGCCCCATTAAAACCTTAAAGAGAACTCATAAATATAAAAATACCCTAGAGTGTGGCAGAGAATCCTGCCCTGAATAATTGTACTGAAATATTCTAAAAGGAACTTAATTTCCTTCTCGATAGCCTCAGTAATACTTTTAAGAGGGAAGAATGAAGGTGAGGACACGCATTACATTCTGTAAAGGTACAAAAAGAAACCTTTTCACAGTGAATACGTATGGGGAATATGTCTAAAAGGGCTTATATGTGTGAAAATATGACCTCTGATTTTGCCAAGGTCAGCAAAACCTACTTTGATTCGCTTTGTAAGTGTCGGTCACACAAGTTAAAGCTGCCTCACGGCAACTTTAATTTCTCTACCCAAATTCAACAAGACATGCTGTTTTTGAAAGGTTTGCAAAATCCTTCTCTGTGTGGAGGAGCAAGATTATCTGGTCCAACATTTGTTTATGATAATTTATGGATCCAAAACAAGTTAGTTCTTTACTATAAATTCATGTGGACTGGCAGACCAAAAAGCCATTAAGAACTGTTAATCAAACATGGAACAGGTTTCTTAATTTGAGTTTCCTGGCACACACTGTTCATGGGCAGGTGCTGTTCTTCTCTTAGCTTCAATGGCAAGAAGACCCTCGCATCACATAGGCCTGCAGTGCCATTTGTTGAGAAAATCTGTTATAATTCTGGGTTACACCATTTGCTGATTGTTTTTTAAGTTAAAGCTGAGAAGAAGAGGGGCTGGGTCTTGCACTCGGCCTTGAATGCCTTTATATGCTGCTCAGAGGCTGTTACTGCACCTTGTAAATCACAGTTTTGGAGACAGAGATGGGCATACGGGGTCACACCGTTACCCATTCCTTCAAACATTCCTGGTTCCTGGTGTCAGAAAAATGAGTTTCCAACATCCACTGCACTTGTGTTCACATGGGATTTCATTATTGTGCTAGGAACAGGAGGATTTCCGTAGAAGGTTAAAGCATTTTATGTCTGAGACTGGACAATTCCAGATGTTTCTGGAAAAGGTACCACGATCTTATTAAGTCGTTGTGGAGTAGTGTGATATTCAAAACAGTTTCAAATGTACCTACCCTGGGAAAATAAAGTAGCTTATCATCTGCAATGTGAGTATTTATCTCCTTAATTTTTCTAGTTATCTTACACACAATAGCAATACATATCCTTTTATTGATGTAAATGTCTAAATGCCTAATAGTGTCTTTACTTTCTTCATATCTTGTGGCAATGAACTTGACAGGTTCTTGAAAAAGTATTTACCATTTACTGGAAATGGTTACCTTTCAGTTTCACTTCATTTTTACCTCAGGCAGTATTGTATGCATCGTTTGTGTGCCATAGAATGCTCTGTCCCCTGTTATTCACCTCCTGTCTAAGAGGAGCAAGCCCTTTTTATTGACTTTGCATCAGAAAGTCTCCCATCACTTTAGCTGTTTTTTCACCAGGTTTCTGTATCCTCTCTAGAAAGACTGGCCCACCTTACATGACAGATTGCCTGATAGTGCCTTTGTATATATAAATGGTATCATCTGACTCATTTTTTTATTGTCTGAAGCATATTGCTTGTTTTCTAATAGCTGTTGTATATTACCTGGCATCTTGCTGTTGCTGTTTATGAAAATACTCACAAATCCTTTCGGGTATGTATCTGGACACTGGCAAAAATGCATGCCCACAGTTCCAAAGCCCAAAATACTATTTAAACTACCTGACTGATTAAAGCTAAGGGCATGCAGAAGAAAAGTTCACCTTCCCATACAACTGCCAAACAAGCAGTGCCAACCAAGCCTCCAGAAGTTTTACACCACAGTTTTCAGCAGCACATTCCCCTCCTGTTACCTTGGTATATCGTCTCAGCCCTTTCTGCTGCTCTTCACTGCCCTCTCTTGAGTCACAAACCTATGGTGGGTTGTGTACATTTGTGGCTGCAGTGGTTTCCCCTCCTTTCCAGACTGACATATTTCAAAGACTTGCTCTAGATAAGGTGTTTGGAGCTTCTCCTTGTTAGCGCTTAGCCACACTGAGACTTGCCAGCCCACTTCTGCCCTGCATTTCTCATCCATTGAATACAACACCCCTGGTCCTGTGACTAGTTGCTCTGTGAACTTTTCATCAGGGACTTTGTCAAAGGTGTCCTGAAAGTGCAGGTACTCAGGGTCACTGTAGAACAATCCTGGCCACGCCTCTAAGGAATCCATGGAGCTGTAGTGCTTTATTTTTGCTTTAAACTTCTGCTTTCTCCTGTGAGTTTCCTTCATGCTCAGATGCAGAAGTGATGCAAAACTTCGCAGGAGGGAAAAAGGTGCAGAGCAGAAAGAGATGAGATAGGGAGTCTGATTATGCAGGAATCCTGTGTGGCTTGAATTGTAGGAGAGTCATCTTGTCTCCTGCCCTGGAATGTCTCCTGCTGATAGGTGTAACCCTTTCCCAGTGACTGTGAAAATCTTGATAAGGAAAGTGATGAGACACTTACTGCAGCCAGAGCTCTAGGACTTGGGTTTGCCCTCCCACACATTTTGGGTGGGCAGGCAAACCACATAATGTCATCCGTGAAGTCAGAAAACTCTGGGTACATTTAATTACTACATTAACACTTGCTAACACTTTGAATACCAAGAACTGGTTGTGGAGGGTTTGGGGTTGTTGTTTGCACTTTGTTTTTACCTCAACATAACTATCAGGGCAGGAGCTCACACATCTGAGAGCTGGAGTCAGCCCATTAATAGGCACTTACTGCAATAAACAGGTCAGGAAATAATTGTGGCAAAGCAAAGAGCTGAGTGGCTTTGGCTTAGCCTCATACTTTTCTTCTCATTGTTTCTTATTCTGTATTTTCCCACTCACGAGGTTTTCTCTTCGGCAGTTTTCTATTCCAAAAATCCTATTTGTTCTGAAGAAAAATAAAATAATGTACATAAAGGGTCTTTTCAGTTAAACAAGGTCAACAGCTCTTGGGAGTTAGGCACCACAAAAATCCCCTCTGAGAATCCGTGCTGACCATTTTAACAGGACCTGCGTGTTGCTCACTGCACAGCCCATTTATCAGCAGCGCCCTGATGACCGGCCACAGCCTCATCACGCATCAGATGGCCTAGTCACTCCCTTCCCAGATATCCAAAGGAACAGGAGAAATCCTCTGACAACAAGAGCAGACAGATGCTACCTCCTTCTTTCCTATGACTGCACAGCCCTGGCACAGACGTGTGGTGACACTGCATGGCATTGGAGCAGAGGGGTATCCCAGCATCCAAAGGAGTCATGAAAGGTTTTTGTCATCCCAAATCACCTGATCACCCTATTATTCAGTTGCTCACCCAGGAAAGCAGCTGGTTAAGATCTTGCTGTATGAGTTCTCTGGGCAAGCACTGCTGGTTCCCAAAGAAGCCCCTTCCCCTGGGACACATGCAGCTCCAGGAGCTTGCCAGAGCTATAGTCAAATGGAAGCAATGCACTGAACATCTTTGTCTTTCACAATGGTAAACCACGTGGCCTAGTGACCTAAAAATTTTGGGCGCTGTTGCTTCACACAAGAAAGGGAAATTATAGCTGCATTTGGCAGTTTCCCCGAGAACAAAAACCAAGGCATAAAGAAGGGGTATGCAGCTGTTCTGATCTATATAAATATTAGGGTAGGCAAATACCTGAATCAAAACGAGCTTTGTGACAGATTTAAGATCTTTCAGTTATTTTTCCATTCTTGGGATACCTGAAATGAGTCAGTCATTGCAAAGTCACTGTTGCTTAATGTGAGGGGATCAGTGACAAAAACGACCCAGTTGAGAGCGACTCTGTTAGTCAGCATTTCCTTCCTGATCCCACAACAGGAACTGAGCTACATGTGTACCAGGGCTGAGATTTGCCTTCCCTGTGCACAGTTGCCTCCTGCTCAACAGGGAAGGTGAGAGCCTTCCTGCCACTCCTAGTGTGCTGCAACCCTGCCATCTGCCCTGTGGCCATGGAAATGTCCTGACACTGGGCGTCTTCCCAAAACACGTTCAGGCTTGCAGGATCCATCTTCTCTTGCCTACCTCTGCTCTAAATGTTGTTGAATCAGAGGCCAAAGGATTGCAGTGCTTGTTGTTCAAAGCAAGGTCAAAATGCTGTGCAGGTTTGGTTTTTTTCAAGGTTTTTTCCCCCAGAGACCCCCCTTTACCAAACTCATACATTTGAGGGAATTTTTTGTTCTCTTCTATATCCCCTTTAACTTCTGCCATTCCTGTCCTTGTCAAGCACGAACATGACTGAACTCATGTATTGGGGTGCCACGGCTTTGCTCCATAGGGAGTTACTAAGCCTGATGTAAACTCACCACTGTTTCTATTTAGCTTATAGATGAAATTTTAAGCAGGTTTTGATCTGTGTGAATACATCTGCTCACTGAACCTCGGGTAGATTTTTGTACACAGGTATACTTTATAGCACTTCAGTCAGGCTCCTAACATCTAGCAAGGTAAATGGATATAAACACATCCTAAATCAGCCCACAGAGATTTGCACTGATGCAATTAAACTCATGGAGGTATGGGTGTGTGCAAACTTCTTAATTGCTAGCAACTGTCTTTCTGAAGAAGAGCTGAAATCCGTATTCATGTGTACCATTCACTAGAGAGAATGAAGGTGGTTGCCCCAGAGAACACTCTGTGAACACCAATGTCTGCTCACACAACTCGTAAACTCCTGCTTTACTGAGTTCAGCTGACTTGCCAGTTCTTATGAGCTCTTAGCCACAGGCACACAGAAACAGTGATCAACAGGACCAAGGACTGTGGACTCTGACCAAGGACAGCATGCCCCAGGGGAGGGAATGTGTGCAAAGGTGAGGGTGCATCAGCAGCTGCGGACTGGTTGACCCACCATGTGGTTCAGTCAGCTGGGCAAACCATGTCAACCCTGCATCCCTGTCGTGTCTGACTCACCCACTCCACATCCGTACATTGTCATCCAGTACATTATCACAGTAGGAGCTCTTTTCTACAGTGTCACAGAGTAAAAAGAGAAGAGGAAGAGAAACACAAAAATACAGTAAGCCCTACGGTAAGTCCATGCTTTTTCAACACTGACCTCATCAAAAAGACCATTCAAAAAAAACTCCCATCCCAAATAGCAGTGTAACTCCTCAATAACTTTCTGTTCTGTACAAATTCTCAAGGACCGTCAGCCTCAAAAATGGCTTGATCCTAACCTGGCCCGACCTCCTAGGATACTATCTGGGACACTCTCTGGGAGTGCCAGAAGGCTATGTGCAGTGGGGAACACTAGCCCACAGAGACACCAAACACACAACCCTTTGGAGTAAGTGGGCCTAAACCCCAGAGTGTAATACCTGACTACACCAATGAGTTGTGCTTACTCCTACTGATTGGAGTGATGTTACCTGGGGCTCCAGATGCCAGGCACGTCACCTGAGCCTGCTGAGAAAAAAGGACAGATAATAAAAACAAAACTGCAAAACACACAGCAGATGCTTTTTCTTGCAAATGGCACTGAAGTGTTCAGGATGGTGGGTGAGTGTCTGCTTATTATCTAATATTTTCACACCTTTTTTTCTCATTGGTATCATCCTTGCCAGGTTATCAGGCTCTCAGAAGGATTTTAGTTAAATCATTCCATGAGTGGAAATAATAAAACTTGTTCTTTTCTTTACTAAATCTTTTCCCAGCTTACTAGAAACCAGTTCCAGGACAGTATTGTTATCTCTTCCCTTTACATTTAACTTTCCTGTCACTCTAGTTTTACCATTGGGGCTCTGAAATTCATTCATGTAGAAACCAACTGTGGGCTGGTTGTTGTGTAACGTCCCTTGATTTTATTATTTAGTCTGCTTTTCATCTTGCTCATGTACAAAATCTATGGCTGCATACATTCAGTGTGGTTATGAAATATCAGATCACCCTCTCTGCTTCCCAGGAAGGGAAGGAAAAAGGAAAGGGGAGATTTCATCTCTATCCGCTGGTATCATGCTCTTAGTGTTATTCACTGTGCTAATAACTGTATCAGCATGTTTATAAGCTGATATGCTTTTAATTGTTTCACTCACTCTCTCATATGCATGAAGTAAGCTCTCTAATGGATTCTGTGCCTTTCATCCTTTACTTTATTGTTAATGGTATCTCCAGTAAAATAAAATGACAGATGAGTGCAGTCTGAGAAAAGCAGAAAAATCAATATGCGTCCTGACTCCATATGAGAGCAGTGAGAAGCTGGGGCTGCCAGGCACTGCAATCTGTCTTGGGCCAGACGACAAGAGTGAGGTAGTGAGCGAGGAAAGGCATATCAGCAAAACATCTCCTGTGGTACCTACAGATGGTGGAGAGCAGGGGAGGCAGGCAGTGCCCTGGGCATCCCGCACCCTCTGCCCCACCATTCTACCTTCTGTTTGTAAAGAGGGTGGCTTCAGACACACTGGATGTACAGACACCCATGCAGCATGGCTTCCAAACATGTGGGCATAGGATGTTTCTCTCCTGTTGTGAGCACAGCACTCATATCACTGCTAGAGTCACCCACAATTCAGGCAGCACGTGGGTGGAGTTACACCATGTCAGATCCACCTTGGGGGGGCAGGGGAGTATGGAGGGGGAAGGGATGGGTTGAACCTCACAGAGGTGGGGTGGCATCATATCCCTCCTGGCAGGCTCCTGGAGCCCACATGGGGAAGCCCCAGAGTAGCTGTTAGTCACAAATAGCCCAGCAACACTACAGCACATCACACCTCCTGGAGCCCCTAAGCCAGGCTCAGATTGGCAGGGACAGTGAGGACACGGCCCCTCACCCTACCCTGGAGCACCAGAGTGGCTGGTGGGCCAGAGACCCTGCTTGGAGGAGTTGGACATAGGGACCAGAGCAGATAAAACCAAGGGCACGTGTTTGTCTCCTGTCACGGTCCTGCCACTGGCCTTGTGAGACCTGGTCTTCCACAAGCCTTCGGTAGCAGCTATATAATCTGTCTCTCCCTCTCTCTCCTTCTCTCTTCTTGCTCCACCTTCTTCTCTTTCGTTGCTCCTATCTTGATGCTTGGGGTGGTTTGGAGCTGGAGAGATTGGATCTTGATTTGAGTGTTGTGGAATTGATTGGATTTTGCCTTAAGCATTGTTGGTTTATTGGACCTTGATTTAAGTGTTGTTGGTCTACTGGATTTTGACTTAAGTGTTGTGGATTTATAGTATATGCTGAGTCAGTATTGTGGTGGAACGTTTCTGTCTAGCTTGTGTGATGTCCTTCTGAACTTTGGCCAAGTCCCCTTGTTTGCTCCCCTAAATTAATAAAGAAATTCCTTTGGAACAAGCCCGTGGCTTATTCCCTAACACTATCTGGAGGTATTAAAGAACCCTATATCTATATATTAAAGTAAAATCCCCAGCCAATCCCTTGAGCCGGCAGCTGCCAGGGCAAGAATGTTACACCCCAGTGTAAAGTGGCTGGGCGAGCTAGGTTGTCTTCTTCCCAGGCTCTCCCTGATGTGAGATCTAAGGGGTCTTGAAGAACGAGAGAAGCAGTGGCAAGCCTTTTCACTGAACACAGAAAAAGATGTGTCCATGTGGGCAGCAGCCATGCCCAGAGACAGGTGTGGGCAGACACCTTGAACAACTGTGCCCCACAACATGTGATGGTGTCAGGGGGCATCAAGCAGAGCAGTGGAGCAGCTCTCTATGGTTTGTGAGAAACACCTGACAGTCCTTCACATGGCTAGAAGACAGTGTCACACATTCCACAGGAACACAACATCCCTGTGTCACATACAGCCATCAGCCAGCGACCGTGTTAACCATGCACAGGGGCAGTCACTTGCCGCTTCCAATTCTCTGTTCACTTCTGTTTTCCCTACAGGAAAATGTGGCTTGATATTTGGCTCTGAAAATACTCAGTTTAAAAAAATCAGGAATACTTACACTTTTATTAAAAAAAAAAAAAAGAGCAGAACGAAAAAGTCTAATAGACACCAACAAATTTTAATGCCTTTAGGGAAACAAACCCAAAGGTAAGGAGAAATACTGTTTGTTTTAAAACAAGATCGCACCCTTCATGTCAGGCTGTAGCCTGGAGTGAGTGTCATACTGCCAAGTTATAGGAGCCTGTAATGGAAATGCTGACAGACCTTCAGCACCAGCACAGTCACTCTATAAATAGCCTTTGCAAATGCCTGGCATGTGAGATGGGTTCAAGTAGCCACTTGACAGAACCTGGCAATTTGACCAACGATTATTTCAGAAAACAATCATAGATGAGATCTGCTTGTCTGTGTACTCATTCTTGCAGGTGGCTTGGGTGCGTATCCTACCTATTCTCCAGTGCCAGATACAATGCATAAAGGATGCTGTTCTGGCAGGTACAACGCTGGCTCCCAAACAGAGCTGTAATATGACCTACTTCACTCGGTCTAGTACTAGTCAATAGTAAGTGGCCTCTATTGGGTTTCTACATGTAGGCAACATCAAACACATTTCACTGAAGCATTTAGATATTGATTTTACTCAGTCTGGGAACTTCAAAGTGGGTTCTTTCCATGTCATCTTGAAAACACATCATCTTGCTCCCGTGCTATAGATTCTGTGTTAGTGCACCTGCGTGCAGACTTCTCCAGCTGCTAGTCATCCTTTGCTCTTTGTTTCTAAATTAAGGGCAATTGCTGTGTCCCTTTATCCCCTAATGGCAATAGCTACTTTGTATAGTAATGTGGGAGCTGTCTCTGCTGCTTGGCTTCCCTACAGTCACCCAGCCATGCCTGTTTTGTTGTGGATTTTTTTTTTTTTTTTTTTTTTAAACCAGAAAGCAGAATAATGCACTGATCCTAAATAGGAGCACTGGGGATACTGAAGGATCATTTAAAATTTCCGAGCCTGTTCAGGGTTCAGAAATTCAGACAGGGTGTTAAGTTTTCATCATGTTTTTGCTCATCCCATCGTGTGTTCTGGGGCTCTGTCTCCAACTAACAGCTTCATGAAGATTTTTTTATGTTCTCCACCTACTGAGGTTGCACTGTTGGTTTCTTTTCTTTCTGTTTTCTTGGGTTTGGGATAAGATCTCAATCAATTACATAGAGATTCAAGTGCAACAGAGATCATGTTAAGAGCTACCAGAAAGTGAAAACAAGACATCAGATATGCTTTCAGAGGGGGAGTTAAATGCTACGCCTGAGTCAGATTTCCAAGGGCAAGGTGATACTCTTTTTCCTAGAGTTCTCATGGTAATTTCAGGCATGGGGAAAGCCTGCCCTTCCTGTCCCAGGTTGTTACATCGTTTTTCTGCACATAATTACATTGCTGCCACAGTTCAGCCCAAACCGAGATGCATCCTGAGTCAGCCTCACGCAGAAAGTAGCTGGCAGCCTTTGGTCTTGAATTATGGGTTTTTAAACAGGCTATCCTGAACCCTACTTAATCCTGTAGCAAGAGAGACCACTGGCATCAGAGAGGAGCAATGAAATGGAGCCCTACCCAGGTGTAGGCCATGTTCTTGCCATGAATTTGGGATCAAAAAAATGTTTTTTCCTGCCCATGGTGGGGAGGCATTGTTGTCCTCTGCAGTCTCCCAGAGACACACAGGCCAGCATCCCCTCTTCCTTATCTATGAGCCAATGCAGGGGCCCAAGTGAAACATCCATGTCTCATCCATGAATCATCCATCTCAGATCCGCTCTTCAGATCTGGGTGTGTGGTACATATCAGAAAAATAAGCAAGCAAATGTTCCTTTTTAGGGTCTTTTTTGATGGAAAGTCTTTGTAATCTCTTATTATTATGGTGTTCTGGATGTGATGTTGTTACTATTATTGTTCTCCCTAGACTAGCATCACTAGGTCAATGGCAGTTATTTTCTTGTAGAAAAGAATGAGTTAAGAGAGCCACAGCAAATGAAAATCAACAGGCACCTGAAGCAAAGGAGCAACAACACTCTACTGCAGGAGGTCAAATACAGCATTTCTGCATCTTCGTTGGCACAAATGAGTGTTCTTGACCAAGTGCCATTTGCTCAGTATTTTTTCCTCCTAAAAAATTAGATTAGACAGCACATCATTTATATTCACAGCAATTATTTCCTGCTAATGTCATTTATTTGAAAGGCCAAACACAGAAGATGATGTCATATCCCAGTAATACTCCAAGAGGTTTGAACTAAAGCAAGACTAATCACATGGGGCACTCTGTGAGGAAAACATTTCATCTTAGAACACAGACAAGGCAGACAGTGGCAATATCCATCACCACAGCCCTTCACAGCACCTGGGGTTCCCGGTGCTGCCCTCAGCTTTCTCCCCATTCTTCAATAGATATGCTGCCTGGGGCTCCAGTTTTGGAGGGACATTGGTCTGGGTTTTTCCATGGTTGGTAGTGCCAAATGCCACCCTCTCAGTCAGTGCTGCTGAGCACACGATTCTTCACCAGGACTTCGATGACAGCAGATGGTTATTCAGCAAATAGTGTCAAAGGCAGAAAGGATGGGGTTGTTGGTTAAAGCCCGAATCCTTTTGGTGATGGGGGATGTTAGAACACTCTCAGCACATATTACTAAAAAAAAAAAAAATGAGACCATGAGTAAATTGGGACAATTTTATACTGCCAGAGTCAAAAGCTTCTGCTGTTAGATTTCTTAAGCATCCCAAATACAGATTAACAATTGCATGTTTCTTTCAAAGGCGCACACACAATCCACTGTGGTTTAACGAAGGCGGAGAAAACCCTGATGGAGAATAAAGATGAGCTACAAAACATGTAGTAAAGGAATGCCTCAGTGGAGAACACTTTTCTGCATCCTTCCTGCTTTCCCCGGAGCTAAGCACAGTGCTGCACTTAACTGGGGACCAGAGCCTGCTTATTTTTTCAAAGCCTGTCATCTTTGGTTTTGCTCTTTGTATACAGCAATTGGGATTCTGTCCTACATGTTAAAATAAGGATATTAGGTAGCAGAGAGAATACCTTCCCGGGCTGTGAGATAAAGTGATTGAGTCAGTCTGCTTTATGAATGCTAAAAGGAAACGTGCAGTGTCTGAAAAACACTAAACTGACCTGCGGGGTTTGAGACCTGCCTATGAAACTCCCATTTAGATGAGATGCTCTCAGAGTGGGTAAGCCAAACTATGCTCTTCCTAAGTGTCTGCTAATAACCTTAATGGAGTGCAAAAGCATGGAGAGGCACCAAAAGGGATTTAAAAGTGGAGAGAGCAGGAAGAGCAGAAATGTCGCTTCATGTATAAAATCCCACACTGCAAATAACACAGAGGTGCTGAGGTAGGCAGGAATCTCTGGAGATCATCTCATCCACGATGGAAACAAAACACTCAAATCTGCACATTCACATATATTCAAAATGCCACGTATGGACACAGAGACCAAATTTCTATCATTTGACCAAAAACCCCAGAGGAGCAAAAGCATTGCCAGGAAAAAAGGAGGTTGAAGTCCTAGGATGAGATCATGCAAACATGCCTGAGGGTGCTGACACACCTGAGGCTAAATATTCTCCGAACTCAGTGCTGCTTGACTTAGCCGTTCATATTTATAGGAAATGAAGCCCCGGGGCAGAAACCCACGTTCCCTACAGGCTACATGTAGAAGACAAAAAGCTGAACAGGGGTCTTTAGAAACACTGGCAAAGTGAGCAAGGAGTGAGGAATCAGCCCTGTGAAAGTGGGTGGCCATTAGTGCCAAGAGCAGGCTAGGCGAAGCCCCTCGGAGACAACTATGTCCTTTTCTCCGATGGGAAGTTTTGCCTGGAGCTGTCTGCCCAAACTTGCCAAGGCATTTCTTTCAGGAGGCAAAGAGCTTTCCTTCCCTGTCCCAGCTTTGTGTGCCCATTGGCCCACAGGCACAGCACTGGCTGAGAAAGCAGCTGTATTGACTGCCCCATACCTTTGATGTCAGCAGGTTATGGGTGCAGGACACTTGCCACGTACACAGGCTGCCCTTGTTGCTGGACTATGACCACTTTGGCTGAGTCTTAACCTCCTCTATTAAGGACATTCCAGTTATTATGTCCCATACCCTGTTGTGAGAGGTGGGATCCCACAGGAGGAGAACTTTCAAAGCGGTTTCTCCAAACGAGGCAGCACAAGAGTGAAGTTTGGGTTTTGTATGTGCTGGGGCAATACTCTCAACACTCAGGTGAGCTACGAATTTATGTACAGTGTTGCCCCGAGGGTTTTGTCTGCACTGTTTACAGGGACATTAAGGCCACAGGGCTGATGGGAGTTTGGTACTGCTCTTCCTCAGGGGGTTGAGAAATCCCTCCCAGAAAAACAGAACACACCCAAAGATGCTGCCGAAGCCAAGTGACACTAGTGGAGGGGGAAACATGATCAAGGATCTCCTTGAGAACTTAAGCCCCCTAGTTGCTGCCAGAGTCTAAGGGGGTGTCTCAGTAGCAGTCAGGGGGATGGGAGTGGAAGTAGCAAAAAAGCACATTTGGCTGGGCTAACCCCTTTCCTTCAGGCAGCACAGCCAAGCTTTGAAAGACAAAGAACAAAAGGCTGATTGGCGAGAAGGGGAAGAAAGTGCTGGAAAGGAATTTGTTGCTACAGGAAGCTCAATGGTTTGTCACAAAACAGACTGCAGTTGTGTTGTTTCCATGTTAAACTCTAGAAAGGGGCAGCTCCAGCACACAGTGGATTTTCTGGTGCAAAAGCAGTGGAGGTTTGAAAGGAATGAAAGGCAACTTGATCTTCCCAGCTGTAGTGAAAAATAATAAATGAAAGCAAGCTTTTTCCTTTTCTTCTCCTTCCAGAAATTCTCTGGTTTCATCTTTTTGAGTCTTAAATATTGATTTAATCCCAGGCTTGCCTTTTAAAAACAAAAAGAAAAAAAAGTAGAAGGACTTCTAGACCCCAAATCTATGGCAACACTTCCAATTTTCATTACCAGAAATAGCAAAAGGAAATGAAAAGCAGGTGTGGGAAGGCTTTTCTGAATGATGCCAGCGTTGTGTTTTAACCTTTACTGGAGGGAAATACACATCTGTGCATGCCAGGCTATTGCCTTACTGCATAGTTCCCTTACAGCCACAAAAAACTGACAAAAGCAACCAAACACACTCAAGTTCTTCCAAGCATATATGCTGACAGCCCATGCCACTGAAATACTTCACTGACCTTTGACAAAGACAGTAAATAAGGTTTGCTAGGCTGTAAGGAGGAAAAAAATGAGGGCATTTGGGATCTCAGAATTAAACAAAGGAAAGAGTAACATGAAAACAACTTTGGAGATCAGTGGGAAGAAAAAAGGCATCTCATTTATCTCTCAATCACTCCATGTCCCTCTTGATTTTTGCATACATTAGCGGTACTTTCTCCGAGTTATTTGAAATTACTTTGGTTTGATCCTGTCAGATGCTGAGCAACAAGCCACAGCCACACTCAGCAGCCTGCAGTGATTGAGCTGAGATTAGTCCCAGATTACCTCGGTGCAGCCTGCAAAAGCCAGTCGTTCTGTTTTTCATTTCTGTGGCAAAACTGCGAGATCCTGGAATTTGTTCTTTCTCCTCCTATATACCATTCAGCGAAGCAAGAATGAATGCCCCGGAGCTAGCTGTGCACTGCCAACTGAAGCCTTTAAAATGAACACAAAAATCACAGCCCAGCCTGAACAGGGAAATGTAAGCCCGAACCTGGCCCCAGCGACAGCGGCTGCTGGAAAGGCCCCCCGAGGCAACTGCAGCATTGTAATAACCTACGTAAACAGGGATGGTGTGGTTTGCTTTTTTTTTTTTCCCCTCTGCCTTGCTTCAGTGGAAAGGGGCGGAAAAATAACTCACTTGCGTACACAGTCATTTAGGCCCAGTCATGATTCCTTTAGAGCCCGTGCCAGTGGATTTTAGTCATTTTCTGGCAAAGGTTTCCCTTTCAACCACAAACACTGAATAGTTACTGGGTGAGTCACCACCTTGAGTAATCTAATTCCTTGACCAGTACATGCTTGCTTCCTGCACTGCAGAATATCATTCTTCACTAGGAGAGTTTAACATGTGCCTTTTGTTCAGGGTTTTACTTTCCTGCAGTGGTCAGCATTGCAGGGCTGGGAGTCCAGAGGGGTGCAGAGGAGTCTAGAGTCCAGCTTCCAAGGCAATTCTTGCTGCAGATCCCAAGTAGCCTCAGGGCTAGGAAAGGCGCTGTGGCTCACTGGCCTCCCTCACTTCAAATCCAGCATGTGCTGTCCTTTGGAGAGCGACAAGCTTAGGGTTAGAAGGTAATTTTTCAGACAGAGCGCCTTTAGTCAGCAAGTCTGGCCATATCTGCAGGCATTGTGCAGCTGCATGCAGCTTTACCAGCAAATTGTAAAACAACCAAACCTGCAACATTTTCCTTGTACCAGTGTCCCAGTCAGCCCTTCAGACAAGAGCAATCAGTGCCTGAGAGCTGCTCTGAGTGACTTTAGGAAAGGAACTCTAGTGATAACTGCAAGCAGCATGGGATGGTGTTGGCGTAAACCACGTGGGATGGTGTTGGTATAACCTCTTGCAAGGGGTGTGGACTGTTTTTTTTCTTTCTCATGTACTAACTTTATGAGAAAATGTACTGGTGAAAATCACAAAGGTTTAGAAACACTAGAGAAGAAAGGTATTTCTTTTCCCCTTTAGAAGACGTAATGTTTCAGGAGAACTTAAACACTTGAGGATTAAATTGTGGTGAGTGTTCACATGACACCTTTTGAAGAATGTTATTAAAATCTTTCCTAGCCCCTTCTTTCATGATTGCAGCTTTCTGTTTCATTTCCTATTTATGGGGGACTGTGTTTTCCTCAGGGCATCCTCTGGCCACTATTTACTGCAAGCTTCTTCTCTTCACAGGAGGAACAGAAAAGAGGGACAGCAAGAGGGGAGGATTAAATTATACTCTGATATTTTCAAGCCGAGAAAAACACACTATAACAGAACTACTCTAATATAAATTTATGATCCCAGCAGAAAAATCTCAGAGTAAGGTGTCTTTGTGCATTTATGTACATAAGCACTGACTGCTAACAAACAGCAAATCCAGCTGTGGCTATGTCTGATAGATAGCCTGAGAACCGTTAGATCCTCGCCTGACCTGATCTTTATGGACACAGATTTACTATAAGAAAGCAGAGCTGTTCAGAGACGCCGCTGAGGAACCCAGTTAGCTGAGCCAGCACTGTCTACAACATGCCAGTCAAGGGAGCTCAGGACAAGCCCCGTTTTGTATCTTTTCCAACATCTGGGTCTAAGCATTTCCATGTTTGATGTGAGACTGACATAATGTGCTGTTGTCTCTGCTGTCATTGTCCTTCTGTCAGCTGATGTTTTTCCATCACTTCTGCAGAAGTGCGCCAAGTTAGATTGGAAAGGACAGGAAGATATCACTTGTTCCAATTCTTCTCAGTCTTGGGAACATTAGAAAGAACATTTCCAGCAGGTTGAGGGATGTGATCCTGCCCCTCTACTCAGTCCTGATGAGGCCAAATCTGACCCTGTGCTGTGTTCAGCTCTGGGCTGCCCAGTACAAGAAAGACATGGAGCTCCTGGAGTGGGTCCAGCAGAGGGCAACAAAGATTATTAAGGGACTGGAGTATTTCTCTTACAAGGACAAGCTGAGGATGCTGGTCCTGTTCAGCCTTGAGAAGAGAAAATTGAGAGGGGACCCCATCAATGTCTATAAGTATCTCAAGGTAGGGTGTTGAGAGGATGGACCCAGGCTCTTCTCGGTGGTGCTGAGCAATAGGACAAGAAGCAATGGGCAGAAAGTGATGCACAGGAAGTTCTACCTGAATATCAGGAAGAACTTCTGCACTGTGCAGGTGACCATGCACTGGAACAGATTGTCCAGAGAGGCTATGGAGTCCCCCTTACTGGAGATACTCAAGAACTGTCTGGATGCAATCCTGTGCAGTGTGCTCTAGGATGAGCCAGCTTGAACAAGGAGGTTGGATCAGATGACCAACTGCAATCCCTTCCCAACCTTACCCATTCTGTGATTCCTTGAACTGTGTGCCTTGAAAATCTACCCTGTGATGGCAAGGTCTTCTTCTGAGGTTAGGAGGTGGCGTGGGTGAACCCAGGTGGCTTTCAAGCATAACCTGACACCATACCTAAGCCAAACCTTCACCGAAATGAGCAGTCCTCCATACCATCATCCCCATGAGTTACTCCTGTCCTCTTTTGTCCAGAGCATTGGCATTCATATGGGCTCAGGGTTCTCCTGTACAGGAGCTGAACCAGCAGGCAGTTACACACCTTTTCTTTTGGGGTTAGTTTTGTCATGGCTTTCTGCTCTGGCCAGGCCATGGCAGGGCCAGGTCAGCAAAACACACGTGGCAATGCTGCAGTAAACTGTGCGACCACAAAGGGCATTTCCAAGGCATTGGCTGCATAAACTTAGTTGTATCATAAAACTGAGCCTTGGCTTGCTTGCACGGATGGCCCTCAGGCCAGCCTGTGAAATCCACTGTGCTCCCTGGGCTGAATCACACAGGTCCCTGCTTTACAGATAGTTGTCAAACCTTTTTTTTATTTATTTAAACTTCCACCCATTAAGTTTATCATCACTTAGAACTTATCTTGGTTTAGCTCCCTAATACTTCTTATAACACGAATAATTTATTCCGCTATATAAAACTTATGTAGTCTCAATAATGTGAGCAAGACAAAGTCTGAAAAGTTAAATTGAGCCTTGGGACTCTCAGGCACAGGCCCAATGCAAGACAATGCCGATTTCCTGCAGTGTGTGTGACCACCATTGCAGATGGGAAGTAATCAGGGGGTAATGTTCAGGTGTGCCCAGCAGCAAACTTCTGTCCCTGACACACAGCCCTGAGTTACCAATCTGGCTCTCAACCTTTCACGCCACACAAGAGCTACATCCCTCCTCAACCTGACTCAATCACAGCTACACTTGATCTCAGGTGTGGGGCTCAGCCTGCTCCTTCCCAAAGCCAGGTTGTTATCGCCATAGACCTTCTGACAGTAGTGGCATAAAGATGCATCATTCAGAAATGCTGCTGATCTCATCCTAATGACATGAAGCAGTGTCAAGCCCATCACCATTGTGGTAAGCTATTTCAATATCAACATCACCCTAGATCTCATTTCTCTGTGTAAATATCTACAAACACAGGTCAAATTACCTCTCATCCTGCATAAACCTTATCTTTGGAGCTTGTCTTCCAGCCTTTGAGTCATCTCTGTAGCTGTCCTTTGAATTCTCTGCAGTATTTCACATCTTTCTTGAAGCATGAAAATGAGAAGTGGACAAAGTATAGCAATAGCAGTCATTAATTTGAAATCAATTTCCTTCTTTTATTTCATATTCCCTTATTATACATCTATGGGTTGCATTGGCCAATTTTTCCCACGACACTGAGTTAAGTGCTTGTGATTTGGTAATTAATCGCAATGACCCCTGTGTCCTTCTGTTCAATGCCACCTGCTAAGAAAGGGCTCTTTATTCTGTGCAAGTTTTTCAGTCAAAAGATAATGTGGTATTAAGTCAAATGGGTTTGAGAAGCACAAGTGTATATATCGATGCAGGTCTGCAGGCTGGTAATCCTGTCAGAAAAGGGCAACAGATTTGTGTGATGAGACATACCATACCTGAAACCATACTGACTTACATTTGATACCATTTTAGATGTAACTAGATCTTAGGTTATAGTTTGTAGAATCCTGAATTGAGTCTTCTATTATTTTTTACCAGGGTCTAATACTTCCCTGAATTACACTGCTCTCTCACTGCCCAAGTATCCCAGTTTGTTCAAGCCCTGAGCACCTTGACTCACTCCTTTCATCCTCTTGCCTATGCATAATCTGAATAGGCTGATTTAAAATTTTGATCTTTAGCAGATGCTGCTTCATGCACCTTTTTCTCTACTTCAGAGGTTTCTACTCCTGGCCATAACTTTTTCTGAGCTGGATATATCCTTCTGCTCCACCCCACTCACATCACAAAAATCTCTTTGAAAATGTCTACCCTTTCGAGATCAAACTTACACATCCACCATTTGCAAGCAGCAGTGCATCCTTACCTCACCCAAAAATTTTTTTCCTGATATGACAAAAACACCCTCTTATTGTCTGCAGCCCTTTAAGCCCAAGCTATGTGAATGATTCCTTGAGCTCTCCACATCACTGTGCATTATTTACTGTCCATCTACCTTTCGGCCTGGAAATCTTTCCAGCAGCACAACTTCCCCATTTGACTGCAGAAGCAAGGCTGAGGGATGCCAGTAGGATAGCATGAAACAATCCTCAGTTTGAGGTAATGGTTCCCACATTACAGTGGTTATGTCAGCAAGAGGTTTGAGTCTTGGAAAACTCTTCCTCATGAAGTTCCAAATACGCGTGATAGATGTGGGTACTTTCTTTACAAGGTCAGTGAAACCAGGCTGATTTCACTGGTGCAGGCACAGCTGCCAATTTTTAGGTCAGAGATGATCTCATCTTCTTCAAGCAGAATGAGAACCAGTATGCGGAGTTGTCATATGTTCTCCTGATACCCGCACAGCTACTGCAGCACCAAGGTCAATACTAATTTAATCTGCTTTTGTGACTGCAGTGAAACCACAGCACTTCTGCGTTAAGAAATAATTCATCATTTCTGGAAACTCGGGAAATGTTGCTACTGGCCAAGGGAGCCTGGTTGGTGTGTCCCAAGAGGAAGGTGCATGTGATAATGCAGTTTCACTGCACATTAAATAGAAAGATTAAGAGCACGTAAGATTAGATGCACTTTAATAAATGCTTGCCAGTACAAACATCTCTTTAATTCACCACTTGAAAGTGTAGCCTATAACCTTTCAGACAGCCTGGTTAGGATCTGTAATGGTCTAAAAGGTACCACTCTGTCACTGTGCCTTATGTGAAGCTAATGTCACTAGTGCAGATCTCCACCACATACATAAATCTGACATGCCCACATGAGATCATTATTGTGATGTTGCCCCTCAATTCTGGAATGCAGAAAACTGCTGTGGGATCCACCTGTGCCTCCAAGAGCCATATGCACTGCCAGACCCTCTGGGTTGATGATCCTCTGCATTGTCTGTCTTGACTGGGACAAGCTGGGAGGCCCTTTTGGGCTTTTCTGAGGTTTGTCTGGCTAGAAATGAAAAGCATTTCTCGGTTTCCCATTCCATTACCTGCGTATCCCTTCTTTCAGTTGATTCTTGCAGGTTCTTCATTCACGTGTCTGATTCAGCACCTGGTGGTGATTCAACACCTTCAGTTGTGATGATAATGTTCCGGTTCTCCTGCTCCCGGTCATGACAAATTGCCAGCCTCTTTCTTTGTTTCTCGTGTTCCCTGGGCAACTTAACTCCACTGCTAAAGCTTGAATGATTTTCTGTGATATTGGCCAGACCGAGGAGAATTTTTAGAAGAGCATTTGTATTTCTGGCCTTTTGTAAGATGGTCAGCTTTTTCTTAACACCTTTAACTTCTCTCTGCAGAAGATCTTGTAGCTCCTATTTCAAGATGACCACAGGTAAGAAACAAATATTATGTGGTAGGAGTAAAAAGAACTGGTAATGTTCTTCCCATCCTGATTACTGCATTTGTAAAAGACAGCTCTCAAACTACCACAGAAAAACCTAGTATATGAGATGTCTGTGTTCAAACTCTATATTTTTTCAAGAGTTGTTGTTTCAAATAAACACTTCTACATTTCAAATAGAAGCACTTCCACTTCTGAAAGATATACAAGAAGTCTTAACAGTGTTTGGCAGCAATATGGAGGGAGAAACTGATACTACTAAGGTCCTACTAAAAAAGAATGTTTTGCAAAGGATTAATAGACAATTATAATGAGGACTAAGAAAAGAAACAGTGATCTCTCCTTCACTTTTTAAATTCAATACTGAATTCTGCAGAAACAAAAAAAACAAAAAACAGACAAAGTACATTTATACTGTATATTAGCTGAACTATGAAAAAATATGCCTTACCTTATTTTTATGGTATTTCAGCCTTTCGTTCTGCAACTTTCAGCTTGTTTTTTTAACTACAAACTTTCTATTGTTGTTTCATGCATTGTGGGTAAATACTAGAACTTTTATGGCATTATGATTCACAAACCAAAGAACTGACAAAGCTGAGTCTTTGACTGTACAATAACTGGAAAGCGCTGTGGGCCTTACTCTGCTCTTACAGCTTAATCAGTGCAGTAATAGGACCTAACTCTGCTCCCATTCAAGCCAACAGGATTTTCACTATTAACTTTTATGAGAGTAGGGTCAGAAAATACATTGCATGAAATTAAATACCTGACAGGTTGGGTGTTGGTTTTGATTTTTTTTTTCTAAATAGCTGATTCTTCACACTGCTGGGAGTTGCAATGGAAATGGAGAATGAGTTGCTTCAACCTTTCCTGGCAGTGCCATGCTTTTGATCTGTATTACAAAGGATCCCTGAAATGAAGAGAGCTGGTGGTGGCTTTGAAAACCAGCCCCGGAGTGGCTGTTAACATATTTTGCCCCACATGCCACCCACTTTCAGTCCATACAGCTGCCTCACAAACAGCTTGCTCTTGGACTCTTTCGATGCACCTGGGAGCATCCCATGGAGCAAGCTCAGGCAAGCACAATCCTTGCAGCTGCTGCAGAGAGCAAGCCTTGAGCCCAGGCAGATGCTGCGCTTACAGACTCGCAGTATGGAAAACAGTCAAGTCTGCTCTTGAGGGTGGTGTTGGCATAGTCAATATTGTCTCTAGAGATTTCTGGGGATCTCTGAATGCTCTCTGTGACCCAGTTCAGTTTCTGTTGCACTGCTGTTTGCCCACAGCATTATCCTGGTGTGGGTGGAAAGAAAAACATGTTGTCTGCCAGGTACAGCTGTCGGAAAGGGCTAGGTCCTCCCTGCTCAGAAAGGAGCATGCCTGCATACTTACAGCAGAAGACGTAAGGAGAATAGTAGAGCTGGACTGTGCAGCAATTAAAGGCTAAAGCTGCTGCTAGCACTGATCAGCCATGCTCTAGGGATGTTAGTGATGCTATCCTCGCTCATGCCAGCTGAGGATCTGGCTTCTAACATCCTTCTTGTCCATCAGAAAGGCACAAAACGCAACGTAGCTGTGAGCAAAAGAATAACAAAGCTTTTTGTTAGCAGCAAGGGTTAGAGAGCTGTATCAGTTTCTTCAGTGGCTGACAGAGTCCCTGCTGCTGGCCTCATCACCTGCCTGTTTCAGGCAATCTCTTCTCTAGGCTGCCTTAGCCATCTGGTAAGATCACAAACAGAACAAAGCAGCAGTGAAGGAGAAGAAGGAGTTGGGGCGGGGGGAGCTTGTTCATCCTGCCTCCCCTCTATGCCTCCTTTTCATCCCTTGAATGTGTAAATCCTGGCTGTAGCCAGGCTCCTAACAAACTCTGTGTGCAGAGGTAGCCAAGGCCATCTGATTCAGCTCTATTGGAAATCTGATTTCTCGTTGGTCTTACACAAAGGTCTATTAATTAGGGCTGATAGAGCTTAGTAAAAAAAAATCTGCTTGGCTAGCAAGGGCACTCTCTCATTTGCTCACGCTTTTCTTAGATCTTGCCAAGATCTCAGAAATAGGGGGAGCTTAATTACAGTCGGTGGATTAATCTCTAAGGGAAAAAAATTGTAATTAGCTCTTTGAAATGTGCCACTTTTTCTTCTGGGCTTTCAGATTTTGTCACTGTGTCTGTCTGTCCTTCTGAAAGACTAGAAAAAAGGTAATTCTGCACAGCTTTTATGTTCATTTTTCACCCCAAGCCAGAGATGCAAATGACAGCCTGACTTCATAAACATTTTCGTTGATCTTGAAGAAACTGTTGTTTCCTCAGTTTTTTTCATAAGTCCTACTCGCTGCTTCCTCTGGGGCTATTGTCTGTAGCAGTGGCCACTTTTGGTGCTGCAGCCAAGGCTGCAAAAGGTTTTTGGTGTCTCTTTGGACTCATTCTTCCCTTCCTGAGAG
Source organism: Myiotriccus ornatus (assembly GCA_036023395.1). Taxonomy (NCBI): domain Eukaryota; kingdom Metazoa; phylum Chordata; class Aves; order Passeriformes; family Tyrannidae; genus Myiotriccus; species Myiotriccus ornatus. The sequence continues at coordinate 78,221,637 of JAYRBT010000114.1, forward strand.
TAACAAGGAAAGCTCAGGGTTTGACTGTGCCATTTCGGGCTGTTCATGTGATGTCATGAGTTGTAATTACTCGTCAGTGATCGATGGAAAGGTAATAAACCCAGTGCCTCATAGTCTATCATTTATGCTCATGTTCAAGCAGGTTTGAAGGTGAACAGGAGTGCTGGGGAGAAAATCTAAAGCCAGAACAAGGCACCGCAAGAGATTTCAGTGAATTCCGATTTCTCACGCATGGGGATTACCCACAGGTTTAAAAATCACCTTGCTAAATGAGAATGTGTGCAGCAAAGACACACCAAGCACTCTTACCTGCAACAGTCATTGCATGCAGTCATGTCCCTGATACACAGCACCTTTGTTATTAAGTTTGCATACATGTAAGCTAATTTTCCAGACATATACATTGGGGTACATCACATCTGGCAGGCGAGATCAAGTCCTTTATGTGTACACGTTAGCAGTGTATCAGGAAGAAGAATAAAAAGAGAAAATGAAATATGCTCCTATGGGGGAGCAAGCATGGAAGGATCCTTCAAGATGTATGTCCCTTAATCCTTCTGCCTAATATTTCATCATTCCTCAACAGTGTAGTAAAGCCATTCCTTCATTAAGACTCCCAGTCCTATGGAAGGTGACCCAAACTCCCCTTCCATCCATTTGAATCTTGCTCTGACAGCCAGTGACTGGTTAATTATTAATATGAAATATTTGATGGTACATAGAGCAGCTGAACCCAGTTTAATGTATGCTCAGGGCGACTCTCTGAAGCTGAAATCAGCCATTCTGATGCTTTGGGTTTTTCTACTGAAGTTTTGCCTTTTGCTTCCTCTTTTACTTCCCCGACTTTCTTTCTTGTGCCTCTGTGCCTTCATGCTGAGTGTCTTCTTTCATCTCAGCGATGAACTTACAGGTCTGCATTTTGATTCTATCCCTTTACCTACTGATCAGGCTTAATGGAAAAAAATAAGAAACAGGACACAAACACTGTCTTCATCCAAACCCCAGAAACCCAATTTCTTTCTTCCATCTGAAATGGCCAGCAAGTCCAGTGATACACTCTTTGAAACACTGCTCATCTCTGTGTACCCCTAGAGTCTGAGCTGTGGTATTAACCTCAACTGTAAGTGAAATCACGTCACCCAGAGTTAAACATGTGCTACGTGTGCTAAATACAGGTTTTAGAAGACTTATCTTCTGGCTTAGGACATGCTTTCAGAATGAAAATCTCCTCTTTAGAATGATTTTCTCACTATGAGATTATGATTTGCTACCTGTGCGTTTTATTGATATGCACACACATTACAAAGGTCATAACTACCTGCCCATCCTAGGTGCAGTCACCATTGCTTACAGAACCTGTTGCTTGGTCATTAAAAATAGAGGGATATAATCTGTCTGACTCCCATGCAAGCCCTTTATCACTGATTTTTCAAAATAATTTTCCTTTATTGGGTCATGCCCCATTTCACTATACCACCTTCATTCCCTTGTTTGGGCAACGTCTTCTGTGCTGATCAAGAGAATCCACTTTTGTTAATGCTCCTCCCCTTCACTTGAAGTGAATATTTTTGTCCACCTTCTTGCATTTTGCCCTTTTGAGAGTCATGAGCTATGATAATACACAAAGGTTGTGCCAACATGGTCCAGAATCCAAGCTTAGCCCTGCATAAAATCCACCTCCTGACTGGCAGGAGCGAACCCCAAAGCACCTCTGACATTATTTCCCTCTGAACACGAAAGTCAGCTCAGTTAAAGCCTCTTTGGAAACTTTGCCACCAGGACATTCAGGAAAATGGAAAGCAGCATAGCTACTTCCAAATAGTACTAATATTAAGCATGGCAAAAACACTGGAACTTGGAAAAGCCTGATTGTCTGTTCTTTCTTGCTTACTGTATGGCTGGTACTCATTTTATGATCACCAGAATATACACAGAAGTAACACGCTTATTATATTACATCCATCCCTCTCTAGGGAAAATGTGAGCATGTATTTAACTGATATTTCATTGCATGCTGAAATTCCAACGCATGTTCGGGACTTAGCAAGCAGCACATGGCAGAAGCAACAAGCCCCATCCCTTGTTTCTCCTCTGCTCATCCAGCAGTCATACTAAATTATGCACATTGTTTTTCCTGAAGAATCTCTTTAAGCAGAGTCATAAACCAGCAGTATTTGCATCGCAGAGATAACCTTTGTTCTACTTAGCACAAAGTAATACTTAGTATCTCTGTGCAAAAGCAGAAAGAGAGGTGATTTGGAAAGCATTTTGGAAGAGTTTAGAAAGCAGGATTGAGATTTTATTATTATTATTATTATTGGAAATGTGAACATTTTCTATCACATTAACTGACTCTACAGCAATTTATTTTGCTGCTATCATAAAGGGAGGTAATGAACCATGAAGTTTCTTCAGGAAATTGTCAGCATCTGCCTGCAAATAATTTTCAAACACGTGAGCCATGAAGGAAGAACAGAGTGATTCTAAGAAAACTACTTGTCCTCATTGTAAAGGGAAACCCGTCAGTGTCATCGGTGTCGAACATGTTCAGGAGAAGGATCTGGTTTAAAGACATGTCACTGGTACGTAACAATGGAAAATTTAGATGCATGTTAGTCATCCCACAGATAAGATTATCTCCTTTGAAAGCATATGTTTCCGTAGATGGATAACCATAGTGAAAAGATAATCAATAAAATGAGAAGAAATTCAACAGCCTGCTTTTTATTCTCTTAGGGATCTCACTTTTAAAAACAATTATTTCTCTGTTATCTGTGACACCTCCTTTGTTCCTCACAGTAGGTGCCTAACACTAAATCAAAACTGAAACCCATATCTAATCAAAGATAATAGGAAATTTAAAAGATTTCCTTATCAGTTGCAAACACATACAGCATCAGGTAGTAGTTACCTCA
>JAYRBT010000114.1:78224651-78243143 GCA_036023395.1 Myiotriccus ornatus
AATCAAAGATAATAGGAAATTTAAAAGATTTCCTTATCAGTTGCAAACACATACAGCATCAGGTAGTAGTTACCTCAGATTAGGAAGCTTTCTGGGTGTGATTCACAGAGAGAATTTACCTTTGGTGACAAAGACGGTACTGAAGAGTAAAGCAACATCCTCAGGTTGTGATATGATGGAATTCTATGGGAAATGGATTCTCCATGCCTAGAGTCTATTGTGGTCATTTATGGTGCAAAGGGTATACAAAATACAATCAGTTATACGTGAGGCATGTTATTCACAATATTAGTGGATGCAACTGACTGTGCAAAGTACCTGGCAGTGAAAAGTCAAGCTCATCTATGTTTTAATCTTTTAAAGTTTACCAGTGATAGAAAAGTTGTACTTTTATCCTCTATTCAAGCTTTCATTATATACAGCTAGGACATCTATCATTCCCTCTCTTGGATCTTTTCTACCTTGATGTACTAAGAAAAAGGTAGGTTTCATATGCTTTTTTTTTTCTTTACTGACATATAATTAAAAATATCTCAGACTTTGTTATGACTTCACACAAAACTGGTCATTGATATTTCTCTGACTAGGAGAAAGCTGGTGTTTGTCTTCATACCAGGTTCACTAGCCAGAGAAATGTCTCGCTAAACTTATCACAAGCAGAGTTAAAATTCATTGATTTACTCATTTTCCCCTGTGCTCATCAGTTTAACAGCTGAGCATTTCATAACTTTTGAATGGATTTTCTCTGAAATAGATTGGTGAGGTAAAGAAATTTTATTTACTTCCATTTTAGTGGTGAAGAACTGAGGCAATGAGAGATTAAGTGACTTGTCACAGGTCACAAAGGAATCCAATAATGTAGCCAGGAACAAAGACCAGACCTCTTTAGTATCAGTCCAGTGCCTTAGTCACAAGAACATCTTTCTTCTCCTTTCTCCCTTAATAACCTCTAACTCATTTCTTCCAGGGATCCTGTATCTTGAAGCAGTTTGTGTCTCTGTTCACAGCTTGCTTGCTTTTACCATAATCCCATAAAACTCTCCATCCTTATGGTGCTTTCAAAAACATTTTATATTTATTTCTGATATCAATAAAACAAACAATCACAGTATTCTTGAAGTAGCATTATAGCAAAGCCAGCATGAAACAGATGGAACAAATAAAATGAGGTGATGAAATGCCACTCTAATAATAGTGAGAAGACAGTACACTGTTAACAACACTCACAGTCTGCTGCTTCTCCACTTTGTGTGTAAAAAAGCTTTGTTAACAGAAATCATAACCAGTTATTTACCAGTATTATGGTTAGGGTTGCTTTTACTTGGATTTCAGATGGGAGAAGGACATGTAGCAATTGCTCCGCAGTACATATCAGCAGCATAAAAATTGCAGAAATACTGGTTTCAGTTATGCACTGTATCAGAATTTCCTTGGCTGGGAAGAAGAGAAGGAGAGCTTGCAGTGCTTGGACAAAGAGGAGAAACATGCTATTTTTGATATATCTTAATAGATGATTATCCCATTTTCTAGTATTGCTAAAAAACTAATGAAGTGTAGCAGTCGATGGGTAAATGGATGGTGTTCACAAAGGTCTCTGGAGTCAGCAACAGTTCCAGTCACAGTCATTTAACTCCTGGTGAAGTCAGCGGGACAGGGGCTCCAGTGGGCTGCAGAGTCATTTCTCCAGTGCATGGCTGATACAAATCATCCCCATTTCAGAAGGGAGCTAACATCCAGTTTGCACTTGTGTCAGTGAGTAAGCAATGCTAAAACCCATGAAGTATTTGAAGGCAGAAATTTTCTAATTGAAGGCAGAATTTCTCTTTCTTTAATTGAACTAAGACATTTTCAGCATGGTCATAGGCCAGAAAAAGGGTCTATTCTGTATCTGAGCTGGGATTCTTGAGGACGCCCATGTCCTAACTCCCCAAAATCCCTACTGTGTTTTCATTCAGCATGAATGTAGGCTGCTGCAGCTTACAAATTCTGCATTGTCCTTCTAGTAACAATCTTGGGCTCTTTCTAAGAAACACTGTAAGTCTTCTCATCCAGCCAGCTCTGACCATGCAACATGGCTGTGGAGGCTGGTGGCAGAGGAGAGTCTGCCACACGAGGCACAAAGACAATGGCCATTCAACTCACCAGCACTAGCACAGCCCTAAACACGCTCAGAAACCTACCTGAGTACTCCCTTGCTTTGGTTAGTTTTCATCTCACCCTGATTTTCAGGGTGAATAGCAGGGTTTGTCAGCAAACTGGGCCCCGACAGTGGAAGCCAAAACTATCTTGAAGGAAGGTCCAAACTCAACTGGGATATTTAGCTTTAAATGGTTCCCACTTACCTTTTTTAGCACACATTCAAAGTTTCACTAAGTTTCAAATCAGTCTAGGGTAAATTTGTGTGGTGTTGTTCTAGCTCACACATGTAACCTGTGTCTCAGGGGGAAATACTGCAATGCTTGCTCCCAAAAAAAGCACCAAACATAGTTTCATTCAGCTCCCTCAGTCCTACCCACATACTTCCAGTGGAACAAGGGGTGGAGTAAGAAATTCTCCCAGATTTATAGAAATTGTGTACAGGTCAACCCTGTCAACCACTTTCATCTCAACCTGGCACTCAGCAGGAGCCAACTCAGTGAAAGGGACAAAAAGATGAAGTGCTGGAACTACTGAAATTTCAGTATTTTGCAACTTGCAGAAGGATTCTCAGGTAGGACCATGTGACAGAGCCAACTGTTTTCTCCAGCCTTTTTCAAGGTTGCTCTTGTCAGAAACCTGGTCCAGAAATTCGCAAAGGCATCCCTGGAGTGGATGAACATCCACACAGCTCTGCAGCCACATCCCATGGCAGGGGAGGGTGCTTTGCACAGTGCTGTTGAAGGAAAGGCTCCTGGTATGTCACTGCTTGTGGATGCTATGTCAAAATCCATCAGAGAAAACCTTGGCCCTTGACTTCAAAAACCATTTTTGAAGAACGTGAATATTCGTGTTTGTTAATCAAAGTTAGGAAAGATGGATTGGTTAACCAGCTGCTCTGGTAACAAATCTATAACAGTCAGTTTTCAGGAAGAGTCATAGGTTTTTAGCAGAAAAGTCTAGAAATTATTAAAAAACCCCAAGCCCCCATATAATTGGAAACACTAGTATTGGGAGTGATGGCTTTCTCTCGTTATGCTATAAAACAGAGAAACTCGTCTTTACATGAATTTCCAGTAACCTCTGTTTTTCTTGCTCTTTTATACATGCTGTCCTCATAATATTTTTATAGGATGCGACAAAGAAACTATTTCAATAAAGCTTTTCTTTCTTCATGTACTGAGGAACTATAACTTTTCATTTAGCCTTTTAAGATATGACACATCTTTTGACACTTTCTGACTCCCAGTACAAGGCAAAGGCAACTTCTGAGCTTGTGTTTTGGTTTTCCTTCTCCTTTTGATCTGTTTAGCTGAGCCCTTGTCAGTTGAGGAAGAATTTTTAACCCATATATTTCTGGATTTTGGAAAAAAAATTGCTTTCATTAACACCAGGACTGCTGCGGTTAAGAGCTGCAGCAGACCTCTTTTTTCCACTGCACAGGACTAGACTCTGTTTATACTTTATCTCTTCCTCCATTTGTCTTTAATGTCCCACTTCGCAAAGTTTTCCTATCATAAGCTCCCTTTAATAATGTTCTTATTTACTGCTCTTTATGATCATGCTATTGACCTTGATCAATAACATAATCCCCATCTGCCCTACAGATAACTTCAGAAAACTTCATTAACTTCACAGATAAAGATAAGCTCTTTCCCCTCCTTGGCCCATACTCACTTTCCCCTCTACTTCTGAGCAAAATTCACAAATACCCTAGTTGTCATTAATTTTTTATTTTATTTTCTCCCCTAAAATTTACATTGGCCATTTGGGATCTTTAAGACTGAAATACTGAAACTAAATTCTCATACTTTTTCATATGAATATGCTCCTACAAAGGCTAAAAAGGAGTAGGTTAATTTGCACATTCAGGCAAAAAAAATTAAAAAATCAAATATGCTTGCATGAATATATAATGACAAACATACCACTTTTTGCAACTGAATCTGGGCTTGATAAGTTCATTTCTCATTCAGGTTAACATCAAGACAACATTTTGTGCCCAGTCACACCCATATTCATCTAGAGAATTTAGCCCTCGGCCAACTCAGATATAATTATTATTATTTCCTCCCACTTCCCTTTAAAGTACTGTAGGCACGGTTTGCTTTGAAAAGAGCTGGCCAATTTTTTCCCATGAAATAAATAAAATAATCCACTACTTACAGCACTTGCTTCTTTTCACTCTCTACTTTACACAGCACATGTGGTTCTCATGACAAAAGAAAGGAAGAGATTATTTTTCTCTCCATTTAAATTAATCTGTTTTGTACAAAAGCTGTAAAAAAAAGGCAAAGATAACTTGGTCGAATGTTTTTTTTTCTCCCATGACCTTCTCAGTGATGAGTAAAAGTGGAAATTACTTGCAATCTGAGGCTGGGTAAGGTAGTGAACTAGCTCTGCATCTTTACGGGTTTGCCTCACTGCTAGTTCACATAGGACGTATAAATTAAGTTTGCGGTCCCATCCTGAGCCTCAACTGTACAAATCACAAGCTCCAAGAGGGCAACGCTGTAAGTCACCCTCGCAGGCAGCCAAGGGAGGCTGGTGGCTGAAGGTGCTGTGTTTCAACCCTGGTCCTTAGGTCAGGTAGTTTTGGTGTTTCCTACCAGCTCTTCATTCAGGTCCACTCTCACCTGCTCCCTTACCTCCCAGCCCATCTCACTTCCAAAAATGCCTGCTCCTCTCCTTAAAAAAAGGACTGTTTTAATAGATAAGCTTGACACAGAGCCTACAAGAAACCACCTGTGATGGTTAAAATGAGGGATTTATGAGCAGCTGACAGGAGGAAAGTATCTGACAACCTTAAACTGCTCTTTCACCCAGTATCATTGTTAATGATGACAATATTAAAAAAATCAAATGCCTCACTGAAATTTCACATTGTACTGCTTTATCACACTCCACTGAGGCAAGCAAAACCTTTATAAGAAATTCCAGAGCCTTAAAGGCTCTTTCAAGGCAGGAGCTACTGTACTAGAAGTGTGGTGCTGTGAACTTCAGAGATGTTGCCTCCAGGACAACACTGGGGGAGCTTTCACATAGAAGTGTTAGAAATTCTGCCCAAACTAGCTCAGCACAAGTAAACTGTAAATAGATAGTAATTCAGAGGGAGGATGGGAGCGAACAGCCAAAGACAATAAGATAAACAATACATAGTTATTCAAATAGACTAAACATAAATAAAGTTGCATGCGTATCTCAATGGGCCCTCCAGGTCACTACAGAGTTGAAGACACAATTAACAAGGATTAAGACATTTTCAAGAAGCTGAATTTATTATTTACATTTGTTCTCACTGTAGTGAGAAATTTGGAAATTTATTGAAATTATGAGTATGCAATTATAAAGATAAACATTTCTGAAAAAGAGGTACTGGAGCAAGTTGAGAAAACCCAAACTGATGATGTTAAAAGAATTAAGAAGTATTCAGAAACTAAACTTTAAAACAGAGCAGCTGACTGCAATGTTGAGAAACAAGGGTGTTTTCCAAGACTAAAGAATATCTCTCTTCAAAAATATGAGAGTGAAAGGAACACAGGCAAGGTCAACCCAAGTGCTGAGGATGCTTACTGTGTGCAAACACAGCCATGATTAATTTGGGGGTGCAATCAGGCCTGCTGGGCTGCAGCTCTCTCCCTCAAACACTGCAAAAGAGTCCCAGTGAATTAAGGAAGCAGAAAGTGTCATCAGGTTTTTAAAATCCTTTGACAGAGCTCCACATAGCAGAGCAATGGATCAAATGACAAATTGTGGATTAGTATGCTGCGTTATAAATGGATTGAGCAATAGGAAACAAATAATCTCTGTACAGTTCTGCACAACAATAGGAAGTGCTAAACCCCCAGTGTCTTAAAGGTTAAACCCTCATGTCTTCCCTTTTCCATTACATTTATTTGCTCATCATGAGGTGTTCTGAAGGGATTGCCCAAAGAAAAAGGGGAACATTTGCCTTCAGGAAAGCTGGGTTCTCCTTGCCTCCACCACCCCTAGGATGACACTGCTAGGCTGAAAAGCCATGCCAAGGTTCATGCTAATACATTAGTTATTCTAATTTCTTACTTTCAGGGACATTATTTCACTGATTGCTGGCTGTGATTTTTCTTCTGCTGTGTCACCCTGCCACCTCAGAGCCTGGCCTGGAAAGTGGAGCAGGAGAAACACAGAACACCCTGGATTTGGTGCTGTACCTGGAATGATTTTTCACAATGATTTAGAGAGGAATGACAACGTGTCACTGAATTTATGCACACTGCTAAGACTGAAGACCAGCATAAATTATGGAAGATGGCAAGCAATTCCAGTAGATCACACATATACACCGCAGGCATTTAAAATGTAACCTGAAGAATACAAAATAACATGCTCATAGGTGAAATAACAGTTTCTTGACATGAAATGGCATTCTCTTCATTTGGTGGTTTCAGAAAAATCCTCTGTGGGTTGCAGAAGGCACTCTACCCACGTCTTTCAGGACACAGGTAATGACACTTAAGCAAATAAAACAGCATGAGCCATGCTAGATAAACAGACCAACACATAACAGGTAATTTTAGACCTCTGTATTTGGCATGCTGGATCCTCTGTGTGGAGATCATTGCTAAATGAGGGTTCTGATTTGGGTTTTGTTCTGTTGTTTGCCATAGTTGAAGCGACAGCTGAAGAGATCCTGGGAAAGCTGATGGAAACAGAGGCATGGCTGACATTAAGTATGGAGAAAGCATGAAAGGAAATGGACATGCATGCCCACCCTCACTGCTCATACAGGCAGCTTGCTCCCAGCCCTCCCTGCACTCCCAACTGGGCCAGTGCCTCTGCCTTGCACTGAAGGGTCTCATAAGGTTCAAGAGTTCCTGTTTCTAAGCCTTCAATAAGCCACTGGACTCGTAACCTTTTCTTCACAGTCTGAGCCCACTATCAGACCCCCACGTCCCCTCCGCTCCTCCCTTCCCCACTGCACCAACCTGCCTCTTTTCCTTGGATTTACAGCACTGCCCCTCACTAAAAAGCAGAGGTGCTGCCAGAGCTACAGCTGTGCCCCAGGTCAGATGCTGGTAAGCCCCCACACCAGGGAGTATCAAGCAGGCAGAGCATCTTCTTGTGGGGTGCCAGACTGAGGCAGAGGTGCCTCTGCTGGACTCTCAAAGCAGCAGGTCCATGCCAATTCAGGGTGCTTTTCCCTGTCCCCAGCCTCCCATTCCCACTCCTCCCTTGTGGCTGTCCTGGTCTTGGCTGCTCTGGTCAGCTGGTTCAGGAAGTAAAGCTCTCAGAAAACTAATCCTGTAAAGAAATGTGTGGCCACTTCAGCTCCCAAACTAGCTTACTACAACACCAGTGCCTGCCCAGTGGGCAAGTAGTGGGCGAGGGATGGGAAAACACAGCCAGACATGAGGACAAAATGGCTGTGGTGTCATGAGAGCTGTTCGGAGTTGTCTTGCAAGCTCACCCTTAGGCACCAGTCCGCTTGCCACATCAAAACTGCAGCTTGTCTGCACCTGTGTAGCAATGACAGCCTCAGGACACGAAGGGAAAACTTTGGGGTAAAAACCTACAGACTTTGGGCACCTCTTTGTTTAGGAGGCACCTCTCTATTCGGGAGCTCAGGGTCACACCTTTAGGCTTGAGCACTTAGGCCCTGTGGGGAGTAGTTAAGCCTTTTTTAGATTCTCCTTTACTTTCTGGTATTGCTGTTAAGGTCCATGTGCTGGATTGAAGTAACCATTTTGTGATATACCTAGAAGAAAACCACACACAATGGAGGCAGTGCCGAGAGGATTATCGCTTTGCTGTAATGGAGCCAGGATCACGCTGCAATGATGCTCCAGGTCATGTAAGGTCATGAAAGAATGATTTGAAAGTGTTGCTTGCATTTTTGCTTAGGAGAGAAGAAAATCTGGACTAAGCTGGGAAGGAGAGAGAGTGTCATAGTCATCACATGTTTTCACAGAGCAGCCTAAGCAGAACTCCTTCTATTTAGAAGGAAATACTGAAAGAGCAGAAAGAAGGTGGCACCACTGCTGGCTTCCATCAATCTTCCTTCTGCCCTGTCCCTCTGCCTGCCACTGACCTTTGCAACAGTGGGAAGGAGGCATCATGGCCAGGCAGCATCCTCTGTCTGCTGTCAGACCTCTCAAGTACAGAGGTGAGACACAGAAAGGAACCTGTCCAAACCTCCTGGAAGAATAGAAAGTGGGAGCCACTGCCCAATGACAGAAAAGAAATCTACCCAAAGCAATTGTTTAGCAAGTGGGGGCTGGGAGAGAATTAACTGCTGCAGTTAGGGAGGGCTCAAGGGGAAGGGAGCGGTAGCTTGGGTATTTTTCATCTAGACAATTAGGTCTCATCCTCAGGGCAATGGGTGTTAGGCCAAGGCTTGAAAACTTCCCCTAAACTAGCGAAGCACAAAGCTTCCACGCAGTGTGTGCTCAGCCCCAAGAACTTCCTGGTAACTCTCAGGTTATTGAGGCAGATTGTTGATTAGAATCCAAGAGAGGATTAGAAACTCTTTTAAGCATAAGTAGTATTTGCAACTGTGTGAGTTAAGCAAACGGATACAAGGGAAATCAAACCTCATGCTTCAGGGCATAAACTGCTCTCTTGTGAGTCAGGATCAACCTTTTTTTTCCTCTACACATAGCATCTCATAATTAGCTAGGTGCTTGCTGTGGTTTTGATTTGCTCTGAAGCATCAGTTACTGGCCGCTGCCAGAGGCGGGATGCTGGGCTAGATGGACCTGTGATGTGTTTCTGTAGGGCAACCCTTTTGTTCCCATATCAGCAAAGCTTTGTGGGAAAGCTTTAGTGATTCGTGTCTTCAGCAGCTCCTGGTCTTGCCGAACATTGTCCTCTCATTTCCATAGGCACTAAAGTCACTCTGAATTGCTACAGAAATAAAAAGGCACAGTTGCAGAAAGGGTTATTTATCTACATGGTGCAGACAGAATTTATTTAGTAAATACAAAGATGTTTTTAGGACCTGTATGGGTAACTTTTTGCTAGTAAGAAATTAATTATTTTCTGTATTCCATTTCAGCTGCAAAGAAGTCACAAACTTCCAGACGGTTTTGTATATTGAAAAATATGTATTTCTGTGTGCGTGTGTGTATACACATACATTTCTGCATATACATACAAATATAAGTTGGTCCAATAAAAAGGTTTGAATTACTAGCATTTCCTTACAAATTAAAGGCAGGTAAGGACCAGTAATGCAGGTGACAGAGCATGCACTAACAAAGTCTGCCTCTCCATGCTGCCTCTTTGATGTACCTCATCTTTGCCCCGAAGGAATTTCATTATCCTATGGTGAGCTGGTAATGAAATCTGTACTCAGAATCAAGCCTTCATAGAAAACGATATCTTGACTCTTTGTTCTGTACAGACTAGCTGTGTGTGGTAGGAATATGTTTCTATTTGTGTGTGATATGAGTGTACTTTGAATACTGATCACTAGATAAAAAGGATAGAGATCTAATTTGACAAAATACTGAATTGCTCTATCTTGCTTTATCTAACAAAATTTTGATGCTTATTATTGTGATGAATATTTGGGGCAATACTTGTAATGTTCAGCATGTGTGAGAATCTCTGTGGAGAACTGAATGGAGTGTCAAAGACCCTGATTTATAAAGAGTGCAGAGGGCTCTTAAGTACTATTTTTAGAACAATGCCGCAACAGATTTACACACAGAGAAAAAACCCTCCTCTACAGTCACTTAGGAGCAAAGTAGCATTTCACTGCATAATAATGAGGAATTAATTGCTCTTTGTCATCACTTTTTATGCAAATTGCCATAGAACGTTTGCCCAATGTGCATTTTACCTTTTAACAAAGAAAGTAGTCATGACAAACTAGACCAAATTTCGTAAGCTAAAGATAAAAGTAGGCTGTACCATACATAAATTGTAGCTAGCAAGTCTATTCCTTTGAGGAACTCTATCAACTTCCTATGAAAGTCCATTAAAAAAAAAAAAAAAAAAAGAAGAAGAAGAAGAAGAAAAAGGTTTCTTGTCCTACACGTCTAATTAAATTAAATTAAGTTCAATTATTAGACAAGTGACATTTCTGCTCATAGAATTTGCTTGTCACTCCTTACAGCCTTCGTGGGGTTTTTTTGTTAGTTTGTTTGTCATAATCACCAAATATCACCAATTTTTTGTTTTGTTGACGGTTGTTAAAAATTTGTTTCTGACTTATATTTAAAAAAAAAACCAAAACCAAAAGCATTATCAGCCTTGTGTTTCATGTATGTTTTCACAACATCTTCATTTAGATTAAACAGACAATTCTTCAGAGAAAACCAGAACTGAAACAGCTATGGAATAGCATTTCCTTACACTCTAAGAAAGAGAAATACATAATAAATCATCTTTCTTCTACATAAAGCTTTAATTTTTTAGTCATTCTCCAACTGACACTGAAAATGTGATGCAAAAATTAACTAGATGGCAGACTGGGTCAAAATGTAGACATCCTAATGGATTGAACTGTGTCAAAGCATTTTGTCCAGAAACATCTCAACATGTTTCCTTTTTCCTGAGAAACATAGGAAGGATATCAGTGCACCAGGAGTTTCTGTCTTGCATGTGCAATGAATTCATTCAGTGAACCAGCAGGTCTTTTCAATCTCTAGTTTCTAACAACTTCAAACATAATAGCGAGTTCCAACAGAGTCCCTTTTCTATTCATAAGCCATTCACTGCAAACCTTTATAGTTTGCAACTTCAAGTTAACATAGCAAAGAGCAGTTTTAAATCACTCCCGTAATCAGGGGTCACAATTATTTGCTGCAGCTACCAAAAAAAATCCCACACCACATGCTGCAAACCAATGCACTTTGCTTTCACCTATATGACAGAAAAATAACAGACTTAACCTCTGCCTTAACTGTTAACACTTCAGCAACACTACCTATTCATCAAAAAACAGATGAATGCAGCTTATAAATCCCCGTGCATGGAAAGACCCATCTTCACCCTTACAGAAATATATTTTCTGTCCTGGTCCTTGCTTAAGGTGCCCTCTTGAAAAAAGCAAAAGGAATGGATGTAAGATGTAAATGAATGAAACAGATAATTATGTAAGTGAAAACCCACAGCTTTATTGGGATCCCAAGTCTTTGGTTAGAGCTAAAAACAAAATAAACTGTCCCTGCAAAAGCCCAAATCTTCAGTATAGTCCTGAAGCACTTCAACACACACCCCCCTCCCCCACCCACACACACAGAGCCCATCAGAATCGGCAGAGTGTCAGGGTTTTAACCTGCAATAACAAGTCCAACATACTTCAGTAGTGTCTCCTCCTCACCTAAAGTATGGCTCCTCCTGCAGAGGCAAAGGGAGCATGCAGCCACCATGACAGCAGCCCAGAGCTGAGGACCAAGAGAGGTGTTTCCAGAGACACAAGAGGCAGCCAGGCATCCAGTCAGACACTCCATCACAACTTCCAGTTCTGAAGAAACTCCTTGTGACTTCCCTGTGACAACAGCCAGATGCCCTCTGTGCATCCGTGGCTGCACAATTCAGCCAGGAAGGAAAGAAATCCATTTGCACAAAGTCCCTCTTACAGTTGTGCACTGAAAGCAGAATCATGGGTGCTAGAAGGTCAGAACTTTTAGCAATTAAGTATCTTTGTGAGTAATAATTACCTCTAGGCTTTTACTCTTAATTAGTAGATTTGAGTCTAGTCAGCCAGTGGCACATGTGCATAAACTCTCATTGATGCTGAAGACTCCATGAGAAAGAGAGAGAGAGAGAGAGAAAGTAGAAGACTCTTTAGAAACAGCAATTTCTCTCTACATATTATTATGTTTTTTCTTACCTGTCTTCTGTTCCTTTCCCAAATCATGACTTTGAATTAAATCTTCCCAGGTAACTGGTGTCCCGCGACATGTCAGAACTGCAGCCTAGACAGTCAAATGTATCTCTGAGCTCTTGAATGGAAAAAGTCTCCAGCCTGATATTTAGTATCTAGAACACAAACACCACTCTCTCATATCTGGATTAACTTCCACATACCGTCCTTGTTCTCCAGTGCCAGAGGTTTTCCCTCTCTTTGCACTGCTCAAGAGAAAGAAGGTTTTATTCTAAACCCTCTTGTGCATCCCTTGATCTGCAGAAGGACAGCCTGGCCAAAGCAGATATTTGGTCTCCATTCTCACAGGTTGTTGCGAATATTTTTACTTTTCTGGAAAATTGTTGTAGGAATGAGGCCTACAGGCACAACCTATGCCATGAGCTATGTGGTGAAGGGATTTCCATGAGATAGTGATGGGGGGATAAGTTATCAGGGAGAGGCTGGAAGACCCTTATCAACTGGCCAAGAGGAAGAGGGAGTGGTGTCAAGGTGTTACCGTTTTGTTATAACTTTGAGCAAGACCCACAGTCTTTATAATCTCTCTCTTTGTAACTTTCCTTGTGGCTGTCGCCCCTCCCACATTTATGAGAGCAGTAAGAGAGTATTTGACTAGAGTCTCACCTCCACTTCTCCCACGAAGTAGAAACTGGCATTTGAAAATCCCCACCTTGCAAACAAGTCGATGGGCTTGCTCCTCTCTCTTTCCCAAAGGCAGGGATGCATTTTGGTGAGATTTGCACCTCTGACTGAGTTGCAGCATACCCAGGAACACTTGCACATAGTGTTAAATGCTAACATTTTGCAGGTCTAGTGGATTTATCACTAGCATTTTAAGACAAATATGTTGCTCCAATAAACACTTGTAAGTCTGTGTTTTTGAAAGTTCCTATTGAGCCCAACCATACCTATGGTGCCAAATTAGTAAACCACTCTATTTGCAAATCTGTGAACATGGATGAGACCAGACTTACATCACCCAAACTATTTGTGCATATGGCATCTTAATGAATACAACCAGAGTTACAGTGCTGAATTGGTTCTAATCAGAAATTAAGCTCAGCCACACCCAGCCCCTTTGATCGCAGAATTATCTGGAAAGTAAGGGGGGGTAGTTTCTGACAAATATGTATACTTCAAAGCAACAATTATGAAAACAAAGTGTTGTTGAAAAAGATGGATTTTGAGCAAGCTTTTGAGCAAATAAGGTTTAGTCCACAATTGCCCTGAAACAATTTTTGGAGCTGATTCACCTGTGCTGATTCTTAGTGATAAGGGAGCATGAACTAAAGTTTAAATATGTCATTACAGATGTCCTTGCTTTTAGAAGCAGACTCTGAGATCATCCTGACCTGCAGAAACATGGAATTTGCAGAACTCAACTGTAGAACTGTCAAAAAATAAACCCATTATATTTTAAAATACAATTCTAATACAAATTCTAAAATGTTGTTCACAATTTGTAAACAATAATGAGCACAATAAGTTACAAAAAAAAAATAAAATTGAGAGCAGTAATGGACCTGAGGAAGTTCTCAGAAGGTGGCATTGATTTAAAGCAAAATGAGCAAGGACAAAGCCTTAACCTTGCTGGCCATGTCCAGGACTTGCTGTGTTGTATGTTTGTGCTGCTTCTCACAGCACTGAACTTCAAGTTAGCAGCAGACTGTTATGACTGTGTTTGCTTTGGGGATGACAAATTCTGACATCCTGTAGAACCAAAGGAAAGAATAATCTTTGGGTCCTACTTGTTTAGCATAGGTGTTGCAATTACTTTTCCCAAATTAATATGTGTCAAACCAAAGTCTGGCAAACTCAGAAAGTATGTGATCTGAAGGTTTACTTCTTTTTTTTATTTTTAAGCTAAAAACCAGAGAACACTCCACTTTTTAACTTTGTGACCAGAAAACACTTTTCGGACTTGATGTGTAACCTTAATGACCCCTGACCCTCTATTTCTTGACATACAAAGAGTTTTTTATGTTCCCTTTTTATTATGCTATCTGCATCCATTTTTTTTTAAAGGTCAGTGCCTGCCATGTTTTCCTACCTTGCCTCCCCCCACTATAATTTTAGTCCCAGCAGCAATCCTTCGTTAATACTTCAATATATTTCAAATATTACATCTCGCCAGATCCTCAAAATATCATGCCAGGGATCTGAAGCTCTGTGCATGACAAATGTTCCTTTGTGGAGCTTTTGATGTGATGTCAAGCCACGCTCTGGAGACATTACACTGTGGATCTTTGATATCGCGCACCATGACAATGTCTCCTCCGTAGCTGTCACAGCCCCTGACTCAGGGCGTGTTGTTCGTACTGTCAGTGCTCCAGGAAACACAATGTACCTGGGGTGTGTCAGAATCTGGTTGCGAAAAGACATATGGTGCCTGTAGTATAATCAGTAATCAACTGTGAATTTCTTAATCACTGCGAAGAAAATGATGCAATGTCATTAATTCTACCTGCACAACCCAGGAGAATATGTGCATAATTACCAATAATGACTTGGATCTGTGCACAGGACCAAGGCCTATTCAGGAAAGCTGATATTTTTAACCCAAATGCTGCAGGGTAAAATGTACTTCAGAAGGAAATGACAATTTCCTGAATTAAAACCTGCAAAATTTGTTATTTTTCCCTTTTCATTCCTTCATTACCATTGTAAAGATCAAATTGCATAAGATCCACTAATGTGTTGCTCTTTCATAAAGTCTTTGAGTCAGAGTGGTTGAAGCCAAGACTGCAGTACTTATATTCCAGTATCACTTTAAATTAGGAATTGCCTACCACTAAGAAAAAGCCATTTGTTTTTATAAATATGTGACTGAAATACCTTGCAATACACAGAGCTCTCCAACAAGTGGCACTATTAAGACTATTCAAGTTACGATACTGATATGCAAATGAGATCTAAGAAAGGGATGTTGGGACATGTTTTACAATATTGGATTCACTTTAAAATCTCTTAAATTTACATATGAAATATGATTGAAATATATATTCATAATTCATCTATTCTGGAAAGTTTTGTGTTATCCAAAAGGAAACCACTGAAAAGTAGGTCAAGTGCCATAAACTCAACCAGGCAGTCCTCTCCAAAGGGATGAAGTCACGGCAGTGTGGAGAAACCGCCTAATTAAGACTTTAGTAAAGGTGATGTGTAACCAGGAATTTTGTCTGCAGAGTTAGCTAAAGAGAGTTGTTGAATGTGTGGATGCAGCCTTTTCTCGAGGATAGCACTCCTGCAGTCGTGGCAAGTTATCCCTTAAGTATTCTTGGGTTGAAATGGTACAGTTCCAAACTGTTCATCTTCACATTTATTCTTACCTTATTTTCTTGTTGTTGCTTGACAAAATGTGGATTGTTTTGAGAGACCATAGATGATGTCTTTTCAAATAACTCATATTTGTCTGGAATATATGTCTGGCTGCACTTCAAGAAAAATGGTCCAGAAATAGTTACACATACAAAAATTGAGGCATGGTGATAGTTGATTGCAATAGAAACAGGATCAGACTGGATTTTTTTGCTGAAATATAAACAGTTTGGGAACAAATTGGGAAGCCAAGGCATTAAAATATAAAACAAGTGATATAAAAATAGCATTTTAAAATTGTACGTTTCATTTGGTTAGTCTAATAGTCCTTCTGTATTTGGAAAAAAACTCTGTCAGTTTTTCCCCAGTTTTCTAGCATTATACAGAGATATAATAACGTATAGTGTTATATAGATATATAATAATATAGAGAGATATAATGACCAGAATAAAACCACAACCTGAGTGATATATGGGAATGTGTACCCTCTCTTCTATTATAAGTTGATCATAAAATTATTATTAATAATTTGGGTACCAAAAGATGCATAGAGGTGCTTGGTGAGTTTTCCAAAATCCTATATGCCCAGTTCCTGCTTGGTTCTAACTTCTTTCACTCTCTGCCAACCTTTGTCTTGCACAAGTGTGACCTGGTTCACACTGATGTCACTGCAATAAAATCTGAAATGGATATTTGCACTTTACTCTTCCTTTTAGCCAAATAGTTACATTAATTTTAAAACATATATTGTAAAACATCAGCCAGTAAGATAAATGGCAACTACTGAGCCTTTCAGAAACACACGCTACGGGTTACACAGTGTGTTTTGCTGAGTTTCCAACCTGGACAGCTCCGACTATCCGATAGTGTTGTAAATAACAGAATATGTGCACTTTGAATGCAGTGACATAATGGGCACGTAGCATGCTAACTAAAGCATTACAAATGCTACATGGCTTATTTTTATCTCTCCGTCCTTTTCATTACAGTATTTTTATCTCTCATGCCAATACAAAATTATTTTTGTGTCTTGGGGAAAAAAAAGGAGGCATCAAGAAGATTCAGCCCTGCTAGTATTTAAACACATGGTGAGTCTCCTTACACACTGTGGGACTTTCCACACGCTTAACACCATATATGTCTGCAGAACCAGAACCTAAATGGCACTCATGAGCAAGGCTTTATTATGATCATTACTTGGAAAAGGGAAAGTGAAGTTTATGAGTCAAAATCTTCAGTGGGGTGCTATTCGGCAGCACATGTAGCTACGAAAAGTAGAGACAAAATGCTACAGAACTAAATGCTTTTCACTTTACAGTTTACTTGCAGACAATAGTGCAAAATGCAAGCCAGGCAGAACCATGCTTTTGAGAAGTGGCGATATACTTGTCCTTACATACAAAGAGTTGAATCTTTGTTGACTACATAGTTTTCTGTAGTTTAGCAGACTGAAAATGTACGTAGCTCGACGAAGCTGCTGCGATTTCAGAAGACATCAGTGAGATAACTTCACAGGAACTGCTCCTCTCCAAAAGATAGGGAAAACACAGTATATCATCTGTCTGTAGTGAAAGGGGGAAACAGAGGATGAAAATGTACAATGAAAACTGACAAACGCAGAAAAAATAACAAACATGCACATGTTAATTACTGAATGTGCTTTTGTTAGCAGTGGGTCACCATCATTCTTTATTGACATTTACTGCAACTGCAATTGCTTTTTCAAGACCACTGACCCAGGAAAATGTAACCCTCTAGTTATCCAACGCCCTTTAATTAGATATGTCTCCGGAGATAATCTCACTCACGGCTCCTATTGTGAATCATTTATTCTCCAAGTTTCCTTTTTATCAGACGTTTTTCATCTTTATGTTCTACTGTCCTAGCCCGGCTGAGTAACTCGGGCTTGTAGAATGCGGCTTATTCATTTACCGGTTCTCCCGACTGCATTTCATGTCCAGTGACATCTGGGGTCTCGCTCAGAAGCACTGGCTGCCGGTACCGGGATAATTTGCAGGAATCACAGCTTTCCACTTGGCAGAAGGAGCCATGGCGTCAAGCCTCGGGGTGGGAATAGGGCTCCAAGCCGGGCGCCTTACACACACATACACACACAGAGAGAGGCACAGGCACACCCCCCCCGGGAGGAGGCGAAGAAACCAGCGCTCCCGCTCTGGGAGCACTTGACGGGGTTTTGTTTTTGTTGTCAGTCCCGACAGGGCTCGTCTCCCCTCGCGATGCGCGGCTCGGCTGCCTCAGGACTGCCGGACGCTCGCGGTCCGCACTACGAGCAGGATGAGGTTTCTCCGCGAGGGCGGAGCGCGTAAAATATCGCCGGCATCAACGCCGAGGCGGCCCCGCCGGCGGCCGGGGACGAGCGGGGTGGGTGTTCTGTGCCCTGCCCTCGGCGCTCTGCCCAGACCTCGCCGCCGCGTCGCCCACCGCGGCGGGACCCCCCGGGCCGCCCCCGCCGCCATGGCGGCCCCTCGCCGCGGACTACGGCTCCCAGAGCCCCCCGCGGCCGCCGGCGCGAGCCCCGGCGCGGGGTCCGCCGGCACGCGCTCGCGCGCGCACGCTCCCCCTTCCCCCTCCCCCCTCACCCCCGCTCCCGCGGGAGGCAGAGTGAACTGGCGCCGCGCATGCGCGGAGGGGCGGGGCGGGCGCAGCAGCCGCGGCGCGGCCGCTATTCTGGGAGCGGCCTTACGGCGCTCTGCGCGCGCACGGCCCGCGGCGGGCGCGGGCGCGGCGGCGGGCGCTGCGCCCCTGGCGTAGCGTTGTTGTGAATGGAGCGCGCGGCGGGGCGGGGAGGTGACGTCAGCCTGCGAATGTCAACAATGTAGCGATTGAGGGGCGGGGGCGGCGCTGGGCCGGGGCGCGGGAGGCGGCGGCGGCGGCAGGAGGGCGGCAGAGCCGGGCAGCGCAGCAGCGGCCGCGGCAGCAGCAGCACGGCAGCGCCGCCTTCTTTCCTCCGCCTCCGCCGGCCGGGCTGCCACCGCCGCCGGCCCCGGGTGCCGCTCCGGCAGCGACACAGCCCGCTGCGGAGCCGCTCCCCCTCCCCCCCCCCCGGCGCCCCTCCCTCCCTCCCTCCACCCGCCCTCCCTCCGCTGCGGCTTTCTCTCCTCCTCCGGCCCCCCTGCCAGCCCGCCCCACCGTCCCGCCCGTCCCCCGTTATTTTTCTCCGCCA
>JAYRBT010000114.1:78243243-78266786 GCA_036023395.1 Myiotriccus ornatus
TTCCCTCCCTTCCCCCTTTATTTTTCTCCGCAAGACTTTGGCTCTGGAAACAGCTGGTTCAAAGCAATCGCCATGTGATGATCGTCTGGGTCGGGTTTTTTTTTTTCATTTTGGGGGGGGCGGGTGCAGGTTTCTGACCGCAGAGAAATACTAATAAGAATTTCCGAAACAACAGCAGCAGCAGCAACAAGAGCAACCCCCCCCCTTTCCCCAAACCTCCTCAGCCGTAACAGTCCCCCCACCGCCCCGCCCCGGGCCCACTCCACCCTGACCCACCGCCTCCCCCCCACCTTCCCCCCAGGCTGCAGCGACAGGGTCGACCCCCGAAAGTTGCGCGGAGGCGAGGTGAGTGCGCCTGTTCCGCGGCTCGACAGCCCCGCTGGGGAAGGGGAAGGGGGAGGGGGCGGAGGGCGAAGTTTGGGGGGAGGCTTGGCTGGGCGGGGGGGCATCGTGGTTTTCCCCCTCCTCCTCCTTGTCCTCCTCCTCCCAGGAGCAGCAGCTGTTGCGCGGGGTCAGGCGGGGGGCTGCACCCCCGCCTCTGGAGCTCCGCGGGCTGTGCAGGCGCGCTTAGTGCTTATTCCTTAAAGTGGGAAATACGCGCGTTGCGTAACGGGGAGCGCGCGGCGGGCGCCCCGGTGCTGGTGCGTGAGCCCGTGCGGGCTCCCCCGCTCCGCTCCGCTCGGGGCTGCCCCGCCGCCTGTCCCCCGGCCCCGCCGCCCGACCACCTGCAGCCGCTCGGACGGGCGCCGGCCCCGCCGAGCCCCCTGCTCCCCCACCCCGTCCCCGTAGGTCCGGAGAGGGATGCGAACTCCGGTAACAGTTCCTGGGATGGCGAAGGCGCGGCGTGCGCGCAGGGCAGCGCGCCGCGGAGACGCTGGCAGTCACGGAGGAGGCTTGAGTGTGAAATCGTGCCTCTCTCCTTTTGTGGAGCGGGCTATTTTGGTCATGCGGCGGGTGTCTTGCTTAAATCGCTTCAGTTGCCGTGAGATCATTGTGCCCTTGTTGCTGAAGCCCCGGAGGCTCCGGAGTAAACCCTGGGTTTCAGTCTTTAATAATAAAAGTGAGATAGGGGCGACATCTGATTAGAAATACTCCCGAGGATGTTGGAAAGATTGGGAAATTACAGCGTTGCTGTTTGCTCTAGTTGAAGCCGTGTCAGGGTTTTCCTGATGAAAGGCCGTTTTCAGAGACTTTGGAACTGTCGCTAAACTTGTGCATATTTTAATTTTGTGTTCTGAGACTCGAGCTGGAAACAAGTCGGAATTTTTATGAGCTGGGAATTGTCTGAGATTCTGCTGTAGCTGGTGGAATGCTCTGTAGTTTGAGGAGGGTGGTGATGCTTGGGTAAATTGACTTTTTCAGGTATGTAAATAATGAAATTTGAGATAATTGCGTTGGATGAGATGGATAGACTAAGACGATAAGGTGGTGTGTCACACTGTTGCTACAACAGCCCCGTAGACAACAGCTTTAAACCGCTGCTCTAGGAGCCTTACATCTGACAAATAGAAATAAAATTCCACTTTAGATGTGGGCTTGCGCTTTTAAAAGCCTGTGTGGCCTTTTGTATCCACCCGCCTGCCCCCTGTCACTGGGATCTGGGCACTTGTGCGGCAGAATGGATCGGTGCTGTACTTCCCTGTGGTGTACTGAACCTGTGCTTTCAGCAACGTTTTTCACATTTGACCCTCTGGCTTCAAAGGATGTTCTGAAGGTGTTCTGCAAGGAATGGAAGGAAGCCGTGACTAATTGGAAAAGCAGAGAACTGAAAAATCAGGATCATAGGTCTAGGTTTTTTGTTACTTTCCTCTTTAGCACAGAACGAGCCATGCAAACAGATGTACGCCCGTACAGTGAGCTGTCAAGTGGGCAAGAAAGGTCGCTAGTGATTTTGGAAATAGGGTGGTTGTCAAGATATTTAAAGATCTTTCGCAAAAATGCTCTACAGAAGCAGAGTGCGCATTTCTGGGCAACACTGGGCGAGTCTGCTGTGTGACTTGTGGTTAAACAACTAAATTTTTTAAAAACTTTTAGCACCGTGAAGAGTGGATGGGGAAGATGCGCACAGCAAATACATGACTAATGCACATGCTGACAGATCCCAAGTTGATAATCAACAGCAATTGTTTGTGCCCGGGTATCTCACGCTGGGAAACAGTGCTAGGACAGGTATTCCTAGTCCTTCTCTGACTCAGAGGCACATCTGGAACATATGTTGGTGATAATGTGCACGCTGGCAGAACGCACTACTAATGAAGGGGAGGAAGGCATCCCACCTACCTTCTTTACAGCAAGAAAACATTGGCTGTTTGCTGTTCTGTGCTGGGCAGCAAGGAAAGTTAGGGATAAAACCTGAGTTGCTAGCTGAGGGTAACTGTTCAAATCACAGTAGCTAGCCATTGATGTAATGCTCCTCATATGAGGAGGTATTGGTAAATCTTTGACATTGTAAAAGTCTTCAGATACTCACTGAAATAATAAAATCTTTATGTGGTAATCTTACATATCTCTTTCTGCATGTGCATAGTAAATGACAGAGAGAGACGAAAATAAAATCCTGCGTAGATGATGTGTAGTGTGAATATGTGACAGCAGTTGCTTGCCTTTGCTTATTTCAAAACTTGTATTGCTTGATTTTCTGTTCTGAAGTCTAATAGCTATTTTTCTTAATGAGGCTGCAGTATGATTGCCAATTAGTTATTTTCCGCAAGGTTTTCTCTAAAAGAAAGTGTAGTAAAAAATTCAGCTTTTTTTTTTAAAAAAAGAGTAGAAATAGATATTTTCTCATTGTGTGCCTGTGACATTCTTCTTGGATAAGACTTCACATATGCACAGATGAGGAGACCTCTTAGAGCATAGCTAAGAAATGTTTATGGCACTAAGCTGAAAAATGAGATGTGTAGCATTAATATATGCGAAGTAATCATTTCGGTACTAAGGACATTTTTATGTAATAAACGTTTGGTGAAATTGAATAGCATTTATTGTGTGATGTGAACAGAGTCTCTTGTAGTTTTAATTTAGGTGATATGAACATGGTTTATATATTCAAATTGAAATGTATGTGCCTTTTTACTCAAAGGAGTGATCTCTGATTGGCTTCTTAGTTTACACTAAGAACATACCTGTAGCGTTGAGAAGATCTGACTTAGATTTGAAGGCATGCTTAAGTCTTTCACCTCTGTGTCTCAATTTCCAGCTCAACTCATTTTGCATGTGATGGTTGTATATTAATGGTTTCTGAGTTGAACTGTTAGGGGAATTATACCAATCATTCCGTTGCTGTGATGAAGAACATTCAGATTTAACCTTTACACTTTCTCCAACTCCAGGTTAGTCCTCCAGCTTTCAGTGTTCCTTCTGACTATAGATGCTGTAAGAGAATGTGTAAGAGTGTTGTTCTGGTATTGCAGTTCTTTACTGATATTTCAGTTGGTGCCTAAATGATTTTATTGTAGTAGATGAACAGGCAGTGGAGTTATACTCCCAGTAACTCCCTCAGGTTTTCCAGAATAGTGTTCAAACTACTCATTTAAGTTTTTACAAAAAATGGTCATCCCTTTGAATTCAGCCCAAAGATACTAACCTTCATTTGAAGCTTGCATCAAGAAGATGTAAAATGTATGAATATAGCCAGCTGAGTTGCAATGTGCTCATCTTGCTTTTTAGCCAGGCAGAAACGTCTTTGTAGTGGAATGAAAAGAGCACTACTTACTATGCCACTCTTGGACTATGAATTACAATTTTAAAGCATAAAAGCAGGGGATGTACACAAATGCCTCTATGACCAGTGATGGGCTTGCAGCTTCTGAGTAGCTAGAACTAACGATCAAAGAGCAACCACATGTTCAGAACAGGTAAATAAAAAGGAATGAGGGAATAAGTTCGGGAAAACCCCTGTACTAAAAGTTTACATGTACGGCAGAAACTGTAGAAAGAAACCTTTGATCTGTCAAAAATCGGGCTCAGAAGACTCCTCTGTTTGATTGTATTGATCTTCATGCAGAAAGAGACACAGCAACAACCCGAAGAACACCAACTCTACTGCACTAGCATCTCTGCAGATCAATAGATGTGTCCCTGTTTGGCTTGGAAAAGGTTGTCTGTGAAAGCTCCTAATGTGGTGGGGGCTGAACTGCAGCTCCTGTGTGGGTGAGGGGGCTGCCAGGTGTGCAACGCCTCAGTGCAAAACCCTTCAGCCTTCCCCCTTTGCTATTTACATCTGCTGAGGTGAATCTGCTCCCAGAGCGAGCTGGGACACTCCAAAAGCAGTGCCTCAAAGGAAATGGAGGAGGAGGTGGTGGTGGCTGCAGGAACGAGAGACACTGAGACCTGAGCTACGCCTTTTTCTTCTTTTTAGTTTGAAAGGTGACCTGAAAGGGTCAGATTCTCCCAGATTTATTCCTAAAACCTGTAATTTGCATACAACTTTCTCCACTATGGTATCAATTGAGGAAGATATCTAAAAAGCTATTAGGAACCAAAAATATGGGAATTTCCAGTTTATCTGTAGTAGGAGTTGAAATAGAAGCCCAAAGCTTTTTTTGTTTTGTTTTGCTTCTGTGCTTTGAAAACACTCAGCCAGGCTGTGATGGGTAGATGGGTTTTGGCGCACAGGTTCAAAAGGAGTCTCCCCTCCAAGAAAAACAGGAACTGTTTGCTGCCTGTCACCACACAGGGCTTCTGGGCTGTAGAGCAGCGATTTTGTTTTTTGAAAAGAGGAAAAGCAGCTTAAATAAACAAATTGACCCTTGAGACTTAATCACAGGTACTTACTATAGCTGACATCCACTGAGGGTTTCTTTTTTTTTAATTTTTTTTTATTAGGGATTGCTTTAAAATTTAAACCTGAACTAGGAAAACAGGAACTGTAGGTGTGGAGGTGTTCCTTCACCCCGATTTGCATGCAGCCTATTTTTTATTTAGTGGGTAGGTGTGTTCGGTGTATGTGAGAGCAACTGAACATGTCAGCAGTTTCCTACAAGCCGCTCTTGCTGACTCACGTGTCTGGTGCAGCTTGGAGCTACCCTGGCTATAAACTATCCACAATAGGAGGCGCGGGCGGAGAGACCGTCAGTGCCGAGCCGCTGTTCAAAGGTTATTTTCGGTTCTTCGGTCACTGCTTTGCTGTGGTTTTCTTCCCCAGTAACATCAAAATACACTGTCATTTTGCCAGGCTGCCACTCCTCCTGATGCAGAGGGTTGTGCTTGAAGCGCATCTAGGTGCTATGGATGTTCAGCAGGCTAAACCTCTGGGGTTTATTTTTGGTTTGATTTTTTGCTGTTGTTTTTTTGTTTTGTTTTGTTTTGCTTTTTTTGTGAATGGAATGTTATCAAAAACATCCCCTGGAGCGTTGTTCCAAATTTGGATATGGCAAGTCTAGCCTCTGAACTGTATTTACCTTTTCCAAATACAAGCTGTAGAGTCTTCTACCCTCCACCCCTTTTTACGACAGAAATATTTTTTAAAGCCAACAAGGAGTTCTGATTAAACTTTGAAAACCTGGTTTTAGCTATTCTTAATTTTCAGAATTTTACTATTTCTTAGTCTGTTTTTTTTTGTCTCCTGTGTGGCAATATCACTGGCTGCTAGTGTGAAAGGATTCCTTCATCTGCTCACGCTCCTGTACAACTGCTTCTTTATTTACAGACTCTATTCTGATTACTCGTAAGGATCCTAAAATGATAGCTTCTGCTGACTGATGATTTTTAACTGATCTTGTTGTGAGTTTGTTTTTTTTTTTCCTCTTCCCTCGTTTCTTAGTTGATCATAAAAGCCTTTGCAGAAGTGGAGTGAATTAGCCATCTGCAGTTCTGGATTTACTGTCACGGAGTTTAGATTCTTAGTTGTCTTTTGTGTATTTTTCTTGTGGAATGGGATGAAAAATAGGCGATCTTTGAAAGTGTGATAAACAAAATCAGCTGGTATAGAACAGGGTTTAATAACAAGGTGAGTTCTTGTCACTTGTTTTGTTTTTAGTCAACTACTTTGACCAGTAATGAATAGAAAACCACACTGAGAGCTTTGTAACACATGAAGAAAATGGGTGTTCTTGGTTTCCGCCAATACAAATGACTCATCAGTATCAGTAGGGTTTCTACTTCTAATAATAAAACTGTGAAAGACCTTTAGAACATGTGGTTTTGGCCCCTACTCTTTAGTGAAAGGTTGGAAAATATTACTTTGGGATTTCTTTTTTTTTTTGACTTATGGAAGATTTAGTCATTTTTCTGTGCAACAGTGAAAGATCTTATGCCCTCCAAAGGAAACCTACACTTGTACCACTGCTTACGGTGCTAAAATCATCACGTCTCCTGTCTCCTCCTCAGTGTTTGCATTTCAGTGCAGAGTATTGCCGATCCTTAGCCTCGATGTCAGAGATGCGCATCTGGAAAATATAATCTATTTGTGTCGAGTGCGGGAAGACTTGGCACACTACCTCATCTTGCCAAGCTGCTGTTCTCCACCTCTTTTCCAATCTGGTAAAGAAGGGGACAGTAAGACTGTCAAGTGACTTGTATTGCTGTTTCAGCTGGGATCAGAGCATCTGGAGAGGAAAGTAAGCAGAAAATAGGAGTTGAAGAATAAATGACAACTGTAAGATGTGTCTGTCGCTGCCTGGAAGGAAATGCCTTCCAGTACTGAAAGTGATACTGAAAAAAGGGCAAATCAGAAAGTGATCTATTAAATTCTTCTATTTCTCTCTCTCTCTGCCTTTTGAAAAGTAACAGTTTTCAAATCCTTTTAGCTGTTTACCTATGAGGATGAAATATTTTTGTAAAGATTCTGCCCTGTGTTCCATGCAGTAAAGCAACCCTAGCACATACTGCTTTTTGTTTGAAACTGTGCCTTGTAGAATGCGAGGTTATCTTGTGTTCATGGAAGCAGAGCATGCCCTTCCTGGTGTTATAGTATATCAAATTTTAATTATTTTATTCAAGGTATTGTACTTTTCATGGTAGTCCAATCAGTGTCTCCTGATCTGCTGCATTAATACTTAGTGTCGTTATATATTTTCAAGTTGCCTGTGATATAAGATTAACGAGTATAAATGAGTATGAATTTTCAGCCTCACAGAGTGAAAATTCCAACATTTATGAAATGTCCATGTTTACTTTCTCTGTTGTTGCAGTATTTATACTAGTAAGTTTTTCCTTATAAGGATGGGATGGTTCTTTGACTCTTCTTATTCCATTTTAAAAGCAGAGTGTGCTTTTTACCAAAGCTATTCTGGGGTGGATCTTCAGAAAATCTGGACCTGTCCCAGCTCCCTCATTGTCAGGGGGTATCATTTACCGCTAAATATTTAAATATATTTATGTTGTTAATTTCTGTTGTGCTGAAATGCCTTGAATGTGTTAGTCAGTTTCTTGTGTAACCAGACTGTGATGGAGAATCTTTGTGTTGTAGCCTCTTACTGGGAGATGCCCTAAAAATAGAGGCGCAGAAGCCTGTGGAAATAAAACTTTGAAAAAGTGAAAATCCAGTTGTTTGTTACATGGCAACAATAAGACAGATTTTACTACTTTCAAATCAGTATAGCAGAAAAGGCTAATCCAACTTAACAGATTTATTTATGGACAGTTCTTAATGAAGTTTACAGAAGAATAATTGGTAAGGACTGACTGCAAAATAATGTCAGTGGTCATTCAGAGTTCAAGAGGATGTAGGTTCAGTGCTCTGATTTCACCTTGTCTTTAGAAAACCTTGCCATCAGAAATGTCATGAGGGTTGGATCACAGCAAAGGAATAATGTGTCTAAATCTCATCCATGGTTTGAGTTCTGCTGACTTAGAAATGGGATTTGTGTCTAAAATCACTGAAGGCTGGACCTGCAAAGGGCTGCTGACAATGTGGATACTGAATTTTGAGACTGTGATTCTACTCAGCATCTCCTCTCCTTGCCTTTGCTTGCACTGGCAGCTGTCTCATCCCACCGTCGGCCATGCTGAGAGCTAAACTGGCAGGAAATTTTTCACTGTATGTGTAGGGTTAGTTTTGTGCATGTTAAGTTTACTGTAGAGTCTCTCAAGGACCTGGGTAATGGGTCAAATTAAAACTTGTTAAAAGACCTAGAGCTGACCCAGGGACATCTGATCCCCAGAACGCACTGACCATCACCGCATCATGCCTCATCTGAAAGTCACTCTTCTCTTGCTTTGGTAATGTGGCAGCTCTGCAGAATACCATTAAGCAGCCTGTGCCCAGCCTAACCTGTAGCTTGGCAGTAGGAGCTTGCTTCCAGAGGCATGAGAGGTTTGGGGTGTTTAATTTTGGCTTATCTCTGCAACAAACAATTAAAAAGAAGTTAGAGGAAAGCAGAACTCAATCAAATGCCTCTTCGATGTTAACAAAATGCAAAAGTACTATCTTCTGCAAATATTCAAATAGCTGAAAGAGGGTAAGTTTAGATTATGTATTAGGGAGAAGTTATTTATTTTGAGGGTGATGAGACACTGAAACAGGTGGCCCAGAGAAGCTGTGGATGCCTCATCCCTGAAAGTGTTCAAAGCCGAGTTGGATGGGACTTTGAGCAAGGTGGAAGGTGTCCCTGCCCATGGCAGGGAGGTTGGAACTTGATGATCTTGAAAGTCCTTCCAAACCCAAACCATTCTATGATTCTATAACTGTTCTAATTCCCACTTGATTCTGGCGTCTCCTGGCCTGATGCGACCTGGTCGTGTCACCAGTCTCCCAGATATGATGAGCTCTTGTGAATTTTAAACGTGTTACATCTGAGGCAATGAGCAGACCTAGTGACTGTGGAGAGTTTTTTGAACCTTGTGGCTGCAATCCTAGACCCTCAGGTCTTCTTACAACCTTTTATCACTCTGGGAGTGATGGCAAGCAATGTTGAGTAACAGGTTCAGCAGATGTTGAGTTAGAGGTTCAGCAGATGACCTGAGTGACTTGAATTTACTCAGGTGCAGGAGGGAGTCTGACTTCATCCTTCATAACGAGTGGGTGAAGTTAGGAGGTGGTAAAGCTTGTGCCACTTTATGAGAACAGGAGGTCTTGCTTGGCCATGTGCTTGTTGTGCTTTGCTGAGCTGATTCAGCTTTCCAAGCTAGTATCTGTCAATTTAGCATTCTCTTAACCCTGGCTAATTTTCCTAGGCAATTTGATGAGTAAGACCACAGGTCCAAAGAGCAGCAAGGCTAAAGCAGGAAAGACAGGGGGAGCAGGGGGGGTGCAGGTTGCTGAGGGGCAACCCCAAATCCCCTGGAGTTGCTGTGCGTAGCGTCACCCCCCATGGCTGCTGGAGCCGGACGGCTGTTGTTCGGGAGGGGGATAGTACTGCTGCCATTTTCCTTAGTGCCTGAGTAGCACCAGGGGTGATTTTCTGTAAACCTGAGTGCTAGTCATGCGTATTAGACAAGCTTTTCACCAGAACGTGACTAGCAAAAGGAAAGTGTCTGCAGGCTTTTGGTTAGGTCCTCCTGAGCTGGCAAACCTAAATTCTGCTTCAGGTCAATTTCAGGTGTCTGCTGTGCCTGAGGTACTTCTGTGTGTGAAACCTGTACCCTGCCAATGTGGCAATTTAACTTAATTTCCAATATCTTCATTTATTTGTGTAACTTATTAAATGTGTACCAAGGAAAGTGTGGAGTAGAGTTCTTCTTAGAGAAATCCAAATTAAGTGATGGTGTGAAGTAATCATGGGGCGTAAGCTAACCCCAGTATAAAGCTCGTGGTAAATTATAAAATACATGCATAGTTTGTCATGGCTGGAAAATCATGGGCAATGCAAATTTAAGCACTCTGCAAGGAAATTTTTTGTTTGTCTTTTTCCCCTTCTTGGTCCTCTTCATTTGTCTTATTATTAGTCTAAAAGTAGAGTCAGTGATTCATTCAGTAATCTCTTTCTTGGACAGTTAGTCATCTGCCAATTTGTGTTAACTTTCCACTTTGTTCAGAAAGTGAGTAATGCTTATGTGCCAACCAGCAAATTCCAAGCTGAAAGAGCTGTGAGCATCGTTCAAATCATCTGCAAACTTTCTCCTAAAACTTTGTACCATTCCGTAAGATCAATGCAAGTAAGGTCTGGCATGCAGTGTGGTGCAACTACAGTCCAGTTGTTTTGTCTAGTCACAGTTATTAAAGCAAAATACAAGGTTACAAATGCAGTGCAGAAGTTCTGTTGTACAGCAACCAGCATGTTACTTAATCAGTTGTAATACTTCATGTTTTTCTTTGAAACTCCTACTTTCAAGGGGTAAATATTGCCTCCTTACTTCCCTCCTTCCCTCCCCAGACTGCCATGATTTGCTAATTTCTATTGTTTCCTACCTCAACAAATTGTGATGTTATCAAGACCATTTTAGTGAAAATAGCTTGCAAGGAAAGTAGTAATTGGTATTAGCTGCCTGCTGCAAATATTTCTGATGCCTTTCAGGATTAGTTTTGGTGGAAACAAAATTATTGTGCTGTTGAAGTGTTATCTGTGTAGAACTTGAAGCTATAAAGTCTTTCTATAGCAATGGGGTAGATGTTTTGATCTCAAGGTGATGCCCATTATTTCTGAAGATGAACACGGTAGTTGTTTGAATCACTTGAGAATTTTTTAGCTACTTTTTTCTTTCTTAGGGAAACTGGAATAGTATAAAGAGTAGCAAGGTCAGTAATGTCACAGGAGAACTTTTTAGGACCAAAGTCTTTACAGTCTGCTCTAAAATAACATGAAAGGGCTGACTATCACACTCAGCAGTACGGGAATTCAAAGTGCAAAAGAGACTTGAGTGCTGTGGGGAGTATGTGCACGTATGGGGGTAGGGCAGGGTGGCGGTGGTAAACATGAATGCCAAAAGTGGTTTGCTTGGTCCCATGCTTTTCCTTGTTCCTTCCACAGGTGCTTGTTGTCCTCCCATGCAGCTTCAGTCCGTTTCTTGCAGTAAAGTTGTCCTCTCTGTGTACAATTGTCCTTTAGTGCAGATGGTTTTAGGATGTCCCTGGTGCCACGGTTCTGTAAACAGGCAAAAGCTGACAGAGGGGAAGGAATAAATAGCCTTTAGTTGTGGGGTCTGTAGGCAGCCTGTGGCACTCTTCTGCTGCAGCATGACAGGGCCGTAGCAGAGTTCTGTCGTGCTCTGCTTTTGTCAGAATAAGAAAAACATTATTTGGTCTTGAGGAAAAGGTACAGGAACATCCGTTTCCCCAGACTGGATTCCCAGAATCCAATTGCATTCCATGTAAATACCCAAAATGTCCTGGTAGCCATGTTCCAGTGAGAAGTATTATGTCTTCTGACAGGTTCTCCTTTGCAGTCTTACTTGGTGCATCAGCAAGTTTGGATAGTTTGGTTAAGTTTTGGACAAATAGGCATAATGGGGATGCTTATTTGAACACCAGCCTTTGGAATTTGCCCATGCTGGTTATCTGCACATTTCCCAGTATCAGCAGTGTTAGTTAATGCACTCCCCCACCGCACATAGGATGTCTGTGCCCACACCAGCGTTGCTTTTGGCTTTCTGATTTAAACCTTCAGAGCATTACAAAGGTTGTCTCCTTGCTGGCTGTGGGATATGAGGGGTGGGGGTGGAGGGGGTGGGCAGGCAGAGAAGAGCAAAGGCTGAGGTTGGCGGTGCAGCTCTCAGTTTGGTTTGGTGCACACCGTGCATGCGTGACTCAAGAGATGGCTGATTCACCGCCTGAAGGTGGTTTGGCTTTTGTTTTGGTGTTTTGGTTTTTTTGCTTTGTTTTTGTTTGTCTGTTTAAACAAGTATTCCACCCAGAGGTGAGAATTGGTGCTGTTTTGTTGGACTGTGAGTAAACCAGCACTGCGAGGAATGCCGTTGCTTCCAGCCTTTTGTACCAGATGTCCGTAGGTCAATTCCAGGCAACAGACCTGGAGCACATCTGACTTTCATGGGGCTGTGCAGTGCTTGGGGGATTGCTTAAGTGCCGGGTTTGGCACTTTAGTTGCAGGTCACCTGGACGGGGCAGAGGAGGCTGCAGGATTTACAGCTGTACTTGGTCTAACACCCTGGCACAGCTGCTCTGTGTGGCTGGCTAGAGACAGTAGGGTGGAGGAGAGATGACCAGGCGCCAGAGACCTTGTAAGTGTTGAAACCCAGATAAGGGCAGTGTTGACTGTTGCAAAGCTGAAATCATATTCAGGGCTTTTTTATCTGAGGGAATATATGTTTATTTGGTTTTGTGCCCTGTCCACCTTCCAATTTGTTACCTTACTATAAAGTTCAGGCTATTCCCAGGAAGATGGGCACCCTAGTGCCATCCTCAGGCACAGAGACATGCCCAAGGAGGTGCAGCCAGGCGAGGGTTCTCCCGGGTATTTATAGAGGGCTGTCTCCTGCCCCGGCTCGCTCTGCAGGTGTGCTGTGCAGTCGGTTAGAGAAACCGCGAGTTGAAGGGTTCGCTGGGGTGAAACAGTTTACAAATAGCTTTTCAGTGTTTGTTTTTATTTTTAACTCCCTCCCCACCCGTGGATCTGTCCTCCAGAGTATTGGCAAAGCTGAAATGGCTAAAGGAGACAAACTCGTTGTTGCAGAATATGCAAAGAACCCCGGAGGACCCTCGGAAAGCAAGTTGCTTTCCCTGAATATTTTCTTTTTCTCTGTTCTTATTTGGGGTTTACAGGGGTTAAACTTCTTTTTCTGTGGTGGCTGGGTGTTTGAGGGGGGGGGAGCCATATGATGGGTTTTTTTATTTCTTAAAGGCTGATCGCTGATGAAAAGATGCCTATAGCAGGGTATTTGAAGGTGGTGGAGGCAGGGTGCCCTTCTGACACCTGCAAGGAGAGCTCCCAAACCAGGTCCTGCTGCCCTGGCACCCGTTCTGATGTCCCCAGCAGTACGATCTCACGACTGGGCATCTTCTCTCAGGCACTTGG
Source organism: Myiotriccus ornatus (assembly GCA_036023395.1). NCBI lineage: Eukaryota > Metazoa > Chordata > Aves > Passeriformes > Tyrannidae > Myiotriccus > Myiotriccus ornatus. The sequence continues at coordinate 78,256,095 of JAYRBT010000114.1, forward strand.
CATGTGCCCTTTCTGGCTGAATTTTAGCTTATCACAGAGAAGTGATCTCACCCACAGTGCCATATCTGCGCATGAGAGATTTAGACATTTCTCTATTTTCCTAATCCGTGTTCGATTGCATATGGAAAATTCTGGTCAAAAGGGTGAAATTTCTTTGCTGGGTGTTTAATCTCAAAACCACAGGCCCCAGTACCCAGGACACACTAGTGTGCCGTGCTTACAGCCTTTTTCCAGCACAGCGTAGGTGTGGATGGTAGACGTGTGTACGGGGGAGAAAGGGAAAGGGCACGAATGCAATGCAGGGGGGTCTGTCTTGCTCCTTGGGCTGCTTTTCTGGTTGGTTTTTAAATTAAAAAATGAGAAAATAAGCCTGTCTTACCCGTAGACTAGGTTAATCATCAGAGAGAGACCTGATACTGGTACTCCATGTATGTATTTTCTCACACGTGCTGATGGCTGCATGTGTACTTTGTGGCTGGCGCAGCATAGCTGGAAAGTCTGTGGGAGTATGTCTGCTTCCTCTGAGGCTGATACAGGTGGTCAGGGAGGGTGGGGGGGCGGAGTAGGGGATGCTTGAGGTAGGGTACGACACCCACTTCCTTTGGGGTGTAGTGCTGTGCACTCCAACCCACTGCCTCACCGACAGCCAGGCGGCTGCAGGTCGCGCCCGCAGTACTTCGTCTTTGCTCCTACTGTAGGTTTATGACTAAGGTTGTGGTTTAATATGCCCTTTTTAGGTATGTGAAGTGTTTAATCTAGTGTTGTGATTCTTCTTTTTTATTTTGTTTTTTTTCCATGGCATTGTCTGCCTTTAAGAGTTTCCGTAATTTTTAAGAAGGCATAATTTTTTAAGAAGCATAACTTCATTTTAAAAGAAAAAGAAAGCTTTCCCTGATTGTTACTCTTCAGCTAAGAGAATGCATATTTTGCCTTTTAAAGATTGCTTTTCGAGATTAAATAATATCATAGCCTTTACATTTTAAATACAAACTGTAATACAAACTGTTGGTAAGCCTTAAAACAAAATAAAAAGAAAGCTTAAATACCTGGAATTTGTGAGGAAACTCTCTCCCTGTAGATGAGATGTCTTTCTTCTACAGCCATATCCCACGAAGCTTGGTGTTAGCATTTGCAAGTACAGATTTGTTTCCTTGTAATTTTGAAATCTTTACTTGAGGGCCTGTAATTTTCCTTAACTGTTCAGGTGCTGCTTACTACCTTGAATATTTGTTGAATGTATCGTATGTGGCTCATATTCCATTGCATTTCAGATGAAATGTTATAGCCCAGCAAGCTACACTGGATAAAATTGCACGTGCTGCCTTGGGAAGGAGGTGGGAATGGAAGGGAGCAGACTTATGCTTGTACATTCATCTGATTGATGTAACACCCTTCTTTCTTAGCAGATTGTGCTGCTTTAGTGCCTGTGATTCTTCTTTTTTTTTTTTCCTTTCCAGTTCATGTCCTGTACTGCCACGGAACAGGATATAGTTTACATACTCCTCTTTTTCATGAAGTGTGTTTTCCTCTTGGAGGGACCTGGAATTTTTGGCATCAGTTTGGTTGACAGGACTCCAGGGGAGCTTGAGTGAGTTGAACTGTCAAAGGGAGCTATGAGATATTAGAGAAGCAGACCGGTCTTTCTGATGTTTGTGCCACCTCGTATCTCCTTGTCAAATGAGACTGTTACTGAAGAACGCAACAGTAGTTCTCAGCTGTGTGTTTGACGCTGCAGAAAATGCTGATATGCAACCATTGTGGAAGGGTTAAGGCTTGATACATGTTTTGAAAAGGAGTAACTACAGGGAAATCTAACGTCGCACGAAGATGTAGTTAGATATGTGAATCATTAGTAAAGTCATACACAATTAAATAGATTTAATTTGGGAAAAGGTGTTGAAAGTCTCATAACAATTCAGCTTAAGTTCATCTCCTGCAGAAAGACTGCTGAGTTGGTGTATTTTGTATATTATTTGCTTTGGACTTGAGATTGATGGTCTTTGTAACCCTGCAGTCCACTTGCCAAAATCGTTGTATAGATCAAGTCTCCCAGGTGTCCCTCCTTGAGTGCGGCAGGAGCTCCAGGAGCAGCTCAAGTAGAAGGTTCCAGTCCTTCTCCAACTGCTCAGTGCTACCTTGGTGATTGTCCTAGGAGCTCAGCAACTCCTGTGGACTTAACCCAACTCAATGCCGGCAGGGTGATGGATGGTCCCTGCATAAACGGAACACTCTCACCTCTTGGATGATGCAGTTGGTGGGAAAGGCTCTTGAACTGCTCATGAGGCGAAGACAAGCCACTGTGATTTAGGGGCTGTTTGCAAAAAGGGACAAGATGAGGAAGGTTGAGTTGGAATAGTCATAAATGTTATGTGCACCTACCAGGCTGGAGCCATTGGATTAGAAAATGAGAGAGAAGATGGTGCAAAGCCAAGAAGCAGCTGAAAAAAAAAATCAGAAATTACATGAAGAGTGAAAAATCAGAAGACAGTGAAAGTCCAGTCCTGTGTCACACTGGAAAGGGAAATACATAATTAAAACTTCTGTGTCGAAGTAGGTGATGTAGGAATTAAAACACATACTTGTTCCTAGTTGCTGTCTCCTATGCAGCCTCATTTCAAAATTACCCCAAAAAAGAGCTGCTTGCTTACAGGAAACCATGTTTTTGACTAGAAGGTATGGTAAAAAGGCAGGGTGGGGCATAAATGTGCTTTATTCTATGAAAGTCAAAGTCGACGGTACGCTGCAGAGCATTGTAAGTGAATCTGTGGTACTTTTCTCTTTTTCAAAATGAGTTCTGAAGGTATTGTGCTCTCAAGATACCACACCAGGCGTGAGCAGTTGAAAAAGGCACTTAACAGTTGCAGGGAGTTTTAAAGCATTCAACTCCCCAAAATAACACAAGCATTTAGTTCAGCACGTAGAACTTGCATGCTGACCAGTGGCACGTGGCAAATACAGTTCTGATATATTTTTTTAGCAGTCCTACTGGTAGACATAAATGAAGCAGATTGAGATCTCACCGTGGTTGCAAGCTGTGGCAGAAAAATTAGCACCACACTTTCCAATGGAAGCAGAACAAAAATGTAAAGTCTGCCAATTAAATTGGAAACAGCTTTTAATTTCCCCTCTCCTCCTCCCCCAAAGGATGAATGGCTTACTCTTCTGGATGGAACTTTGTGTAATGACTCATAGTTTTTTATGGATTAGTGTGAATATGTAGGTGAGGGAGATGCTGGTATCTGAGAAACTATATATAGTGTCTGGAAGAAATGTCCTGGAACGCAGAATAAATGAACATTTGATCTATCTTTCATGCTGAATTAATGGAAACATAAATGCAGAATGCCCGCCTCCCTTTACTCGCTCTCCTCACAGTTGCAATCATCAGATACAAAGAAAACTTACAGCAAACAGAGAATGTGACTGGTGTCAATAACTGAATTAGTCAGTAAAATAAAGGTATTCCCCTTGCCCAGTCTGAAATGCACATGGACAAGGCACCAGGAGCCAGAATTGTGACATCAGCAATTAACGTGCTGAGTTTTGTGGTGCCCCTTATGAAGTAGTTATTATTCCAGTAGGTTTCCAGCAAGTAAAGAAGGGTCCTTCCATCTCTTTGCTTTGTGTCTCTTTGGTCAGAGGACACTGGTCTGTGCCTTATGTAGCAGCCAGAGCATCACAGAGTTTGCTCTTCTGGTGGCACTGTGGCATGCCTTGTGTTAGACTGAGTCACCAGCATACCTGCTGCTGTAAAGCCATAGGTAGGCACGTTGTATTCCTGCTGGGTTAAGCCAATGTCTCATGGCTCTGTAGTCATCTATAGCTGGTAACTTCAGATGAATGTGGGTTCACATGGGGCTTTTCCAGAGGACGGCAAAGTTTTCCACCTCAAACCACATGTTTCACTGTCTCCTCTCTACAGCCATTTACTTTGCATCCATTTGCATCAGAATAGCCATTAATGGCAAGTCTGCAGAACTGATCATCTCCCACTACTCTGCGCTGGTGAGGCCACACCTTGAATACTGTGTTCAGTTTTGGGCCTCTCACTACAAGAAGGACACTGAGGCATATCCAGAGAAGGGCAACCAAGCTGGTGACGGGCCTGAAGCACAAGTCTGATGAGGAGCAGCTGAGGGAGCTGGAGATGTTTAGCCTGGATGCTCAGGGGGGACCTTATTGCTTTCTACAAGTACCTGAAAGGAGATGGTAGGTGGGTGCGGGTCAGTCTCCTCTCCCAAGTAACAAGAAATAGGACAAGAGAAAATGGCCTCAAATTGCATTAGAAGAGGTTTAGATGGGATATTTAGAAAAATTTCTTCATGGAAAGGGCTGTGAAGCATTGGAACAGGCTGCCTGGGGCAGTGGTGGACTGGCCATCCCTGGAGGAGTTTAAGAGATGTGTAGATGTGGCACTTAGGGACATGATTTGGTGTTGGACTTGGCAGTGCTGGGTTAATGTTTGATGATCTTGGGGGCCTTTTTCAACCTAAACAATTCTATGCTTTTAATAAAACCGCTGTCAATTAAATGTTTAGGTTAGGAAATAAAAGAAGGCAACTTTGTTTTAAAGATGTTTCAAACTCAGTCATTTATCTGTGTTTCTGATAAGTGGTAGAAGTAAGGGGTACATTGTGGCAGAGGAGAAATGAGATGAAGCAGACAGGGGAAGGTGGACACATGTTGAGCTGGCATTACTGCAGGTACACATAGTGGGGCCTGCACCCTTCAGTTTTGTTTACTCTTCTTAGTCTCCAGCAATGTAATTTTCTCCACAACAAAAATTATTTTCTACATTAATGGTAAAAGCGAGAGAGAAGACTGTTCTTACACTTCTTTATGGCAGTCATACCTTAAAACTGGACCTTATATAGGTCCAACTGCCCTTGTTGAGCAGTTTTCCAAAAATCTGTTGGGTCTTCCTTTTTAGATTATTCACCATAGCTTGCTTTAGCATTTAATTCTAGGGACCTTATTAAGTAGGAAGATTGGAAATCCTGAAGTCAGTCCTGAGTTCCTGGTCTCTGCTTTCTTCTGGGAGTATGTTGCTGCTCTTCTCTAGGAGGACTCTGGCTGTGGAGTCTCCTCAGTTCCCTGGAGGAGAAAACTTCAGTTTTCCCTTCAAGCAAGATGCCATGCAAGGCTTACTCTCAGGGTGCCACAATACCCTGGGAACATTTTCTGAAGAAGGGGAAATGCATTTACATTAAAAACACACAACCACCACAACCAAAAAGAAACAGCTGCTTTTCATATAAGTGTGTGTGGGGGAATCTGACAGTGTCTTCAGAGAAGTAAACTTATTTGGTCATGTGCAGTGTCTCAGACCTCCCACCATCTGTTGTCAAGGAGGTCTGACTTCCATTTTAAAACTAGTACCTGGCATGGAATAGAGTTATACTAAAATCTTATTGCCTAGAAACCCAAACATGGATACATCCAGAATTCATGTCGTTTGGTGTAATTTCTTGAAAAGAATTTAAAACTCCAGTGTTTATCTTGGATCCCTAGTGCAAGGCACAGGAGCGTATTTCATGATTAATGAGCTTTTCTGCATATGCTTTTTTGTGCCTCTTGGCATTTAGTAGTCTCAGTGACCTAGCTTTTTATTTTATTTCTGTCTTATTGGCATTCTCATCAGTAGTCTCTCCTGGGATGCAAGAACCTACCCTCAACCAGCCTGTGTCTCCTTGGCTGCGAGGATGTGGGCCAGTGCACTGTCCTTGGACTCCGCCACGCATGTAGCTTGTTGCTTCTGCACAGCTGAAGAGGCAACCATAGGAGTTTTCCCATGCATTCCTAACTCTTCCTTCTTAGCTGTTGATGTACAAGTAAGTTCAGTCTATACCAGTTCACTTTCCTCATATATAGGCAGTCCATCTATTTAGTAAATATTTTTTGTCTTTCTCTAAATCATGGGTACAACACTCCTGTTTTATACGGTGATAGATGTGTGTTGATTTAACTAATTGTCTTTAATGGAAGCAGTCAGCAAGTAGATGGAGGGGTTTAATTGCAGGGCAGCCACTCAGGAAAAACAGCTGGATTTCTGTTCTGCATACGTCCTTATTCCACCTCAGGCTCGACTAGTTTGGGAAGTGCTGTGGTGAGGACCTTACATGGTGAGTTTTGTCACCTGTGTGACTGGCTGGATGCTCATTGCAGAGGCTGCAGAAGGAAGTGTGCCTAAACGTCTGGGACACAGAAAGTGGCCCAGCTTTATTTCCATGGAAGAAGCCTTAGAGGTTTCCATGAGCCTTTTCTGCATCCTGGTGAGTAACCGAAAAGAGTGAGCCTTCTACGATAGAAGCTGTTGGAAAAAATTTACTAGCTGGCAGCCTAGTGCTTTGGGGGATAGGCATCCTCCCAAGAGCTTGGTTTCCAGCAGGGTAAGGGGAACAGAAGAGAGAGGATGGGGTATTTTTTCCTGTGATTGACTAGTGTTAATTTTCTTGTACCTTGCCCCGAAGCTTTTGTAGCTGTGTTGTCTGAAGCTGGTGGTAGGGTGGACCATGACTGTGATCTGAGAAGGCATTTACTTGTGTACAGTAATAAACTACTACATTGCCAGTGTTTCCTCTGAAGGATACATTTGGGAGTCTTGTAAAAAAGTGTAAACAAAAAGCACCATCTGTGGGGAACAGTTAGCTTCTACAGAAATGAAAATGAGCAAAATTAAATGCAGTGTATTACATTCAGAAGACTACTATCCCAGTATCCAGTGATATAGATAAAGGGCTTGCTGTTGATGTAAGACACCACATTGGCCTGTGCTGACTTAGGGTCCCATCTCCTCCAAATGGAGAAGAAGATCTGTAGTGAATGTTAGCAAAAAAGCTGCTGTTCCGTGTATGGGGCGGCTGAGACCACGCTTGTAAGCTCTGTTCCAAATAATGAAACTGTGGTTTTTTCGTGATTGTTTCCTTTGCCTGGGAAGAGTGTTGTTTGAAAATCTACAGCTCATAAATATGTAGGGAGGCCTTGGTTCTCTGGCAATATTACACTGATCTGAAAAACGTATGGTAAAGCTGTTCCAGTATGTTTCCTCTTGGATCCTGAATATGAGGAATACCTATATGCTGCAAAATCTTAAGAATCCTAACACATCAATAGAGGTAGGATGGTACATCAGATGTAGCTTTGTTAGTGAAAACTGGAGGATAATTGATCCAGCAATGTTGATGTAAAGAAAGCACCCCTTCAGTGTAATGTTTTGGTAGGTCAAGGGGATGGCAGAGAGTCTGGAAAAGGTCACATCATGAACGTAAAGCATGAGTGTGACCATTAGCTGTTGAGTCCAGAAAGGAAGATATCCTATTTTGTTAATACTGCATATATTGAACTTCTCATTTCTTAACAAAAACCCAGATGTACCAATTTTAATGTGCTGGACTTTTGCTTAATAACATAGCATCTTTCTGGGAAAACCTATACATAATAGCATTGTTTTAGTGGCCACAAATCCTTGCTTGGGCTACAAGCATGTGTTTTGGATGGAACATGTTTAGGGCACTGCATGTGGAGTTTTATATCGCAATTGTCCTCTTTGCTTTTCTGGGTAAATTTTTTAGTACTAAAATACTGAGCTATTAACACTGTGCTTCATTGTTAGACTTACTGACCTTTGCCTCTAGTTGGAAAGAGGGCAGGAAATCTTTGTTTCCTAAAATCTGCCTGAAGTCACAGAAGAAAGCAGTATCCCTTCTGCTGGCAACATACAAAATGACCTCTTGGTGCAAACAGAAATAACTGCAGCCACATGAAAGCTGTACAGAGGCTTGGCTGTGGGAAGTCAGTGATGATGGGAAGTGAATAAACAACAGGGAACTGGATGTTAATGTTGGTTGTGTCATATATGTAAACTCATAGGTTGCAATAGTTCTGCTTATCAGAATCCGCAACCCATCTCCTCCCAGAGCAGGTGTGAGCCCATGGAGCAGACGTATATGCAGTGCTTCAAAGGCAAGATGCACTTCTGAGCAAAAGAAAGGTCATCTTACAGGGGAGGGAAATCAAAGTTATTGCCTCTTCTGTGACTCTTGTACTGTGTAAGAAAACAAAAAGCAATACAGAATGGTGAAATGAAACATCTCAGCCACTCTTGCCAGTTGGAGAATTGTTAATAATGTTTATAGTCTTGGAACAAAAGGCAAGAAAACAAGTTACTTAAGAAGAGAATCCATCACTCTGACAAAAATAGAGCTTTCAGCTAGTTTTTTGTCTGAGCCTGTGTTTCTCAGCCAATCAATCCTGTTACTGAATAAAACTCTGGAAATAAACTTAACAAGATTAATGTCTGTAACTATTTGTAAAACCTATGTGTTATACCATCTCCTTAAATGAGATTATGTCATGTTTATAATATTTACTCATACTTTGTCCCCAGTCTGGTCTAAAATTGAACAGTTTTCATTAATTTTTCTTGCTTGTTTAATTTCATGCTTAAACCAATAAGTTACAAATCCGCATGACTGCCCACTTATTGTTACACTCAGAATAATTGCACTGAGTCACTGTGCGTGGACTCGGATTGCCATAGGGTGTTAATACTTGATACTTAAGCAAGCATGTTTATCTGAAAGCTGGCTCATCTGTCTGTGGAATGCAATGTTTACTACATGAAGTTCAACCTAGAACTATTGCAGTTAGGAGATGTAGTCTGTCATCATTAAAAATGCCTAGAATTAGTGTCGATATTTTCAGAGGTGTCTGGGAAATTATCTGCTAAATATGGGAAAATAAATGCACGGAAAGTAAGTGCCATTCTTCAAGAAAAAGGGTTTGTGTGCATTTACTGCGGTCTTACTAAAGATTATTTTTCTTGCACGTGCTTTTTTTTTTTTTTTTTTGTCCCTGTAGGTATCTGGTTTTTGTCTATGCTCTGTCTTGAATGACTTGTTTACCCAGAGGAGAATTTGGGATTATGCAAGCTAATAATCAATTCCCTTCATAAATGGAAAGATGTGTTTTTTCATGTCCAAGCTTATTTCCAAGGCTTAGTCCAAGTGTTTAGTTCCAAACACTGATATAGAGGGTTTTTTCCCTGGTGAAATTTTCCTCTATGACAGAATAAAATCCAGGGAAACCAATATTTGAAATGCCATTTCACCTTCATTTATTTTGCTAATGTGTTTGCAGATAATTCAAACGCTGAGAAATTTCGTGGCAGCATCACCTGCTGGAGTGTGTTTTACAAAAGAAAAACAAATAATGAAGGGAGGTTATGGCTGTTAGTTTACTTGCACCTTCTGCTTAGGGGCTGTTCCCCAGTACTGAAGGAAGCAAGTGATGTTTTGCCAAACCTTGGCAGGCAGGTGAGAGCAGGGAACCTTTCCCTGAGCAGTTTCCCAACACCAACAGGTAAGGAGCTGATCGGCTGCTCTGTTGGGTGTGGTCTGGATAAGGCCTGCAGAGCTTCTCTTCCTTGACCGGGGTGGATTACATAATTTCATGTAGGACTTTGTCAGAACCAATACTTGGGTTTTAGCAGGAAAGCACCATTTTTTTTCAACTGCAGTGGTTCCACAGTTCTTGCTTTTGGGATTACTAGCAAAGTGTCAGCAGCAGGCTGGATGTCATTTTTTGTGGGAGAAGCATCTGTTCAGCTCTTCAAACTGAGATAAAGCAAACTTTGGATTGGAAATCAGATGAGCGTGTCAGTCAGAATAACTGTATTGTGGAGCTACAGATGAGGAGTCAGACAGCAGTTCATTCTTTGTGAAAGCAGAGGAAATATTTATATGATGTACCACTTTCACATCAGTAGTATTCATTGCCATTGAGCGCAGTTGCTCCTGACCAAGCTGGTTTTGTTAGTTGGTTTCCTGTTACTGCAGTTACTTGAAATATCCAAAGGAATCACTGATATTCAAAGGACACTTCTGTCAGCTTAATATTTTATGTTTCAGGTGGTATTTATGTCTGTGTGTGATATTTATAAAAACATTTCTTTCGATTTTTCAGCATGTGTATTACAATAACAACATAGGGGAAAAAGGACTGGAGACATCACAGTTAAAACTGTTCTTTCATTTATATACTACTGTTTGATCTCCTGTTGATCTTTTGCTGTCTATACAAAGAATGTTTTAGTAAATAATATTGATTTTATAGAGAATATGGACGAATATATATGTGTACAAGAGAGGCTTACTTTTTTTTATCTGTATTATACTTTTTTTTAGATTTTAAGTACTTTGCACTATTCTTAACACCAACAATACATGGAGCATACTGAGATGTTATACACATTTGTTCTTGGGAACCAGTATAACATACGTGGGTGTCAACTGCATATCACTGTGGTTTTTAGCCAATTTATGATAGTTCTGTTCTGATGCAAAGCTTAAGTATGCTGGAACCAGGATTGCCGCCCACTTTAAATGTTGTTGTTGTTAGCAGATAGCATTTATTTCAGTTACTTCAGAATCTTATTATGAAGTGGTTTTGAGAGGTTTTTGTATTTTTAAAGAAACTTTTATATTCCATCTGGATAATATCTACCAGAGTTGGTACTGGAGATCATTCTCCTGTAACATGTAATGCGTGTGTGGAATTCCACAGCATTAATTGGTTTCACTGAGGTCTCAGACCTCCTAGAAGAGTAAGGTCATCCCCTTTAAGTGTCCAACAAAGTACAACTGACTGAACAGCAGTGTTCTCTCAAAGCCCTTGTTGATCACAGAATCCTCA
>JAYRBT010000114.1:78266886-78293020 GCA_036023395.1 Myiotriccus ornatus
CCTTTAAGTGTCCAACAAAGTACAACTGACTGAACAGCAGTGTTCTCTCAAAGCCCTTGTTGATCACAGAATCCTCACTGATCCTCTGGATGGAGTCCAGGAAGCCCATCACTTCGAGGAATACATGTGTCAGACCATATGACATTACATAACAACCACGCCTGTGAGAAACCCAGAGAACAGGTAATCCGTGGAATGTCCAGTGGCGATACTGGCAGTGGGCTGGCTAGTTCTTGTGCTGGCTACCTTGAGGTTTTTCTCCAGCTTTCATTTGTCCTCCTTCCTGTCTTGTGTAGCAGTTAGTCTGGGAGAATGGGAAATGGGGCTTGTGCAGTCCACACGAAGTCTTCTGAAAGAGGCTCACAAGGCTGCATGGATTGTTCCTGTTGCCTGCACTCAATTCTTGGGCTGAAATTAGCTTGAAGATTAGAGGAGAGGATACAGCCACAAACGTGCATGCACAAGCTTGCAGAACAATGAACATACCCAGAGAAATTGCCTAGAGTAAATTTTTTGTGTGTCACGTAAACAAACAGATCATAAACATTCAGCGCCTGCTTGTTAGGTTTGTTTGTTAGGTTACCCTGTGTTGCCTAAGAGCTTAAGTTAAAACGCTTACCGGGGGTGTGCTTGATCTTCAGGGATCTACTGAAAGAAACAGGCTGAACCTCTTCACCCCTTCTTCTGTTTCTATATGTGTAAAATGGAGGCTACCTGCCTTCCCCGGAGCTTAGAGGGGATTAGTTACTCCTTAGGGACGGCTTTGGAGAGGAGAAGCACTAAGCAGGGTGTTGTGACGTATGACTGCTCTGATGGAGATGGGAAGGGAAAAGGCACAAAGGTGCTCCTGGAGAGGGAGGAGCATCACCCGGTGAGGACAGGGTCAGGAGAGTCCCTGCATGGGTTCACGGGGGTGAAGGGAAGGCCACTAATGTCCACAGGGATACCGGAGCTGCGTGGGGTTGGCTGACCCTGCTGGAACTCATGCAGCCCGCTCTGTAAAGCAAGCACAGTGAGACAGGCAGAGGCAAAATGCCCACAATATTTCAGTGCTTACGAGCACAAACGTGTTGGCTTTAATCAGCTTATGCAAAACGAACTGTACTTGGGACCTGCACACGCTGGGCTTGCTGGGCGAGCTCATGTTCTGGCGTGGGCGTGTGTACAGGCCCCTGCATCCTACCTGAATTGAGGGATGCTGCCTTTGGGCTCCATCACCCTGCCCCGGGCCTCCCCCTAAAAGCCTACCAGGAAGGCCTCACCACTTATCATGGTCCAGCACAAATTTGGTGTTTGCCTGGAAAACCATGCTCAGTTTCCGCTTGAGTAAGTCAAAACTTGGTTCATTACAAATTAAGCTTATGTAGTAGAATTGGTGGTGTAAATGCTCACCTGCTTCTTCCCACTCAGCTGAGCATTGTTTCTTTCCTTGTGAGCTCTGTGCCATTCCCATTAGTCCTTGTTGCCTCTGTGTTCACAGAATCACAAAATCAATTGGCTGGGAAGAGACCTCTGACTGAATACCACCATGTCAACTACACCAAGGCACTAAGTGCCACATCCAGTCTTTCTTTAAACACTCCAAGGATGATGACTCCACCACCTCCCTGGGCAGTCCATTCCAATATCTAATCACCCTTTCTGTGAAGCATGTCTTCCTAACGTCCAGCCTAAACCTCCCCTGGCACAGCTGAGACTGTGACCTCTTGTCCTATTGCTAGTTTCCTGGGAGAAGAGACCAACCCCCACCTGGCTACAACGTCCTTTCAGGTAGCTGTAGAGAGCGTTAAGGTCAGTCCTGAGCCTCCTCTTTTCCAGGCTAAAACATCCCTAACTCCCTCCACCACTCCTCATCAGACATGCGTTCCAGACCCTTCACCAGCCTTGTTGCCCATCTCTGGACCTACTCCAGCACCTCAATGTCTTTCCTGAACTGAGGGGCCCAGAACTCAACACAGTGCTCAGGGTGTGGCCTCACCAGTGCCAAGTACAGGGGAGCTCTGTGTTGAGGGTGCTCAGCCCCACGCTGCTTGACCTCGCCATCAGTAGCTTCCCCATCATCTGCATAAGGGTCCTGGTGACTTTTACCCGGCTGCCCTGACTGTTTTTCCTTCCTGCCCATTCCCCTCTGCATCCTTCGGGATTTAACTCCATGTAGCTGGGCTGGATAATGCCTAACAGACAAACAAGTGTCTGAAACTGGGATGCAGTGAGCTCCCACACTGCGCAGACTGAAGTGATACCCAGAAGGGACATCCAGAGCTCTCCAGATCTGTTGGTTAAAAATCAGCTGGTTTCTCACATTAACTCAGTTTTCTGGTGGCTTTGGTTGGGGTTTTTTTTCCTGTTTCTCATCCCTCACAAGAAGAAAAAAGGCTGTAATATTAAAAGATAATTTTATAAGTCCAGGGAGAACACACTTTTTCCTTGTACAAATTAATGGTCTGTAATAACTACAATGTACGAATTGATTTTCTGCAGGTAACAACTTTGTGGGCTTGATACAATAAAGTAATAGAGCTGTGCATGTTGTCTGTAAACCCTGCAGTATTTCACGGCTGTGACAGAAACAGCCTTTATCATACAAGAATAACAAGCACATTCCAACATTTTTAGGTTTCAGTGTGTGAACATCAAACATAAAAAAAATATCTGAAATTCATTAGCCATTTTCATCTGAATTTGCCAGGCCACAATGCTGTAAGTGTGGTAGTACTTCAAAGCCCATGAAAATTTGGTTTAAAAAAAAATTAAATATTTTCATCCTCTTGAAATATTAGCACAGGGGAAAAACAAAGGAAAAGCCTCTCTTGGCACCTGTCATCTTGAAATTCTACCTGAAGATGCAGTGAGAAGTAGCCCTTCTGCATGAAGGGCAGAGAGTGTTGGTTCCTCATATAGAGGATGAGCACTGTGATTCTGAACAAGCGAGTGATGCCCAAAGAGTTCGTACTGTGTCCCCCTCTGCATCAGCTGAAAGAAAGGGTAGAGCACTTAGGGAACTTTCTGTTTTGCCTGGCTACACAGGTCTGGTACTCACTGAAGTAAAAGCTGTTTTCTAGAGCCTGCATAAAATCCATCCACGTGTCTGAGTTATTCCTCTGTGCCTTTGAAGAATTAAGCTTGCTGACCTGGAGTTAGGTCTAAACTCACGCCTGCGGGGAGCCTAGGAGGATGGTGCTGATCTGTGGAGGGAGGGAAGCTGGACCATGATATCCTGTTTTGAGGAAGCCAGTGGGGAGCGTGACCTCAGAAGATGTCAGGAGAGAGACCAGTGTTGGTACCTGCTTGGGCCAGGAGAGACCCAGAGGATGAAGTTGGTTCCACAAGGCAGCGAGAGTGGGCATGGGCTGGGCGTGGTGATTCTGCTGGTTGTACAAGTGGTGGATCTCCTGGTTTTACCCAGAGGTGTTTCTTCAGGGGAACAGTACTTACCAAAGCTGTAAGTACCCATCAGGCTGTCAGCAAGCAGATGCTGTTGATGCCTGAGCCCAGCTGCAGGGCTGTGTGTAGCTGTTGCCACCTCTTCTGGTGGTGAGGGTGATGCACCAGCACTTGAGTCCCATGCCTCCCTGCTTGCACTGCCAGCACTGCTGTTCTGCAGCCAGCTCTTCTCAGTGTGGCATTACAGGTCCTCTGTTTTGATGGCCACTTTTGAAGTATTTGTTGCCTATTATGCAAATTATCTGCTTTTCATCACCAGATCTTTTTGTGTGAATACTATGTTGAGTCTTCAGTATGTATTTAATATTTCTTGAATGTTACATGTTAATGGCTTCCAATTTTCTATTGCTTCATCTCTTGGCCACTTCAACTGAAATTATTGTTATAGCTGCCCTTTTGTGAAATGTATTATGCTTGTTCTTATTTTTCTTTTCAGTTTTATTCAAATGCTTGGCAGCTTAAGTAAACCTTCTTGCCTTATTTATTTTGTTTAGAACAACAGATTCTCATTGAATCAAATATGGGAGTTTATTTAGTTAATAGGGAGACTGTATGGCACTACTGAGTGTAAAATACACTTTGTGGTAGCCTACAGCATTAAACTGGTGCAGTTTTTGCAATTTGAAGTTTGTTTGTTGATTCTTTTATATATATATATATATATAAAAGGTTCTCAAAAAATGTATTACTGCTCTTTATGTAGAATTTCATCACAGCAGATGATGTCTGCTATTCCCCTAAATCTTAGCCTTTGTATAGAGAAAAGGTTATAGCATACCGAATGAAAAGATGCTCCTTCAGAAGGCTAATAAGTAAAACTGGACCTCGGTGAGAAAGATGCATCAAGGTAATATGTCCCTGACTCTGAAGTTTATGTGGCTCTTCCTTCAGGAGAGCAGGGGAAGCTGCTGGAGTCCTTCTGAAACACTACCAAGTGTCCTCATGTCCCAAAGAAAACTCCTGGAGGACACGGGGCAGAGAGAATGCTGCAAAATTTAGAAGTTGCAAGGCACTGTGAGAAGGGAATGACAGGCACAAAAAGCTGCACAGATGGTGATGAGTTTTATCTCAGCCCTCTTACAAAAGCTTGAAGCCCCCCAGGATCTACTGGTTACACAATGACAACTCTTCTGAGCATGTCCTTCTCTTCTGGGTTGTGAAGGATGGGAAACTTCTACCTGGCATGTGTGGGAAACAGACCAAGTGAAACAAAGGGTGACAGGAAGGGTCCCTGCTGCAATGTTGGGGTGTTTTGTTTAATTAAAGATACCTGTGCTAAGACTGTGAAAGGTGCTGATGCTTCTCCACAGTCTCAGACCACTTGTTTCCTGGCTGGCTGGCTGTTCAAATCCAGGTCCTGCTGTTTACCTTGTACAGAAAGTATTTGGCGTAAAGGGAATGACATAAACACTTGGGTGAGGAAATGCAAGATCTCCTAAAGATAGCACAGAATTGTTTCTTAATGAGGTTGTGGTAGGTATGTCATAATGGGCCTTCAGAAAAGTATTAAAAGTATTTGCCTTGGTGTCTTAACACCCTCTCCAGAGTAGGGAGTGGCCTCCTGCCTGGTCTGAGCCGGAGCCTTGGGCTTCGCTGTGGTGAGCAGCCCCTCTGCATTCTGCACCTCGTTGCTTCCACCCTTGAGATTTTGTATTTAAAAGAAAGGCGGTTTGCTGGCTGGGATTTGACAGTGTCTTTTGTAAATTAGTGTTTTGAAAGGAAACCAGTGGGCTTCGCTGGATGCCCATGAGTTGGTCCAGGTGCTTGTTTCTAATGCAGACAGTAGCTCATTCATGAGCATAACCCAAAGAGGATGTAGTTGGTTGTATCTTTTCGTTTTTTAACTGAAAAAAGTATTTTTGTAAGTGATTTAAAAATGGCATTAAGTTTAAAAAAAAAAATCAAGCAGGTGCCATGCTAAAACGTGAAGTACTTCTACAGTTTCACAGCTTATCTGTGTTTTTTTTCCTCTGTGTTATCGTTCCCCACAAAAGCAAATGAATTGAAGACATCAAGCAAATGACTGATCATAATAGTCTTTAAGGTGCTGGATTATTCCTCAGGTTTATGCTGCTTTAGAGTGCCTGT
This sequence comes from Myiotriccus ornatus, assembly GCA_036023395.1. Classification (NCBI taxonomy): domain Eukaryota; kingdom Metazoa; phylum Chordata; class Aves; order Passeriformes; family Tyrannidae; genus Myiotriccus; species Myiotriccus ornatus. Next base: position 78,272,419 of record JAYRBT010000114.1, read on the forward strand.
TGATTGCATACTGACTGTGAAAGAGTTTGATTATCTTAATAGTTGCAAGCAAAGATGTGCAGGACCAAAAGCATAGGTTACTGTTGAGATGGTATAACCCAGAAATGAAAAACAAATATGCTAAAAATGCCTTCCATTTCCATTCCTTCATAAAATAAATGAAAACAGTGTTAAATGAGTATCCAGTTATTTTTAGAAATTTCTAGAAAGCATAGAATGCAAGGACATGAGTGCAACAGTGCTACCAGCCCACTGCGAGACCACATGGAAGTGTTTAATTAAATGAAGAGGCTAGTCTCTTTTCAGGTCGTAGGATATTATTTGAAACCAATTGCAGCTTGTTTTCAAAGTCAGTTATTTTCAGCCAGTAACTTCTAAACACTGTCTATTTCTGCTCTGTCTGCTCCGTGTGCACTGAGGCTGGGAGAAGGCGAGAGGGGCAGCTGAGGCTGTGGGCATGTGCCCTGTGCCACGCTGGCTTGTATGCACCAGATGGTCCCACCCTGCAGCTCACTTGCTGCTTATCCCCTTCAGTTTCCTAAGTCTTACTAATTTTTTCTGCTATAAATCATCAGTTCCCTTTCCTAGCAATTAATCATTTCGCTTATTTTTGGTTCTATATTTAATCCTTCCCATTCATCAGCTCTCTTGTGTGTTAATCTTCCAATATTGGAAGACACACATGCATTTCTGTGCCAGTTAAGATCTCTGTCCATATACCCCAGTTTCCTCTCTTTGTTTTGGTGACCAGGAACAAGATACTCCAGAGGAAGGAGCAGTACTCCTGCCGTGTCACCTCGAATGGCAAATACAACATCCTGACAGCCTGTGGTATCTTCACCCTTTAGTTATTGGGTCAAGACTGGAGAGACGTGACATGTTTGTGTTCTTTTGCAAAGTCTTGCTGAGATGGGAAAGTCATGTCCATTTGCTTTTTGAATCCAGATGGACTCTTGGCCTCCCTGGTATAAAGGGAAGTGAATTACTGTTTGGGTAAATTGCATGTTGTATAGAGTATTTTTTTTACACATACTGTGTTTTTATTTGAGTAAAATTTATTTTCTTCTAATGTTACAAGAAGCACAATCTCCTGTTTTATCTTCCCAGTTTATTTTCTAAAACTTGTAATTTAAGTAGACCAAATGGAGCATGTTATCCAGAACCGGAGCACACCTTCCTCTCTCTCAGCAGCACTGGGGCAAGGGTTTTGATGTCTCCCCTTCCTTTTGGTCAGCCAGTCATGGAATGCCTCTGTTCAGAGCCCAGGCATGGGCTGGCTGGGCAGTGGTCCTGTGCTGTCCTGCCACCACAGGAGGGCAATGCAAGCCATCCCTGGTGGCATCACAAACTGTTGCTTAAATTGGAGAGGTGTTTGTCAACTGACTTAAAAGCCACCACTGTGTGGATGCGTTTCTCGTTCTTTTGTTTTTGTTTTTGTTTTGACAAAACACGGTAGAGGTGTCTATCAGCTGAGTGGCCTTCTTGAACGTAGTGGTAGGACAAGAGGTAATGGCTTTGAACTGAAAGAGGATAGGTTTAGATTAGATATTAGGAAGAAATTCTTCACTGTGAGGGTGGTGAGGCACTGGAGCAGGTTGCTCAGAGAAGCTGTGAATGGCCCATCAAGGTCAGGTTGGATGGGGCTCTGAGCAACGTGGTCTAGTGGAAAGTGTCTTGGAATTAGATGATCTTGAAGGTCCCTTCCAACCCAAACCATTATATGATCTATGAATGATAGCTCTTTTGTTCCAAGGTGCACCTGCAGGGCATATGTACATGGCTTTAGTTCACTTGTATATATGAATTCTACAGAAAACTTTATGAAAAGTCACATCACATTCTCCTAACCAGCCTCTCACTTAAAAATGCTTCATGAGAGATGAGGAGACATACGGAGATGTTGACACCTGCAGCATCAGTCGGAAAGACCTGGAGCTCCCGTGTCCAGCAGAGTAGGACTCTCTATGGAATAAACCTGGCCTGGAGAACCTACGAGAGGGTGTGTCAAGGGGATTTATAGTTCTGTGGTTTATAGCTCTGTGTTTGAATTCATGCATGCAATGCCTTATTTTTGGCAACATGTGCTGCCAGCATCTCTTATCATTCCATGACTTATTCAGACATGTGAATAACTTCCCACTTCTCTGCTGCAGATTGATAGTGGTGCCCTTTGTGGACTTACGTGAACTCCTTTATAGTACATAGCGTTGCTCTGCCTTTAGCATGTGTACATAACTGCTCAGATAAAATAAATTCATTGCACCTCACTGCAGCTGTCAGTTAAAGGAAGTTGTGCGTTTTTCCCTTGAGTGTTGGGATAGTTTTTCTCCAGCCTTTCTTTCTTTGAAAGCCCTAGTAGCATGCTACTTTTTAGATCTTCCTCTTTCTTTAGGGAGGAAAAATCACTTTCTGCTTTTCTTGTTTTTAGAATTATTCAAAGCAGTTGCCAAACATAAACATGCAACTGTAAATGCCATAGAAATGTACTCTACAACGATTCCACCGTTAACCACACCAAAGAAGACAAAAATGCAAGGTTATTCAAATTGATGTCACATGCAGGAAGTGACATTTAAATTCTTACTCATTTAAAATAAAGCCATCTTACCATTTTCCTCTTTTAAAGTGTTGAAGATTTTCCATTAGTTAAAGGGTTGTCTTGCAGACCTTCAAGAATAAATTTTTCCATTATTTTTTTAGAGACTTGAGTTGTTGGGCTTTTTAAGATGATGATATAAATGTGTACATTTAATTGGCTGTTTGAGAACCTGAGGACTGACCTCAGAAGGCATTAGGAAATGGCAGTGCCACTGCTTATCTTTACACTTCATAAAAACTATTGTTTAATTCTTGGAAGAAAAGGGTGTTTCAGTCTTGCTCAGTTTTTGTATTTGTTCTAGTTTGCTTTGCTTTTGTTAGTGTTTTTCCTTGTTCACTTCAATGCTGGAACATAGTATTGAAACAACTATGTGGTTTATGGCTTTTAGTCCCAAGTTTTTCATGTTTTCATCATGTGGAAGCCTTGTGTTGAGCCTCCTGTAAACAGATTTTCTTGAATCCAAACAAAAAGTGAAGGCTGTGACACGAAGCCAGTTTTGGCTGTGAAATTATCAGGGTCAAAGTCACTTGCACACATCCAGTCCCGTCAGCAGTGGGCTCGGGCTTGCCCAAGTGTTGATCTTCCCGACTGCTTCTGGATGAGCTCGTGTCCTGAAAACAAGCAACGTTCAGGACTCCTCTGGATGGTTTGCAGAGCTGTCAGTCCCCCCACCATTCGGGTAGTCTGAACAAGCTTGTTCTCCTTCCTTCTTGAAGAAGTGTTGCTGGAGTAAGCGACTGTCCTTCCTCTTTGTTGGAACTGCTGATCTTTTTGCCTGCTGGTTGCGCTGTGACTTCAGTGCAACTGTTGATGCTCATCTGAAGCACGAAAGGACACTGCATTTGTTTCATTTCTCAGGCGTCTGCCAGAAGTATTTGATATCGTTGAAGTGTCGAGATGCTATCTCAGTCTCTTCTGTACTTCAGCATTTCTCCATTGCTATGCTTGAAAACAAAACCACCAAATTTGAAGTATGAATTGTCTTTCAAATCAAATATAACATTTAATGTACTTTTAGCTGGTAAAATTATCACAGGTGCTAACTGATAAAATTTTTATAGTTACTGTTAAATCTTCTTTATTAGAATATGTGTGTTCCTATTATCTACCACTTATCCAGAAGACTAAGGAAAAATAAGTCTCTATCTTCTGTATATTACTCTGTCAGCCAGAAGTGTCTCCTATTGGAAGATGTTAAAATACAATTTATCAAGGAAAAAAATAAATTAAAAGATACACTGTTAAAAAAAAGGAAAAAAAGCTAAAATCCTGTTAAATAATTAAGATGCTTTGGGCTTTATCAGGATTGACAGTGTTCTTGGCATAATATACATATGCAAAAACTGTAAGAAGTTTAATATTTTATAGCAAGGATAATGCCAAACCCTAAATCTACTGGCTTGTTTCTATGGTAACAAATATTGAAATATGTCTAGCCAACACTGTAGGTTCCCCCTATTTAATTTCTGTCTGTGGGTTCTAGGAATTCATTAGGACTGTAGAATCCTTTTAAAATTGGTACATTCTGTTGTAACATTCCCTAAGATTAATGTTGAACATAACTTTAAATTTTAACATAAACATTTCTTTGAAAGAGATGTCTTAGCAAGTGAGGGATTAGGGTTTTAATTCTAAGATTGTATGTTCATTGATCTGGTATTTTTGTTCTTCTTTGGCAAGTTGAATTTTTTTTTCCTGTGCATGACTATACTTAAAAAATGGAGTTTCAGTCTATGGATTCTGATGAGAATATTTAAGGCTGCTGAACTGGAACAGGGTGGCTGGAAGACAACAGCACCTGCAGGATTAAGTTCAGTGGTCAGAACTTCTTGGCCAGAACTACTTATTAGGGATCCCGTCGTACTCTTATAATTAAAATGATGACTTACTGTGAGCTCAATCTTCATTTCAATTTGTTGTGCTTAACTTTTTGTTTATTACAGAGTATTTTTTAAGTATCTGATTTAATCCATTTTGTGTCTGACATCTTCTGGTTGTTTTCTTTTGAGGGCAGCCCGGCAGCGTTGGGAAGTAATCTGCAGTGTTGGCTGTGAGACTCCATTTCCCCAGTGGTAACTCAAACCACAAGCACTAGTCCCAGCAGTAAGAGGAAAATTTTGAAACTTTGAAGTGAAACATCAGGTTGATGCAATATTTTGCATCTGGTTGACTAGCCAGTGTTAGATGCAGCTGGAAGCATAAAGACTTCCTCCCTCTGCCTGCGGGGACTCTGGTTTCTGCTGGCATGTAGTAAAGATAATGAGGCAGCAGAAAGAAAATTTCAGAAACTGAGATTTGCACTTAACAGCTGTGTTTCGGGAGCCCGTGGTTATGGACTAAATGCATGTTTTTCTCATAGGGCTAATAGCATCCAAACTTTTTTCCTCAAAGATACGTATAACTGGGGACTTGAAAATCAGACCCAGCAACCTTAACTGATGTGCCATAGGGCACGGAGGTGCAGCTGGAACCAGTGACTGAAGTACTCAATAAAAGCAGAAGGTGGTGTTCAGAAAAAGTGCAGTTCATTCATTCATATCCTTCTGGAGCAATAAGGAAGAAAGCTGGCTATTTATTGGGCAAAGGATTATCTCCACAGTCCTGTATGAGAATGAGTGATTTCAGTGTGAGTCCGAGGCAGTGCTTCCCTCTTAGTGCTGAAGGAGCTGACAGTTCTACTTACTCCTCAGGCAGAGCCAGGCTGAAAGAAGGGGCCATTGTATGTGCACAAGGGAAAGTAAAAAGAAAACAACAGACATAAATGCTGTTCAACTGGATTGTGAGAAAAATGTCCTGTCACCTCACAAGTCCTAGGTAAATCTCCAAAAGCTTCTTTTATGATTGTAAACATTGTGTAGAAAAAGAACTGAGGCAGTGTTCAGTGAAGAAATTGCTTTGGATTGGATATGGGAGGCTTGAGACATCCCTGTTAAGTAAGCATTCGTGTCCCATCATTCAGGGTGCACTCTGGCAGGCACAGTCCCAACAACAGAGACTTTAACTGTTGGGATTGAAACCCTTTCACAGCAGGAATCTCCAGTGACCTGACCAGTGCCCTGCTTGACTCCCTACACACACCACACTCACACAGTCGAACAAGGTTTCTTTACTACCTCTGCTCCAGGTTTCTCATAACGCAGTCCCAGACATCTGGATCCTGAAAGCAGTTTAATTGTGGTGCAGTAAAACAGAAACGGCTTGTAGAGACCCCCAACAAAGGAAACCCTGGGCTTTTATACACTTCCAGTCTATCCACGAGGTAGTCTTAAGGTCTTCCTGCTGGTTCACTGGCTCCTGTTGTGTCTCCAAGTGTCTGTTTGCCTGAATGGTGCCACTGGTCCCTGTGCCTTTTGTTGTGCAAAGGGTCATTGGCAGTTTGCAGCCTCTTGCCTGTGCTCCTGCCACATAGGGCACAACCCGCAGCTTGCACACTGAGCTACCTGCACTAAATGTATTCCTCAACAATCCCGGCCGTCACCTTGTTTCACCTGTGTATATATTTATCTGACCCTGGCCTGAGATTCTGTCACGTCCTGTGGTGTTTTTTGAATCATCGTGGGCTGTGGAAATAGGACCTGCAGAGTCACCAATAAAAAAGTTATCAGTCTCCCTCTATCATCAGTGAATCATATCACCGTACTATCTGAAAGCTCTTGAGAGTGTGTGAAAGCTCTTGAGAGTGTGTACCCAAAGTCCCTTGGGCTTCTCGTACTGGGAAGCGTTGCAGCTGCTGTAGAAGTTTTGCCTTCACACACCCCCATGCCATGCAGTGAAGAACAGCGATGTCCACTCTCAGCAGTATTTGGAACTCTCTAGGCTTCATGCCAAGTCCGTGGAAAGACTTTTGATCTCTGCAGTGAGCTTTACCCAAGGGACCAATTTAAATGATAGGTGCATATTCCTGTTACTCTGAACTGGTGCTTTTCTGCAGGGCTGGTTTTTTTTTTTCTTATTTTCTTTTTGTTTAACAATGAAGTTGCCCTTTTATTGAAAAAGAAAAGAAAACAACCTCCAGTCTCATAACTACAAGGTGAAACTTTTCAGGACAGAGATGTGAAGTATCTGTAGGTATTTGTAGAGTCCCCAGTTGCATTTGTAGAGTGCAGTGAGGGTTGTGGCTGAGGTGAAAGTGTTGTTTATTTTTTTAAATCCAAACAGAAATTCTGAACAAAACTTTCTGAAGGAAACTGACTCAAGACTTGCTCTACACAATTGAAAAAGTTTTGCTCTTTCATTTCTTGGGTTGAATGTGAAACTTGGTGAAACCATGGATGTGCTCCAGTCCAAACCTGAAGTTGTGCCAAGGGAGGTTTAGTTTGGATATTAGGAAAAGGTTCTTCACCCAGAGGGTGTTTGGGCACTGGAACGGGCTTCCCAGAGAAGTGGTCACAGCACCAAGCCTGACAGAGTTCAAGAAGCGTTTGGGCAATACTCTCAGGCACATGGTGTGACTCTTGTGGATGGTGCTGTGCTGGGCCGGGAGCTGGACTTGATGATCCTTGTGGGTCCGCTCCAACTTGGCATATTCTATGATTCTGTATGTGTAGCAAAATGAGCTCTGTTTTGAGGCTTTCTCAGATCACAGTGATGGACTTGTCAAATTTATTTTCTGGAAAAGAGAGCAGGATTGCGAGCAGGAATATACATGTGCATGAAGGCTGTGAATACTCCCATTCCATTAGGCTTGTAATCTTTCACAGGCAGAACAAGCCTGCTCACTGTAGCACAGGCAGTTGGTAGCTGTCGGGAAGCTTTCATGATGGACAAATGTGTCCACACCAGTTTTTCCACCTTACTTCAAAACATCTGGTATATATCAGGGTCCTGCACTCTATTTTTGACTCTCAGAGCTGTGAAACGAAAAAGAAACTTGTATTCTTCTGTGACTGGCTCTCACAAAATCGTATGGTCTCTGTGCAATCAGACACATCAAAATATGCTTTGACTTGCTCCTACAGTTTGAATACTTACCATCAGGTTTAGTTGAACTATGTACTAAAATCCTCCAAAGAATAAGCATGATTTGAGGGGAAGTACGCATGAGGAAAGATGCCCGTGGTTGTATGGACTGCTCAGCATAAGGCAGAGTCAGAGTTCAAGCCACAGTTGCCACTATTAGCCTTCACAATGTTCACACAGAACAGTGGTCAGTGTTCTTTTGCAGAGCTAATGCTAGCATTTCCCTTAACATAAGCAGTTCTGTAGGAAGATGCATACCAGATGATTAAAAAATAATAGGCAGTGTGAGTACATGCAAAGAATACCTGCTTTGTTACAGGAGCATGCGTTTCCTGCAGGAGCTACAGCCCTTTGTGAGAGAAGAAACAAGGATTTGGAGAACTGTATCCCTTTTAAATGTCTCTGACTGCTTAGAGCTTTCCTGATGGCATGGAGAGGTGGATTTTTTCTGATAGGTTACTTCAGTTAGGCCTACAGTTTGGAACAGAAGGTGGATAGTACAACTCAATAATGCCTTTTATGTGATATTCACAACAATGTTACTGAGAGTAAGTCTCCCTGCCCAATCTCCCAGCTGATTAAGAATTCAGTTTCTTATTTTTGAGTCCTCTGGAGGTGAAATTTTGAGAGGTCAGGGGTGGCTCTGTTGCACTTTTCTATCCTCAGTTCCCTAGCCTTATGGTGAAGTGTTTCTTCTCTATATTTAGTTCTGCTGTAGTGGTTAAAGACAGAAAATGTTTAGCTTAACCCTGAGGCAGCTCAAACCTTGTGCTGGATTAATTAAAAAATAGTTCTGTGCCCTCTGCAGCAGCAGAGCGGTGTTTGGGAGGGGAATGAAGGGAGGAGCACTGTGCACTGGGAGCAGGAGGGCTGATCATGCCAGCCAGGATTCCTGCTGTCTGTGGGAGATCCCAGCATGTAAGGGGAGCATGTATTGGCTCCCAGGTCTGCCACACAGCTCCCAGAGCTTAAATTTGCCTGCAGTGGTCTGTTTGTAAGAGAGCCATTCCAGCACCCCAGTGTTTTATTCTCTAAAGTTGTTTCAATGACCCCCTTTTCCATCTGGGGGGGAAAAAAACGCCCTTTGAAAGAGGGCCTAGGTAACAAAGTTCTGCACTTGTCCTCCGCACACGCTTTGTGCAAGTTAAAAGGCTCGTTCTGCCTTTTATCTTGTGTGCTGTTTTCTGCAGATATTTCCTAACTTCTCCCATGACGTTTTTGCCTGGTTCTTCAGAAGATTGTATGGACTGAAAGAGACTATTGTTTCCACAAGAGTGCAGGCATGTGCACATTGGCTAATCTGGTTGGTACAGGATTTCAGGAGTGGGTGAGGAACAGGACTGGGATGTGTGCGCCTACGAATTCCTGTGAACGGCATGCTCTCCTATTCTGTAAATAATATCACATTTCACTTTCTAGGTTCACTATTCGTATTTCTCCAAAAGCTGAACTCCTGTACCGTGAGATGTAAACAAGGAAATGGCATACAGGAAGATTGCAAAAGCTTTGGTTAGTAGAGATAGAAGGCTGATTCAGTTTTCAGTCCTGCGCCTGGATAAGTGTCAGCTGCTTAATTACATGGAGACTCAGAATGTTTATTTTTCACAAACATCATAGGTTTAAAATTTATTCTTCATTGTCTTTCTAGCTTTTTTCTTCCCCACGTTTGCCTTTTCAGTTTTGAAGTACAGGATAGGCAAACAAATACTTTTTAGACTGTTGTTTGGGAGGAGACAGACTTTGGCAATCGAGGTGCGTTTGCCAGCTCTTGAGACACTGCGCACTGAACCTTGCATTTTCAGCAAACTCCTTCTGCAAAGCAGTTTGCACACAATGCATCGGACGATAATGGTTGAGTTTTTTTTCCAGTCGGATGGTGTCACCATTTATGCACCAGGGAGCAAAGAAACCCCCAGTTGTTAGTTTTGTTTACGCCCGGCATCTTGTCAGATGAAACCTCGCCACATATTTGTTTCCCCTTTTGGGAGCATTACCTAAAAGATGATGGTGCTGGGATAACTCCAGCTTCCTGGTGGTGACCCAGATCTCTGCTGGCGATGAGATCTCTGTCTCCGCTGGGCATGGAGCAAGAACAGCAGTTGTGTTTTCGACTGCTGATCTGCAGGCATGTTCCCATACAGTGTTTCCAGGCTCGTCAGCAATCTTGCAGCGCCTTGGCTATTGCTGCTGACGTGCCCTTGTCTGGCAGAGAAAGGCGGGATTTTCTTCCACAGTCTGGTTTCATGTAGGTCTCAAGAGGGTGTGAGGCAACTCCAGGGTGTTTTTACATACTGCTTTTGTATGTGTGAGACAGCATAAAAATCCTTTGAGGTTTTTTAGCAGCAACAACATTGTATAACTGACAATTTGCTGTATGTCCGCTTTGATATAGTCTCCTTGCTTGGTCAGGAATAGTTGCAGCTTGTGAATGACTCCTTGGAACTAGAAGGGTACAGGCTGGAAAGGTTGAGACTTGCTGGTAATTTAGGAATTTATGAGGATTTATTCTGTGGTTGTTGATGGGATTTGGCTGGCTGAGATGCTTTTTGACAGATGCACAGGAATTCCCAGGTGTTGATAAAAGGATTTGATAATAACCAATCGAAGAAGATAGGGAAGGGAGGCTGGGAAGGGAAGTGGGGAGGACTTGGGGATTTGTCTGGACTCTTCTCATCCATGGGCTGTCATATTTAGCAAAGAGCTTATAGCGTCACCCACAGTCTTCTGCTAGACCAAACTGCTGTGTTGGCTGTCCTTGAGGGATTTCTCCAATGCTTCTGTTGGGTCAGTTAGCCTCCTTGCTTCCCAGACACCTCACTGTTTGCCCAAGTGGTGTTTCTGGAACAGCACCTCCTTTTTTAGCAGCTCATGGTCACAGTGTGGGGCACTGGAACCAGCATCTGAAGCCACCTTTTCCTGTCCAAGACTCCTTTTGTCTTAGAGTCTTTGCTGCTATAGCCAGGAATGTTTGAGGCATGTTTCTGCTGACAGTTTTCTGCTCTGCACTCCTGAGGATTGGATGTAGGACAGTTTGGAGGGTTCCTAGCAGTGTAACTCCCTATTTGCAGTCAGTGAATTCATTAGAGCCCTGAATTATTTACCTTAAAGAATTCAAGTCCTGAATTATTTACCTTTAAGGTCTGTCTTCCTGTGTTCTGCATTTGGTTGACTGTAGACCTATGCTCTGTTATTTGCTGTTATATGCTGTGAATGTCTAATGTAGTGTGATATCTAAGGCAGTTTCAGCTATTTGCTGTCAATTTTATTTTCATACACAAGCACATTGCAACGTTATTGATGATCTTTAAGGTCCCTTCCAACCCAAACCATTCTGTGCTTCCATAACTCAGTTCAGCATGTGACTCAGATGTAAAACAGATTTGTGCAGACCTAATTTTAAGTGTTGTAAATTCATGGACAGTTGTCAAAGTCTCCCTCTTTCTGCAAGTCCCCTATCTAGAGCTGTAGTGGCAAGCCCTGGGCAAACTCCCTATTCAGCATCTTGTTTTTTTCCCTGCTGTCCCATCTTTGGCCTGAATTTTTATTTATGGCACACTATTCAAATCCTACTGAAGAAGTTTGTCATTTCCTCATGATCTTACTCTGTTTACTAGTGTCAGGCTTGAGAGTTTGACAAATGATTTGGGAAGCACCACCACTTCTTTACAGGAAGAGAATTAAAACAAGGACAAAGGATCCTGAGGTTCTTACAACCTTGCCACTGAGATGTCTCCATGCTATGTAGTATTTCATGTACTGGAAATACAGTCCCCTTCTGTTGTGACTGTTCATTATTTTTAGTTGGGAGAAGCCAGAGTTCAGGTTGGTTAGGAACTCGTTAATGGCCACTTGGGAGATGCTGGGTTTAGATGACTGGCACCATGCTGCATCAGAGCTGTGTGGCAGCTCTCCAAGGCACGGCTCGTCTGCCTGGGCACTGAGAGAGTGGCAGGGAGTGTCAGGGCGGCTGCCATCCTCGCTGCCAACAGCTGTTAGAGCTGTCATGTGCTCTTACCCTGCAGCCCTGATGCACGGCTCAGGTACATCCCGCATGCCAAGAGTGAAGGCAGCCGCAGCGAGCAGCACTCACCTGCCACATTTTCCTCCATTTTGAGGGCCGAGTGCTTGAACTCATCAGCGTTCTCTCTTGCAGCTTACCTGTGGTGCACCAGAGATTTTTGTGGGTAGCAAACGAATGGCAAACAGTGTCCACTGGTGTCATAGAGACTTGAACATGGTTCATTGGCAGTGCTGCAGCTGCACAGGCACCGTGCAGCCCTCTGTGCCTAACCAGGTTCTCACCCTCTCCCCATCCTCCCTCCAATTTTCTGTCCCCATTAAGTGAAATTTCTTGTTTTGACATGCATTTCCCTGCTGATGCCTGGCCCAGCTCTTGGCTGCTCTGTGTTGAACATAGATGGCTCCAGGCTGCAGTAGGAAGGTCACCTGGAGCAGGAGAGGGGGCTGGTCCTCGTCCTTGCTTGGGAGGTGGCCCCGCCCTGGTTGGCAGCAGATGCCAGAGGCAAAGGTCACCTCTCTTCTTCTCAGCCCTGAACTAGACTGTGCTATTTACTTAGTGTGGTATCTGGCTAAACCCAGGTTTAAACTCTCTGTTCTCAGGGTGCCAGAATTTTCTCTTTCCAGACACATTTTTTGGGAATGGCTCAGTCAGATCACTGTGACCAAAATCTTGCAACAAAACTTTTTGGTAGACATCCATGTTTCCAAATGCACGAGCCCTGAAATGCAGGAAGGGTATCCCAGCTATATCCCCCACCCCGTGCTATGTGCCTGGATTTAATTTTGTATGCCCCTGGGAAAGTAGGCAAGGGATCATTTACACATGGTTGAGTTGCATCTCCTTAAGCGAAGGGGTTTGTTTTGTTTGCGTTCAATGGGAGTGACGAAATAATGACACTAATGGCATTTCCAGTACTGGAAATCGTTTCCTTTACTTATGATGTGTCTTCTGGCCATTCAGAGACATTGGGGAGGTGTGGGGTGGAGGGCTGAGTTTGTATCTTTGGTTGGGTTTCTACCATATGGGCTTTTTTCTTCCTTATTTAAATGTGGAAATGTCTTCTATGGAGTGTATGTTATGGTGCATTGGTGGATCAGTAAGAGAATTTGACACTAAAACTTAAAGCTACTAATATGTGAAGTAAGGAGTAAACACAGACACTAAAAGACCCTTTTGAGAATTGTAAGTGAGGTCACTACTTCAGTAATGTAGATGCAAAATTCAGGGAAACTTTATGATTAAGTAATCTACTGTCAATGTAATTTTGCAAGTATTATTTTTACGTAGCTGCTGTGGTTATTGGAGGCATGTATTTACTGTTGAAACTGAAAGAAACTTAAGTAGCTTTCTCTCCCCCTGTATTTCTGCTTTTGGTGGCACTGAGTGTCTGTTTGGCACTGGTCCCAGCAGTGCCAGGCAGGATGCCCTGGGAAGAGGGCAGAGGGTATGGGCGCAGGAGAGCTGCATTTTGCTGTGAAGCTCTACAGGCTGTGGTACCTCATCTACAGTTCTCCAAATTGATATCTGTTGCTTCTGTTTGGTCAATGAGTGATTTTGTGGAGAGGACTTTTTCTTGTTTAATATCTTTATGAGATGAACCGGAAAATAAAGAACCTAAATATCTGCTGGGAAACGGCTATAATGCAAATAAAAAGTAATAGTGTACAATTAATCAATTTTTTCTTTTGTGTTGTTTTTCACACAGAGCGATGAGGCAAGAGAGAAGTTTTTAAAGATAGAAAAATGTGATTGCATAAACGTCGTTGCTGACAGGAGGACTCAGTGGATTCAGGTAATAATGTGACACTGCTTTTTGTTGTGCTTTGAACACTGGCTGGCTTTCAGGCTACCAGCGGCCCTTTGTCAGGGGCTGAGGAGTAGAGGAAGGTGACAAGGTATAACAAGACCCAGTGGCTGGCTGTTAATTCATTCAGACCAGACAAGAGGGTGTGAGTGTTCACACAGCACTGGTGGTTGCTGAATAGAAGAATGTTGCTGGGGCTGCAGTAGCTTCCTTCTTTATGTCAGGCTGTTGAATCTGAGGCTATTTTGTTTTGGTTTTTTTTAATGGGTTTGTTTTTAACCCTAGGAGAGTCTCTCATTCAACCTCTTACAGCTGCGTTGATTGTAGGCGGGGAAGCTCCATGCCTGTTTCTTGGAAAAAGGTCAAATGATTAGCTGTCCCTTCAGACTGCAGAACTCTGAATCTATGAATATTTCCCTCGAATTCCCCCTTTTAAAGGATTTCTGGATCAGAGCAGATCATTATCTGCTGAAAGACCCAGACCTAGACCTTTACTGCTTTAGAGGACTACTGCTGGTTGTTTTCTATGTATGAATGAAGACAATTTCTCTTGCATGATTATAGGAAACCTAATGTGTGATGTTTAGGCATGGTACTAATATGTTTGTAACATACTATCTTAAAATGATGGACTTTAACATATTTGCATCCTGTTTTGTAGGAAGTGTAAGTTGCTAGCTAAAATGCATCTCATGTTTTTAATCAGTTTAATTATTTCCCTCACTGAAGGGAACTGGAAGATGAAGGCTAGGGGAGTTTACGGTGCTAATTGCACTCTACATTTGTAATTGGAGCCAGATCCTACCCTCAGACTTCTTAAGCAATCCTAGTGAAGTCACCAGGCTTTTCACAAGCGTATGGTTTTCCCCATACATATTTGATTCCAGGATAAGGGCCTACAGTGTGCTTTTTCGTGCACTGATTTCTTGTACGGAAGAAGTTTGAAAAACGTGCGTCTTTTCCAGCGTAGCTTCTTGGTTTCCAGCAACGATTGAAGAGGTTCTGCAGTATTTTATAAAGAAGCAGATCAGCAAAGTTTATTGCCTTAGACTGAGCTGTTTCTAAACTGGCAAGTCCATTTTCTTTGTTAGGTGCAAGGTGGGGAAAGAAGCAGTTGTGGCCCTGCGCTGCTATAGTAATGACCAAGAAGGACATTTAAAAAGCATGTGAATGAATGTGGATTTGATATTTCCTAAAGCCAGCTTCTTTTTAGTATTAAACTGCATGCTCGGGGAAGATAGTTGCTGTATCAACATTGGTATAATGACACATTATTAAAAAATCAATATCCAGTCAGAAACAAGTCCTCGTGTAAGCAGTTGGGTGCTTACAGCTGTGATTTTTATGTATTTGTAAATGTGATGGGCTTTTTTTTTTTTCCCGTAGCACTGGTAACTTGGATAAACACTGTGTGTGTGACTCATTGCAGAGTATAAACTTACTTTGAAGGAGCAAGTGTTGGATTTGCTGAATATCCTGTTGCTTGCATCCCTGAATACTTACTTGCAATAGGTCATGATTGATCTTCAGATGGCCAACCTGAGGGGAAGATTACTGCTGATGTCCCATAGGTACTTCAGAAATAAACAGAATGATGGAAGTACTTTAAAAACATAAATAGGAGCTAGAATTCATAAAATCGTAAAGTAAGCATATGGTACAAGGCCTTCTAAAATACAACACTTGAAAGCTTTTTTTATACTTCCAGAAAGAGCTTGTTTAGGTATCACAGAAAAAGTAAATATTTTCATTCCTTTTTCTTCAGCGCTCTCTCATTCCTTTCCTCTTTTTCTCCTTCTTTTTTCTTCTTTTTTTCCCCCCAGAGTCTTCTTAATTTGGTGGGATTGGGGACCAACACCAGATGTGCATAGAAAACCCTACTTGGGAGCAGGAGATAACACTGCTAATTGTCCTCCTGTTGTTGTTAGGTACATTCTTGAAGTCCTTCTGTAATGTCAGCATGGAGTGGATGTAATCCAAACTGAACAGTCCCTGTGTGCTCACGTGCGTTAAGTGCGATGCAGTGGGCGCTGCACTGGCTCCTGGACCAGTCAAGAACACACTTATTCTTTGATGTGATACCCCAAGCATCAGTGATGCAGGATGCAATTCCTCTGTGTGTGTGTGTGTGTGTGTGTGTGTGTGTGTGTGTATGTATGTGCAGGGGTGTAAGCTCACGGAGGGCAGCATAGCACAGCATCCCCTCTCTTCTGCTGCACCTTTGGAGCATCAATGGGACAGGGAGGTGGTGAAGTCGCCGCTGGAAGGGGGCGAAGGAGGAAGATGGGGAGCGGAGGAGTGGGGGACCAGGCAGGGAGCAGGGGCCAGGGAGGAAGACGCAGCTCCAGAGGGAAATACTGTGTGCTTTGCAGTTGCTTGTGTGGATAGAAACCAGATGGTGCGCTGGAACACCCGCTCGCTTGGGCGGCGGCAGAGCCAAACATATGGTTAATGGTTAGGAGAAAGAGCTTTTCAAGCCAGGGCTTTGCTGACTGCCTCGCATTACAGATTGTTGCAGTGTGTCATTACATTGCCAAACTAAGTGCTTAATACCCGCTGCGGGCGCTGGGCAGGCATTTGCAGGAAGGATGCTGAGGCTCCCCGGTCAGGGCGGGAGGTTGACATCATGTACAGCCCCCTGCCACACCCCCCACACCCCCTTTCTCCACTGGGAACCCTGTAAATCTCCCCGTTTACAGGCCTAAATCCTACAGTCGGCAGTTTTCTCGTTCTGAGTGTCTTTAATCCATTTATTTCCAACAGCATATGGTTGGTTTTGCCTTTTTTTGTTCCTTTTTTTTTTTTTGATCCTTGAGCAGCTGAATTCACTGAGGCTGCAGCACTGCATTTACATGTCCGGCACCAAAGTTCCTGCTCTGGGATCTTTGGGCGACACCAGACCCATGTTATCTAAGGAACTGCTGAGCTCATTCATCTCCTTTTCACGGCCCGCTTCCTTTTATTTTTAGCCAAATCCGTCAGGCCTGACAGGCGGGTAATTTGAGCCAGAGAAAGGGCAAAGCTCCAGGTCCTTTCCACAAAGCAATTCTTCTCCTCCCTCCTGGGAAGGCTCCAAACTTGGCCTGCTCCAGGCAGATGGATTTGTTGAGTCATGTGAGATCATTTACACAAAAACACAGTGAGGCAGTGAAAAGGAAAAAAAAAAAAGGAAAGAAAAAAGAGAAAAAGGTGGGGGGGAAGGGGTGGGAGAGCGTGCGCTGCCGGGGCTGCTGCGAGCGTAGGAAATGTGCTGCGAGGCAGCTAGACAGAGGAATGCAGCAGATTCATTCTTGTATAAGGTAATGTCTCGTTTACAGTATAGGGTGGAGCCAGCACAGAGGAGAAATCACTTGAAAACAGATTACTCATTTAAAACAAAAATTCTCCTTAAAATAAATAATAATAATAAAAATTAAAAAAACCAACAACCCAACCAACAAGCCGGCGGCGCACGCGGGCATGCAACAAAGGCGGCGTTGTTGACAGCACCGGATTACAGTAGCGGTAAACTCCGGGCTGGGAGGTTGCTGGAAAATGAGTTTGCTCTGTGATGCAACTGGAGTTTGCTTTGTCTGGCCGCCAGTGCAAGCGGGCGGCCGAGACTGAGAGCCCAGTGGCAGCAGGGCGCGCTTCGCTCCATCCAGCGATGTTTTCGGATGGTGGGGAGGGATGGAGGGAGTGATGAAGGATCCTGAGCGGGCAGGCTGGACTGGGGCATCATTAACAGTGAAAATGAGGGCGGATATGCATGGAGGGGGGGTGGGAGAGAACCTCTTCTTGTTTTGGTTTTGAGCTGGCTATGGCATCATCTTCATTGCATCAGGGAGTAAATTACATTTATTCAGTTGAATGTGAATTTTGTTTTCGTTTGCAACCTGAGCTAACCCCAGCATGTTGGGTTTGGGTTTTTTAAGTGGGTGGTAAGAGAGAACATGAAACTTGGAGCTTTTCAGATCTTGTTACATCCCAGAGAATTGGGTTGGGTTAATTTATGCAGTGTTCTAACAAGATGTGTTCAAACCTTTAAATAGACTGCATTTAAGTATTGTTAATATAACTCCCAGCTACTCCAGTTTTCTTAGCATCTGAATGTTGCTGTTTTGTCCCAGTGATGATTAAAAATCAAGAGTAGGAGCAGAAACTGGAACTGGAAATGGTGGGAAACATGCAATAAAACAAATCCAGTGCAAAGCATTTCCTAAAATTCTCAGCTACAGTTACAGAACTTGCAGGAGCATGTAAACATGGGGTTGTATTTTAACATGACCCTTTCCCCTGCTGAGTAGCATCTTCTGCAGACTCCACAGCAGTGTCTGTTGATGTGATTTCCTTTGGGGAGTGGAGGGTTTGTGTGGAGCCTGCCTCCCTCTAACTTGACCTTGTCTTTCCCTTTTACTCGTCCTGTTTCTTTTTACGCTTTTGTCTGAAAGATGGCTTTCCCAGCCCATTTGCCCTGCCGGGCTGTGCCACTGAGCATAGCACGTTCAGTGTGGGGAGAGCCTTCACTTCTTCTGCTTACGAGTTTTCTCACTTGGTGGAAACCTTTTGTCTTCCCTGTCTCTTGATCAGGCTGCCACCTTATTTATGTTGAAGGAGCACTTGGCAAAACTCCAAGCCCTGGCTGGGGTCCTGCACTGCAGAAACCCACAATGGGGTCCCTGCCCCTCAGCTGATGTCTGGTGTGAGGATCAGTAGAAGGGTAAAAGTGTGAAATGAGAAATACAGCCGAGTTTGGGACCTAGATGGTGCAATAAGCTGTGGCTGTGGTGCAGCAGCTTTTAATGGGGAATGGCTGTAGATTGCTCCGAGATCCTCGAAGAGGTCCTGGAGAAGAACAGCATTGTTATTTAGTCTGTTTGCATAGTTATTTTAACTTTCTTTCCCCTCTTCCCTAAACTACCTAATTATCCTACATTTTCTGTTGCTGTGAGCAACATTTCCTGTTATTACTCAGAGCTGCAATTCCAGTTAAATTCTCACTTTGTAAAGCTAATCTCCCAGCAGTGGGGGTGGGATTTTCAAAAGAAAAGACGTTTCTGAAGAGCCAGTTTTTAAGATATTTGTGCAAGTGGACAATTCTGCAAAACTCGTTTTTAATTGTTTGCATTTGTTATTGGTTGAAAGCTCAATAGCTTCATCTCTATTTGTGGCACTTAGAAGACTTGTAGGTTTTTAATTCCCCTGCAGAGTGCCCCGCTCCTCAACGTCTCCTTTTTCCGTTTCAAAGATGCCACGTGTGTTGCTCTTTGCATCTTTACGTCAGACAACCAGCCCAGCTCGGCAGGTTTCGGGAACTGTTCATGACCTGTCTATCGGGAAAATCAGCCTTACTCTTCCTTCCCCCTCCTTCACAGCCACTCAACTTCCTCTCCTTCTTCTAAAAGTGTGTTGTCTATCAGATGCGATCAGCCCTCTAAGTCTTTTATCTCACTTCTCCTATCATTTCCATTCTTCTGTCAGTCTCATGATTAGACTAGAAATTTCTCTACTGCTCGCCTCTTCCCTCCTCTAACGTACTGAGGAGGTGCTGCCTTCTTTGCTATCTGAGGAGGGATGAATATGGAGTTTATGCATGTTGTATCATGTCCCATGCTTGACATCACTTTGCACAGGTAGAGGATGTCATCTATGGCAATTTTTCTTTTATTGCTGCCTTAAGCAACTGACTCCCTCCACCCAGGTTTGAGGATGAGCAGGAGGCTCCCACCAAAGCTTGGTGAGGGAGTCACTGAGAACCTCCTGCTAAGGTGGCTCAATCTACTTATGTTGTGCCAAGGAGAGATGCTCTGAAAGAGAGGTAACCCTTTATGTTTGACCTCAGATTATCCTCTTGACAGGACTGGATAGTGATTCTCTCCCTCAGAAAACTTAGGCAAATTTTATAGTAGTCTGCAGTGGTATCTAAAATGAGTGCGGCAAGCCTTCATTTATGGGACGTAGGAAATAACCTCAAAATAAATAAATCTCCAGCCTGACACCTTCCCCCTAACAGCAAATCATAGAACTTCTAGTGTAGTGGTGGCAATTTCCTCTTCTTAATGTATTCACCTAGACAGCATCCCAGGGGAGAGGCGACATTTATTCTAAAAAGATTAATCTAAATTTCTCTGGAGCTTTAAATCTGTGTATATTTTCTCATCCAGCAATGAACTGGTGCAGCAGTGAAGCATAGGACTCTTTGTAGTGTATTCGAGACCTAGCTGTGTTCTGCATATGGCCAAATCCCATTAACTGTGATTTCCCTGCTTCCATTTTCCTCCTGTTGGGCCCTCTGGATAGCATCTTCTCTAAAAGGCTTGTTTGTAGAATCTGCTCTGAAGACCTCCCAGCCACTCCACTCCTCTCAAAGCAAGGGAAGCTCTGGGAGCAGCTTATTACCTGCTCATCGTCTGACTTCCATTTCTGCTAGAAGGTCTCCATTGGCCATAGACGAAACAAGCTTACATCTCTTTCCCTTCCATTTGGTCAAGCCCAGCAGAGGTTAAAGTTCTTTTGGAGATTAAACTTTGCATGTTGGTTTAGTGAGACATCAATCCACATGTCTTTATATAGAATTGGCCTCTTGAATTCCCTTGGAGCATCCTTAGGGAACCTTAAAAGTTGTCTGAGAGTTTCTGGCAAGGATGTCCAAGCATCCTCTGACACTGCCTTTGTAGTAGCAGGTTTCTCAAGTTTGTGTTAAAAATAGTTGGTCTAAGGCTCTGTTCACTCCATTATCTTTTCACTGAGAGTTCCTGTAGCGTTGCTAACTGCTAATATGATCTTTCATTTTTTGCCTTGATTTCATAATAAAATAAATTGGTGTCGGCAAAAGCCTCTTCTGATCATGTGCTGTAGAATATCTTTTTTTAAACCTGTTTGCAGCCTTTGTACGATTAATGGAAACATACTGTTGCTTCTTGATAAATTCATTCATGTTTAATATCTATTTGTGGGCCATATTTAGCTTTTAAGTGGATGTGTCACAGCTCCTGAGGCATTTTGGTGGCTAAATAGCTGAAATTAGACACTCCGGTTACTCATGCCAGTTGTTTTCCTGTGTTCATACTGAACTGTGTGTGTGTTACACAAATATTTTTAGTTATAGCCTTGTCAGATTTGTTTAAGGAAAAGAGATGTCCTCATTTTTCAGAGAACTTTATGTGTGAGTTGAATTATATTAATGTTTTTTTTCTCACTTGATCAAATTTTAAGTGGTAAGATGAAAGAACCACTACTA
>JAYRBT010000114.1:78293120-78348780 GCA_036023395.1 Myiotriccus ornatus
GTGTGAGTTGAATTATATTAATGTTTTTTTTCTCACTTGATCAAATTTTAAGTGGTAAGATGAAAGAACCACTACTACTTGCAGAAGTAAGACTTGTTTTTGCAGGAGTGGAGCGATTTATCTTCTGTATCCACTTCTCTAACTGCAGCCTGTAAAGACCCTAAAGAGCCCACTAGTCAACAATTTCCTTGCTGCAACCAGTGAAAAATCAGATTTAAAATGCATTTAACTGATGCTCCGTTCCACATTTAATACCTCTTGATTACTGTGGTCACAGCATAAATAAATAGATTTGATGGCTTACTGGATCATGCAAATGTTGGATGTGTTTCTTCTTCATCAGAATACTCCTTTTATCAAAGATAACTGTTGTCATAGAGCCCCAAGTTGTTGATTAGGTAAAAGGGAATGCCATATATGGGAAAATAAACCAGCATCCACAAGCTAGCTTCTTACTAGAAAATAATGAGATTTCTTTTAGAAAATTCAGCTTGTTGTTTTCTATTTAAACACTTTCTCAAAATTAATAATAAAATACTGAAAAATAAACTTGTCGTGTGTTCTGGGAGGACGGCATACATAATTAACATGAGATATCTATCTAATTGGTTTTAGGTTGATTGTTTATTGGCTTCCACATAGTACTGGGAATGGATTTGAAGCCACTGTGGTGGGCTTGGACTAGTCTGAACTAGCTCAGACTTGTTGCTGCCCTTCTCAATGCCGTTCGCTATGGTTAACGGTGTCTTGTTGGATGGCAGAACCCAGATGGTTATGGTCAAACAATTCTCCTCCCTGGATGCACTGCTTGGGCACAAGTGTCAGTGAAACCCCTTCTGCAGCCACTGATGTCGTAGGCAGGGGGACCACGTGGGGAGGACATCTGGGTAGCACTGTGCAGAGGGTACGCGTGGCACAGCCAGACCCGCTCAGATGTGTGTTTTGAGAGCAAGAGGTTAAAAGGACAAGGGTAAACCACGGTCTAAAACAGACTCTTGCATCTGGCAGGTCTGTTCTTGAGTGACACTCATTTGGTTACGCAGCTCAAGTGCAGCAAGAGTTTCACCCCTGCCCACGGGCTGACAGTCACACGCTCTATGAGAAGTTATTTTTCTGCTGGGCTTTGCCCCATGTGGGTGTTGTCATTGGAAGTAACAGCAAATTAAGGGACAGAGGTCTATGGGGCATCATGGCCTGTTCACTGTTTAAAATAAATCTTCTGTGATTAATTCTCCATGGGGCAAAGGGGGAGAGAAGTTCATACCCTAAACTCTGGAGAATTTTTAGTATTTAATGCTAATTTTAACCCTGAAGCATCAGTGAGTTAAGTAGTGCTCAAAGGGCTGCATTTAGCCTTCATCAGGAAATGCTGGATAGCACTGCTGGAGGAGTGGTGACAGCAGGGAGTCCCCATATGCATGCAGTGGCACTTCTAGAAGAACTAAAGGTTGTTTTTTCCAAACAGAAGTGGAGACACACATGAGTTGGTGACAGATATTATGCCACCACATACAGTAGGGGGCAGGAGAGACAAAGTGAGAGCTTGTCTGGGGTGGCTGCTGGTCCATGTGCCACAGTAACAAATGAAGGCCTACACCCCATACCTTGGAAGAAAAGTGACATTAAGTACAATGCCAGGTGCTTTTGTGAGCAACATAACAAGATGGGAACCTTAGCTACATTTATTGCAATGCCCCCATGTTAAATGCCACAGTGTGCGCTGTGTCGTGTGTTCCTATGATGTCTTCTTGCAGGTGTCAGGGTCTAGAGGTGTTGTGGCAGCCTGAGCCATTCCCAATTACTGGTGCTCATCCTCTTTCTCTCCCCATATTGTCCTTGGCTAGCACTTCCCCCATTCCCTCTTGCCACCAGCACTGGTGCTTATGAAGCTGACCATAAGCCGCTCAATGGGGTGAAGCCAGTCAACAGCTAACTAAACCAAAGATGTACTTGGATTTTGTGCAACTCAGGGAGGCATCTCACCTTGTGGTCGTGAAACTAGTGTTGAGGTAAGGAAGCAAGTGCTAGGAAAAAGGGACTGACAATTTCAGGCAATAGAGCTGCACCACGCCTGTCAAACAGGATGAAAGGGGTACTTCTTTAATGAGTAGTGAAGTAAACACTGGAGACTTCTCTAAGCCAACAACTGATATTTTTAGTCTTCTGATTTGCAGTCGCATAAAGTAACCTTAAAAGCCTGAAAAACATATCCTTTTAAAGCATACAAGTCTTTCCTAATGGAGAGGCAAACTGAAGAAGTGAAATTAGTGACGTTTTCCCTTTGTCTGTTAGACATATGTCTCCTTTTTAAAGGTGAAAGGGATGCTCCTCATCCCACTTCATTTAAGATGAACAGATTGTTTCCTTTCTTACTTAAGGGAGATTTGGTCTCCCATGGCAAAATCTACTCTTGTGCATGTGTGACTTGAGCAAAGTCAATGAGTTTGTGTTTGTAAAACAGAGAAGGTGATTTGGCTCAGGGTTTGTAACTGGAGAAAGGAAGTACTTTTGTTCATTGATTTAGAGGAATTTGTGTTTGGCTAAAATATTCCCGCCTGTTTGCTGTGCTTTTTTTCCAAGGATTGTTCCCTGAAGGACTTTTGGTCATGATGGAAACAACTTCATCGCCCAGGACTGCCTTAGAGCCGAAAAGAGCAGACAGTATTTGATTCATACTTGTCAGAGGAACGTTTAGTGCACATACCAGCTTCCAGTGATGACTTTAGTCCCCTTTTTATCTGTACTTTGAATTCTGACATGTCAAAATATGCAGTTTTATGATGGCCTAAATTCTGCATCTTCATGTAGTGTGAAACCCTCTTGAGCAATTTCGTGACTTGTATTCTGTTTCCATGCCCAGTGGTTTTGTGAGATTGTTGTCAACAATCTCACAAAATATTTTTTCAATAAGTTAGTGTTGTTTTCTTTGTTGAAGGTGACTGAGAATTGAACTGGTGCTGAAGTTGTATAACTGCCAGTGTAATGTTGTGGCAAGGACAAGACATCTGTTCAGGTGCTGGCTTGGTTGTCTTTGCTGGAGAGCCTGACTGCCCCATAGATAGAACCTGAGCAGTTCATGCTGATGAAAAATGGAGGCAGGAACACAGTGATTTATTGAAGGTCATGGGGGAAACGTGAAAGGTTGGGACCTAGTTCTCTTCTACCCCCATCCCCTTCTCCCCAGAAGCTGAATCCTGTGATTTCTAGTATGATGAAGTTTGCGTTCTCTTCCCCTGAGAAACGTGAGACTTCCCATTGGAAAAATATTTGTTCTTATCACAGGAGGTACAGATACACATTTACAAATTTAGAACTAAGTTTGACTCCTTGCTACGAAACCACCACATTTAGAGAGTAGTTAGCTACAGCTGTAGTGTGCAGATTAAAATTGGAAATGGTCTGAGGGGCTCAAACAACAGTTAGTAGCTGCTCTGTTGTTGCTTTACGTAAAACTCAAGATAGTTGACTATCTGGACCAGAGAGGAACCTGGGCATACAAGTGAGTTGAAGCAGCTTTTGGACTGCTCTATCCCTTGCATCCAGGACAGGTCCTTTCTCATAGAAAAGCCATTTGTAGAGAATGGGACCTTGTTGGCCACATTTTCCTTGATTACACTGATATCTTGCAGATGCTGATATGTTGATAGAAATTGTATGGCTGCAAATAGTTAATTGGTTTTGTAATCAGGCTTAACTGTATTACAGAACCCAAGGAGGGCTCTACTTGGTGAAGAGAATCAGGATGGAGTTCCTATTACTTTAAAGCAGTAGCTGTCTGAGGCTAATTATGAAAAACATGACAAGTTGAAATTCTCATTTTTTTAAAATGAATTTCCATAAGCACCTCATAGACATGTTTATGCTGCGCTGGAAGAAGTCTGACTGCATTTTTATGTTTATACCTGGATTGGTGATTAGGAAAAGATTGTTAAACAACTGGAATTTAAATACCAGTACAACTTCATTGTAATAATTTCCCCAAAGGCATATTGGTAATTCTGCTAAATAGAGAGTTTAGTAGACTTTAATAATGTGTGCTTTGGAGACCCTATACACAAAGGAATAATGCATAAAACATTCATTATGGTAAACTGCTACCTTTGCATGTAGTGAGGAATACGTTGGAAGAAAACTGTTGAGTGTGGCAACACATTGTAGGGTGTTAACGGACAGAAGTCATTGTCACCCCCTTACCTAGCACTTACTTCACCTGCTGTGATTGAAGTTGCAGCCTGTATTGTTTTACCCAACAGTGATTGAATTATTCGAGGTAGACATTAGTTTATTTTCTGAGAAGTTCTTTGACAACCAGTGGGCCATGGTGGTTCACAGGGCTTTGTTTTCCTTTGATGTGCTGGTTCAGGATCAAGAGAAGAGGTGCCTGGTAGGAAACACGGAATAACACCATTTAAAAAATTTACATAAATGCATTAATATTAAAGCAACAAAAAAGCAGCCTTAGCAAGTGGCTCTAAGCAAGTTTACTGTTGGATTTTGATTTGTTTTCACTGTGCTGCTGCTGAGGGTCGTGCTGGAGAACAGGCAAGGAAAAGGAAGGAGCAGATGCTTTTGGTAGAACAGTAGGGCGTTTATCTCTTTTAATGAGGTAACATCATTAGTGCTGACAAAGTGCTGCAAATCAATATGTGTAATGGACTGCTGCTGTCTTTCAATAGTGCACAGGCTGCTGTACTTCTGAGCATTCAAATCTGCTGAATCACAGGTCAGGCTTTATCTCCTGTCTGATGCTAGGTTGTTTTTTTTGGTGCCTTGTTTTTTGTTTTGTTGTTGTTTTGTATTGGCTCATTTGTTTGTTTTTAACCATTTTGTGCCCCTCCTCTGATCTTTGCCTTTAATGTCTGAGAACTGGAGCACTCTAGGGTACGTGTTGGGGCAGGCATAAGTGTACCAATTTTCCAAGCATAGGAACTCATTGAAATGCCGCATGTGTCTATCATGGTGCAAGGACCTTCTCTTTAACTGAAAAGACTGAGATCACTAATATCTCTTTGAGCCTGGTCCCTTTTGCCTAGGATGGCTGCAGGTTTTGGGTTGGGTGGTGTTTTTTTTTTCCTTTGCCCTCTGCCTGTTTCCTTTAGAGCAGTGGCATAATGTCAGATGCACTAATCACGTCAGCCAGTGACACTGATGACCCTGACATTCAGTAATAAAGAGCTGCAGCAGAAGCAAGAGAGAGAGAGGTGACTGTGGCACTGGACAAGGAGCAGCAGCAGGTGGAGAGAAATCTGCAGGTCAAAGCATTCCTCTGTACAAAATCCATTGGTGTAAAAACGGTATGCACAGTTGTATTCAAGGTGACCAAGGAAAGAAATAAGAAGGATGTCAATGAAGATCCGTCCTTAATGTCTCACTTTTCAGATGGTAAACATTACAGCACATTACTGTAATGGTTTGAAAATAACAAAACCTCGACCGAATGACTCTAAATTTGAAAAAGCCAGGAGGTTTTAGTAATGTCTCTGTTAAAAATGACCTAATACCTCCAGAATTCCCATCAAAACCTCCTACTACAAACAGGCAACATAACCTAAACATTTGAGGTATGCTGTGTGTTTATCAGAGGGCCCTGGTGTGACATTTGGGCATCCGTGCTGATTCCAGGAAAAGAGCCTGTCAGTAAAAAAGATTCACCTGAATAGATCGCACACATCAGAAAAAAAAAGTGGTTCCTCTTTCTTTTTTTTATCTTCATGCCCCTCCCATCCTGGGCTTCCTAACACCTCATTGTGGTGGAAGAATATAAACAGAATTGCAAAAGTCTAATGGTCTCAGCTAAACACTGCAAGGTCATACCGGTTTTCCTCTTTATTGTTTTTCTTGCTTCCTGCCACACATCCAGCGAGCCTCTGCAGCATCCTCAGGTGGACCTCCATGTGTTTGTGCTCAGCCATGATCTGAAAGTCAGTTGTGGTCACCAGAGTTGATATGAATCCAGAGTTGTGGGTCTCTCATTTCTCACCCCTGTCATGTTACCCTCACGCTGAGTAGGGGGCCACAACTAAGAGCCAAATAAGGTCACAACTGGTAGGTTCACTTATTAGCCTGTACTGAAGTATTATCTAGTAGCAACACCTCTGAGTGTAGGTTTGGGTCAAGACTACGTAAAGCTCCATTTATACTCGTTACTTTTGTTAAATTTATTTGGTTTTCCTGCTGGAGAGATCCAAGAGTACACTTTAGTGACACCCAGGGTACACTCAGCATTCCCCACTGCTGAACTGAAAGCATCATTCTACAAAGCAACAATCTCACTAGTGGGTTGTTGCTTCCTCGTGCTCTTGACTGTTGTGAGCTGGCAAAAAATAATGTCCTATAGGTCATAGAAAAGGAATCATCTTGGAAAGGTTTAGAGCTTTTAGACCTTTTCTGTTTTACACACATGCACGCAGAACATCCCCTTCATAAATCATCGTTTCTATCAAAGATTTTCTGTGCTATTTTATTCCAAAAGTGAAACCAGAGTTCACTTACCTCTCTTCCAAGATTGGGACTACAAAAACCAAAACCATACACCGTCTCACCCTCCTCTCTTGCTGAAGGCACTCCAGTCCAATAAATAAATACTTGGCTGGGTTTTACTGCCCTTTACCCAGTTAACTAAAACCAAATGCTGCCTTCTTTGTTGAAGGCAAGTGATGCCTACTTCTGTTGCTCCAGCCAGCAGTTTCTCAACCAGCTTGGCCTCTGACAGACCGATTAATTTTTAGTGACTCTGAAACTGTTACCGAACCTTTCTGTGAGTGATGTATGAAAAGAAAATAACATTGTCATGGGCTCTTAGGGAGAGAAAATAGCTGGTCCTACCCTTTCCCAAGACTATAGATGACCCATCTTTGCTCTCATTTCCCTAATAAAACTGGGGTGACAGTATTGTGATGGAAGGCAAAGAGACAGGGGATGGAAGGGTTTTAAGAAGTAAAGAGCACCTAGTATTACGGACTTCCGTATTACAGTTATCTACTCCCTTTTTTCTTTCTTTCTTTTTTTGAATAGTTTATTCAAAGTATTTTAGCACTTGGCACGACTTCTCAAGAGGAGAAAATGCAGATCTGCTTGTTTCTTACTGTTTCAGGGCAGGCTTAGAGGTGATGGTGCCACAGTCTCGGCCACTTGTCAGGTTTGGTGCTTACTTCCCACAGAAAATACAGGGCAGAGCCCTGGTGGAGAAGGGCTTTGCTGAGATCGCAGCACTAGTGGGCCAAAGCATGTTTCCCTGACTTTCCTGGGTGGTCGCCTGGCTTGTATGCAGCACAGGGAAATAGATCTTCTGGAATGTGAAACTGTGCCTTCTGCATTTCTCCCACAAGTATTTTATAGTTTTGACTGGCATGTGGAAAGGAAATGGAGAATAATAGAAGAAAAAACTTATATAAGACTTCAGCTGTGCTTCCTTTCCGTAACAAGGTTTTGCATTTAAAGTAAAAAAGACCAGTCTTGTGTTGTTGTGAAAATCTTTTTTTGAAGTTTCGTGACAGGTTTTTTTGGTAAATGAGTAAAGAGGGTTTTTTTTGTTGTTTTCTCCTTAAACTCATCTGACTTTACGCAGGTACGCTCAGAGAAATGGAATCTGATTATTAAAAATTCAAATGATCCCTTTCTCCAAGGTAGGTTTATTTGATTCCTGGATTTACAGAAATAGGTTGTGAAGGGACCTTGAATATTTGAGTATTCTCTTGTTGTTGTTCTTTTTATTTTTAGCAACGATGTTATAAACCAGTAAGTATCCAGGTTTTTTTTTAAAGTCTCATCTGTGAGTGCTGTATACGGGATGAGAAGAGAAGAATGTATGACCAGCATCTCTTTTTCCTTATTCTCTCAAAGTGACTGCCATCTATCTACTCACTTGCTCTGTGGTCATGGCTCTCTTGGTCTCATTGAAGTAGCATGTCTTAAAAGAGAGATCCTTGCCAACAGGACTCCTTCCTCCCTCAGGTTCAGCTGGACAGCCTGTAAAAGGCAGCCTGCAGATGTAAGAAGTTGTCCTTACAGAGTCTGTCGAGGATCCAGCTTTGGTCCAACAGGGAATTAGCCACTTAAGGCCAAGAATCCTTTGTACCTCCAGGGAAGTTACCTCCCTGTAAAAGTAGGATCTTTGCTCTGCAAGTGAGAGTTTAAAAGGACACAAACACTTGGAAGGAGCATTGCAGCAGTAATGGTACATATGTTAATGACAGTAAACTAGTGCAAGAGCATGTGGATGAATCAGCATGTGCAAGTCAAAAAGAAATACTTGCTTTTCCCGCAGTTTTGCCCTCAGAGGTAACTTCATCCTCTGGGGACATGATCCTGGTTTTTTGAGGAATGCCCAAGGACTCAAGTCGCTTATTTTCTAAGCTTTGTAAATCTGGGTATAACTGTTAATGTTGTTTGCAAGGTGCCTTGCGGTTCCCTTCTGGGAACATGTAAAAGGTATGTGTATAAGAAGCACCTCTGCCTTTGCAGTGGCTTTCAAAATAAAGATCTGTTTCGTTAACTTGAGATGCTTCCCCCTAGCCTACAGATCTTGGTTTCATCTGGCAAGAGCAATCTATAATCCAGGGGTGTACAGGTAAGGGAGCCCTTCAAAGGCTTGTGGAAAAGGAATGGTGCATTCAGCATGATACTTAAAGAAGGTGAATATTCTGACAGCTTCCCACTGTGTTGTGCTATTCAGTTTCGAAAACTGTGGCTTGCAGTGATCCTCTGAGTA
Organism: Myiotriccus ornatus; assembly: GCA_036023395.1. Lineage (NCBI taxonomy): Eukaryota > Metazoa > Chordata > Aves > Passeriformes > Tyrannidae > Myiotriccus > Myiotriccus ornatus. The sequence goes on from JAYRBT010000114.1 coordinate 78,301,831, forward strand.
GAACAAGGCACTCCTCTCGGGCTCCTGGAGGAGCCCAAGAAGTGTACACTTAATTGCTTTGTGAATGATGTGAAGTCTTGGAATGCAATCTAGCCATTGCTCATTAACTAGCCGAACCTATTAAACCTGGACAGCAAGCAGGACTGAGTCGTCCGCCCTTGATTGCAGGCAGCTAATGGAGCTGTGGGAGCAAGCTGTGACTGCGGAGTGGAATTGGCAGTAGACTCCCATCAACCTTCCCTGTTTTGAACTCACCCTACACTGCATTTAGACTTCTGGCTTCGAGACAGATGATTTCAGAGCAGCAAGGAGGGGGGCAAGGCGGAGGGTGGGAATTATTGTCTTCCCAGCTATGTTAGCTTTGATCTGAAGTTAAAAGCGAACCAAAAATCGAATGGCACCAATAATTTGACATTTAAACCTGGAGAAGCAGAGAGATTTGTCATCTGGCAGTGGCTGGCTTTGATTATTGATTGGTTCTCGTGCAGATGGTTCCACTACACAATGCTAAAACAAAAGAAATTGCCCAAATAATATGACTTGGCATCACTTCAGTGTTTTTTAGCTCTGAGGGAATCAGCTTCTCTTACAAAGCACATGTGTATGTGGTTTGGTACCCATGAAATACGTCTGGTCTTGCAAAAGAGCACTTTATGGCATCTTCATGCCACACTAGCAGCACAGAAGAAACAAAATTCAATAAACGTTAATTGAAGATTTTGTTGGGGTTTCTTTATAGTAGCTTGAAGAAAAATTAAGATAATTAGAATTTGCCGAGGAAATTTGAAGCATTTAACCTTTTAAACACACATGAGCTTCAACTGGAGATGGATACAGCCCTAGCTATGTGGTGATTACCTCTAGAGCACTCTTGGCATTGCACTGAACCATTGTTTCAGAGCAGTTTGTGCTGCTAGCTGAATCACTAGCATCTCATCCTTCAGCACTCACATGCCTCCCATCCAGTTGTACTTTATGCCCAACCTTATTTACCTTGTGGGTTTTGCCAGGATCGCAGCTTGGTGGTGTGGCTTTGGGCCCAGTCAGACCATCTGTCAAGGAGAAGGGGAGGAGAAGGTAGTGCGTTTGACATGTTGCCTGAAGAAGCGCATGTCCAAATATGCCTCGAAATCTTTGTTCTACTTGCTTGTTTAATACTTTTAAGGTGGTGTGTATTGTGGAATTTTTTCTGTTGTGCTGCCTTACTTTGCCTGTTGTGGAGAGATTGTTTCATTTCTAGTATGGATTCATACATTTTGTTTGTGCTGCTGGCAGATCCTATCAACACCCACTTTTCTCTGATATTTAAACTTTAAAAGATAAAATAAAAATCTTTGGTGTCATAGAACACTGACTTGCTTGTAAAATAGTTCTATATACTGGGTATGCTATTTAAAAATATTGTAGGAGTCTAGTAATACATTAGCATTTTATGCATTTCACTCTGAGCAGTCCCGGAGTACTTAAACTGTAGTGCACACATGCAGACCTGCGAAGATGCAGTTCTTAGGACAGAGGCTGTAAACCAGCCTTCATTTTCAGAGAGTGTGGGGAGTGGTGAGTGCAAGCAGCTTAAAACAAAGCAGACAGAATAAACTGCCTTCTGGAGGAAAATGCGGTGAAAACCACCAGTCTTCGTTGATGACAGCCAGGAGTTCAGCTCAATATGCTGTCAGAGGTGCCCACCCTGGGACCACAAAGCTGTGTGTGGACCTGCACCGCGACCCCGTTAGCCTGAGCTGCCCTGGGCTTTGCCACAGCTGCAGATACAGCCACTGGACCGGCATTTGAGGACAGGTATTTGGAGGGGCAGCCATTGAACCACTGTCTGTGTGGGCTCCACGTTAAGAACTTATTGCCCTTAGTAATCTTCACTGTACTAAAACTAAGTCCTTTGTTTGCCAGCAGCTACAACTGGAGTCACCCACTTTAGGTGCAGGCTAGGCTGGGCTGAGTTGGCCTGTGGCGGCCCTGCACTGGGAGCAGCATGCAGGCGGGCAGCGGCCACATGTCCTGTGGTGGCTGGTGATTCCTTACGCAATGCCAAAGCAGTTGTGTCCCTACATGTGCAAAACGGGTTTCTCTGCATCGTCCTAGATACTCGTCAGCCCGTTTTTATGTTTGTGTCCCTTTGAAACCAGTGTGTGAGTTGATCTCAGATTAGCTATTCTGTACGTAGCTCAGCAGAGGGGAGATGTAGAGCTTTAGTGTTAGGACCAAAAAACCATTTTCAGATGATTTTGAGGCAGCAGTTACATCATTCTGAGAAATTCAGCCTTTCAGAAGCTAATAAAAACTAAAATTCAAGTTTTTATAATGTTTAGCAGAACTAATACCACAGTGTGTTTTCTGGTTATCATTTCAAAACCTCGGTGACATTTTCTCTGAATGTTCCCATGCAGGCGCTGTTGTTCACACGTGAGAATCTCAGGAGCAGCTGGGGGGACAACAACTACCTCATTGGTATATGAGAGCCCCATCTTCCAAAAGGAATTACGTTGTGGCCAGCTGTGATGTCATGATTCAGGGTTCAGTGAGTTGACAGCAGCCTCAGAGTCTGGTGTTTCTAGCTAAGCATAGCAGCCTGTGCTGCTTTTTCACTCTTTTAATAAAATGAAGCAATGAATTATTTCAGTTTTAAAATCCATCGTGTCTAAAAGAGAGAAAAGAAAAAAGGAAAAAAACACCACTATTTTATTTTCATTTGACGTGACTCTGTTAGGCAAAAAGAGCCTTCTGATACATTGAGTTGGGAAGTAATTAGCCTTGGGAGTGGGAGATAGGTTATAATCTTAATGTCATTTTACCATTACTAAAATAGGCTAAGTTTTTCCTTTGCTAATCCATGTAAATCCCATTGATTTAACAGTGTTGTATGGATAAAAATAAGAAACTCAGTGGCCTATATTTTGGGATCTCCTTGCTTAATGTAAAAGCTTACAGAGCACTTTGTTTGATGAAGCAGCCATCCCTCTTGTACGCTAGAACACCACTACCAAATGCTGGCACAAGCCAGAGCATCACCTGCAGCTGTTGCTGTTTCAGACCTAGCAGGTGAAGCACAAACCCTGTCGTTTTCCTAGATTCAGCATAAAATGTGTATGTGCAATTTGTCAGTATGTTTATAGCAAAAAGGGCTAAGAGCAGAAGACATTTCTAGGGATAGTGAAACCTGCTTTAAAAGAAATGAGAGGCTTTGAAAGCTTACACAAATCTTGAAAAACACAAAGGGCCAGACCAAACATCACCATTTCAGTCAAATTTAGAACTTCCACCTACTTAAATGGGAACGCATTTAGATTAGCGCTTTGTGCATGGCAAAGTCGTCTCCCTAATCTCCTTTGGAGCATTTCTGACTGTGATTTAGGTATAGGGGGGAGGGAAGTGCTTCCAGGCTGAGACTTGTAGCTAAGTTGTCATACAGAGTTAATCTGTTGATTACCACTGGTGTAGATAGATAGGCACTGAATTCCGAAACCTGCTGCTCACTGTATACTTATGTGCAGTTATTCATTATTTGGAAGCATTCAACCAAGGTATCCAAAACCTTCTGCTTTTTAAGCCATTTGCCTAAACCATGGCAGCAAATTCTAGTTGCCTGGGTTAATCTTGCTTTGTTTGTGTGTTTCAGCGAGACTCAGAAAGGTTGTGTCAGTTGATCTATACACAGTTTCCTGCATTTGTCAAGTAAGTGGAGCAGAAATACGGTTTTCTCCTTTCTCCAGCTCTTTTTTCATTTAATGAAATGGGAAATGTTGAAGCTACTGGAAACCTTGATGTGACATTTCTCAATGCAATGTTGCTGTCTCTTAGATTTGGCTCCTGTAAGCAAGTTGGAACATCAAAAGCTCCTGTATCATTGGTATTCTTTAGTGCTGTTGTTATATGAAGTTGGTAAGGAATAAGTGCTTAGTCTAATACATCAGATTAATATATATTTTAAAACACATGATGAAAAGTACTTTCTTGGGAGATGATATTAGTGGTAAAGTTGTTGGTAAAGCTCTCCATTACTATAAAGGATCCTGAGTTTGAGTCTACTGAGAGCAGAGGCTCCAAGACAACTGTAGCTGGTGCAGTTGTGATTGCAGTGTGAACGTGGGCGTCAAATAAGAGAGATGAGTCTCCTGGGAATAAACGTTGACGCTCTGTCATCCATGAAACCCCCATGTGCTCACCCACGTCAATACCTATGGCTGTCGCCTACCTGCTAATGAAGAACAAAATAAAAATCTTCTGCAAGGAAGTCTTCCCCCAAGTATTTCATCTTCTGTCTGCTCAACAGGTACTAAAATGGAAGGTAGGAGAGTTAGAAAAGTGCAGGCATTTAACTAAGGAGGAGATGGCCCTGTGTGCTCTCTGGACTTCCCACATATCTCAAAGTTCTTGCTTTTGGGAACAGGCGTTGAGACTCAGTTTGAGCTGATGCTTCAGTTGGCTTCCTGATGCTTCAATCCTTGCTTTTCCATGTCTGCACTTGCTGCTTTTTAAAGTATAGATTTGAACAAGTGGATTCAAGTCTCTCTGTTTCAGAAACACAGGGCACTTTCATGCTCTTGGTACTTTCGAAAAAAAGCATGTTTCTAGGGAGAAATGATGTACCAGATAACCGTAAATGGCAAAATTACTTAACTTTTCTCAAAGTTATACACTAAACAGTAAGCTTTAAGCAATAAATTTTGGTTAAACCTATCTTACAGACACCTGTTACAGTGTACACAGCATTTATGTGTGTATAAGCTGAGGCACAAAGTAGTTGCTCGGGGTTATACAAGAAGGCTTTTAACACAGCCCATGTCCCTTGTTTGCTTTAGTCTTTCCATGGCTGTTTGTTTATTCCGGTATGTTAACATGAAGAGGTGAAATGGGGATGGTTTGTCTTTTTTAAAGCGAGCTATGAATGGCTTACACTTGCTCAGCCCGTATTTATACTACCCGAGAGCTTGTTATCTTCAAATATCATTAAGGCATCTAGTTTTTATGTTCTTAATGTGGCTTCTTTGTCTTCCCTGTTTTTGTCTTCTGTCCTGATTAAAAGACTGACACTGATTTCTGAATATCTTGGATAATAGCCTTTTTTTCCCCTCATTTTTTAACCAGGGGACTCCTTTTAACCCTGAACTGTTGTTTTTAATTCATCTCTTTCCCTACCCACTCCATTCACTAACCTGACTCATGCCAAGGATGACACCTCCATGCAGATAGTGCACTGACCTAATCCATTGTCCATTCTGCAGTTTTCTAGAGCAGCCCATAATATCCTGATTTGGTCTAGATTTTTCATCTCCAGTTTGGTTGATAGTTGCCCTCTTTAATTTTGCTCTGGAAAAAAGTTAGCAAGTCCCAGGTTACTGGTCCTCTGGGTTAAATTTCTTTCCCTCTGTAGAGCTTGTCTTTGTGAAAGACTGGGCTTCTGCAATGTTGTACAACACTGCTGGCCCGTTTTGTCTCTCCCTTGAGTCTTACTTTTGAATGTTAATATTTCAGGCCTGTGGCTTGGCCATCCAAGTGCAAAGTCTGCTCTTCCCTTACAATTTACCCATTGTCAGGTCCAAAATTACTTTCTCACGTGGGGCCCAAATGTAGATAACATCTCTCGTGTGAGGTAGTATAAATTGTTGGCAAAAGGGATCTTTTCACTCTCCATCTGCTGAAACAAATAGCACTGTAAGTATAGAAGAATATGAGCTAGTTCAGTAGCCAAAAAAAAATCGTCTGAATTTTTTCTCCCAGCTCTGGTAAGTGTTAAGTTTCTATGGTTCACTGTATTTAGAGAGTCCTAACATGAACCTGCATAAAATTTGGGTGGTGATAATTACTAACGTATTAGTGTGCTGGGGACGAGGGAGGGATGCAGTGCAAAATGTCACGCAGAAGAAGGTATGAACAATTTACAGCAGCTCTGGAGACAGAACACAGCTGTTTTTGAGATGTAAGATGTGGTTTCTTTTTTAAGGCAGGTATTGAAATGGCTGCTGTTACTGTAAAATGTGAGTGCTCTGCAATCTCTTCATCTTGCAACATCCTTCTCTAGTAGAATGTAAGTGACAGGAAAACAGCTGCTATCCTTTAGCAGCTGGCAATACACGGGTACCACCTGAACCCAAGCAAGGCTCCAGTTGACCTCACTGAAGGGTGAGGTTGCAGAGTCTCATGACCCAAACCAAACTGGTCAGAAGTCACGGTTGTGCTGAAAAACAGTAATACAACACCCTGTTGTTGGGGGTTTAGCTGCAGGGGCAAAAATCTGTCCTTGAAAAAGAGGCATATCAGAGGAGGATGGCAGAGTAGCTGTCCAGCAAAGTGCTTGCCAGGTAAGTAGCAGATTCTGTCATGGGTGAAATGATACGACCTGCTTTGGTGAAAACCGTCAGCCAGGCAAGCCTCTGAGGAGTTCTTCAGGGAAAGGTTTGGGAAATAACCAGCCACAGAAAGTAGGTTTCTGGAACACTGGAAGAAAGGTTGCAACAACAAAAGAGGCACAGGTGAAAGAGATGGAGGAAAACAGTAAGTAAAATCCTTTGAGTAAGCGAACTGTCTGTGACCAGGAATTGATGAAGAGCAATCTTAAGAATGAAAACAAAGCTATAATATATTCATGAAGCAAGATGATGATAACTTGGAGGGAGTAGCATTAATTATGACTTCCAAGGCAGAAAAATAGCTTGTAGACTGGGAACCAATTAGTGGTCGATTGCTCTGAACTAGATTTCAAACACAGTACATGAAATGACAATTACACAGTATTACCAACAGAAAACTACTGCGATGAGATAAGAGCTGTCAGCAGATCTAGACCAAATTCCTCAGCCTGACATCTGCTTACTAACAGGGAGACTTCTTTCTCAGGGCTAGGGATGGTTTCACAACAGAGGAATCAATGGCCAAACATCATCTTCTTTCTCCAAAGCAATAATGTGGGGCCTGGCAGAGCCCTGCCTGCTCTCTAGACTCTTGGTGATGCATGGGCATAGTGTAAAGATGTCCTCAGAGCAGCTGCTGGAATTGCTGTGGTCTGAGTGTATCGGAGGCAAGTACAGTACTTATCTACAGCAGACTTAGTGTGCAACAGAAGTGATTGTTATTTTTTTGTGACAATACAAAGAAGAAAAATTGTGCAGGAGAATTAGTATCAATAATTAGTAAATTGTTTTTGCTAGCAAGTGAACAAGTCATATGTTACTAAAAATGTAACTGGTTTTCAGCCGAGCAGTCCCAAATAGTGGGCTTTCCAAGGACGGAAATATCAAAGCCAGCACTGGACATTTGAATGCATCCAGCAAAAGCAGCAGGAAAGTCGGTTTCGGAATAAAAGTAGAGCGCCCAAGAGAAAAAAAGGAAGATGGACTTGCCCAAGAAGCTGATCTAGTTCCTGAATAAGCTATCCCCTTTGCTCAAAAGGCAAGGTGCCACCACCCAGTAGGCCTGTCTGAGGTTAGCAAGTGAAAGCTGTTTAGTGGCAGGAGAAGGACAACAAGCACAGTGACTTTGTCAAAGGAACTGAAAATGCCGAAGTGGAGATGCTGTCTCACAGCACGAAGGCAGATGTGAAAAACTCATTAAACCCAAAATTTGGAGTAGCTGCAGGTGGAGACTGTTACTGAAAAATGATTGAGTGAATAGTTGCTGAATTCTTCAGGAAATACAGGAATATGAAAAAAATTAATAATCCAGTTGATAGAGATAATGCATTCCAGTTAAAGTATTTTAGAAAGGTGATGCAAGCAATTGCAAAAGTTGAAGAGAAGTTCCGTTTCTTTCAGTGGTATAGTCATAAAAAAAGCCCAAAACAACAAACAGAGATTCAGTTTTTTTTTCTTCTGCAGCTTCAGTTCAGACATTTCAGATCAGGAGATAAAGGAATGGCCACGTTTTTGAATTGCCTCTTTTGCTCCCTGGTTTGAGGCAGATTATGTGCCAGTTTAATACAGTTGTTTGTTTGGAGCTCTTGAGGAGGATATTTTTATTACCTTTTTCAGGAGACTGATCTGCTCTTTTCAAGTATGTATTTATAATGACTGTGAAGTCTTGACAAGCTTGAACCATTGAAGTAAGTAAAGTGCTGGGTGAACAGCTCATCATGGATAACGCTGGTGTAAAACCAACCTGCATTCTGTCACCTCTGTAAGGTTGCTGTTGAGAGGATGGTGACACGACCAAATCAATGTAAGAAAATGTACAGCTAGATATAATATAGTGGTTACATCAGTTAGATCCAGCATCCTGAGCATGGGATGCTTAAGTGACAATTCAGAAAACTTTTAAGTAAAGAGTGTCTGGCATTTCAGGGCTAATAATTATTTAAGGAAACAAATCTCAAGAGACCTTTAGCAAATCCCAACTGAAGCATTGTATAAAAAGGCAAAGGAATACAAGGAATGAGTCAATTTACATGTCTTGGCAGAGAGACACCAACCAGGGGGGAAGTCCAAAAGGAAATGTCACCAACTGGCAAGGCAACAGCTGCGTTTACCAACTTAAACAAAATTAGTCATTGAAAATACAAATGTAAAGACCAAACTAGGAGTCTTCCTCTCAGATGTTATTTCCATTTTAACATGTGGATGTGAGTATTGGAAACTCACCAGAGGCACAGATGTCTCATGCCTCCAGAGGTAAATACCTGGGGAAAATACTAGGTAACAGATGGAGTGAATTTGTCACAAATGCAAAGATCTGTCACTTTGTCACCAGTGCGTCCCCCAAGTTCTCCAGGGTAAGCGATGGAAACATTGGGTCGTGTGCTGAGAGTGAAGCCAACAAGCCTGTCTGAGCAGATGGGCTCTTGAGCAGCTGGAGGAACATGCAAATGGTCAGACCAGATATTACTTGGAGTGTGAACACTTACTGGCACTCGATACAGAAAAACTGCAGAGAGCGGCTAAAGATTGGCACAGACGCTGGAGCCGCATTGGCTCCCAGAGCAACATTTGCGGGTGCAAGAAGGCTTTGGGGGAAAAAGTTACTCTTGGTACACTTGGGGGAGTGGGTGTGTGCTTACATGGGGTTTTTGCCTTTAAAGATCTAGACTATTTAAAGTCACTGAGAGGAACCAGAGCTTCCCAGTGACGACATTTTCTGGCCCAGGCTGCAGAGGGCTGAATTGCATGGACAAGCCAAGAAATCTGTCATCTCTGGTCTAGAGTGTTTTTTCTGTCTGGCCTCAAGGAAATCACGCGACCTCACCAGCTCTCCAGAGCTCTCTGACCACAGGACTGTGAGATTTTAATTAGGAGCAGTGGACAGTACACTACTTTTTCTGGTTTCACAAGCTGTCCTCAGGGGCTAGTAGGTGATGCAAGTTACTGTGGAAATAGAAGAAAAGCATGTGTTTCACACACTGCACTGGGAGTAAAGTTGCTTGTAGCTTTATTTAAAAGTGGCCCAAGGTGGTGTAAGGGTAGCTACAGATTGTCTTCAGAGGTGAAGGGTAGCCCTTACCTTTCTGCTTCATGGGTGCTTGTGTGTTAGACTTGATACAGTTTAGTGGGTTTTTTCAATTGGTGTGTTAGATGATGGCAGTTACTGCAGTAAAAAAAATGTTTAGGTACCTGAGTTTTAGACCAGTTTGTAGAACATGGTGACAAAAATAACATCCTGTGCTATTTATAATCCTTCCTTCACTAGTACAAATAGAATGTCAGTTATTTGTTCTTTATAACTGTGGTTCCTCTATGCAAACACTGCTTTCATGGTGAAGTTACCCTATTCATTCTCCCCTGCTTTTATCACTGCAGCTTAGCACCTTGTGTGTCAGGGTTGAAGTAGTGTGCACCCCTCTTGCTAGGCCAGTGTTACCTCAACTCTGCTGCTTCTCTTTTGACTTCTACACTGGGGTACAAACAGCCATCAAATGTTTATTCCTAGTGGCAGTGTCACCTACCTGTTGGATGATAAGCTGATTTTTCAGAGAGTTGGAAATTTAAGGCAGACACTACTGATTTGACGATCTGCTCACACGTTCCCAGCCAGACTCTTATTATTTCTAATCCAGCCTAGCTTTAAAAAATAGAGGCAAGAAGATCCCAGCACCAGGCCTGGGGAGACTGTTCCAGCACCCAAACCAAAGCTTTTTGCCATGTTCGCAGTGAGAATCCCAGTGTCTTCCTCTCAGATTTAATCTAGATGTTTTACTTGCACATCCCTCAAAGGCATTTGTTACTATTTACCACAACCTTCCTCGCTAAGCCAGATTTAGCCCTTTTGTTTCTTTCTCAGTAGCCCTGTAGTATAGCTTTGGCTCGTGGTAACTGCAGACCTGGAACCGAGCATCTGTTTTGGGGTTTTGCCTTCAGCCTGCCCTGTTTGGTGCAGCAGAGCTCCCCTGCAGCAGCAGGGTGAGCCGTGGCAGTAGGTGCAGACAGACCTGCACGCTTCACCTGATACCATCCTTTTGTGTCTGTAGCCAAGTGACAAAGTCACCTATTTGGCAAGCAGGAGCTAAGCCATGCATTTTCCCTTTGAGAACCAGTAGACGTCACAAGCAGCTTAGTAAAGGCACAGTGCTTTTCCTGAGTTGGTTGTGTGAGTTATGCTGCCTTTCTTCTCCAGAGATGCTCAGAAAACAGGGTGTGAGCTTGGGACCATGATCAAGGATCTAAAAGATAGACTCCCTTTTGAAAACAGTCTGCTAAGTGGGGCTCCAGACAGGAAGGGCTGCCACGGCGTGTGCTATCCATGCCAAGGAGCTCATCTGGATTGCATTTTGGAGGGAGTTTCAGATGAGAAGAACCTAAATGAACACAGGACCTGCTGTATTTGAAATTTGTCGTCAGCAGATATCAGAGTACAGATGTCAGCAAACTCTGTAGGTAGGTTGGGATGCAGCAGAGGCCAGTTATGAGAGCTTGGGGCATGCCAGGGGCCGGATCTGGTTGCCCAAGGGCTTCCCTGGCCAGTGCTCCACAGAGCCCCAGGGCCATCTGGCAGGGCCACTCAGTGGTTTCTGCAGGGAGCTTTGCTTGCAGGATCTCAGCTGGAAACCCCATTAAACTGGTATCCAGCCTCGTTGGGGCCACTTGCCTTTGCCCATGACCCAGTGTGGACATGCAGTGCGCTGCCTGCCTATCTGGCCTGGACCAAGTCATTTGGGCCCCTTGCAGATATGTCCCCCAGAACAAAGTCGTAATACAAATTGATCATGGCAGCAGGGATGGAGTTCAGCGGGAATTGGCCTTTGGGGTATTTTATCAAATTTTTGAAGCATGAATTGTTGGTAAACCAGAGTTAACATTCCTAATCTGCAGTAAGAAGCAATATAAAGCAGCTGCAACCCTCCTGCTGGTGTCTGGCATTGTATTTTTCCTGCCCTCTCTCTGCAGGCTGGCTGTTCGTTGCCTTCCTTCCCAGGGGCGTGGGGCACACCGAGGACCCCAGTCCAGCTGGAGGTGGCAAAGCTGTGAAAATGCTGCTGTGAGTGACCTTGAGCCAGGAGACCAGACCCAGCCCTCCTGCTGCCAGGCCCCAGAGGAGTTTGTCTGTGTGCAGGTGGCCATAGTGGAGCTCTTAGTCCCTTTTCTAGGCAGCAGAGGGGTTCATTCACCACCTTGAAGATGGGTACCTGCGGTGGTGTGACATGTGCCCTGGAAGGGACTGTCACTTTGCATCAGCACGAAAGGAGATCTGGAGAGATGACTGTCGCAGCTGCAGGTTTCTACCTTCCATCTGATTCAGAAGAGATTAATCATGTTGTAAACTGCTGGAGTGATGAGGCCATAGAAATCGCCAGATAAGTACTAGGCAGCTAATTAGACAATATTTTACTTTGTAAGGTGCGTTCTCTATGTGAGTGTAGCGATCAGCAGAAGTAGAGAGCTAGGTATGAAAGGCATGGTAAAACTGAGATTCTGGTATCTTTAAGTTGTGGTGCTTGATTGTACTGTTTATTAATTGGCAGCAGCTTAAGTATCTGTGGTGGTCTTGCACATTTTAGCAGAGAAAAGTTTTTACAAATTAATGGGGATGTTCTCTAAATTATATTAATTTCTGCAGGAACATCATAGGTAGCCTTCTGTTTGCACCTCTCCATTTCAGGATTGCATGAGGAATAACTGGATCATCAGTCCAGGCTTTTAATTTGAAAAAAGTTATTATAAGCCTCAAGCCACAGGTTTTATCTTCTTCTGCAAAATCCTATGAAAATGTTGTAAACAAAAGTAGTACATGTAGTAGCTATTCAGAGCCCCGGGTTGATTTTCATACATTGGTTTACTTATTTCTTGTATTCCTCTTGATAAGGACAGCAGAAAGAGGTTTAAAGATATTTTCATTTGTATGAAACGATTTCTCTGCTGTGGCCATCACTCACTTTCAGCCATCTCCCATGTCCTTTAATCTCTCATGGCTCCGCATGTCTTTTTGCATCAATTTGCATCTCAAACCGATTCGACGAAAAATTAGAAGTCTAGTTGGCAATTACAAGAAGTACTGAAAAGTGTCATACTCTTTGACTGCCTTGCTTCCAGGAGGTAGTGGGTGGGAAGGAATAAAAGCATACCTTAATTGTACAGTCTCTCTGTTTATTTTCACCGTTGTAGCTTTGCTGAAATGTGCAGCAGACATCCTAATTCCACCACGCGGGGTCCCTGGATATTGCACCTGCCAGGTCCCACAGTCTTGGTACCAGTTGGGGATGTGTGTGTGGCTGAACAATGCGGGAAGACTACAAGGGGTTTATCCCATTAGAAATAAATTACAGTGTAGTGTAGCATGAAAATGATGTGTCAGTGAATACAGAACACAGGATTACCTCCTGTCTCTTCCTTTTATCATAGATAACAGCAGCAGTATGGGAAGGAGATTTATATTGCACTTATTTGAAGCTGACCAAGCAATTTAGGTGAGATGAAATAGGGGTTTTATTTCTGAAGAGAAGAATGTGTTCTTGCAAAAATGCCATTAATTGCTTTATTATTTAAGGCACAAATTATATCCAGCAATTTGTTGGTCTCCTCTTTTTTTCCAGTGAAAATAACTCACCCTGGAAAGATTATTCTGTCAAAAAATGATGATGAACCTCTTAACAAATTAAGTTGAAAGAAGCTGAACTTTCAATTCAGCCTCTCTTCCCCACACACAACACACGCTCTCTAAGCACTGTGTGCATGTGTGAGTTTCAATAAAAAACAATAGAGGCTTTGTTAAATATGAAAACCTTAACAAAAATTATGCCAAATACCACTGCAGCACTAGAATTTCGGGCATGTTCCCCTTACATGTTGGAAAGCTGCTGTCACACTGTAGTAGCAGTGGCACAGCATGCCTGTTACGAGCAGAGCCTTGTGCTGGTCACACATGGAAGCGAGGAGCTTAGGAAAGCTCTCCTGGAGGCAGAGACCCATGACAGGGTGGACAAGTCCCTTCCAGGTCCGGTGCTGATCTCTGCTCCTGCTTCCCTGCCCTTGTTTTAAAAATGCCGTGTAGAACCTCTCCCTCCGGCACTGTCCCTGTGTGCTGAGCTTCCTTGCTTTGGGATTTTCTTGGGGTTTTTTAATCAGTCTCTTTGCTATCTCTTTTTGCTCCTGTTGGTGCATTTTTGTGTTTCTTTATCTGGTGCCTCCATCGACCTGCCACCAGCAAGCTGGTGGCCTATCTCCATAACCCAAAGCTATGCTTTCTCTCCCAGGGCTTTATGCCTGGAATTTGCCCTGACTGTATTAACCCAATGCTTGCCCATGGCTAATTTATTTGGTAAATTAATTTGATAAAGTCAAATTAAGTTGAGCCCAAAGGAGATGTCCTTCCAGGCAAATTGTAGTTTTCTTGTAGAAGCTTTTTTGTTCCTGCTTACAGGAACAGTCACTTCCACATCTTGCCCAAAGCACAAGCTTTGGGGTTTCTGCTTTGGCACAGGCTGAGGATTAAGAAAGATTTGGAGGTTGTGAGATGAGCAAGGTCATTTGTACTGTTAATTCACTTGGGTCACTTTAGAGACCTTGAAAGCATTGCTTGCTTTGACTGTGGGCTGAAGGACTTCCTTACATCCAAGGGCACAAGGAAGAACACATCTAGATGTGCACACGACATCTAGTCATAGTTTAACGTCTGCCAAAATTGGTTTAAAATAGCTGTTACTCAGAGACTGATATTACAGATTTGTATTTGACCCTATTCTTGTTGCATCTGGATCTCAGGTCTGTGAGCTGCAGCAGAGGTGTCCTTTCTGTCACAAAAAGCCTTTCTGTGCTTGAGGTTTAACTCAGTACTTTGCTACAGCACATTAGGGTCTTCTTGGGTAAAACCAGAGTTCAGTCATAACTTAACATGGAAGCATCCCAGTCTTCTATATCCTGTTTTTATAGTGGTTTTGTCAAGGGTCATCTAAACTGTGCTTCATAGGGTTGCCGCCCGCATCTTTCTACTACTGCAAGCTGAGCAGTGATCACTGTAAATTAGGTCTGTTGGTGCACTGATGGACCTATGAGTTTTTTTCTGGAGTGAGGTGATAATAATATTTTACTTTAAAATAATAGTTGTTCCATGGAACAAGAGATTTGAGGCCAATTCTTGTATTTTTCAGTTCTTAATAAGTAGAAGTGATTCCAGTAATATATATGTATAATATAAAAAAGTTCCATTATTGCTGTTTTCCTTGTGAGACAGAGCATTGCTTTCCACCATGATAAGTGATGAACGCTGCAGCGAGACCTCTGAATTGTCAGTGTCTCTGTATCATTTGTGTCACCATTGATAGGAAAGAACAGCTTTTAGAAAAATTATTTTTATTACAGATGTGTAGAAGTGAATTTATAGCTTCAATCATGATTCCAAAAGAGCATCTGTGAAAGTGAGATAGAAAGCTGGATGAAAGAGCTGGCAGGAGGAGTAAAATGTAGGGGGAGACTGCAGGAGGGGATAACACCTGGAAACATCCATTGGGATAAGTGAAACTGGAGAAGGTATGCAGCCATTATACTTCACCAGTCCCTGACCAACTACTGCTTCTTGCCTGGTTTTATATTTTTATTTTGTTTCAGCATGGCCTGGTGCATTTATTCCCACCCTTATTTACAACAGATGATTTTTATAAGGTTCGGAAGTAAGCGAGTGCTTTTTCCAACTCTTTGCTCTCCACGCCTGCTGGAACATCTGTATGCACACGCTTTTCCTGTCTAAAGATAGTTTAAGCTAGCATGCCCAAAATACAGCTTCAGGCTTTGGTTTGTTGTTGTCTTAGTAAGAATAAAAATATGTTCTAATATTATGTCACTCCAGTTACGTGTTTCAGCAGCTGCAATCTATCTGTGTCCAGTTTGTTGTGAATGGCCTTGCTTCCTGGGATTTGTTTTTCCATAGCCGGAGTCCTGGGTTGCTTAGTTGGACTGAGCCCATGTGTTGCACTCTTTCTGTGAGAGTGATCATTCTTGCCCAGTAGGATAATTCCAGCAGGGTTTTCTGCTGGAATGACATTACCTCCTTTGACTGGCCTCATGCTTTTCCAGCAATGCTGTTTGAACAGCATCCCTTTCCACCCTCACCACTTCCCCCTGACCCTGCAGGCATTGCTGCAGTTGTACAAAAAAAATTCCCTCTTTCTTCTGTGCCATTTCCTTGTCAGATATTTCTGCTTTTGGTTCCCGAATTTCCTGACTTGACCTCTTCCCCCTCCTTCCATCCAACACAGATGCAGTACACTAATCCTTTCTGGTGTATATTTATGTTCCTGTAATGTGCTTTGAAAAAGTGGGATTTACTTACTGTGGACCTTTCTTGACTTTTATTTATATTTAGTTTAATGCATTGTAACCTGTGCTGTGTGGTCACTAGGCTTAATTTTACCCTTCTGTTGTGCGTTCCCACATAGGAAACTGAGTTAGGAGCTTTGTGCAGCCTGAGGATCCAGGAAAAAAGAAACACTGCTAAGTGGCAATTTGTGCTCCAGCTGCAGTTCTGGGTTGACTGGTGTTTGGAAAGTTGAAACACACTCACATGTTTCAGAGGAGGCTGATGGAAAAGGTAGAGAGGAGCAGAGAAGTTACCAGGATCAGCAAATGTTAGATGTTCAGGCATTTGTAAATGGCTATCACAGTTCATGTATTTGTATGGAGATGTCAGTTTTTGCTGATAAATGAAAAAATATGCCAGGCACTTTTACACATAAAGCAGAGAAAAGTGATGTGATTGTGCATGGTTGTAAAAGCTTTTATGCTCCTGCAGTTCAGGAAATGTGAAGTGGCAAAGTGGATGAATTATGTGGGTCATCTCAAGTGAGTGCCTGTAAAATGGTTTTGCAGCTCATTATCGGTTATTCTCTTTCTAAGGCTGGTTTTATGGGAAGGGAACTTTTGAAACTTTGAAGATACTGTTTTTTATTGATGGCGTTCTTCATCTGTCCTTGGAGTGACAAAGGCAGGCTCTCCTTGCTGCAGAAACCCAGCAAAATTGGGCTGAAGGAAGGTGGAGGTGTTAGAGTTTCCCTAGCAGAGCAGTTGGGTGTTCCCTCGCCACTGCTGGCCAGCTGGAGCCAGGAGAAGGAAGCAAGAAGTCATACAGCTGGCATCCTGGTTATGATTTTTAGTGTCTGCCGAAATTGGTTTAAAAGAACTGTTACTCAGAGACCGATATTACAGATTTGTATTTGAGCTAGTTGGACTTTTCACAAGGTTTGGAAACCAAGATGGCAAACAGTGCAGCTTGCTGGTTTTTTAATACCAATTTCCACATCGTGAAGTTTTTGTCACAGATATTTTTATTTCAAGCTCTGGGCCACGAGTTATTTTCTGTAAAGTGTGTTGTTGTTGCAGGACTAAATATCTGCCCTTCTTTGGCATTTGGGTTATCCTCATTTATGCTGCAGCAATGCCCAGAGGTTGAGCAAATGGGGGCCCAGCTGCGCTGCGTGCTGGGCGACAGTCAGGACCCAGTAGCCTGGTGCACTGGCTTCAGATGGCTACTGCCAAAAGCTTCCTGGGAGTATCGACTGCCAGGCCAGAGGTTACTAGGGACAGAAAGCAGGGGTAATTCAGGTGAGACAGCCAAACTTGCATTTTAAATGCGGTTTGCAGTCAGGACATCAGTAGTGCCTTCCTCACCCGAGTCAGCAGATACAGACATACTGCTCATTGTCAGTGACTTTCATTACGTATTTCAAAGCCTTATAAGCCCTGACCTACCGTTTGATCTCTGCCAGCACTAGTTCCAATAGGACCAGTGTGAAAACAAACTGTTAAGAGATGCCAGTTAGAGAGATGTATTTTCTCCTTCCCAATGGGGAATTCCTCTGCCATGTCCTTCTGCTCTGTGTACAGCATCCCTGGGTGAAGGACAGGAAATGATATTCTCAGATTCAAGAGAGACTGAGCTGTAGCAGTGAAACGATGGGAAATTTTTTTGTGTTTATAGTATGCCTTAGTCTGAGGCAGGTTGGAAAAGAGTCTTAGAATCATAGATTGATTTAGATTGGAAAAGACATTTTAAGATCGAGTCCAACTATTAGTGCAGCACTGCCAAGTCCACCACTAAGTTGGACAGAAAACACACCATTGGGTGCTTTTTGTATGTTGTAATGGGAGGGTGCGAGATGGTTTCCATAGCATGTAGTTTCAGCCATTAGTGTGATTCAGCTGTGCTGTTGCCACCTAGGACAGGTCTGCAGTTCTTGGGAACTAGAGCAGATAAAGCCATTTCACCCCCCCACCTTCCCTTGTCAGGCAGCGTGTGTGCTGTACACAGCACCAGTGTGGGTACAAGCTGAAGGAGTATTTCATTATGTTTGACAGTGCCTTTAGCTGAAGTACTGCCACGATTGGCATGACAGCAGTGAATCCCAAAATTGGTTGATTGCCGAGAGAGACTGTGAAGACAGACGTGAGGGATAAAAAGAATTAAATGCTTAATTAATGGGTTTATACTCTATTTCTTGGAGCGTTACTATTTTTCCTCTCTCCTGTTTTGTTTACTTTAAGGTGCCATATGTTCCTCTTGAAGCTGTATAGAAATTTAGTAAAGAAACCTGCACATCAGGGTTAAGAGAGTTCTGAATTAGGTGATCTACTAGTTGAATATTGGACCTTTGATATAGGAAAATATTTTGGGCTACCAACGCAAAGAGGTTATTTGGCTAATATTATATATACTAATGATAGCACCTGTACAACTGTGTAGTTACTCCTGATCCTAAGGGACTCAAGTTTCAGCTTCTCATGGCAGAAGTTCTCTCTTGTTTTCATGTACTCCTGATAACATTTTTCATTAAAATTCTAGTTACGAGTGTCAACATTTCTTTGGTGTCTCCTTCTGTTAGTTCCTTGCTTCCCACATGCTGCTTTATGTGAAAGTCTTTGTGAGTTGCTTAAAGGAGTAAAATCCTTCATGGTAATGGAGATGCTAACATGCATGACAGTTCTTATGCATCCAAAAATGGCAGCAATTGACTTGTAGTTTTTCGTATAAACTGATTTTTCACTCAGAAAAGTTTTCACTTAGAGAAGATAGCTATTAATTACTTATCTATCCGTGTTTCAATATGCCACCATCTTGTTAAATAGCTCCCTTGTCTATTTCTTTCTGAAACTATAAAGCACTCTTTTCTGCAGAACAAGCTCGATGACATCTTGACACTTCCCTAATGTTTTCAAATCCTGGTGGGTTTGAGTGAATTATTGGATGTATTTGAACTTCAGATTCAGAGCTTGTAAATATGCACAAATTAAAGCTAAAAGGGTTGACAAAAATGCACTTGCAGTTGCAAGTGCTAGGTTTGGCATAGTTGTCTTTGGCAACACGAGCCTAATCAAGTCCAGGAACTCGAGCGATCATAAATCTATTGTGATCCTGCTATTATTAGATCGGACCCTGGGGAAATGCAAAGGAAAGTGCAAGTCTCACCCACAGTGTTTTGGTACTAAGCAAGTACCAAAGATCCTTATCTTTGCTTAGCAGATGGAGAGGGAGGTGAATGTATGAGACCAAGGTGCTGAAGAGGTCTCATCTTCCAAATGTTAGTCCAGAGCCGTAATGCGGAATGGCCCTGCTTTCACAGGTACCTGGCTTTTCTGTTTCCAAGCAGCACTGCTGCTACTCAGGAGAGACCTGGAAAGAGGAGTCCGCCCAAGCAGTGAAGCTGCCAAGAGCTGATTTCTGATACTTTGGTGGTCCAAGTATTTGAAAGATCTGTGAAACCAAATGGTTTTATTTTGATGAAAGGATTTTTGTAGTGACATTAGAGCTATGTGCATGTAGGTAGCCTTTAAGCAAAGAGAGGAAGTAGGTGGCACCTCTTTTGCTACTATTTCTGTCACTTCGCTTTCTGAGGAGAATGCTTTTAAGGGCTCCTGTCATACCAACATCTCCTGGTGAGCACTGTCAGCTGGCTCTGTGTAGGGAACAATTGGATCAATAGGTGTTTAGTTCATGAGTTTCACCTACTCATCTTGTTTTCTATTAATAACTTCATTTTTTAATCCTGTAAGTATATTGTGCCATGCATCTGTCTGTTTAGGGAGCTAATCCTGTGGTGGTAGGCATCTATTTCAGGAGCAGCCTAGACAAAGCACAGTCTATTTGAGTGCTAGACTCCATTATTGTGCGTAGTGGGTTAAATTGTGGGTATTAGTGTAGTGTAGGAGTACAAAAAGGAAAGATGTTACTTGCAGCATCAACTCACTAAAAATATTCTGTACAGGTTTTTCCAGAAGAATAGGCAGGACAAGCACAGTGGGCCCTGTGCCAGGGTATGTAGTAACCTTGCACAGTACCAGTTGGATAAAAGGCAGTTTTCTCTGTTGTTTTTTTTTTTTTTAAGTATTCTTTTAAAAAAATAAAAAAGGCTTGTGTACAGAAGTAGCAAATTAATTCAGTCCTATCAGAAAGTAGGTCAGCGACTGACCTCCTGATAGCATGAGGCAGCAGTTTCAAGCAGAAGTGACAGCTCAGCAGCATGAACCCTCTGTGTCTCCAGGAAACTTGTTTTGACAAATATAAACACATTATATCCTGTATTCCTCTTGCTTATTTATTTTTTTGCTTCTGCATTAGAAACCACAAGCTGTCACTCTCCATCCCCTTTCTTCACCCTTTCTGGTCCCCAAAGGGAAATGCCTAGTAATGTAGCTAATAATTTTTGCAGGGCTGCGTAATGAGTAACATTCCAGCAGGGTCAGAGTTTTTTTATGACAGACGAAGTTGGGCACTGTAAACCAGACTTGACTAAAATCCAAACCAAAGTCTTTCCAATGGTAAGAAAAGTGAGTGGGAAGACAGGAACTGGATTAATTTAGAATCCTTGTGTCCTAGTCTTGCTTTCCTTTGTGCTGACTGAAATTTTTGCATATATGTGCGTGCTTCTTTAACATTTGTATGGCCGGTGTTGGTGTCCACGTCGCTGAACAGACAGATTCTCTGAACACGTTCTCACTGCAGCCCAGCAACTTCTGAAACTGGGATGCTTTTGTAATTTTGGGGGAAGTACCAAAATGTATATAGATGGGGTGGTGGCTCCTTGAACACTCCATAAAGAATACTTGGCTCTGAGAACATGGGAATTATGTTCAGCCTTTCCTTGAGTTGTCATTATCAGCAGGTATTAAAGGTGGATTGTACCCTACTAGTTAACTACTTTGACTGGTACCTTTCCTGCAGTGATTTCTGCTGTGGAAATCATTGTGAATCAAAAAATCAGGCAAGGTTTCCATCAGTTTCTTTATTTTGCTTGTAACCAGATTACACACACAAGATAATGCTACATAGAGTAGATAGGAGGATTTCAGAGTGTACTAACCACATCACTCAATTTAAACATTTTTGCTAAAGATCTCATAAAACTTGACATCATTTTCTTCATTACCTCGTTGCCTTTCTGGCCTGAGGTTGCTCAAAAACATCCAGAGAATCCTATGATTATACAAGGAGTGTGTACAAGGTATACAAGGAGGGATTTTTGCCATGTGATAGATAAACCTCTAGAGCCCTTCAGCTGTCCCTTGCCATAACTGAATTTTTAAGTTCATTTGTTTAGAAATATTACATTACAGTAAAAGCTGGATGATATTATCTCAGCTAGAAGTAGAGATTTGATTTGGAAGGATGGGAATGTATTTTTTAAAAACAAAATGCTTCTGGCTTTAGTAAAGGTTCGATCTGAGTAGACACAAATCAAGCAAGAAATCAGATGAATTTATTTAACAAAATTGCTAGGAGAAGCTGGGGAAGAAGAAAGTCTTGTTTCAATGAATTACGTTTCTGTGCTAATGCTATAGATAATGCTGTCATATACACACTGTATAATGGATGTCATGCTAAGAAAGTAGGGAAAAATATACTAGTATATACAATTAAAAAAAAAAAAAAGATAAAGCAAAGAAGGATGCTGTAGTGTGTTGACCCTGGCTGGATGCCAGGAACCCACTAAAGCCGCTCTCTCACTCTCCTCTGCAACTGGACAGAGGAGAGAAAAAAAACAGTGAAGGATTCATGAATTAAGAGCTGGGAGAGGTTACTGATCATCTTCACAGGCAAAACAGACTCAAAGTGAGGATATTGCTTAAATTTATTACTGACAGGATCAGAGCAAAAGAGTGAGCGGTAAAATAATCTTAAACACACCTTCCCCCCACCCCTCCTTCCTTCCATGTTCTCCCTCCTCGCCCCCAGCAGTGCAGGGGGACGGGGAAAGGGGGTTATGGTCAGTTGTTGTTTCTGCTGCTGCTCAGGGAGAGGAGTCCTTCCCTTGTTCCTGTGGGGTCCCTCCCATGGGAGACAGTCCTGGACGGACCTCTCCAGCTTGAGTCCATCCCACAGGCAACAGTTCTTCACAAACTATTGTCCTGTGGGTCATTTCTCCCTGGGGTGCAGTCCTTCACAGATGAGCTGTACCGGCATGGGTCCCCCACAGAGGCCACAAATCCAACCCGGGAAAAACCTGCTCCAGCGTGGGCTCCTTTCTTCATGGGCTGCAGGTCTCCAGCAGGACCCTGCTCCATCCTGGGCCTCCCACGGGGTCACAGCCTCTTTCATGCATCCACCTTCCCCATCATGGGCTCCTCCACGGGCTGCAGGGGCACAGCTGCCCCACCATGGTCTGCACCACAGGCTGCAGGGCCTCAGCTCCGGCACCTGGAGCACCTCCTGCCCCTCCTTCTGCACTGACCTTGGGGTCTGCATTGTTGTTCCCATGTTCTCACTGCACTCTTCCCTGGCTGGAATTCTTTCCACGCAACAACCTTCTCTTCTTAAGTATGTTATCACAGAGACGTTACTATCACTCCTGAGTGGCTTGGCCTTGGCCAGCAGCAGGAAGTCCATCCTGGAGCCGGCTGGCATTCGCTCCAACAGACAGGGGAAGCTTCCAGCAGCTTCTAACAGAAGCCACCCCTGTAGCGCCTTGGCTACCAAAACCTCACCACAGAAACCCACTACAGATGCCCATGTGCATGTGTGTGAGTGCACCTGTGTGCACAGCGAAGGCAGTTCCTGGTCTGCCTCCTATAAGGGATCCTTGCACTTCCTTTCTGATGAAGTGGCAAAGGTGGACACAGATGCCAGCTTTGAAGTCATTACATTCTTCACAGGGCCACTAATTTTCCTCTGTGTAAAAGGGCTGAAAATACAAAGTGGGCTTCAGAAAGGCGAAGATCTAATGCCTTTTCCCACTGTTTCATGCTTGCAGAGATGTTGCTTCCCCTTGCTCCCTCCTTCACAGGGGGAGGAGAGTCAGAAAGGAAACATCATCTTTAGACCTCTGAGATTATCAAGTCTAACTGTTAACCCAGCACTGCCAAGTCCACCACTAAACCATGTCCATAAGTGCCACATCTACACATCTTCTAAATATCTCCAGTATTCCAATACTGAAATCCTTTCCATTCAAGACAATTTGAGCATCTCAGCCCTTTCTTAAAGTTTAAGAACTGGAACTATTTTTGAAGCATGTCTCCACCCCAGGTGGGAAGATAGGAGGTTTCCTCCCACCCCCACATGCTCACAGGAGGTCCTGCCAGGCTGGCCAGTTAAGCGGCTTCCCTGTTGCTCGTGGGTGGCCAAGCTCTGTGTAACAGAGATGATATGGTGGCCTTTGGAGCAACATGAAGACAGGCGTGGAGCAGAGACAGGGAGATTGCCCACAGTGCAGGTAGTCACTGATGCGGCTTGCCTTGGGAGAGGAGAGGCCCTCCCCTCCTAAACCCCAGCAGCTCTGAAGTCTTCAGGGTAGTGTCTTGTCTCACTGGTTGAAAGAAGGGTTCCCATGGAATAAGAAAGCTGCAGTCCTCCTTTCCTTTTGAATTTCTAGCCAGGGGAATTTGTTTCATGCAGTCTGCATCCCATGCAAGCAGAGACTACCCAGTACATATTTAGTATATCTATATATATATTCAATACATGTATTTACCCCTTCAGTTGTGTGTGTGTGTATCATCAAGGAGCAGGACAGCTTCATATATTTCCTTTTGCCCTTGAAATGATGGTGGTGGCTTGCTGGGACCAATGTCATCTTTATGGCTTTCTCCTGATGCCCTGCAGATAGCAGCTTGAGGGAGTGTGACTGTCGGATCAGCCAAGACCCTGCCATCCTCCTTGTGATGAAACCCGGAGGGCAGAGCAGAGAGGTGTGATGCAGGGAGACCACAGGAGATCCTCAGTCTGCATTTCCCTGACAGTGAACCCTCCTGCACTGGCCCTGAATTGGTTAGAGCAAGCACAAGCTCACACAAGGGACTTGGCAAGAACAGCCCTTCTGCTTGTGGGTGGTTTCTTCACACTCACAAGTTCGATCCCTCAGGAAAAGACTTGTCACAGGTAAACAGATACTTTGTCTCAAAAAAAACACTCCAAAACAAACAAACAAACAAAAAACTTCAGAAAACCGCAAGTCCCACTTTTTTCCTCATAGTATTCTTCACTTGCTTAGGGGGCGTATCTTGGACTCTTTCCACCCCAAAGTAAAAACTCAGGGAATTTAAGGTCCTTATATTCCCCTCTATAGAGCAAAGAAGTAAAAATGCACAGGAGAGATCGTATTTTGGCAGTTGAGATAACTTATGGTAAAATTAGTTTTCTTCCAAAATGGAGGAGAAAATTGTTACCTTCTAGGTAACTAGACAGCTGAAGTTTTTGACTTAATAGTTGAATCATTTTTATTTCAGCCTCATTGACTCTTGGACTGAATCCAGTGAAATAATGCATTTCATGTGATGCACAGACAACATTTATAAATTTTTGTTACTTTGGGAGAGGAAGGTAGGAGTTGCCACTTTAGTGCTTTTCTGAATGTACAGCAATCTGAGTTAATTAAGCATGGATGATACGATTTCAGCCGGCAGCACAAGGTAATGTCCATCCTGACTGTAATGACGTAAATGTACTTTGCTTCCATTAGACCTATTTGACAATATGTAATTTGCCAGAGTTACATCTCAGATGATGGAGAAATTCTGTACAGGGTATGTGAGGTGAAGAGACTCTATGAAATTTCATCCCCCCTTAATGTTTTGCAGGAGCTCTCTTTGGTTGATGTAACGTGTTTTGGATTTTGTACAGAAATTAGGTGGATGATTCTTGCACTGATGCAAGTATGGGGCAGGTGGATTGGTCCTACAAGGGTACAGCATTGCCTCTCTTGAGGACTTTGGAACCACTCAAAGCATCTCTACTTTGTACAATTGTTAAGGGGAAAAAAAAAGAAAAAGTTAATTCCTTGTATTGCCAAGCTAATTTTCTGAATGAATTTGCTGTGCATCCTCATGCAGTCTGTGCTCTGAGATTTGTTTGGAGCTTAGGGAGAGGTACTGGAGCACAGGAAGTCCAGGTCACTGGTGCACAATGTAAAGCAGTGGCTTTTAAGTGCTCCTTATGAAGCCCATTTGGCAGGTGCTCTGAGTGCTAATTTTGCTTGGTTTTTGTTTATTTACCTGGATTTAGGCTAGTGTGGGGCTAATGTGTTAAGTTTGCATCACCACTGAAACACTGCTCATGTCAGCTGGAAACACCTTTATGTCCATTACTGATTCCAGGTTGTAAACTAGACAGATTAATTACCCTGCCCCGAGGAAGAAGAGAAGGAGTTAAAATTTAGGAGCTGCCAGTGGTGGGCATGAGTGCTGACTAACACTTACTATCTTGAGTACACGGAAATCAATTTGGACCTTGTCTGATGAATGCCACTGCTGGGGTGTTTTTTTTCCATATAGAGCTACACATGAGAATCAAGAAATAAATGCGTTCACTTAAGATAACATTGTGTGACAGCTGAGAACAATTAGAACTCTTACTTGTAGCAGTATTTTTTTCCTTCCTTTCTACAGTAGGAGGGTGGTGTCTACAGCTCTGAGGAGTTCATACGGGCTATTTGTCACTGCTGTGATCTTATCTAGAACAAGTATCATGCAAGGTTATTTATTTTACAGCCTTTTCTCCTAGTTTTGCACAACACACAGATCTTGGTGGATGGGAAAGGATTTTTTTTTCTTACTAGAGTCTTTTTGGCAATAAACACATGCCTAACTGTAAGAGAAAAAACTTTCACAACCAAGCTTGTTTTGTGAAGCCCAAACATTTGTGAAGCTTACAAACCCTCAAACTTTGCATAATGTGCCCATCCCTGGTCTCAAACATGAAGCGGCAGAAGAGGGAAGTGTTACTTTTTTTAACCAACAACTTATGACTGTGTCAACACATGACAATTTGTCAAAGCTTGCTGTAGCGGTACTGTAAATTAATTTTTAGCATCAGTTGTGAGTGGTAAACACTTTGTGCAGTGTGAACAGCTCTTAGTACAGTGTGAGTTGTCAGCAGCTTGTGAGCTACCCTAAAATAAAAAAAGCCACGAGAGAGGGAAGGATGGAAGCTCTTTTACTCGTACAAAATGGATCTGAGTCTGCAAAAATTCGACATGTGGTGGTATGTTTTATTCCTCTCTACCAGTCAGCTCAACCTTGAAAACTTGTTTTTTCCATTAATAATAATCACCTGCAAAGTTGGGAAATCACAACTCTCCATCCTGTGCGCCAAGCAGTGCCTGATAGCAAACATCTTTCTCAGACTCATGGCTCAATAAAGTAAACCCCTCTCTTTGCTCCTGTGTTTTGCCTTTCCTTGCTTTAAAAACAGAACGTGTCCTGCAAATTCAAGCATGGTCCTTTGTTGAAAAGTCTTGAATCAACCACATAAAATACCTGGAAAAAAAACAAAATGGCAGCCCAAAGAGAAATGATGGGTGATGAGTGGTCTCTCCTTCTCACCTGTCACTTTGCTGTTTCTCCTTGCCTATCCCAGCTGCTGTGGTGGAGCTGGCATTGTTGGTTTTTACAATAGGAGTCGACATGATGGAAGAAAATTATTTGGTACAAAAAGACAGGGAATATGTATTGTAGAAAACAACTTTTCAGATGCAAACCAATTTAAACCTGTCACTTCAGCGGAACAAGCAGTAATAACCTCCCAACCTAACAATGACTGTTAAGTTGAACGTTAATTCGCTCAGTTGTTGAATTGCTAACATGTCTACAACTTACAAGTGAACACCCACTCAAGAGAGAGAAAATAGAAGTTGGTGCCTGGAATTCCTGGCCTTGCTGAAATCACCTACATTTTTTTGGCACTAATTCATCTTGCGTTTCCTGCAAATGTTTTAAGTAGAACTAGATGAGAAAAACAGCTGCGCTCATTTGTTTGCTGCTTTGATATGCTCGATGCGAGGCTTTTTTCTCAAGCACAGTCGCTCTTGGCTTATGTACTGTAGGTTGGCTTGGGCTGCATCTTGGGGCTTGCTCCTGTGAGCAGGCAGCACACATGAAGCGTGGTAAGAGAACTTTATTGAGACCTACTGAGGCTAGTTTTAACCATGTTATAGTTGTAAAGATTTTACTTTATTTGTGTATTTGCTCATAAAGAATTTTTGTTATATCTCCTTTTCTAAATATAACTGTAGGTGCTGCCTGTATGAAAGAACTGAGCCACACCATCCACTCAACTGTCTAGAGTAGCAGTTGGCTTGCTTGGAAATTGCTTCCAGGACTGTGTTGTAAGTATGTATTTTTGCAAAAGCAGCATCAAATGGTTTCTTCAGTTTTGGGGTGTTTTTGAGATGTTTTGGTTGTTCCTTATAATTTCACAGTTTAACATCTAGTAGACACTAGCAGTGCATGTGGGAGTTTGAAGCACAGAGCTACAGCCCCTTAAAGGCTTTTTGCTGACTTGTTCTAAAACTCCCCAGCATAGTACCTGAACACTTCTGATAAGACACAGCTACATGTAAGCTTATGAAGAAATTGATCTATTTTGTCATTAACTCTATGGCATACATATTTTTTGAGTGTTCATCCCTGCCTGCATTTTTACAGTTCAGCATTTTAGCTATGCTGGTGTAGCCCTCCATGAATGCTTTGTGGAGATTTTCATAAACTGTGATCTGCCTAACTCAGTTTGAAATGGTCCAGGACTAGTTGCCCTTTCTGATCCAAAAAGAGCACTGGTTTGTCTCTTGGGACGTGCAGGGGATATGGCTAGGGAACCTCAGTAGGCTGTGAATGGAGGTGAATTTGTCAGCTGCATCTGTTTCCATGATCATGGAATCATAGACTATTCTGATTTGGAAAGGGGCTCACAAGGATTATCGAGATCATCCTAGTGATGAGTGACTCTCAATGAAAAGGGCCCAATTTCATATTACAGGCCAATTGCATTGAATATGGCATTGAGAATGTGTTTGCATTTAGAATTAATAGCTTCATCCTAGAAAACTTCAAGATGTACACCAAGAGAACCTCATCATGCTATTTAAACAGTTCCTTCTGAAATAATCCATTTGGGGATGTTTGTGACCTGAAATTTTATATCTTTTATTTCTTTTTATATTGCCTTCATTTTTCTGCTGCTGCAGGTTACGAGAAGTATAATATGAGAAGTATTTATGACGTAAGTGCATTTTCCTTGAAATGGCCTCTGATAACATGGTCGCTTGAGATAGCAGTGGTGGGAGAGTTAGCGACATAGAGTTCAAATCACTTAGTTAAGCATATTATGCAGTCTGCTCACACTCCTCAGCACCTTGCAAAATATTCCCTACAGGTGATATTTGCTGTACATAAACTAGGTTATTTTTATATATATATACATATATATATGCTAATCCCATAATCCCATCAGCAACTCCTTCAAATGCAGCGGTTAAGTTGATTTTTGCAATAGGCTTTTTCTTTGCATATCTTCGTTCTTTGTGGTCAGCTGTGGTCTCTCTCCAGGTGGGGTTGTGCTGGACAAAATT
Source organism: Myiotriccus ornatus (assembly GCA_036023395.1). Taxonomy (NCBI): domain Eukaryota; kingdom Metazoa; phylum Chordata; class Aves; order Passeriformes; family Tyrannidae; genus Myiotriccus; species Myiotriccus ornatus. Next base: position 78,330,026 of record JAYRBT010000114.1, read on the forward strand.
CTTTGGCTCAGCTCTGCCAGCAGTTACCTACCAGATACAGTAACTGCTGTTTTGTCCTTGATCTGTGCCTGCTGGACCCATTGCTCAGCCCAATTCTGCGTGGGTGAAGGTGAATGAGATGAAAAAAGGACTCAGTTGCTGTCAATGGTGGGGCATTTCAGCTATCACAGATTGGCAGAGAACAAGTGAGGGAATTGCTTGGGGGAAATTAGGACTTCAAAAAGTCTAAGTTCTAACAGTTTTCTAATTAGAAATTTAGAACAAGGTATAATATTTGTTTTCATTATCATGCCTGTAAATGGTCTGTCTGCTTCTGGAACTTATGTCCTGACCCAAGCCACCATTGCTTTCACAAAATGATAAAATCATTTAAAATCATAGAAACAGAGTTGTTTAGGTTGGAGTGCATGCTGCTGAGGCAATCTCAGTTGTACCAGTTCCTTGAAGGATTCACTTGTGGTTTTCTGCCTCATGTCCTTCCAATTTAACTGCATTAGTCTGTTTAATGGTGCCAGAAGGCCACGTATTGGCTCTCCATGAAGCCTCAGACAGTAGATAATGTGCTCTTAAATGGTTAAATAAATGTTAATTATGATTCACAAGTAATTTTTCCCCAACTATTAAGTAATATCAAACACTGAATTTTTCATACAGTAATTGTTTTTCCAGCTGCTGAGTGGGACCAAGTATTCAGTATTTTTACAGAGTTATTTTTGCAGCTGCTCAGCTGCTTTAAGTGTAAAAGTCTTATGTTATTTTGTAGGGCTTGAAAGCCTTGGATGCACAGTGGGCACAAAAAGCCTGTGGTGGGAGTGGGACGATGACAATCTACTGATGCACCTTGGTGAGCTGTGGATAGTTTGGGCCACATCCAGATAAGCTGAAAATAGCATACTGGGGACATTTGAAAGTTTGTGGGTTTGCAGCATTTTCTCACAAAAGCCTGAAGTCTTTTTCTTTCTCACTGTGTTAGTTTTTACACAGGTGGAAGTGAGTTATTTTTTCCCTTTCAAAATCTTGAGACATTCTGTGAAGGATTCAAACAGTGTGAATTATTTCATGAAATAGTGGTTTGACTTGTTGCACCTCCTTGAAAATAGTATAATACCACAGAATTTTGTCTTAGAAGTACATATTCTGTGCCTTTCACAGGGAATCTTAAAAAAATTTTCAAATATCAATTAAACCACAGATCATGATGATAGTGAAAGAGACATTGTTCTCACCCACCATGACGACTACCCTGGCAGTGAGCACGTCTCACGTTTTCCCAGTGATTCATTAGCTAACCCAGTAAAACATCCTAGGCAGTCTGATGCAGTGGCTTACTGGTAGCTGTTCTTCAGATGATTGCTCATGTCAACGTGATGCATAGCAGCATCAGAACATTCACTTTGGAACTTACCTTTTTTGTGCATCTCTTTTCTCTGGTTTTCCCACCAGATCTGCTCTGCTGCCTCACAGTGCTGCTGTTTGCATAAGCAGTTGCTGTAATTCTGTGAAGCTGTGAATAAGACGTCTTCTTCTAAATATCACTCATGTGTTTTGATGAAGCCATAGTCATGAGCACAGGGTGCACAAAGGACACTTAACACTCAGCTCTAGGGAGACGATGATGTTGGTGGGGAAAAAGACCAAATAGTGAAAGGTAAATTCTGTTTAATGTTTAGTTCTGTTGATTTTTTAGCCAAAAAAGAAGCAGAATAAAAAGCTTTCACAAAGCAGAAGTGTAAGTGAAATGAAACGTAGTGACTAGACAAATGAAAAAATAAAAAGTTCATTATAAAACCCACCAAACTTAAATCACAAAGCCCCAGAAAAAGAGGTGATCTGTCAACCACCCAGCTTGGACTGGGCACCCAGCTGGAACTCATAGTCTGGGTTCAGTTCCCTGCCTTGGTCACAGGTTTCCTGTATCTTCTCGGCCAACCTCCTTCATCAGACCTATGGCTGACTTCCTCATACGTGCAGTGGAGATCATAGAATCATACAGTCAACTGCATTGGAAAAGACCTCTGAGATCAGCAACTCCAACCCTTGATCCAGCACCGTCATGGTTACTAGACCATGGCACTAAGTGCCACATCCAGTCTCATCTTAAAACCTCCAGGGATGGAGAATCCACCACTTCCCTGGGCAGCCCATTCCAGTGTCTGGTTATTCTCTCTGTAAAAAATTTCTTCCTAGTATCCAACCTTCCTCACATTCATTGTGAGGACAAAGCCTACTGATGTTGCTGAAAGACATGGATGTTGTAATGGGAGGAGCCACCCCAGAGACTAGAACAAGAGGGGTATGCTTCCTTGTCAGGGATAATCATCCATTGCTGCTTGCATTTCCATGGTAAAGAGTAGAGGAAATGATTTCCAGATCTAAAATGGGTTGATTTTTTTCTTTCCAACTCTTTCAGGCCTATTTCTTGTGGAGTTTGGCTGCCCCAGTGCAGCAGCAGGCATTTGGAATATTCCCTGTCTCTCACCTTTCTCCTCTCAGTCTGTCTGCTTATGGCTTTGAGTCATTCCTGTCTGCTCAACATGCACACCCTGTACAACCCAACAGAATCAGAAACACGGCTTCTGTCGTCTTCCAAGTTACGTGGAGATCTCCTAACGTGTAAATACAGTTGTGTGTAAGAAAGAAACCAGAGAGTGCTTGAGGCTGGTCAGAGGGTTACCAAAGGTGACCCTAGGAGCTGAGGAAGGTGTTACGAGGCAGTGGGATGTCACACACCATGAATACCTGGCAAAGTGTGTGCTGGCACAGTGTGACTTCTAAGGGTGTCCTCATAGCCCATCACCACCATTGTCCTTCAGCCCCTCTGCTCCTCCACTCAGTCCCTGATAGGCAAGTATTCATTTGTACGGGATTTGTACATACTTTCACTCAGTGCTGATGCTAATTCTGTGTAAGGAATCAGAAGCAACGGATCGCGTGCCTTTAGATGTGTCCTTTTATCTCCTTTGGGTTGGCAGTTAAACTTCACTCACCCCTTACGGGGATTATTTTTCTCTGAGAAGAGCGTGTGGAGCCCCATACACTCTTTTCCTTCTCCAAACATTAGTAATGCTCTTCTCCTGACAGGGATGAGATCTTGAAAGTACAGACAGGTTCATATTCAGACTAGAGCCATGCTTTGTGTTCTGTTTGATTCTGCTACAACAGCTCTTGCTGTTTCCTGTCCACCCACCTTCTTTACTGCCTTCCTCTTTTCTTTTAGTATTGCTTTCATAAACCTTCCACTGACCTGACCCTCGACTTTTACTGAGCTGCCAAGGTTAATTAGCAATCCTTCTCTTTAAGATCTGTGAAGTCCTCCAATCCCTGATATATTTCAAGTCCTTCTCCCATGACCACAGAAACACTTCCTTAGCCTTACCTTGAGATCCATACTCACCTGGACCACTTTCTGCCAATGTCCTGACCCTACCATAAGAAGTTTCTTCTTTGTCATGACTCATTTTTATCAGGATACAGAAGTATCTTTTCCCTTCCAGATCTTCCCTCCTCTACTCGTTCCTTATTCCTGAATGGCAGCCAACCTTTGTCTTGGGCAAGTTGGATTTTCTTCAGTAACTCTCTTATCAGGTTAACTCTATTGTTTGTTTTTTCCCACCATTTCACTGCACTCTTTTTCCCTCTCTTCTCATTCATAAAATGGTTTGGTTTGAAGTGGTTCTGGTTTCTCATTTGGATGCTGCTTGATGGCACCACGCAGCAGTCTAAATTCTGAGCCTGTGTGCTGAATGAGGGGCAGACCAGAGGTCCACCAGCCCTGCCTCTGGCCATGGCCAGGAATAAACGTCCATGTAGAGTGCATGAGAAGGCAGAAGGCAGGCATGGGTAGTGCCAGTGGAAGGGCTGTGATTTAGAGGAGCTCTCCAGAAGTCTTGGTGGATCCAGAAGCAAGCCCATTGATTTTGGTTGAGTCACTGTAATTTTAGATAAATAAAGAGCCCACTTCTCCCTTGGAGACAAAGTGAAGCTACGGGTTGACTGCTATGTCTAGTCCAGACTTCTGAGTATGAAGACTTCTTGGTCCAGGAAAAGCAATGTCTCACTTCTTCCAAGGCTGGTCAGCTCAGAGCCCCTTGCCATGAGAGAACATGGATGGTTTGATGTGGTGCTGTTGACATTGGATGTCCCCTCTCTGCCTGCAGTGCTTGTCCCTTTTCCAAGCTGATGAAACTGGAAATTCAGTCTGCTTACAGCTCTAAAGGACCGATGCCTGAAAATACAGCAACCGTTTAGTTGTCCATTGCTATTTCAACCCCGTGCCCATGCTACAAGTAATGAGTTATTGAGCTAATTTAGTTTTATACAGAAGAAGTGATTTTTGTCCTGCAAATCAGGAAGGCTATTTAACAGAGTGTAATTGACTTCAGCTGTAAGATTCAATACACTTATCTGGGATTACAGATCAATAAAATCTGATTGTGCTGAGAGCAACAGGAATTGTAGAAACACACAGGGACTATTTTCCCCCTTTCCCATGGACAAGCTGAGCTGGGTGTCTTCTGATCCTTATGTTTTGGGTTATCCTGCTGCTTGACCTGCACATTGGCAGGACCAGCTTGAGGTGGCACCATTTGGCATGGGAAGATGAATCCAAGGGGTGGAAACAATAGGTGGCCTCCTTCAGTCGGTTTTACGTCAGTGACTTTCTCATTTCTGCGTGCCCTGCCGGTGTCGGGCTGGGGGAATGGGAAGTAAGCTGTGTCTGGTTTCATTATGATGGTGATGATAATAGGATCCATGAGGTATGTGAGATTAAAAGCCCTATAACGTTGCAGGCGAAATCACTCACGGAGGAGAAGACCTGAAATCAGTTTAGTGCCTAAACATCTTTTTGTCTTGCCTCACCCAGTGTAGAAATAAATACAGGAAAACTAATATTTATTTGGTATTTCCTCTCTCTATTTGCCAAGTAGGAAGCTGTGTTAAGCCAATTTCTATACAGAAACATTCGCTGGCCATCACACACTGGCTTCTATGACTGTGTGCTGTGAGTGTGGGGAGCCTTTTTGCCCATGTATTCATTAACAAGTTTTTCAGTAGTCACTCTGAACAAATGGGAAAGCATTAGATTGAATTTTTTGCTTTCAGAGCTTCAGGGAAATGTACGGACTTTTTCAGTGGGATGAGAACACTGGCACAGGTAATGAATAATTTGAGATGATGGCTGAGCAGACAGTGTGGCAAGTGTCTTTTGACACATGTGAGGCACAAACTTTGTTATTCTTTCTTCATAGAGAGATATCCCAAACAACAGCCCTTGATTTGAATGTGAGCTTCTGTCATTAGGAGTGGTTACCTACCACCATGCTTACTTTCTCTATTCTTTCTTCCAAATATCAACTATCCTGTTGCAAGCAGGAAAGGGAAAACATACTTTCATACCAGACTAACAGATATGGCTGGTTCCAGTACACTGACTTCATAAGCAATAAAATATATAACATTGCTTGCTACAGCACATGCTGTACTAATCATTCTCTGTGCAACTGCCTATTTTTTACATCATTTTAAACAAATGCCAGGAATACAGGGAGTAATAAAATAAGATAATGGCAGAACAGGCAGGTTTTGTGGTATAAGTTAAAAACAAAACAAAACAAAACCTCCAAAAGTCATGAGAACTGTAAAAAGAGGCTCTTTTCACGTGGCAAAGTGAAGCTGTAATTACTGAGTGCAGAGAACATCTTTCTTACAGGAATAAGCAGCAAGAGTGAATCGTGCTGAATGTCCCTGAAGCCGCTGCAGTCACTGTTTAAGAGCAGAGAAAAGAGATTGCTGAGAAAATAAATCTTTTTTTCTTGGTTATGGAGTTGCCTTTTCTTCTGGCCTGATGATTGCTGGTTCTTGCTATTGCTTTGTGTGATAGTTAACTGGCATGGTGACAATACTGATATTAAACTTCTGGTTTTAGGTGACATGATGCTGAAGAAGAGATTCGTGTCGTGTCTAAGTTTTCAATTTGAGTTGAGCTGTCAGGGAGAACTAGATAGACATTTGAAATACGGTCTTTGCTGTTTTGGTTAATGTTATGAGGTGATGAACCCACATAATGATGTGAATGAACATGGTGATGAACATGGTTTGCTTTGTTTCCCACACCTTTATTTTTTTCATCATGACATTCAAAAGTTGGTGCACAATTAACAAAAAAGCAAGTACAAGGGACACTTCAAAACTTGTCCACTTGGCATGCATCAAACCACTAATGTATGTGTGTCCACAACCTGCTGGTATGTAGTGCCAGTCAGCAAATGGTTTGTTAATACTGGTAGTGCTCTCATGAAGCCAGAGAGGATTCTTACGGTTGCTGGCTTGAGAGTGCAAAGTGCTTTTAATTCCCACTCAGTTTTTCTCTGCTTTGTCTGTCTTCATATCGCCACCCTTGTACCTTGGAATAACAAAGCTTCAAAGAGTTAAAGAAAGTCATGGTGAAAAGCATGTTAGGTCTGGCAGATAAACCCTGTGCTAACTAAGTGCAATCGCTTCTCAAATCTGGTCAAAATAGTGTTTCACCTCTGTTTTGGGAGCGTGGCTATCCATGAAGGAGATAAAACTGTTGTTCAGAAAAATCTGAGAGTCCCCAGAAATGTTGCAAGGTTGATGATACTCATTGGATTCTGGGCCAAAGCACAGCTGAAGCTCTATGATTCTGGACATTATTTCTAAATCACAGTCAAGGTTACATCTTGTTTAGTGTTGTCATAGGTCTGTTTCATAAGTGTAGCTCTGCAGTAATTTCTTATTTCAAAAGAACTTTGTAAATTGCTTGTGGGAGCATTTATTGTCATTGAAAAGCAAGACTTCCGTTTATATCCAGTTCTGACATTTGGCTTTTGTCTGTCTCCTCGTTTTAAGGTCTACCATTGTATTACTCTCAGTACTCAGTATTTAGATGGGTCCTCCTCTATCTTCTCCAAAGTATATCAAGGTTCTCCTCCTATCTCCATGCCTTGTTTGTAAGAATAGCAGCTTGGTGTGTAATCCATGAGTTACTGGTGCAAGCTGAGAGTTGTGCCTCCAGCAGCACTGTTGATGTACTCCAGCTGCTAGTGGGTTCTCAGTCTACAGTTCTAGGCTGGACTGCTGGACCAAATACAAAAACTGGACATCAGCAACATGGTTTCAATGGAGCAATTCAGGTCTAAGAATAAAAGCTAGTATAGACATGGCCATTAATTTCTCACCCATCCAGGGGCGGACTTGATTCTAATTAAGACCCATGTATCCACTATTAAATGTTTCCAATGCTGTCCCTTCAAATTATTGATCCGTTTAACAGGGCTCTGTGTACAGTCCTAGCCCAGACACCTAGGTGGTACCCACTGATCCTGATGCTCCTGCCCCAGTCACCTCCTCTTCATTTTCATGCTGATGGAGTAGCCTGCTCTTCCTGTTAAAGTCACACGCCTGTCTCTCCCGTTGGTTTATTTTTTATTTTGTTATAATGATTTTGCTATTCCAGGGCAGATTCCCTGGCAGAAGACCCACAATATGGCAGTCTAACATCACCCTTATCCTGGTAGTAGCAACCACCCTGTTTTGTGTCACCTTTTCTTCAGAAAACACCACTAGAGGCAGTTGCAACCTCACTTGATCTTCCCCTGTTTAGAAGATGTGAAAATACTTAATGAATCATTTTGGGAGGTGTGACCTGCGGGATGCAGAGGCGTGGGAGTGTTTGTTTGTTGAAAGCATCAGAAGGAGAATCACTCCATTATCCAAGTACTAGTGTCGAAAGGTGGGAAATCAGCATGTTCTGAAGTTTCACTGAACCTTGATTCTTCTCGCATCTGTCTTTTCCTGGAAGATATTTAATTCTGCAGAAGCTCACAAAGAGAGGGAAAAAACAGCACTTAAATTCCTAGGATTTTCTTTGGGGGATCGATCCCGCAGGTGAAAGAGGGAACTCTTTTAGTAATCTTTGCAGCATTTAATCCCAAGAAAGTGCAATAAAATCAGTGCTTCCACTGAGAGTTGGCAGCGTATTTTTTCCGTAACAAGACACATTTTTAGTTTCTTTGTACTGCAGTGTGATTAAGACTGTATTGAGTTGACTGAGGAGAGCAAAATCTGATTTTGACAGATGTTTCCTATGATCTGAAGAATACAAATACGCCTGCAAGATGACAGACAGCTTGTTTACATAAGAAATCTATTTTTTTAATTAAAAAAAAAAAAAGAAAAAACCAACAAAAATACACAAACACAAAGCAACATTTGGATCAGTCATTCTGATCAAGGCAGTGTCAATTATTAGGCTGTAAAGGGAACTGATGACTCAACTTAGGCACAGCACTGCGGCGATCTCCGAATTTCGGTTTCATAACAGATTCTTTTCAGGAATGCTTTTCATTCATGCCTGACATTTAAACATGTCTCTGGGAGTGTGCATCATTTTGTGATGGGGATGCGAGAGATTGGTGTGTTCTGAGTGGTTGTGTGGAATTTGGAAGGCATTCCTGTGCTTTGGTGGGACACCATGGGAGAAGGGTCCTCTGACACATCGCACTGCACACCCGGACCATACCTGGACACCACCAGTGTTGTTACCATGGTAAATTTATAGATAAGTTCACATCAGTAAAACTGAAAAGCTCTTTGATTCAGAAGGCAAAATGTTTTGATGAGATCCCATGCTTAGTAATTCCAGCGAGTGCACTTGCTGAAGCGGGTGAGTCAGAAATGGAAATGCAAAGCATTTCTCTGAACAGTGGCCGGAAATTAGCTTTGAAAACTGAAACAAAGCCCAGACCGCAGTTTTATCTATTTACTTAACAATTGTAGATCTGCGAAAATCCCTTTGTCTTTGCGACGTATTTTGATTCCTCTCTTGTAGCTCTGGTGCGATCTTTAGGTGGGGTGATCAACTGCGTCAATACTGTCTTCATGTGTCTTAATTTTTTGGTTTAAAAAATGGAGTTCCCTGTAAGTGGACTCATTGCCTGTGGTGCTGCCTGATTCTGTCATGGCTTGGAGTGGAATGTGGTGGAAGTATTAGGCAGGATAGGATGTTGTAATATTTGAGTTAATGTAATACTGAGGAAGAAAACCAGGAGAACTGAGTCACTCAACTGCTTGTCACCCAATGCATAGGTTATTTATATATATATATATATGTATGGCACAGGGGGCTATCTGGCTGCTCCCCAGCTTAGCACGGAGAGGCTGTGGTGGTCACAGCCCCTCTGTTTTTAAGGAAATAGCCCTCTGGGGAGAGAGCAGAAGGGGGTCGTGAATGATTTTGTATTAAGAGTGGTGGTCTTGCTGCGAAAAATCTTAAAAATCAGCATATTGGGTGATAGGTAGTAGCATTCTGGTCCTCATTGCACATCTTTCCTCTCTGCTGGCATCTGGGTACCTCCTGGTCATACTTGAGAGCAAGTCTGGATGCTTTGGACTTGTCACACAGCCTTAGACAGCATAAGAACTGGTTTCCTGGCAGCTGTAGTGTGATCTGAGGCCCACCAGTGTAAATCATGATAGAGTAAGACAAAGTAATAGATGTGTGCAATTCCCACAGCAAGGCTGGTAAAGTAGAGCTGCTTTCAAAGAGAAGGCGGTTTGGTGATTTTTCTTAAATACTGTTTACCTAAATAAACAAATATAAATAAATAATACATATTCATGGCTTTAACTGGAGTAAGTCATGTTGAAATGTTTACCTCTCCTGAGGATAATTTTTAAGGGTGGGGTGCAGCAATTAATAATAAAACATTTACATGAGATTACAGAATGTTCTGATTGGAACAGTAAACATTATGCTAGAAATAAAAGCAAATAAACTGTCTTGAATAAAAAAATAAATAAATGCTGTGCTATCTGAAGAAACACACTGAACAGAAGCAATTTGGATGAAGGGGCTATGGCCTTGGAACTCTTCAACATCGCAGGGAGGCTTCTTCAGTCTAAGAAGCGTACCTGTGCAAGAAAGTCCATCATTTCCAGTCTGAAAAAAACAATACAAATACTGGCATCCACACAGATTGGTGTGGCAGATGTAACACCCATCATCACTACTTTGAGGCTTGGGTCCATTGATTCATAAGCCATGTATTTCACCTGTTTCTATCAGTAGTAAACAAAAACCTTCATTTGCATTGTGAACCTCCTCCCCCTCCATTTTTCACATTCCTTTGAATGAAATTCTTTGCTCAGCTGAGAGTTTGAAATTTGAACTCATCCTTTCATGTCTTTTGGCTATGGTTCCTTATCTGGTTAATCAGCTCAAAGAGAGCCAGTGATGTGTTCAAAGATTTCTGTGACAGCTGCATACCATTAGGCTGAATGATTAAAAAAACCCCATAATTGTAGTTTAGCACAGTAAATACAGATTGGTCTTTCAGTTTAACATACGGTATCAAGCAAACTGAGCCTCTGACAAGAGACCTGCTGCTTAACCCTGTGCAGACCAAGCTGGTCTGCCCTGTAACCCCACCTGCCTCCAGCTATTTCGGATCAGCAGAGGAGTGCGATCGAGCGGTATGGTGTATCTGCCCTGCTGCAATAGGTTGGGCACGAAAAAGAAAACAGAAGATGGGCAGAAAGTAGGTAGAAGCACTGAGGTAGCCTGTGGGTCCACTAGCCTCAAAGCTCCTCATGCAAATAGGGTGGGCTTTCCCTCTCATCGAGGTGCCTCTCCTCAAGCTGCTGTTTTCTGTGAGCCGTTTTCTAACTTGGGCATCTTTTGGAGATGAAGGCTTCCAGATCTCCTCATCTAGACCAAATTGGTTCTTGCTAAGGTAGCATCAGAAGTGTTGGGGCACTCGCTGGTGCCTCGCAAGCCCCATGTGCTTCTGGCACGTGTGCCCAGAATGGCCTCTCATCTAGAAACTGAAAAGCGGCTTTCTTTGGCTGGAAATGCGGTCTGACTATTAGATGTGGTGGAGTCTTTGCTTATGTCAGTTGCTAGTGGAAGTCCTTGGCTGTTCTCTGAAACAGAGAAAGTTGTCAAGGAACGAGCACTGACAGATGCACTGCCTTGTTCCCAACCCAGATGGAGACAGTTGACAAAGTCCAGTTGACTTTAGTCCTTGTGAAGCATCTTCACAGCTGCTTCTGGCTCATAAATTTCCTCAACCACATTTTGTTTCTCACTGCAGTGAATAAACCTTATCCCTGAAGCATCTGCGTGCTCTGCAGGATCTGTGAGTGGTCTCTGTAGCCCAGAAGATGAGGGTGCTAATGGAGGCATAAAGTGTCCTGTTGGTCTGTCTCTCCTGTATCAGAGGAATGTGGTTTTATAAGCATGGTGCATTTTCCCCATTGAAAGAATCTTTCTGGATTCACCTCAGGAAAACTGTGGAGCACAGAGATCCATCTTCATTTTCACCTTTTTTTTTTTTTCCAGAAGGGTTTCTGGGAGTTTCACCTGCATGCCTTCTGGCAGAGCCAGCGGCAGCCAGAGCCTCAGCGGTGTCTTGCAGGTTGAGAACATGTTGCACACACGGAATGCACAGAACAGTAAACCTGATATCAGATCACAACTAATTATCTGTGTATAGAAATTCCCCTACTCGCCGTTTTGCCGCTGGTAAGATTTATGACTCTGGCTAAAATCAAGTACCATTTCCTTTTTCTCAGCATTACTGTGCGTGGCCTCTCTGGCTTTTCTTGTTAAACAGACTTTAGTTCACCAAAGACGGAATGTATTTTTGAAGCTCTTTCCCACCAGCATTCTGCCTTTCTCTTTTTATATTTCTAACAACCACTGAAGATTACCCACAAAACGTTTTCAGGTCTTTTGACTTTCCCCTGCTTGGGGCGAGGGTGAGGACAGAGAAGCTAAGAGGCAGCTCCTTAATGGGAGATGCAGTGTTTGCCCACTTTCAGCCCCACCACAGCTTGTGCAGACTCAGCGTAGCTGCTTACATCCATCAGCATGGGCTCCCTCTTCACAGTTGGATGTGCAACTATTGCATCCAGGATTTATGTGAGCTAAAGGATAATTTCCTCACTCTGTGCTATAACTTGGGGGGCCAGCTGAACAGCTTGGAGAAAAGTTGTATTTCTCCTGCCCTCATGTTGCACATATATGTCCTCATTTCACAGGCTGATGAAAATGAGACCAGTGACTGAACTTTCTGAACTGCATGGCTGACTTCACCCTGAATCACCTGAAAATTAGTTTGTGCGATGTTGTAAGACGGTAGGGTTTTTTCTGAATACAGAGTTAAAAAGGGAGCAATGTTGAGCTGCTGCCATCTCTCCCAGTTGCAGTTAGACATAGTTATTTTTGTATTAAAGCTTGGAGGAAAACCGATAGAAATGCCAGATAAACCTTCCCAAAATAAACATTTGTGTTAATACTCAAATATTGTTCATCTTTCACAGCATTTACTTATCTGTTTCCCACATGCTGAACCTTATGGGAAGTTTTTGTGGTTGACTGTGGCCTGTTCTTTCATTCTGTATGTTAACTGTCTTTTTCAATTTCCATTTTTTAAAAGCAGTCGGCTGTAGCAGTCTGACTGTGATAAGCATTCAACACAGGAACATCCTTTCGGCATGCCAGGGTCAGGGGTATGTTCTCATGGTTCACATGTGTTGGGGCAGGAGTCTTGGAGAATAAACCCAGTGAGCTCCATCATTCTGTGCTGCCCTGGGAAGTATCCTTATCTTCCCAGATAAGTATCATCTTCCAAGATGACAGGCTCTGGGACAGCAGTTTCATCCTTGTCACTGAACCATCTCATTTTCTCCTGTTTGCATGCGTGTTAACCAAGTTCTCCAGCCCTTGAGGAGAAATAAGCCAGATATCTGAATTTTCATCAGATCTAATACACAAAGTATTAGGCTGTGACTTTTGCTGTCTGTCAGTTTTACTGTGTGGGGTATAAATACTCATATCATGTGATAATGTTGTTGTTCAGGGAGTGGTCTTTCTCACAGCATATATTAACTTTCCTTTCACACCTAGCCATTCTTTCATGAGTCATACCCCCAAGATAAAATGTTTTCAGTGGTGACTTTAAGTCAGGTGTATTCCAATGAGAAAGTAATTCAGGTTTTACATAAAAAGATTTACAAGTTCCCTTGGCAATACTCTTGAACTAAAGACATATGCATCTCCTAGCCCATCCTGGTTGATGTGTCACAGAGCTAACTGCAACCAGAGGAGAAGGAGGGGTGAAAAATACCCCCTGTGCACATCCTTGAGCTCCTCTGAAGGTTTTCTGTTTAAGCCTAATTGGTTTGGTTTAGCGTAGCTTGGGAAAACCCAGTTTGCAGACCCCTGAGCACTTCCCTGGTCAGCACAGGGCAGCAGGAGCTGCCTACGTCTGCAGTCAGCTAGAGATGATTGTCTTGATGCTTCTACTGATGACTTCAGTCATGGTTTCTAGCCAGACTGGTTTCTCGTGTTGTTTTGCCATTATCTGAAGGAACAGCTCAATCTCATCTCCTCTGATTGTCGACATAGCTCACCCAGATAGGGACCACTGCAGAACCGGTCCTCACAGTCCTGGTATGGGTACCTCCTTGTTTCTGGTCCATACACCCTTGGTTGTGCTGGTCTTCTGCATCCCACCTCTGGGCAGCAGGGAAGAAGCTGCTGTGCCCTCCCAGCTCCTGGTTTTGGCTCCTCAGGGGTAAGCGGTGCTTGTGGGCACAAGCAGGAGTGATGGACGAGCATGTTCCTTCCCTTTTGGAATAACCAAGCTGGTTATTATGAGGAAATTAAATGCACTGAGGGTGAAGCAGACCTTGTGTCTTTTCTGAAATAGGTATTGATGTCATCTTGGGTTTAATTTACAGATTTCAGGGAGAGATCACACACTAGATGTCAGGAGCACTGCAAATGCCTTCTCAGCCTCAGGCGACCCTTCAAGCAGTTGCAAGTTACAACTGTTCCAATGAAGCTATTTCAAATAGAAAGAAATATTCTTCAGCTTCACTCAAAAACTCACAAAATGTAAAGAAAATATGTTTGGTAATCTGTGATGGTATTGCATGTAACAAACTGGGATCCTTGACTTCACTGGGACCAATTTCTGCACACACTTGTTTAAGAAACGTCATTGCACTCCACCAAAGGAGGCACTGCTTCAGAAAACACCAGCTCTGTTTGCACACCTGTGCTCACTTCTCCCTGCTCGCAGGTGTGCAGCCTTACTTAAATTTTGTTTTTTCTCCTGTCCACATCTGAGAGAAGCTCACTGGCTTCTCTTGTTGTATGGGTTCACTTTACTTAGCCCTAATGTTACCCGCCTGTAGTAAACATTGGGATAAACACCGTGTATTTGTTGCATTTGTGTATTTGTTGCTCACCTCTGTCTCTGTTCAGCCAGCTTCTCCAGTTTTCTTGAGCAGGACTGCACAAATTCCTGTGCCCGAAACATCTTTCATGATAACCAGAGCAATACCCAGGCACATTCATTGTGCTCTTCTCACCTTTCTTGGTTTGTTCATTGCAAATGGAAGAGCTTAACAGTTTTTCTCCTCTTAAGCATTAAAGCCCTATTAAAAACAAAACCCTCTCTTTGAAACATTCTCTCCATATAACAGAAATCCAAACTGGAAGATGTCTTATTGAAGTAGATGCTTTTTCAACTTCATGCATTCTTCTGCCAGTTTGAGTGTCTGGTGTGTCTTCCTTTACATTTGCATTCTTTAATGCTAATTTCAGCTGCCAAGCAGTGCTGGAAGCCATCAGAAAGGAGGAAAGGTTCAAAAATGTGCAAGAGGTTGTTAAACAATGTAAATTTTAAAAGACCAGAAAAATTTATAATGTCCAGTTTGAAGTAATGTTACTTTTCTAGATTTCTCTGCATGGTGGTAAGGCAGATGCTTGTTTTTAAAATAAATCTGAGATTTTCTTGCAACCTCCAAGACTCCAGGTGCTGGGTCTTCAGGTTGACATAAAACAATGATTTTGTGGCCTCTCATGAACTGATGGCCCACACGTGCAGGTCTATGCTGAGTGCTGAGACCTTGATGTGAGCAAACCTTGAAGCAGAGAGTGCATCTTCCCCTGCCTAAGATCCAGCTCTTCCCAGTGCTCTAAACCTGACCGGTCAGCATGTTAAACTGCTGAAACTCCTCTTCAGTAGATGCACCGTTGGCTCTTCATTTCATATAAGCTCAGTTGTCATGTATTGCTTTAAATTTGCAGCTGTAACAACAGTTTTGCCTTTAATAATTTGCCTGTTTCAGAAGGTCCTTTATTGAATGGAAAGCATGAAGAAGCCCTCGTGTTGAGCATAGGCGGGGGTTAGGTTTCATTCTACCCTAAGCTGACCCCTGGGTAGAGAGATTCCTGCTTTAGTCTTTTAGATCATGTGTAAAACCTGATGCTGGCTGTATCATCGCGCATAGGGCAAGAATATCTGGGCAACATGGGGTGAGATATGGAGTGAGACATTTGCAGAAGGGAATGAAATGTTTGGGATGCAGCCTCATGCTTTCTACAGCAGTGAACATCAATCAGCCCTTCTCAGAAAAGCTTCAGTGGTGCTGAAAGTCTTCTCTTCCCACTCCACCCCGCCTTTTTTTTTTTTCTGTTTTCCTGTTGCCCAGTTCTGTTTATTCTCCTTTCCTTCTGATATGCTGGGGCAAGTGCAATTTTGGCTCGGAAAACTAACTTGTCCTTGAAAACACAGAGCCCTCCTTGGTTTCATTCCTTTGGCCATTGAGTAAGCAACAGTTATTTTTGTTCTACTAGTGATTTATGACTGAACAGAGTTTATATTTTTAGTTTTATAGGCAATTTAGATAATGTATATTTGTGACTATAAATATTTGGCACTCTTACAGTCTGACAATGAACGATATACCCAACTGGAGAAAACTATGTAAACTGAAGAGACATAAGCATTGTGTTCCTAGCATAGCCTCATGAGTCTTTTCAAGTACCCAATTAGGTCTTCCTTAAAGATAGAAATATTTAGAGTGTCTGTTGGTAAATCATCTAGGAGGGAGCCATCCAGAAGAAATAACCTACTTTTCATAAGTGAACCAATTCTTTGCAAAGCTTGGAGTAGAATGCTGTAGGATCAGTGCTCAGAAAATATTGAACTTTTTTACCGGGAACAGCATAGAAAAAACAACAACTAAATCTCTCTCATTTGCACTGTTTTTTTGTTATTTTTTTACCTTTTTATGGAGTAATAAATAACCATTAGTCGTAAATAAACACAGTAGACATCTCTTGAGAAACCAGAACTTTTACTGAAGAGTTCATTTTGCAAGTTTTAGAAAAATAATAGGATTTTTTAAAAAAAAAAGCTAAATTTTTGGGGTTTATCCCCCTTCATCTAGCTTTAGTTTGTGGTAATTCTGCAGACACAGCCTTTGCAGTGATCTTGGTAAGATAGATACACGCCACTGCTTGTTCTGCTGCTGTCCCCTTCTGTTCAAAAGAAAATCATCTTCCTTTCCACTCCCATTTGCCAACTTTATTCAAGCAAACAGTACTTAAGCATTCCAGTGTTTTTTACCAGGAAAACAGTAAAGTGTTGGGCACTGGCAACTTGAAAACCCCTGCAGCTTAAAAATAATTACTTCTCCTTCCACAAGTATTTCCTCCGCAACTACTTCAGACTGTGACTGCTTCCTTGACAAACGGGGGAAGCCTTTTCCGGAGTCTGGGATTGGGATTGTGTGTTGTGCGGGATCTGGGCTGTGCAGTGATGCCAGGACTTGGGTGCTGGGAGATTAACCCCACCTTCCAGACCCCTGGCCCCAGCCCTGCTCTCACCAGCTCTTCCCATCCTGGAGTGCCTCCCCTCCAGGGGAGCCTGAGCCCTTGGCACGGTTGTGGCAGCACAGTAAATTTGCTGTGGGCAGATGAACACTTTATTCTCTCTCCAGTTTTCTTTTGACATGGCACGACAGGTAGCTTTGCTTTAGGGTGGCTGGAGGAATATGACACACATTGCATTAACCCAGGGATACCAAGCTACGCTGATGGTGTTTCTTCTCTGAAGTTTCTGAGAAAAAGCAGAAACAAAGTAACAAATTTCATGTTCGATAAAATCAAAGCAAAGCTTTGACAAAAGCCAGTATTAATTATTACTTAAAGTCTGCTTGATAATTTTTCTGGTTTTGTTAGAACACCTTTCTGGTGTGATGTGCAGTTTCACAGAACTACGGGGAGGTTTAGGTTGAGCTTTAAAGCTTATCTATTTCCAAGCGCCTTGCCGTGGGCAGGGACACCTTCCAATAGACCAGGGTGCTCAAAGCCCCATCCACCCTAGCCTTGAACCCTTCCAGGGATGGGGCATCCACAACTTCTCTGGCCAGCCTGTTCCACTGCCGCACCACCCTCTCAGTAAAGAATTCCTTAGTGTGTATGCATAAGTATGCACATACCTGTGGTATGATCTGGTAGATCACAGAAGTGTTAGTTTATCTCTTCTGCAGTTTTTCTCAGGGGCCTCATATGTCTCGGTGCTATACAAATGCAAGGAAAACAATCTTTGTTGCTTAAAGGTTGGAGGAGTGTAATGGGCATAATCTAATTGTCAGGTTTGACATAAAGACCTTCTGTGTTTACAAAAAAAAAAAAGGCATCACAATGGGTTTTTTTAGAATTAAAAGGAAAAAACAAAGAGGGGTTTGTGAAGATTCAGTGCTTGATTTTTTTTAATGCCTGACTTTATTTTATTTTAGGTTGCTACAACTGAGTTGCCAGAACATTGCCCTACAGAACTTTGGAGGGTCACTTAATGGATTGCTGCAGCCTCTTAATTTCTCCATTGATCCTCTTCCCTGCATCGTGAGAACATTTTAGCCAGCACAGAACCTAGAAAAGTTACATGTAAGTCATGATTCCAATTCTTTTCTATTAAAAAAAAAAATTAAAGAAAAAAGAGAAAAAAAGATCTTGAGGAGTCAAGGTGGAGGCAGTAAATATCACACTTGATAAAAACACTGTAAAAGCTGTAATTCAACTGCAAACATTAGGTGGTGAATAAATTGTTATTGGAGTAGTTACTTGTCTTTTTAACGTAGATAATGACTGTCATTTTGAAGGCTTTTCTAAGTGTTCTGCTACGACAGTAAACCATAGAAGTTCTTAAAATAGCTCTCTTCACCCCTTTGCTCTAACTGCACTTTTTCTCTGCAACTGGCTAAGTGTGTGTAGACCTACCTTGGTGTGCTGTTCCAAAGCCGCACGTGCTCCACGTGAGTTTGGAGGCCATCATTTGCCCAGCAGGATTGCAGGCATCCCTGTATTTCTCCCATAATAAAATCAATATCCTTCTCCTTTGGGGTTCCCAGAATACTTCCCTCGGAGGAGCCCTGATGCTGCTTCTTCTTTCAGCCTGCTGCCCCAAAAGGCTCTGTAAGCATCAGTAGCAGCTTCATTGACACCTTCGGCTCCTTCCAGGCGGAATTAGGTGCTTCACCTAATTCCATTTGTAGGAAAGTGGACAGAGCTGTGCACAGATCTCCTAGGGACAGAGGAGATTGAGGGGACTGCAGACTCCTTCCTTTCTCCTCAGTCTGGGTCATAGTTCCCAGTGCATGTTGTGCTTTGATTTTTCTCCCAAGATGGGGAGCGACTGTGGTGCTGTGCGCATATTTCATCTCCCATCCCATGATGGCTAAGTCCTCCTCTGAAACCTTGCATAGCATCAGCCTGGCATGGAATTGGTGGGCTGTTCCAGAGGAGAGAAATTCGTTTGACCCTTTGTAATTTGTCAGCAGTTCTAACCCTAATTCTGTGTTCTGAGGTGGAAGAAGCTTCTGGACCATTATAAGGATGGCATGGATGTGGTGATCTGTGCTGTCTGGAGGGT
>JAYRBT010000114.1:78348880-78422951 GCA_036023395.1 Myiotriccus ornatus
TGTGTTCTGAGGTGGAAGAAGCTTCTGGACCATTATAAGGATGGCATGGATGTGGTGATCTGTGCTGTCTGGAGGGTGGGATACCCCAGAGGTGCCAAGTTCGGGACAAGGCTTGAGCACAACTTAATTTCATTGCTTTTTAAAACAAAACCAAATCTCCATGTGGTTAAGAGGTTTTTAGCTTTGAGATGGTGGTGTAGAGCAGCTTGGCTAAAGAAGATAACACAGAATTATGGTTCACAGCATGGCACAGTGGGTCTTGTTTGTTCACTGCAGTAACAAATTCATACGATGTAGTTTAATCAGAACAGGGCAGTGAAGCTGACCACAGCACTCCTTGCTGGTCAGTTTTTCTTGAATGCTTAGTAAGACCACTTTCAGTCTTTGGAACTGATTTGTAGTACTACTTCTAAAAAACTATAAGTGTTTTGAAACTGAAGCATTTACATTAGAAATATACCTTCATTTGAGGTGCTTTATTTGCTTGTGGGACACTAAAAGATTTATTTAAAACAAGAAAAGTCTGTTGCAAAAGGAGGATGGTGTTTTAAAGAGAAGGAAATTTTTTTCTGGTACGGTGAGTATAAGCAAAAATAATGTGAAGAAGTAGGCAGTGGAGAAAGTCTGGGTAGTAATCTACTGTCAAAAAGGCCTTACAAGGTGTGGGTTTGATTATGTTTTCCAAAAAAGAGAGAGTGTTGCCATTTCCTTATGGGCTTGGCAGTATATGGTGCAGTTATTAATCAAATCCCCGACAGCAGGAATCATCTGACTATGGGACAACTTTGGATCTGGCTTGAAATTTGTTTTTAGTGCTTGTCTTAAGGGAAGAAAACTTGAAAATATGAGTTGTAACAGCTAGGCAGGCAGAAATAACTTGTTGTTCATTAGTCCTACTTAGCACTATTCCCATGAGATTTGGAAGCCTTATTCACAATTCTTTGCAGGCTTTTCTCATGATGTTTGAAAAGCTTATCATTAGTCATCTTGTAAATTCACTATTAAAAACACTTCCAGAGAAACAAACTTTAAAAATATCGTCCTTTTTAAGGACTTGAAAAAGCAGCCAGAAATTGAGTAGATGTAAATGGGGAAAAAAAACCTCTCTCTCATTCCAAGAAGTGCATAGGAAGTTTTGTCTTGATTCTTATTGTGCTGCAAAGAATCAGACGTCTCCATTTCCAACAGTAAAATTGGGTCTGACGACTAAATGAACTTGAAAACCAGTGTAAGGATATAGGAGCCGTCATTAAATATGTGCTTTCCTTATCTTTTTTTTCCTTTTTTTTTTTTCCCTTTCTCCTTTCTCTTTTAACTGTGGTTGTGTGGTATGCATAATTTTTAAAACATGCTGTGTGCTCTAACTCCTAGAAAACACAAGCATCACCTCACAGGTTGTTAGCCACGGTGGCACCCGTTGTGTGTGCGGATCTGTGCCAGCACAGGCAGATGCGAGGGCAAGCTGCCGGTTGCTTATTTGATTTCTCACTGTTTCCCACTGTCTGGCTATTTTTGATGACAGACTCTGGTTGTAACAATTACCTCGTTATAGCAATTTCCATAGAAAGAAGTGAACTTTCCCTTGTTAATTAGCCCTGCTGGAAAGAGCAGTTGCACGAGGTTGACCTAGCTGTAACAACTGTGCTGTTCTTGCTTTTCCCAGGGTGCAGTGTATTTCATAAACAAGTATGCCTTCCCCCCACTGCTTTATTATTTAGTTTTTATAATGCTATTAGAATGCTGATTGATATAAAATCTGCTGATTGATCTCTATAAAAATAGTACTTACTGATGTTTGAATTCAAAGCATAAGATACCTTCCTTGTTCTGATGGAGCATATCGAAAAACCCTGTTCTGGTGTGTGATACTGAAAAAAACATGTTTCTCCAGGTCCTCTGGGATTTAATGCTGGGTATGTTAACTGAGTGTATTATAATGAAGGTATACAGGTTTTGGGGAGAATCTGTGCTCTTTGCTGAGCCACTCTCCATTTGTTATCCCAAACAGTCAGAAATGGCAGAGCTTTGCTCGGGCACTGGGGATGTGGCTGTGCCTTGGAGCAGATGTTGGGGCATGGCTGCTGGCATCCTAGTGGAGACAGGCAGTGTCCTAGCGGTGACCACGCTCTGTTCACATTTCTTGCTTTGTTTTACATGTGTGTTTTCCTTTAAAAGTGTCAAAAATAGCAACCCAATCAATGTCATTCTGCATCTAATAAATAGACCGCATTTGTGCTGCTTATACAGTGTTGAAAATTCAGCAAGGGCCAATAAGTGCCTTATACAGGATAAAAAAATAAGACAACGCAAAACTCAGAAAACTCTGTACAGCAATTTCATGTTTTCTAGGTATGAGTTCTTTGGAGTATTTAAAAAAAATTTAGAAAGATTTCTTGAAATATATCCTATGACCATCTGTAGGCAGATGTAAATAATGAAAAATTTTAATGTGCAGATTTTGGTGCTTAAATGTCTGTCACCCGCCTACCACCACAGCCTGGGAAAAAATGTATCTTTTTTTAAATCTGCACTTGAAGGTCAGGTAGTTTGACAGAATTAAGAAGGAAATCAGATTTCTGAAGGCAAAACCACATCTCTTTGAACACTGCCTTACCAAACACTGCTAGCTGTCAGTACCAAACTCTCTGCCCAAGGGCTGTGGCCATACCCAAAGACATAGTTGGGTTTATCCTACTGGATGTGAGATGTGACCACATCTGCATTTCGTTGTATTTCTGGTTTTACAGCAGCGAAGGCATTTTCTTACACATTTTATGGTACTTGCGTATCAGGACTCTGTACCTTGTGCACCAGTGTGTGGAGCATCTCCTGCCTTGGGGACCTTCACGACCTCCAATGGCATCCTGTCCTGGGCATCACACTCTCAGCTGCCAGAAAGCACTTTCCTGAGATCTAGGGGAAATTTTCTTTGCCAAGAATTAATCCAGTTACTCCTGCTGCCCCAATATCCCCCTCTTGAGGATACATAAAGCCACTGACCACTACCAACACTGTGTCAGTCCCTCGGTGTGATCAGGTGATCCTCGGCATCACTGGTGCCTCTGTGCCTGAAGCAGACTGCACCCCCAACCTGGGTGGCTGGGGACAGCTTTTGATAAGTGTTTGCTGCAAATGTATCTGTTGACTAAATATATTTTTTATTTAGATGTGCATATGCGTGTATATAGACATTAAACATACATATATATAAGCTACATATATGTATGTATATATAATTTTTAAATAAAATATTTATCTGGACAAGTATAATCAGTATGGTCTGAAAAGCTCCAATGTAGCTTCACACACAGCTCCTGTGCATGCACATGTGTGTGGGTGGTGAGCCAAAGTCCCTTTCCAGAGGTTTCTTCCTGTGCCAAAGGTATCCCCCTTTGGGTACACACAGCAACCATGGGCTGCATGGCCAGGAGAAGCATTCTGCCTGTGTTTAGCTGGTAACAACAGAGGAGGACAGTGGTGTTAGTTGAAGCATAGCATGCCATATGAAACGAAATTATTCTGACACCTCTGTCCTTGTTACCATTGCCCACGGGTTTGTTTGTTCGTCACCCCAGCAGTACGAGGGGCTGCGTGGACACGCGGTGTCATTGATTTGTTTACTTGGCATTTCCCATGTGACCGCCGTGTTGTGGCGAGGGCTTTTATTTTTTGCTGTGGCAGGTGACAGCCCGGGTGTGTGAGTGTGCCAGCCCAAGGGACTGAGTCACAGCACTCCCTCCGACAAGGGCTGGCGGCACTTCCCCTTACCCAGGGCGGTGAGATGCTGGCCCGTCTCTGCAGGACATACCTGCCCCTACGTTGCTTTATTATTATTTTCTTTTTACAGAAAAGTCTGAGCGATGGTGATGGCAAGACCGACTTTCTCTGTAACCCAAACCAGTGAAAAGTAAAATCCATCTCACCACATCAGTTTTGTTTTCACTGCTGGTTCAACATCTCCTCTCCCTCTGGCAGAACCCTGCACAGTCATTCAGTGCCCGGCTTGGGGGTGGTGTGGTTGTTAGCTCAGCGGTGTATGACCCATTTATTTTCATAATACTTAGATACCCGTGCTTCTGCAGCGTTCAGCACACGGGTCCTGCGACCTAAATCCTCGGCAGAAAAGCACACACCTGATTTCAGCGGCGTGCGTGGAGAGCAGCTGGCTCTGCCCTTGGCTTGTCGGGAGCTGCAGGAAAGTGATGTGCTTTTCGGTCTAGCGGGCAATTGATGAGCAAGGGCAGGTAAAGGCACATTTTTCTGGAGCCAGCATTTTGTCTTCCATCATTTATTTAAATATTGATTGCTAGCTGATAGGACATGTTTCCTGTTATGATGTACAAAGAGTTGAGACATAAAAGCGTTGTATTGGATGATTTTGTTGCTGTAACAACTTAAAATTTCAATGACAGCAAGGTGATTATTGGCACAAGATTGTTCACTCTCACCATCCGCAGATATAGCATCACCTATCATCCTGTTGAGTCTGGTTTTAAGATGGACCTTTTTTCCTTTATTCCTCTTTTACTCAGATAGTTGAATTAGTTTTCTGCAGGTTTTCAGATGATAATTAGGTTCATACTTGTGTTACTTTTGTGAATGGAAAGAATCAGGCATAGAACACACAGGAGAGTAAACTGGCATCATAGTAGACCTGAGAGTTTTAGGTATAAAATTAGAGTAATTTGCAAAGTGACTTAAAGTAAAGTGGATTTAAACACAATGAAATCATCCTTGACAGCAATTTGTTTGAAGTTCTTCTACTGTTATGAGTGTAAAGGGATTTTTTTTTTTAATTGCCAGTTTCTGGGTAGAGTATTCAGTATAATTTCTCACAGGTAAGTGAAGCATTAACTCCTTGTACCTCTGTAGTTTGGGCAGTGGAGGGAGAAACTGAAAGTTAGGGGGAGGCACCTTCTCTACTTCATCATTTGAAAATCAGTCAGGGGTCAGCTAACTTAGAGAAGGACTCTACCAGGTAACTGAGATTAAAAAAAAAATATTAACTGTATGAAAACCCAGCGGGATCCTGGGCAGTAGGTACACATAGCATGCGAATAGCTGTCATCAATGTTTAACAGAATACAATAGCACTCTAGATAAACTGGAAAAAGAGTAACGGCATCCCCTTTTCAAATGAGTTTGTTTTGCATCCCTTGTTCAGATGAGCCATGAGTTTTGGAGTTTTTGCATTTATATACTTTTGCTGTAGGTGTTGGAAGTGTGGGTGGCCATGAAAAAGCAGTGGTTACAATTAAGATTTTCCATTTATTGCCCTTTGTGTACAACTAAAAATAAGACTCAAATGCTTCAGCATTTGTAGAGCAAGCATAATACTTCCCTTAGCTCTGATGACTGGCTTGCCTGCAGCTTCATCTCTGGGTGAGTCCTAGGCTTAAATGCTTGTAAATGGGTCTGTTTTGGAAGGAGAGTAAGAGGGTACTTGCAGTGTGGTCTGGCTGTGTTAATTCATCAACTTTTTATTTGAAAAAAAAAGAAAAAGTAGTTAGGCTTAGTGTTTAATTAAAAGGTAGTGATGAAAGAATTTTGGAAGAATTGTTCTGCTCTCTGGAAAAAGCAGCTTTGGAGAGGACTGAAGGATCTTTAAAGTTAACCTCTCAAAACTTCACTGGTATACCTGGAACTCTTGATCCAGAACTTCATCTTCTGGCAAAGAAAAAAGAAAAAAAAGGAAATCTATACGGATTTGTTGAGCTTAAGAAACAAATTCTCAGGGTTAACTTTTGGAATGTAAAATCCTTTGGCTTGTTTTTTAGGGTGACAGTATTGAAATGTGCTGCCTTGGTAGCTTTTCCAGGTAATTGCACTGGTTAGGAATCCACTAAATTAGTTGCAGTATCTTGAGCCACTTAATCTGTTCTGACCACATTAATTGATACATCAGCTCATGGCCAAGAGAAATATTAAAGAGAGATGTCAGTGTACGCAGGGAAATTCGCAGCTTCATGGTGTCAGCTTTGGTGCTGTCCCAGCTACACTCATTAAGTAGCCGTGGCATTTCCAGAGAATGAGTGTGCCTGTGCATGTGCGTGTCTGATGTCATTCTTGCAATGGATGGGTAGAGAGAGCATCTATCCAGGAGCTGCAGGACCAAAGGTAGAGGCTGAATACTTGCTTTCTGCTGTGTGGCAGCTTGAGCATCATCACTTTCTTCGCTTCATGACCTTCCTGGATTTGCCAGGCTTGGCAGAGCAGCAGAGGTGTTGGTCTTGAAAATCAGGCTGTGTAAGACAATAGGTTTTTGCTCTGAGTAACACCACGTGGTGCAGAGGATGTGGGGTGCTGGGGGCAGTTAGAGGCACACGCGCTTGTTCCATGGACTAGTCACGCCGTCAGTGGTGAGTCTTTCATTAGGCAATATGAAATCCCTTTAAATTAGCTTGGTGCAATCCTCCTCCCCCTTTTCCTAGGAGAGCTCAGTGCCTGTCATTGCTGCCTTACTTTTGCCTTTTTGCTGAAACATGCCTTTTTTGTTTTTACATCTGTGCCTGCTCGTTGGGCCAGCTCTTGCCTTGATACAAAGTACGAACAGCAAGAGACCTAATGCAGTAATCAAGACTTTAAATATTTCAGGTGGGAACGGGCAAAACTTTAGCAATAATTAGTTTCCCCCATGGTGGTTGCTGCAGGGAATTACATTACATCTGTTATAATCACCGTCACATCTCAGTCCTGTAGGTGACCAGATGCTGACAAGCAGTCTAATTGTTTGTTGTAATATTTTTCAGTGGAATTTTCTCTTTCCAGTACAGTTGTAGACATGGTTTTTTTCTCCCCACCTGCCCTTTTTTTTTTCTACTGCTGTGCCTGCTGCAGGTGAGTTCAAACCTGATGGCTTTGAAGATAACAGCAGGAGAGAGTGCAGCACGTGTGTCATGTGGCAGCGGCACTCACGCCGCTCACTGCGGCTGCACTTCCAGCTGGATGAGACATGCTGGTCTCTTCCAGAGGTATTGCCACACGGGCTATTTTTAGAGATGGCATATAGGGCGTGTTGTGCAACTATCAGTACCCACTGCTGGGCTCTTCATTTTTTCCCTTGTATGGTGATGAGGTTTTTAAGGTGTTTAGCTTTCTCTTGAAGAGGTGGAAGGATCTCTTTTTTTAACTACTTGTAGAGCTGCTCCAGGGAATCTCTGAAGTTGTGTTTTCTGTAGGCAGTTTGAAGTGAACAGTCCTGCACGTGGCCGCTAAATTAGGAATAGTGTAAGTGACCCAAACAATGTGGTTGAGATTTTCAGCTGAGGAGCTCTAACAACTTGTTGGTTTGCAGAGCAGAACTGCTACCCCGGGAAACCCCCAGCTTGTTTTTTTTTTTTTAACTTTACCGCAGCAAACAAGCTGCACTCAGGCATTTTTACAGTTGTCGTAAACTCTTTCTGTGGCTCTCAGTTTCTGGAGTCCTTTGAAGAGCCACCTCGTGCTGTATAGGAGATCCTGTGAGATGGGGTGTGGTGCATCCTCACAGTGGGAGCAGAGCTGGACACAGCGGTTGACTGCTGGCTTATGCCTGTTGCTGCTGGAGGAGCAGAGCTGGCCAGTCACAGTCTCCTTACTGCATTGCTCAAATAATGCAAAAACATTAGCAATGGAGATTTGCTGTAATGGTGTATTTTAAGTGCGTCTCTGCTCTGCCAGCTTCACTTTTAATGTACTCGGTTAAGGAATGCTTTGGAGGTTGCTGCTAATGGATGAATCTCCCAGAAAATTGGAATTTTCAAATGGGATTGACACTTTGGAGTGAGAAATATAAATCTGAGAAGAGTATTTCGGCAGAGGTTTGTAATTAGGAATGAATGGAGGGAATTTGTACGCGCAGTCTGCGGAAGGGCACAATGGAAGGTGAAATTGCACCCTCTGCGCTGAATGAGGGATGAAAGCCAATGTATCAGTGTCATGGCATGACAGTGTAGAGTATAAATGATACTGTCACTGAGTGCTGCAGAAGGTATCAAGGGAATTCCACTCCAGTAAATTACATTACTTAGACAGACCTGAAGGCATTGTGTCTGAATGATTGGAGAGAAAAAAAGTTGTCAGCACAAAGCAGAAGATATTATAGAACTGGCTGCGGGGTTGGAAAGAAGTGTTTTTCAGATGTTTACCATGCAAAGCTTTTCAGATGCTTTTAAATTTCTTTTTTTGGTTGAATTACAAATGTATTGATGAAGCAATAGTACAGTAGTATTTTTTGGGATGGTGTCTGGAGTGGATACCAGCCTGAAGCTAAAGGTTTGAGTATGCACAGCTCCCCTTTTTTCATTAGGAATTGGGACTCCTTCAGACTTGAGAAAAATCTAGTCATATGTTCGCAGCTCTAACAGTGTTTTTCATGTGTTGCTTCATTGGACTGCGGACTTGCTTTTTGGGCTGAATTTTGCTTATGGGGTAATTCTAGCATAGGTTTATGGGGAGAGGCGGGTTGTTGCTGTTGTCACTGGCAGTGAGGGGCTGAACTGTGGTGAGCAGCAGCAGATCATGGGACACAAACTTCATGGTGTCGTTTAGAGGCATGGTGAGGTCCGTGATGTGGGCACGTAGGAGGATGATGTCATGATGACAATGCAGCAAAAATCCAGAGCCTTCAGTCCTTTCAGCATGAATGCACTGATGCATCATATGTGTGTTCCTCACACTGTTCTGCTTGTTGCCCACCAAAACCCACTGCTAATGCCATCTTGCTTCCAGCCACACTGATGGTGTTGAGTGGAATAGTTATTTCTGACAATTTTTTCTCTGTATGACCTATTACATACACCCACACAGGGGCAGTACCTTAGAGATGGGGCTTAACTGCTTCTCTGTCTCTGACTTCACATGCACACAACACCTGCAATCTCCTGTAATTTCCTAGTTTGCTCATGAGTGAGACAGCCCAGCTCCCATAGTTCTCCCAAACTGCTGCTCAATGATGAAATGGCTACTCACCGAAGATGCCACATTTCATTCCTGCAGTACATAATAACCTCCGCCTGTCTTGGGGCTTCTCCTAAAACTTCATCAGACTTTGTCCTGCTTAAAAAGCATATTTTTATGCTTGCCTACTCACGAAAAGCATCACTGAAAGTACATGCTGTAGGTAATGATAAGGGAGCGGGTTTTGTTTCTCCTCTCCAAAACTTGATTTTCAGCAAAGCCCACACAGGGCAGAAGGATGAACATGCAGCACAGTTAAATTAGCAGTCCTTAACACAGGCTTCTTTACATGGAAATGCTGATTCAAGTTGTGGGAACATTAACAAGAAAATAGGGTCAAATTGAAAGGTGCTGACTTTAGGAAGGTTGCAGTTCAAATGGTTCCATAGATGGGATTCAGCCCTTACAGCCTGTAGCTGGAAAACAAAGCATGAAACCCACAGACAGTGCATCTGTGGAAAAGATGCCCTGTGTGGGATGGGATTCAATAGCAGAGAAATTTATTAGTGGGTCCTGATCATAGTCAAAGGTGAGTGGGAGGAAGGAAAGTGTAATTTCTATCTATACTTCCCACATTAGAACTTATTTGGAGTAGCCCAGGGTGTAGGACTGTGTCTGTCTGTCTATCAGTCTGGATAAAAAGGGGAATTCAGATGTTAGAGTTGTAAAGTTTATCCTTAGACCATCATTGGGAATGTAGTAGTTTCATGGGAAACTACTACACCTGCTGAAGCACCTGTTCACAGAAGTATTAAAAATCTTCTGTCACTCACTTCTCCTGTGGTACTTTGTGTCAAAAGCTGACATTTTGACACATCTCGTTTTTTGCATGTTGGGAAAGCAAATGCGCTTTTTTTTATATTTGGTGTCATTCCTGCAGTCATGATCAAACCATGTTTTCAAAATGTGGCTCTTTGTAGTCAGTCCACGGAAGACCCATTAGTTCTCACTGCCCTAGCTGCTCATATGATGCCGTTGTCCTCTTCCCATGCTTGGTCCTGCAGTGTGAGTGCCTATAACCAGCACCTGTGAAGTCATCATGGCCACTCATGGGAGTAACAGGTGCAAAACTGGACTTCAAATGCTGAGAAGCACCGTGATTGCAAGAGTGGGATAGAGCAGGAGAAGGAATGACCAAACTCTATGCCGTAGGAAAGCTTGGGAGACTTACCAGTATTGGTTTAACTGAGACACATATTGAGCTTGCTCAGTCAGATTGGTATCCCCCTGGCAAATGTATTTTGTTGTGTAAATGACTCCCTGCTGTCCCAGAAAATTATCACTATCTCTTCCTAATCTTGTACACTGGATTTCTAAATGATCGATCTTGGTGCAAGAAAGCTGTAGTGTAGTAGATGTAGCTTGCTAACAAATCAGTGGTTTAATCTTAATTCTCACTGCTGGTGCTTTTGATAACACAGGGCTACAAAGTTTGACATTGTAGAAACTTCTCTATAAACTGATTTGCTTGCCAAGAAGTCATCCCATTACCATTAACTCCCCTCTTATCATTAGTGTTATTAAACTAACGATTGATGTGTAAAAACTGCCATTTGCATGAAGTTCACAAAACTACAGAAAAAGTCTTTTGTTCTGACTTGGTAAGGAGGAAAAAAAGCAGCTAAGTAACGCTAGTTCTACAGCAGAGATGATCATATAAAGACATGTTCTGAACAGTAAGATCGTTTATCCATGTATGACATAAATACATCGGAATTTAAATAATGAGAGATCTTGTGAAATGCAGCAAAACGCACACCACTGGCATTGTGAAGTTTCCCTTCTCTAAAGCCCTATTCTCAGGGAAAAGCAGCTTTACTTTTGCTTTGAAAATCCATTATCATAAGCCTTTTTGGAAAAAAGCATTTGTCTTAGTGCAATATTAAAGCAATTTTACACCCTAAGAGCAGCTCTTTCATAAGGTAAAGTGCAGTCCCATGTGTGTATGTAATTGCCATTTATAATACTTCACACAGCCCTAACTTCCCCAAAATTAAGAAAAACACTAACCTTTCTAGGCTTTCCTTTTCCTAATTGTTTTGTTCTCTCTTCCTTCCCCAAAATATTCTTTTCTTAAAATCCTTTCTTGGGAGCTAAAAAAAAAAAAAAAGACACAGAATGCTCTCTGGATTCATTGGAAAACACTGCTTGAAGGAAGCATTTTAAGAGTTTAGGTTAAAAAGTTTCTGCTTCTTTCAAACTGCATGGGTGACATTGCTATTTTGGGAGACCGTGCCATCTGCTTGTTAACCAAAAAGCAGGGAAGATATTCCTAGTTCTAGTATAGATTTTTGGGTTGATTCCACATAAAATTCCCAACTGATCTTCACTCCTGTTTGCCCTCTGTAAGTTAGGGAGAGCAAGGCCACTCATCTCTTTTGCCTTTACAGCTCCCAGGGGAAAGATCATCAAGCTCATGGTCCTGAGTGAGTTGTTCACAACAGACACAGCCCGTCGTGATGTATGAGGTCCATAATTCCTCCCTGCAGGTATTAAAAGCTATGACGAGGAGTAAAAGAGCAATTTATAGTGCCCACTGGGCACAATAATGCCCAGCACCTGATATGCCACAGGTGACTGCTACCTGCAGGTGAAGAAGAGGGTGTTTGGGAGACGCTTGGTTGGGTTTCGTTGGAGGAATTGGGGTTTGGTTTGCTTTTGAGTAAGAAAGGGGGAGGACAAGTTTTCTGAGGTTTTACTTGCCTTTGGGAGGAAAATAAAGCAGGAGGACAAAGTTTCCTGGCCCGCAAGTCAGCCGTTCACCAGGTAGTGCAAGTGGAAAAGGTGCAGGAACTAGAGAGGACAGTAAGGCTGTCCTCCCCTAGGTGGACAGGAATGGCAGGCTTTGTAGGGAGTGCAGATGGTTGAAGAAAGAGGTTGACATGAGCAAGGTGGAGTGTGTGTTATGTACTGAGAGTCTGTGGAAATAGCACAGGGAAACGTGGAAATGTGAGAAGAGGTTACTGTAGTCCTCCACAGATGATGAAGACATTTGTCTGAGAGAGGAGAGATTTCAGTCTATCTTATATTGCTGGAGTATTTGCAAATACATATGTATCATCATTACAGTATCTTCCTGACTGGCAAAATATTTCATCCAATCTCTGTTGACAGAAAAGATTGCCTACTGATAATTGCTTTGCTTAAGTGTCTGATAATATGCCAGAAATGAGAGCATTCTCTGTTAGGTCATCTTTAATTATGCATGTACCACCTGTCAGCTTTAAATCTGGAGAAGATTAGTTTTCTCATTGGATTTAGAATAGGGAAAAGGAGAGAGCCTTCAGCTAGAGGACTAGGCTGTTGCAAACAGTATCTATGGGGGAGTTTCACAAGCAGTCTCTTCATCATCTCTAGTCATGGATACCGCTGTTGGCACATGCGGAAATATTTGAAATATAGCCTAAGCTAGCTGCCGTAGCGGGTTTCACAGGAAGAGGATTTCAGACCATCTGTTGCATTTTATAGTTTTCATCTTTCCCCATTTCAAAGGGAGAGGGAGAGCTGGGGTGGGGGAGGACACGTGGCAAGTCGTGGCTCCTTTGTCAGTGCTGGGAGGAAATCCCCCCCTAAAAGCCATATGAGGGAGTTATTCACTTACCACTGATGAAGGCACACAATAAAAGTAGTAAGGCCAATGAAGACATGCCAAACTAATGGGAAGTTAAGGACGCAAAAGACTGAAAAATGATGAGGGTGGGTGCTTTGCAGAAAACCTCAACAGGGAAAGATGGTAAAGGTCTCTGAGGATATTAAATTAATGGGGTTGCTATTACCAAGACTACTTACAATATTAAAAATTACATTGGAGAGGAAATTTATTTTGGTACAGCGTGGGGAGGCAGTAATGGTTTGGGAATAGTTGAAGAGGTTTTCAGTTCATGGGAGAATACTAGCTGTTTATTTGGTACAGTCATAGATTCTAGGAATCTCTTTGGTTTTCTAGTCTCCTTTACTCCAAGGCTAGTTTGGTTGGTTGTCCTGTGAAATGCACCATTTCTACCAGAAAACAGAAATGGTCTTTGTTAGACCTTTCCACTGCTTTCAGCAGAAGCACATCACTTGCACTGTCAAATGTTGCTCCTGTTGCTTCTTGTCCATGTATCTGAGCGGCCTGTGCTTCCCCCTCTCTGGGATTTTGGTTTTCCACCTTCTGTCATTACTGCCTTAGTCTCCTGAAAAGAATTCCTAGACTGGTTAGCTGACACTGATCGTTTTTCCTGGTAATACCTTCAGCCAGAGCTATTTCTGAAAATCTGGGATTTGGAACAGTAGGTCAATTTGTAAAACAACAAGAACAAGCGAAGAGGGACAGATGGCTGTGGATGTGAGAGCATGTTTTTGTTCAGCTTTTGCTGATGCTTCGTTGTTGCATGAGCATTTGAGTCTGTCATTTTGCATTGCTTAAGTGGTTGTTGCTCCTTTGCTGCAAAGACTGGCCTATGGCACTTGTCATGTCCCCCACCCCGCTCAGTAGGGCTACACAGCAGGCTCCCTCTGCAGAAGCTTGCAGTGTGTTTGCACCCAAGGACATGGAAAGGATTTGCAAGATGAGTGGATTTTCTTCTGAGAAATCTGGCTGTGTTTTTCCTGACCTTTTCTCCCAGCAACTGCACTGGATGAGGCTTGTCTGGTGATTCCTTTGCTCAGTGTAAGGTTGCCAGACTCACCTTTCTTTGTTACTCCTCCGTAAATGATGACAACTTCTCCATCCTCTGTTGTGCTGCAGGATTTTGCTCAATTCTTAGACAGATTCTGATGGATTCAGACTTGCTCACTGCTCTCTCTCTGAGTAGTGGTTCCAGTAGCATCACCTCAGTGTAGCTGAACTTTACTGAGCTGAAATGGAAAAGTGTGCGGGTGTGCCACAACCCTTTTTTTTCCTTGCTCATGATTCATTCAGCCTTTCTTTCCACTCTCCTATCGCATGCTGAAGGGCTCTCCAGTCTCGCAGTGATCACTGGAAGACATCTCTTTTGTAGAGGTTCCTTCATTAAATACAAGAGTGTATGCATCTCCTTATCCTTGTGCTGCTGCTGAGCTGTGCAGCACCACTGGGCACTGCGGGAGATGTCCTGTTAACCAGTTTGAGGAATGGCCATACTTGAGTGAATGCAGTACTCTGCTTTTGTCTCTGAAAAACTGGGCATCTAGGTGAAATTTAAGAATACCTGTAAGAACTGAAATTCTTAAAACCACCTGAACTCTTCTGGCTTGCAAAATGTGGCTTATGTAGTCCTCAGGTCTGGCTGATCCTGGGGGCTCTCTCTTGTCCTACATTTTACAGATGATTACTTAAACTACCTAGAGCAGTTTTTCTGGAAAACCTTTGTGTTCCCAGACCCAGGATGTCACTGGCTCCGATCTAATGACTGGCTCCCTTGTCCTATCTAATGACTACCTGCCCCTTTTCTCTCCTGGACTCTTCACTGGAGCTTGTCCGCTGCCTTGGTCACAGAAGGGGTTTCAGCTATCCTCTTCATTTCCCACTGGGAGACTTGTTTAACATTTCTCTTGTAACCTTTGGTGTGTTGCTGGTTTTAGGCTTCACATTTTTTTCCTTTCCCATTTCACTCTTTTAGAAATACTACAGTAAAAGTCTTCACATGTCAGATTTAGTATCTGTTATAGTAGAGGCTCCCTACAGGATTCATACTTTTCCTTCCGTAACAGTGTTTGATACTGAAGCTGGTGAAATTCAGAGTGATGTGTTTACATTGAACTATCCGACTGTATACACTGCTAATTTTAAGAGGAGGGGGAACCCTTCTTGGGATAATTAGTTTTGCCATGTTTATAGACACGATCTCTTACTGAAGCATGTTTTTCCTGACTCCGAGTAGGCTGCTGACAGCTGGTATTACAAGAGTTCATTGGGAGTCTCATGGTCCATGTGTCCTTATGTATACACAGCACCGACAAGATGAAGGCAGGGAGAGATAACGAAGGCACTAATGCTAAACACTGTAGCAGTGCCCAGCAGTGAAGCATTTGAACTACCAGCCTGAGCCAACTTCCAGCTCCTGTCTGTATGGATGTAATGATCAGGAAAATCACCTTGTGCTTTAACAGATTTAACCAATCTGGATGAATAGCCAAGGAGTCAGGGGGATCATCTCTCCTTTACTTACTGCCCTGGCAGAGGCAGCACAAGCTCCTAAATCAGGGGGGTTGCCTGTGCCCACATGGCCCATCAGTACTGGAGGGTATTGCCGTATCTCCTCCCTACATGCCCTCTGAGGCACAGGAGCAGAGCGGCGTATGGGTCACGTAAGTGCCACAGTCGAGTTTTGCAGCCTTTCCACTGCAAGTCAGTTGGCAACACAGCATTGGCGATCAATGGTAAATACGCACAACCTTCTCGAAAAGTTCAAGTGGGCAATCAGAGCAAGGCAAGTGGCTGCTTTTACACTTTGGTTACAGAGTGTTTCTGGAGGGATTTCAAGGAAACCTCTTGGTAGCAGGAAGCTGCTGCTCTAGGCATTCGATGAGCAAGCTGCATGGTCGTATTCTGCGCCTGGTGCCTTCTCCTCCAGGCTGCTTAATAAATACGTGAGTGTGGCCATCATTAGGCAAGCTCCGTTTCTTTCGCCTGTGCTAATGTACTGGTATTTTATGTCACATCAAGTGAGGAGGGAAAGCGGTGATACGAAGCCTTTCTTCCCTTTCCTTAAATAGGATTGATGACCACAACTTAACAGCATTCCGAAAAAAAAGTGGATTGAAGGTGGCCAGAGCCTCCTCTGAGATGCTGCATAAAGATGTTCATCCTGATGATAACTTGCCTTTGCCATTTTCAGAGCAGAAGTTCCTATTGCATTAGCTTGCTGCAGTTAAATGTGCACACACATATATAAAGGTACCTCTCAGATTTTCCTCCTCCGCCTCCCCCTGCCTTCCACACGGGCAGCTCCATCTCGAGGTGTTTCCTCCAGCAGCACGCACTTGTTGCCCTTTGGTGCGTCTTCAGCTGTGGGGGAAGGGGGGGTCTACTCTGCTGTGCAGGAGCACCATCGAGCTTTCTGCACACCATGAGCTGGAATTCCCTCTGGGCCACTGCAATGAATATTGCAGAAACTTCGCTGAGCAGAGTAGGGCATCGTGCTTTTATGTGCAAGGGCTTGCCAGTTTGAATCACATCTGTTGTGTTGCAGAAGGGAATATTGCTCTGGTTGCAGTGGGTTAGTGGAGTACTAGCAAGTCTCATTTGTAAGGGGTCCCAGGCTTAAGTCTCATCTCATCTGTCACCAAGAGAAGGAATCTACTCTGACAACTTCTGCAAATGCTGGTTTCACTTTTGTTTATTTGTTCCCCAGCCGTGTCCTTTGTTTCTGAAATGCTGTTTACATGCTGCAGTTTTTTGGGTGCAAATCAATTAGCTTTAATTTCTTTCTCAACTACGTGGTTTTTATCCCATTGCTTCACTGGCGTCCTATTGTTAATTCACATGATTATGCAATGTGATATCCCTCCTTGGTTAGCAAAATGTTTGAATAGCTGTTGGCAGCTTCTGGAAGAGTAATTAGCAAGTAGGAATTACTCAAAGATGTGCACACTAGCCTAAGTAGGCATTTTCCAGCTGTCTGCAAAAACTCGTAGGGACTTTTCAGACTCTAACACAAGATTAATTACTTGCTACTAGAAAAGAACATTTACAAAAATGTGTAGTATGCAATCCAGACTACTGTGTTTTGTTCCTTAATTTGGAAGTGGACTCTTTCGTCACAAAGAACAGGATTTTTACAGTATTTGGTAGTCCTTTTCCCCGAGGAGGCGACCCTTTTCGTTAGAAGGGAATGTCACGCTCAAATTCAAAACAGTAAAAGCCGCCCAAGAAAGCGCTCAGGGCTTTGTGTACATCAATCCTCGCGCCGCGGGGCGTCGTGCTGCCTTGCGTGGGGATGGCGCAGTGTGAGCGCCTTTGTGCTGGCTGCCTGAGCCGGGATCCCCAGCTCCGTGTGCATCCTGGTGTAGCTCAGGACATCGGCAGTTCGTTTCTTTCTAATGTGCAGGAGTTTCTGTCCGCGGTGCTTTCTTTAGAAAGCCATCTCCACTGCTGTGCCTCTGTTTTGCATGAGGAAGCCCACGTAAATGACATACGGCTATACTAAAAGCCTCCGTTTTATCCACAGGGAGCTACTGTCAGCGTGCTTTTATTTCTCCTCATTCCTATTCTGTTGCTCCTCCAGGATCAGCCTGAGGGCAGCTGGATTTCTGTTTGCTTCCTGCCCTAAGGTAGTCTATCCCTGACAGTGTGATGGAGAGAGGGGGCAGGCAGAGGAGAAGTGCATAGCTGTTGTATTTGAACTGCCTGACAGTTTTATTTTAAGCTCAGGCTCTTCTTGCACCTCCATAGCCTCCTTCTGCTCTCTGCTTTTTGCTTGACATCTCTTGTACCTAATTCTCTAATCATCTGGATTATCATCTCTTGGCACTGTGTCCTCACCCACTCTATAGCCTCTCACCAGCAATTCCCTTTTCCCTCTCATCCCTTCTCCACTCTGACACTTCTCCCTGTTTGCTTCTCTGAGTGTCCACAGCCTTTCTCTCCCCTTGCCTCCCAGCATCATCCTAACTCCCACGGGGAGAACAGACAATTTCCAGGAATCTTCTTTCTCAGTGTTGCCTCCATTCCCACTGCTCTTTCAAGTTCCTTGGCAGTCATGACCCTCTCTGTTCTGGGTAGTGAAACCTCTCGCTCTGCCGCCTGCTCCCTCTTTTCTGCTCCCTCCAGACAGCCTTACATACTCACTGTAGTATGCAATGGCTTTATCTCTGGCTTCTTCAGTTTCTCTTTGTTCACTTAAAACACTGGACAGTAGCCACACTTTTTCACAATTCGTTCCCCTGTTCTCACTTCAGCCCCTCTACCCCCCCTGGAGGCAATGGAGCCAGGACTGGACTCCTGCCCCCTTACAACAGACCTTTCTCCCTTTAAACTTCTCCAGCCACCCCTCTTCTGCCTTTCCTTCTGTGCAACTCTTGATCCATGAGCCCCTGGCCTCTTCAGCTCTCCCTTTCCCTGAAATAACCCTGGTCCTTTACTTTCTGTTTTCCACTCACCCATAATAATGTGATTTTTAGTGTCCTTATGGATGTTGCTCCTGGCTCCTCCCCATCCCTTCAACTTTTCACCATTGCTTCTGAATTTTCCTGTTTCAGAGTTTTTTTCACGTCTGTTTCCTCTATTATTTTTACTAAACAAGGATTGTGCAAACAAGGATTCAGGATTTTAATTTTTCCTCTTTCTTATCCTCCTTTGGGAAAAATTCTTGCCACATGTAGCAGAGAAGAATGCATGTGTGCATACGTACTTCAGGTGAGAAATGCATGGAATAATGGCTACAAATAGTACTGAGCCGGCTAACTGGTAGAGTAAAAGGAGCATTTCCTCCATGATATAAGGATGTGTAGCTATGACTCTTAAGAGATCACATAATTTTTTAATGTTTGGAAAGCTCATGCCAGGTGACATGGGCTAATCCAGGAACACACAATGATAATAATATATCTTTTGTAAGAGATAGTAATTAAACATTGTGCATGTGTGCACATGTGTATATACATATACACATACATTTGTGTACATGTATACATATATAAAACTATAGACACGTGCACATATGTGTCTGCTTTTAAGGCACTATATTGGAACATAGTATGCTGTGATGGAAAAGCATCAGGTCATTCATAACCTAGTGGTGACCTGTATTTCATCAAGCAACAAGTATTTATTCAAAGCATTTTAACATTCCTTTGGACATATAACCAAACTGTGTCTGACTAGCACTTTAAAGTCTTGAAGTAATGGCATAAATCTGTAGGTACACTTACCTGATCTTGACCTCCAAGAATTATAAATTAACTGAGTCTATTTCTATAAGACTTGAATTGTTCTAATGGCAAAGTCTTCATTTAGTCTGATGACTAAATTTTTAGCAAAATTGTCTTCTCCTTTCATGAAGCTGTATCACTAAGTAGTCAAGTTTGTCTGAAAGGACTGGATTTCATCCTGCGTAACAATGTTTGCATTCTTCTGACAGTCCAGAAGAAGACTTGTAGAGTGATTTTTTTAAATTACGTTTTTTTATTGCAGCCTGCAGTATAGGTTAGGTACATTTAGGGTAGGCAGAAGCTGAGGGGAAAGAAGTAAGGAAAAAAAAGCATGCTTGTTATTACATTGCAGACTGTTCTCTTTTACATGTATTACGGAGAGACAAACCCCCCTGGCAAGCACTGGAGTTTGCCATCCAGGCTGGTCCCCTTCTTAGCACAAAAAATGCTGTAGGGATTTGCAAGCACGGGGAAGTATTGATTGATTCCTAGCTTGCTGTTTGTATTACATATTTCAATTAATAATTAGAAATGCTTTTAGATTAGTTTCATTTGAAATACTAATCAATGAGCTTTATAGATTCTCCGCTTTATACATAAACATGTCAATCTCCAGTGGAGCGTAAGAGTTTTATTTTATCTCATATTGTTTATACTATATAATTATTAATCTGTAGTTTAATCTCCTTGTCCCCAAGCTTTTGTGGTTTGATCCCACTTGTTACAGGGAATCTCAAATCTCATTAAAGGCCATGGATTAAAGGGACTCAGCACCTTCACAAGTAAGTGCTGGAATGTGCCAGATTCATCCTGTTGCATGAAGACCTTGTGGTGCTTCTCACTCTACATGTGCACCAGGAACCGGACTGGCTGCCTTGTATCTTGTAATTTCCCTCTACAAAGCCTTATTTTGAACCACAGTAAGTTTTCCAGACTTCAGGTGCACGGGGTCACAGTTTTCTTGCTGTGATGTTCTCTCAGCCTGTAGTTGGAAAACCATCAGTGTTCCATCTGAGGGGGCAGTAAAAAGGAAAATAAAGCTTGAAATTAATGTGTTGATTTCCCAATGTTCAACATTTTTTTGAACTCTTGCAGAGCTCTGGTGCCCCCATGCTGTGGAGCAAAGACATGAGATATCTGGAGAGTGGGACCATGCTGCAGCTGTTACTGTTTCCCTTGGAAATCCATTAGACCAGCCGGGAAGTTTGGAAAAGAAAGCCCAGGGCAGCTGATGGCTTCTGCTTAATGCTACCTGGAAAGTCGGGTTTCTGACAAAGCAGAGGGACCTGCAGAGCTGTGCTCTGCTTGCTCCATCAGTATTTGGTGTGGTGTTGCAGACTGCTTGGTTGGGAATTTGCAGACCAGTGATGGTCAGCTGGTTCTGCTTGGGAAGTGGGAATCTCCTGGCTCCTACCCTCGTCCTCGCCCGCATGGACTCAGGGGTCAGGTTACACAATAGCACTTTTAGTTTGTTTAAAGTGAGAAAATTATGCACAAAAGCTGTTAAAAGAGTTTAAGGTTGTCAAGTCAAGTGAGAAATGTTATAACATCGCCTGCTTAGCCTTCAATTGGATCCTGCGTGCATGCAGATTTGACAGTCTTTAATTGCATGTCTCTAAGATCTGTGGAGAATATAGCTTCTCAATTCACTTCAGAAAAATCATACAGACTTTTTTCTTCTCAGAAAAAAAAGCATTGTCTCTGAAAGATTGTCCAGACCGCAGCTATGGGCATGCATTTCATCAGCCAGGCAAAGCTTCCACAGGTCAGAGCTGCCCAAAACACAGCCCTGAGCAGACTGTCATGGTCCTGAAAGTAGTGTGGCAATGGTGATTGCCACTGTGGGGACAAGGTCCTCACTGATGTCTTTTGTGTTGTCCTCAGATAGGGTGCAGCCGGGTGTCCTGAATTGTCTGTCCTCTTGTGAATGCGGAGGAAAGGTAGAAAGTAGCATGCTGCAGGTGGCACTTACCATGCTGCTAAGGGTGGACAAGGCTTGGAATTTTGTGGGTCTCCAAGCTGAGGTCTGCAGAGACCGTGGGGAATGTCTGGTTTTGATGGCCTCTTTCTCTACCAGTGGTATATTCCCCTTGAAGACAAATGAGCAAGCAGGGTGTGAAAAAGAACCTTAGAGAGAGAGAGAGTGAAGTCAGTGAATGTCCAACTGCATAAACCAGCCTTATACAAGTCTAGTATGACTCTAAACCAGTATATGTAAGTCTAAATCATTAGGATTGTAGAGGAATCACGGGATCTCAAATCCCATACAGTGACCTTGTGCAATCAGAGTACATCATCTACCAGGAGACTGTGAATTTATGTGTGCACTGTACTCAGAATTGAAAAAGATGTTTTCCAAAGTTAAAACCTGTTGTGTTGGCATAACATTGCATTTAAAGTAAAAAGCGTTGAACGCACTGGGAATTGTTGAAGCATATTCTGCCAGCTCTCAAAATTATGATTTTACACTGCCATCAATAAAAAAAAAAAAAGTTACTCTAATGAGAAGCCATTCTGGTTGAATGAAGAAATACAAGTCATGATAAAACATGCATTAATTGAATATCTAAAAATGGGAAAATAGAAAGGGCAGAAATGTTCCCCAGGTGTTTTTTGTATTTGAAACTGTGGAAGAGGATGTGTCCATCCTGTGCAGGGATGTGGAAAGAAGAGAAAGTTTGCTGCTTATAGCAAAGCAGGATCTGAGAGGCAAGAGTGGTTGAAATTAAACATTTTCACATCCTAGTAACTTCTACATCCAGGAATCTTAAAAGAGCTCTGTTGAATGGCTGGTAATTCATAATAAATCTTGGGAAAACGGGAAATTTCAGAAAATTGGAGGACTGCCAACTGTATTTCCGATATTTCAAAAAGGTGAAAAGGATGTCCCAGGGAACTGATGGCTGCTTTAGCTTGATGTCAGTCCAGGGTAAAATAGTGGAACAGCTATTTCAGAATCTGTCAAGAGAACTTGGAGGCTAAAGGTATAGATAATTCCAGTAACAGTTAAAGAGAGAGCTAGTCAAAAAACCTTACTGGTTTTCTTTGCTCTGTCAGGATGGCAGGTCTGTATGATAAAGGCAGCTGTTGATTTGCCATTAGGAGGCCAGATTAGGTGGTCCTTTCTGCCTTTCAGGTTTGTGAACCATATAAGGAATGCCCTGAGATTAAAACTCCTGTGACAGAGTTTCAAACAAAAATAATCAAGCCACTCTGTTTCCCTGGGATAAAGTGTGGCTTAGTTTTGGGTTTGGGGTGTTAATCTCCTATTTGATTTGATTTGATGGCTTTTGCAGCTTTAAGTGTGTTGAGTGCATTGTAGTTCTGTCGGGGTAAAGAAACCAAACCAACTTCAAAAAGCTTCATAAAAAGCTCAACAAATAATGTAAGTATCCTCAAACAAAGATAAAATCCAAGTTCTTATAGTAGTCTTTGCAGCTTTAATCCCTCGTTCTTTACCATGGCAAAGAAGATTTCATAAGCTTCTCTGGATCTTACAGAAGGAAAGCTTGCGTTTGCCTTCTGCTGTCTTTGCAGTCCTGTAAAAAATTATAGGTGCAGATGCTACGTTGGCTGTACTTACCCTCGGAACCACAACCCAAATGCATCAAATCTTTTCTTTCTCTCTGGGCTCCTTCAGACTGCAGTTGCACTTAGTAAAAGTGCCCATTTCTGTCTCACATCCACTCCTTACCTCAGCTGCAGCCTGGTAGGTGTTGGCAGCAGAATTGATTGCTTTCCGTGCGCCTTTCTCCATCAGATGATTTATTGTCTGCAACAGGAAAGGCAGTCAAGTTCTCAAATAAGGGCCAGTCCATGGATAAAGGGACTTTAAATAGAAATCTAGGCATGTGCCAGACTCTGAGAACATTGGAAAGGCTTGCAACTCCTGATTAAACCTTCCGATAACAAAATGGCAATTCTCAGATCCTTGTAGGATCAAAACCACTGTCAGAATCCCTTGGTGTAATCCAGGTGTCCCCGTGCTCTGAGAATTTCTAAATAGTCATTTCAGTGACCTTCTGATCATTTGATCATTAGAAAAACATGTGAAAACTGTTTTTGTTTTCAACCTCCCAAGGTTCAAATGTGTAAATTTGTGGACCCTAATGCAGTAGTCACTATAATGTATTTAGTTAGTCAGTTATAGATTAGTCAAAATGATTTACCATAAAGAAACATTTTCCCTTCAGCTGTCAAAGGAGAACATTACTGTTGGTATCCCTTTGGTTATGGAAAATGCTGCACGAACAGATAGTGGCCCAGTCTCCAAGGAGAAGGCAACACCTGTATTCTTTCCCGAGAGCAGAAGGTGTGAAGTTATAGCCTACAGAAGTCTGTCCCAAATTTAACCCAGTGACCTACTGCATGCGTTCCTGCTCTTCACACATTAATCACAACAGACATGTTCCAAAGGACATGCTAGTTTGTGTCCCAAGGAAAGATGAAGGATATTCTGACCACCTGCTAACTTGCAGCAAAGATGAAAAGCTTGCATTTTAGGGGGGAAAACAAAGAGAGCAGATTTTCCCCTAACAACTATGCAGCATGACAAGAGAAAATGGAATTTGGTTGCTTTCGCAGCCTCTGCAATTTGTGTAGTTGAAGATGTTCACTGTGGTTTTGGCCATAGCCTCACCTGCAGACAGAACTGCTTCCACCAGTTCTGCAGATAGGCTGGAAAAGCAGTAATTAGTGCAGCTTAGTGGGAAAAAAAATTAACCAGTAGACATAATTTTGAGAGAGAACTTTCTCTTTTTGTTTTGGGTTTTGTTTTGTTTTAAAAAAGCAAAAACAAAGCTCATTTGATAGCAACCAAAAATTTCAAGTACAGAGCTTCAGCATTGAATTCTACTGGGGCTTTAAAGTAGAGAATAAAACATAAGAGAAATTAATAGCTTCTATTCACATAACTTGTTAGCATAATCTTTCAAATTAAAAGGCTTCTCAAAGGAGCTGCACAAGGCTGTTGTTCAGAATTTGTAGCTTCCAAGCATTGGTGGCGTTGGGTCAACATGAGACTGGCCTTTGTTCTTATACTACCAAAAGAGATTTCAAATAGAGATGCACCTTCTTTAGTATCCCAAAGTAATGTCATTCTGGCAAGTGACATGGATATTTGACAAACCATTTGTGTTTCAGCAGTTTCATCATTTCAGATAACTTGCAGTGTAAATTGTACATAAATACATACATGTGAATATATGCTCATAGAGGTACACATAAATGATTTAAAGATGTAGGAAAAAGGACGAAGCCATATCACTATATCACTACTCAAGTAAAGCCCCAAAATACTCATTTAAAGCAAGGAGATCAGGGGGGCTTTGCAGGAATTTCCAGCCTCCATTTGTGTGGAGACCTTAAACTTTTTCAGAGAGCTCACCAAACTGGAAGGCAAAATAAAAACAAATCACTATTTCATTTTTCCATCTTCAATTTTTTAATCTGGCAATCCAGTTTACCCAAGAACAATCCAAAAGGTTGTTGTGTCTTTTCCCCAAGGTCCTGAGGCCACTGACTGCTTCAGAAAAACATAATATGTTGTTTGTTGTGCTTGGTGGTTTCCTGGCAGTGTTTCAGTGTTGGGCATTCCCCATTCTACTTTGAATAAGCTATTTTGAGTAGCAGACTTGGTTCCGGTCCCCTTCAGCATAGTCAACTACTGTAAAGCGCAACGTGAAAGCCATGAGAGGAGACCTTATCAGGAAAGAGATCTTCTGTGTTTCTCACTTTCCATGTTCTTATATGTCAGTTGAGTAGCTTCTGAGAAATAAGGACAGAGGACAGTTTTTCTGTTGTTCCTCCTGTTTTCCTGCCTGGTCTCTGTGGAAGGTGTCCCTGCCCATAGCAGGGGG
Source organism: Myiotriccus ornatus (assembly GCA_036023395.1). Classification (NCBI taxonomy): domain Eukaryota; kingdom Metazoa; phylum Chordata; class Aves; order Passeriformes; family Tyrannidae; genus Myiotriccus; species Myiotriccus ornatus. The sequence continues at coordinate 78,373,510 of JAYRBT010000114.1, forward strand.
CTTGGAACTAGATGATTTTTAAGGTCCCCTCCAACCCAAACCATTCTATGACCCTATGATTCTGTGTCTTCCCCCACCCCTCTACCATGCTTCACTCCTGTTGGCATCATCAGTATTTACAGAATGTTGAAAATGCGTGTTAAACTAAGCCTGACTCACTGAGTGTAGGAAAATTAGTATTATAATTATACAATTTTTAGCAAGTCATAAAAAGGTGCATGTGTATACTGTGCCTAGTAGGCCTGCATAGAATGTGTATGTCAGTGCATGTACTGTGTGTAAACATTATTTGCATGTTAACTGAAGACTGCGAGCTATCATTACCTTGTTCATGTGGGTTACTCTCTCAAAAGATAATAACAACATAACCCTCTGAAGTCAAGAAATAGGGTTTTTTCTGTATGTGGAACATAAATCTATTTGGACTCTTCAAAGCAACCTCCACTGGGAATCCCTGCCTCCTTGTGGTACCAAACTCTGAACAACCTGAAGCACAATTTCTTTAGAGTAGACACCTGGGGTTTAAATAAGCATTCATCATGGAGACTATGGGCATCCTGACAGTACTTTTGTGGAGAAAAAAAAAAAAAAAAAAAAAAATTCGTTGTAGAAATGAAGCTGTGTTACATTTCTGCTTGTGTGTGCATTCTGCCAATAGCAAAATCATTGTAAGTAACCAAAATGCTACAGATGAGTTATATTCAGCAGTTCTGTTTAAAGATATGCAGGATCAGAGTGCCTGTTTTGTTGGGGTTTTTTTTTGGCCTAGTATCTATCCAGTTGTGCTGTAGGGTCTAGGTCCAGTATAACAAAACCAGTGAGTGACTTTGCAGTGGGACTTCCTGCCTACATCAAAGCTGTGACGGCATATGAGCTATTCAAAAACAGCCATTCCATGGTCTGCAGGACCCTGTTCCTGTCAGTTTAAGCTAAGGAAGGAATTTACGGTATTCTCATCTGTATTTTGAAAGCACGTGAAGCTTGCCATACAGAAATGGGGCTCATGGCGTGGCCCTTTGTCCACGTGCAGCTGTTCAGCAATTCTGAGGGTTGTCCCTGGGCTGTGGACGCTCGATGTCTTGGAGCCATGCAGCCTCCTCAACAATGGGAATTCTTGCCTTTAGGAGACGTTAGCAGCTGTCTTTTGGGCCCTGCTGTGTGCCCAACCAGACCTGCCTCTCTAGAAGGCCCGTGGCTAAATCCTCCCTTGAGTTTCTTTTAGCTATCCCCCTCGCCACTGACAATCAAGTGAAGGTTGTGTTTCATGCAGTAGGGTCAGAAGGACCAGCCATCACTATCAGCAGCAGCACAGGTCTACAGCTGCCAGCCAGGAATGCTCTACAGTGTCTTTTCCACTTGTCTGTATATCTTGTGCTTTACAGCTGAAGTTACTTGAACAATGTGAAAAGCTCATTTCTTAAGACAATCTTGCTAATGGCCCTGGCACCCACAGTATGTTTGGCAGGAGGCAAGTCCATGTAGCCTGGCAGCTCACTAGTCTATTTTCAATTATCTGGGGTGCTCAAAGAAGAAGACATTAATATTGCTGAGGATGACATAGCAAATTACTACTGCTCCCTAACCTTTTTAAATTGCTAACACTCTTGTAATCTGTAATTACAGAAATCAGTGTGAGAATTGTGGCACAGTATAATTATCTTTCCTGATACTTTATTGCTGTATGAATTATTAATCAAAATCAGTCTTGTATAGTATTTGCAGCAACTAAGAAGAATAATCTATAATTAAATTTCGTTGTTTCTATTTTTGTGCTAGTGTTTTATGATGTTGTAATTGATAATTAATTGGTTAAAAATTCACACAGTTCTTGGGAGTTTCATATGACTACGACTGCTCAGTATTCAGCATTTATTAATTGAATAATGGGCTCACTGAAGAGACCTTTGTATATAGTCTTCTGTCATTACAATGAGCTCTCAAAAATGGTGAATTAATCATTAGGCCTTTCAATAGTTTCTTTTTAAAGGAAAGCAGTGACAATATAATCATATGCTTTGTTGTTATAGCTATAATTGAGAGATCGTAATAACCAATTATAAGGATGGTCATTTTAGAAGCTCTGAAGTGTCAGTTATTGATAACTTTCTTTAAAAACAAAGTGCTGATTACACAGAACGAGTCTTTTAATAGAAAAACTATTAGGAGGTGAGGAAGGAAGCCTGGAAAATTATTTTCCTCCCACTTGCCACTTAAAAACAGTACATGTTTATCCCTAAAAACTGTCAAGTCTGATGTGCTTTTGCTGCCATTTTTAAGAAGTAAAGTTGCTCTCAACTTTTTTCATTATTTTATCGCCATTGTTCCCATTTTTTTCTGAATACCTTTTGCTAAATTGTTAGGGGGAAAAAATTAATAGAAAATGTCAGAACAAAAGAGCATTTTTTCGCACTCTCTGCATCCTATTGAACAGGAATACTGTGAGATGTTTATGTGCAAATCTGTGGTGCAGATTCCAGCTGCTTCTGACCAAAAAGCCTTAGATGCGTTCAAGCTAACCACTTCAAACTGTTCCAAAGATTCTTGCTTTTACTGTTAGTGGAGCTGATTGGGAGAATGTGAACTGGAACTAGAAATACCCCCAGTTCAGTATTGATCCTCTCTTAACACAATCAGGAGAAAGCTGGGAGTCACCTTGCATAGCAGGATATAATGTGATCTCCAGCTTATGCTTCCAAGCAGAAATTGTGGTTCATTTCACACCAGGTCAGTTACTGCAGTTCCTAAATGAGGAACCACAGTTATGTGTTGGCTTCTGTACTAAAATGTAACATTACAGGCATAATGAAGAGATACTGATAAGCCTTTTCAGGCCTTTGCTGTGAAGTTGTTGGGAGTCCTCTGTTGGTTGTTGTAGATCTAATGTCCTGTTTATACCTCCTAGGATACCAGTGACCTTTTGTTTAATGAGATAAGATGGTGCCTCTAGGTCCCTTTTTACTCCCATCCCCTTCCTTGCTGGTGTTTTGCCATGGATAAACTACAAAGACAATTCTGCTGCAGTTAATGCACCTTTTATGAGTTAAACTTAATGTCGTATGGCTTTTCATGTCGTAACTGACTGCTCTTCTGGAGCCAGTGGGAGCCCCTGGTGTCAGTGACACCCACGACATGTAGTCTTTGGACCAATGTTTTCTATTGCTTGCCTTCAACAACTTGGTCCCATGCAACTTCAGTTCCTGCTGGAGAGAGGGGAACTCCGGGCAGCATGCCCGTCACTGTCTCCTGAAGCTGGGGATGGAGGGGGCGAGGAAGTCTAGGAGGCATGTGTGGAGGTAATAGATTTGGGTTTTGATGTGTGTTGGCATCCATCAAATAATTTGTTTCTGACGCAGTAGTTAGTAGGTCAGGAAAAATGGATAATAGAGGCACATTTGTTGTTGGACAGTATGCTGGAGCATATAAATATTCATCCCGTGTACCCTTCATCCATGTACCCTTGTACTCTCAGTAATGTGGCGCTGAATATTTTTATTAGGAGTAACTAATCCTTATACATATGTGGTGAATTCTTTGCCCAGCAACATGCAGCAGTGGTCAATTGTACATATGGTTTATTGCAGTGACTGTGAAATCTCTCAAGGAAAACAAAACAAGCATCTCGCTGTGAATAGAGGGTACAGTCTAAACCTCTGTTGTTTCAAATTGCTCCCAGTGTCTTGGCTCCATCTTCTCGATGGCCTCGCTGTAGGAGTGGCAGGCTTCTGTTAGGCACACGTCCAGGGAAGGACCTGGTACTAAGTGTGACGAACCCTGCTGTGGATCAGAGGAGCTCAGGCATGTTGCACAGCATGACCATAGGCAGATGTGGGCCAGTTTCTGGAGAAATTTCACTGTTAACCTGCTGAAAATTGCCCCTGTGTCCCTCCTTTGTTGAATACAATTTACTTTAAATGGTTTCCAGTCTGATGCAGCTTCTCATCTTATGACAACTGGGTTTCTCTAACAGCCATTTGTAAAGGTTTTGTCAAAGGATTTCTGAAAGTCAGCGCTAATTACACGTACCAGTGTTCCTCACTGCTAATTTGACACACTTGAGGAATTCTAATAGAGCCCATCAGAAACATGACTTTTCCTTGCAGAAGCCATGCTGCTTTGTCACAATGATAATTTGCCTGGTTAAGTGCTCTGTAGCTCTGCCACGATAGAGATTTACCTTTTCAAGTAATGAGCCCAGTTCTGATTCAGGACTTTCTGGTCTGTCTTGATAAGATTTTCTATCCCATCATATTTCCCTTTAAAAACAGACACCACATTGCCTGCGCTCCAGTCTTGGGAGGCAGGAGCTGGTTTTTTGTGATAGGTACTGTATTTTTGGTAGCAGCTCAGTTAGTGCGTGTATGAGTTCCTGGAGAGTTTTGGATGAGCGCCGGACAGTACAGACAATGTGCTGCAAACCAGAGTGTTTCAGCTGTTCCATGAGCAACATTTTTGGTCTCCTGAGGTTTCACATGCCTCCTCCGTGCTGCCCATGCCGAAGGGCTCGGTGGGATCTTCCACCCATCACCAGGGAAGGAAAGTGTAAACATTGTTCCAGTTCCCTTCACTGCAGTTGCTGACCTTTACCAGCAACCTTTTTTGGCTAGGTCTCAGTGGTGCTTTCCTTGCCCACAATAGTTTGTGCCAGTTTCTGGAAACTTCTGTTTCAAAGAGGCTTTTTCTGGCAGCATGGTGACCTATATGCAAACAAATGCACAGCGTGTTCTTTTGAGCCAGAGAAAGGCTTGCTAAGGCATTCTCTCTTCTGTTCGAAGAAATACCAAGTGTGTAGCAATGATTTCCATGAAGAAGGTTCTGCAAACTCAGCATAATACTGAATTCAGCAAAAAATGATGCAGTTTAATTAACACTGTGTAAAAGGCTTGCAGCCCAGCTTGCTTCAGAGTTCAGAGATAATACCAGATCCCTGCTTTTTTAATTCTGAGGAGAGGGAGAAAAAAAGTTGAATTCTGTTCATTTTTGTGCTACTTCATGCCAAAGTCCTACAGTGACCTTTTCTCTTTGCCCTCTAAACCATTTTCCTGTGAAAATGAACAATATACTTCCCAGTGAAGGGTTTCATCATCTTACACCTTTCCTGCAGGATAAAGCCCTCTTGGAGAGGAAACACCTCATGTCTGGAGGTCATTTAGTTGATGGCAGATCGTGGAAAAGGAAAGACCATAAATCACTTGCGTTGAAACATTAAAAGCTGATAAATAGGTGGTCCTGAGCTGTAGCCCAGCCCCAGTTTCCCTGTGCGCAATGCAGGGCTCGGGGTGCTTCCTGGAGCGGCGAGGGGCACGGCCAGGGGAAGTCTGTGTCAGGCTGAGATTGCAGCCGCCAGCCAGGGCATCCACATGGACTTTCCGTGGCTGTGGGAAGGGGCACGGTGTGGATCTGCCCTCGGGAAGCCTCTGGAGTCACAACAGTAGGCTTGGGAAAGAGCAGTGGTACAGGCTGGATGGAGGGTGGAGATCCCTCCCGGGAGCGTGGCTAGAGATCGGCTGGAGCGGAGGGTGCAGGTCACTGCTCCAGCGTCTCAGGACCACACTGGTTGGAGTTTTAGCACAGAAGGCAGGCTCGCTCACCAGAGGGGAAATACAACATAGTATTTTCAGCACTTCACAGGGTATGCAGCAAATTTTTTTAAAAAATACACTGGATGAGAGCTGTAGTTAAAAAGTGGGAAATTACTAATTAGTAACCAAGTAATTCAGGGTTTGATTCACACAAATTGCACTATTACTGTAAGAAAAGATTGCAATTTCAGGCTAACAGTGGGTTTTGGTGGGGGTTTTTTCTAAGGCACTGAAAATATAATTGATATTCTGTACATTATCTGCTAGTTTCAGGTTTCTTGTCCTTTTTTTTGTCATCTGAGATATTACAGGCGTAAGACATGCCTGGAAAATAAAAGGGAAAAAAAAGCTTAATGCTTTCCCCTTTGCATTGTCATTTGGAACTCTCAGGTTTTCCCACTAGATTGTTCTTGTAAATTCTTGCAATTCATAGCACGCAAGAGCGACCACTTAGAACATAAATTATAACACTGTTGTTAGCATCAGTTCAGTTGCACAGAAAGCTATGAGTGAGATGAGCTAAGTGTCGTTTTCTCTTTTACCTTACTGGAGTGCTAATAATGCGATTGTTAATGCTTTTCGTTAGTCTCAATTTATGAGGAGAAAAAAAATAATCTTTTTCTGGTTAAGAAATCCAATGGGTATAACCCCTCTCCCAAGTGTCTCCCTCCCCTGCCTGTATATAGATCAATAACCAGCTGTGTATTTTCTCTCTAGATGTTAAGGGGGAGAAGGGCTAGTCTGTGTCGGCTGGTTGTGGTTTTTTTCTGTTCATGTAAGCATTTCAGCTGAGTACTCAAAAGTGTAGCATGAGTCAGCATAAAGATTGAAAATACCAGTAAAAGAGAAGCTGTAAGCATTCCATTAAGACTGCCAGTAATATTGCAGTTTTGTACTGTTGGCAAAAATTTTGTAGAAAAAGTCATCATAGCCACTGGTTTAAAAATACTCCTAAAAGGTAGGAAGATGGAGTTATCGTTGAGAAGTCTAGTAAATAAAAGTAACAAATGGGTCCTCTGAAGTCCATTCTTGTCTAGGTTACTCACATCTTTCAAATGAAACTGTAGAAAAATGTTACCCTAATCTGAACTCATGGCAAGGTAAATAATCTGATGTCATTTTGTGTCTAGTCATGTACCTGTATACTGCATTAGCAAAGAAAATGCTGCAAAGATCCACATTAAAAGTAGGAGGGGAGGAACTTTGTTTCAGTTTGCTACAGTAGTCAGATACTTACAAGAAAATACTCTCATCTATTGCCCTTAGCCTTGACGCCTCTGAATCATACCTCGCAGAAGGAAGTTGTTCATAATAAGGAAAAATAATTCCTTAAAAATGCTTGAGTTTTGTGCAGTTGCACAACTTTTCCTTCAACAGCAGACAGAGTAAGACATAGGAATAATCCATTTCCCATATAAGTCCTAAAGCAAGCATGTTTGGTTTGTTTTGGAGTATATAGTGTGTTCAGACACAGCACAGGGTTTTACACTTTCCTACTCAGAAAAGTTTAAATGGGAAGATAATGCAAAGAGGATTCAGTGTGGTGCTGGTCAAGAAGTGTTGGATAAAAGAATTGCTTCAATGTGTTCATGTGCAAAGGGGGCTCATGCAGTGTTGGGTGTTGGGGAAAGCTTGATCCCTTCTACCCTCACCACCCTAATCCAGTCCCCATGTTCAGGGGCATTGCCACTTCTACGTGTCAGAAATTGCAGAACATCAGGCAGAGAACTTCCTAACCCAGACAGTTGTAATGGGTGTGTAATGGGTATCTTACATCCTTCCAACCTCTGCTCAGGTGTCAGAAGGGAGAGACTTACCTGCAGGCCGGAGTAGCCCCACCACCCGTGTACTGCCTGGGGCAGTACATACAGGTCAAGGGATTTTCTTGGGTCTGTGGGTCTGGAGTTAAGAAACATAAATGTTTCTGTAAATGGCATTAAATCACTGGTGAAGGCACATTGCTTTAGCCATACATGGAAGTAGATTTCTTCTATAGCCACTAAACATCTTTCTCTTCTCCTTAAGGCTTAAAATTCTGATTGAGAAATTAAGTCACTGTAGTTAATGGCTTGTCTTCGTTGGGTACAGTTCCACCTTGCCTTTCACTTGAACCACGGTCTTCAGTGTAAGTGTGTAGTGCTGCCTATCCACTGGAGAATAGACTGAGGTTCTGAGGGGGTTTTGAGGGTTTTTTCCATTTAATCTGAAAATACTGGAAGCAAGAACAAAGCCCCTTTTTTTTTTCACTGTTAGAAGACCCAAAAGTCACTCTTGCTTTTTTTTTTTCTAAAATCTTCTAAAATTTCCAATGTGCCCGTGTTACTGCCTCTACTAAATTGGAAATTGGAGATGCATAGCAGGTGGTTGAATGCGAAAGTACTTTGCAGTCCATCTAAACTATCTGTTTTGGTTTTGAGAGGGGAAGTCTGGGAGGGCGAGGTGAAATCTGATGGTATTGAATACCCTTCCCAATACCTTTCCCTAGCAACTTTCTCGGATTTAAATATTAATGGGCTGCTTGGCCATTGGTCCTGAGCTGTCCAGATATCGGGCAGCATCTCACCATACCACGTTCACCCAGCGACTGTGTTGCTCCTCACCACCTTGTCTGTGTTTTCTTCTCCCTTGTGCCCTGCAGGGTGTGAACGGCATGTCTGTGGATGAGAAGACTGACTCCCCCATGTATGTGTATGAGTCAACGGTGCACTGTACCAATATTCTCCTCTGCTTAAATGACCAGCGGAAGCAGGACATTCTCTGTGACGTGACGCTGATCGTGGAGGGGAAGGAGTTCCGCGCCCACCGGGCTGTGCTGGCTGCCTGCAGCGAGTACTTCTTGCAGGCCTTGGTAGGGCAGACGGAAAATGACCTGGTGGTCAGCCTGCCGGAAGAGGTACAGTATGTCACCGTGCCCCCATCGTAAAAATCAGCCCCCTTTTTCCCACGTGGTGAGGAAGACCTCTGAGGTCTGCTAAGACAGCTAAAGGGAGTGTGGCACAGGTGTCAGTGTCTGCCCCGCAGAATGTGCTTTTTTGTGTTTGGGTTGGTTGCAGATCGCTGAAGGGTGGACATGTTCACACTATGCCGGCCTTCCTCACCAGCGGTAACTCCTAAGGATTGTGGTGACAGAGCTTTAAGATGCTTCAGCTTGCCTTTGTCACTGTCACCAAGGGAGTTGTACCCAAATGCTTAATTACCACAGCCTCATTCAGGGTGTTATTAGGACACTGATATTCTGCTCTTCCAGACAGGAAATTTGATAGAAGTGATGTGGCTGCTACACGGCAGGTTATTGTTGAAAAATCATTTGAGCTGTCACATTGTTGGGAGTCTCATTGCTGTCCACCCCTCTCCAGCAGCTCATATCTTTGTCCTCCTATTTCCCTTCTCCTGCACCTCATGCAGCCTTGCTTCCTGTCCCCTCCCCTCCTAAAGAATTTGGGATTTAACTGCTTCAGGCCTTGTGTTTTCCACTGAGAAACCATGAACGCAGTCTGTCAGAAAGCAGGGTTTTTCTCATGCAGCGTGGCTCCCACAGCAGGAAGCCAAGGGACATAGAAAATACATACCTCACTGGAAAGTTTACTTTATTTTACCACAAAATCTCACTGGCTGGCTTCCACCCCCACTGTAATTTCCTCACAGCCATACAGGCATGACAACACAGCTACCGTAGGACATGCCGGTGGCTTTGCTGCCTGCAAAGGGGAGGTGTGTGCCTGCTGGCCAGGGCTGCCATCACCCACTGCCTCAGCAGTGCCTGCCCGGTGTCTCCAGCTGGGAGGGGTGGCATGAGAAGGGTGATGGTGTACCCAGGGCACAGCACAGCAGTCGCTCGAGTGGGTGAGGGCTCTGGCATACAGAGGGTTTTTCTCCATCAGTTGCTTAATGCCCATGAAGAGGCATGGTGTGTTTTTAAATGATGACAGGTCCCAAAGTGTCACACATCATTTTTCTCCTCTGGTTTAGTTCTCCAGAGACTTCGGCAGCATCATGATGTTGTCATGGCACAAGTTGGACAGCATTAGAAGTAGGTCACCGGCTGTGACTTCATGAGTCTTGACACTGAATATTACTCATGAAGACATTTCAACCCAGACATTTTGCATAGGAGTTTAGAGATATCACAAAGGATGTGCTAGGATGCACACTATGATTCTTCAGCATCCACTAATAATTTCCAATGGAACAATCAAGTCTCAGTATCTCATAGCTTTCTCACCACAAAGCAAGGGTAGGAGTAGAGAGGTGACAAAACATGCCCAAGGGTGCACAGGTGTGAAGAGACAGGGGACTATCAATGCTCTTCCTACAAAGCCTTTGTGAAGACTTCCTGTATAATTCAGGTCCTGTTAGATAAAGAAAAATAGTTCAAATTCAGCTAAGCATCTACAAGAGTGATTGAGATGTTCAGATGAATGAGCCTGGCCTGAAGGAGGAGTAGAAAGGACTGCAAGGTTCATACTGCTGATGTGACAGCTAAGACATGCTACTGTGTAGGCAGACCAGCTGAAAGAGCTGAGAGGAGGAGTTTCTCTTTAATACTAAAAGACACTGTTGACACAAACATTAATTTGATTTCAACTGGCTTTTAGTGAAAATAGATTGGAAATGAGATTTTTAATCCCAGCAGTGGTGAGGTGCTGAGCTTCAGGCGGGTGAAAGGAGCAGGGGTGTGGAGGGGTCATGATGTGTCTGCACTTGGTCACCCAGTCCTATGTTCTTATAACAGTAAGGATTTAAAATACAAAGGTTTGTCTGTGTGTTTTATATGAGATGCTATGTAAGGAAAAAGTCCTCCAGTCCAGCCGTAAATTATTTCTATTTAAGTGAATCCCCTTTGGATAAATGAAGTATTGTAGTTTTACATTTTAGAATGTATCTCAACAAAAGGTCAAAAAGCTTTAGTGACTTAGGGTTACACTGGCTGCTGTTACAGCTCCCGTGAAGTTTGTGGAGTTGTAGAGGGAGTGAATCTAGTTCTTAAGGTTTTTCCCAGAATCCCGAAATCGTTATGCCTCCCCTGAGACCACCACTGTTACTCTGCCATGTGCTTTTAACTTTCTCATCCTGGAAAAGAATACGCAAATTATTATCTGTTAAATGCATTGAATCTTAATTTGCTTGGTGGTTACTTTATTTGAATAGCTGTGTGTGAGGTGGTCAGTTAAATAATTTCCTCACAAATGCTAGTCATTTGGGATAAGGAGAGCTGCCTGATGCATTTCGTTATTTCTCAGTTATTCCTTGGTTAAGGTGCACGTCTCTGTTTCTGGTGTTGCTCACCTTCAGAGTGCTGTGCGCTTTGGTAGGTGCCTGTGCATAGGTGAGGGAAGTGCCTCCAACAGTGTCAGAGCTCTCCACCAGAGGAACTGAAACACTCCTGGTTTTTAAGAGCTGATAAAGCAGAGGAAACACCATCTTAGTTATACTGCATTTAAAGAAGTTAGCAGGGGTTTTTTTTTCGGTTCCCAAGCTAACGACTCTTCCCAAGGCTACTGTTTTTAGTCCGTGGTCTGCAGAGCTCTGACAGCCCATGAGTTATTTCTAGAGGTATCTGCAGAAACTGACTTAGGGGGTTATTCTTCCAATCAAAAAATTTCAAACAGAAGTTGAAAGTGAATGTCCTGAGCAAGTATTTTTTTCATGCTTAGAGACATTTTATGTTGGCATGTAACATTATAGAAAAACGGAGATTGAAAATAATTCTTAAATTCTTAAATATAGTCTTCATTATATATATATATATATATAGTGTTCATTGTTCAAAACTCATAAATTCACCAGGCTACTTTTAAGTCAACCATACAGGCATTGCATTTTAAATTCTGGCATGGTTTGAAAACTGCTGGTATGTTGTGGAGAAAGGGCATCTTATTATTATTTCTCAAAGATTCGATGTTGGAGCTGGATAAAGCTTTATATGTAAAGCTTTTACATTCGTGTTTTGTTGGTTGGAGGGAGCTTAACATCAAAACAAAAGAACTTATTTCTGATTATTCAAAGCAGTAAATCTGCCTCTGAAGTCTAAACTGCGGACGTTTTTTTTTCCTTCATAGCATGTTGGGGTCTTTTTGCTAATCTGGCATCCAGAGACTGTTAACTGCTGTCTAGCTAAACAGCGAACAGATGTTTTTTACATTATTTCTTGTTTATATCCAATTACAAGCGAGAGCAGTCTTTATGATACGCCAGTCATTTCAGTAGGGAGACATTGTGCACACACAGATTTGGGACTGGTTGAATTTAGAGGGTTTTAAACCCTCTGCAAAACTTCGTGTGAGACATTTCAGGTCAATTCAAGCGTGACTTAATGTGTCTCGGTTTAAACCTTTACCTAATCAACTTAAACTAAGTCAGTATGGAGCTAATTCTGCACTGATTGGAGAGTTTCCATAAACTCTTCCGTGCTAGCCTTGGTAATTTGATTTTGTACCACACCTTTTGTTAAAACAATGTATTTCAGTGTGTAGACAAGCACTTGGAAAAACAGCCACACAATAAGGGCCCAAATGTGGCTGTGGTGTGTGAACTATCAGCCCTCAGTGAGAGTTAGAGCAATGGAGTGTGTCAGCTGCCTACAGCTAATAAAAAAAGACTCCATTAGCTCTTAACTTCTGTGTTTTTCTCTTAATTTGCAATTTTGCTAAACAACTTGAATGTTGCCTGCTTTTCACTCAGGATATTTTTTAGCATTTATGCAGTTTTCCTCTAGCAAGTGCTGTTAAACGCAACCCAAAACTAAAACTTTCAAAGAACTGAGTTTGAAGCTGCAAAGTTGGTTATTCACTCCATACCCCTAACTGTTGTTTTGTTTTATTTAATCATGAAAACTGGTCTTCCTTCCTCTAACAAGGCACTTAATTAAGTTTTTAATTTATGATAAGAAGTTAAATGGCACTTATGAGGCTTTTTTAATGGTTTCCACTTCCCATCCAGATTACAAAAAAAGGTGTGATAGAGAGAGAGACACGGCTGTCAGCCAGGGGTATTGTAGGTCATGCCAATATTAGCTGGCAGCAGGCCGTTATCCAATTAACATTGCTTCATCGCTGCAAGTAATAGCTCTTGAGTAGATGATTGAGTCATTCATGCTGTAGTGGTACTCTACTTGAGAAGGAGCCAGTGCTTCGTAGAATAGGCTTTTTATTTGCTATTATTACCTGCCTGACTCTGCTAATAGGAGTGCACAGCGAGTCTGCATGGGCAAGATGAAAGCTGGGCGCTGGACCAGAGGAGCATTGTCTGTGCAAATACCTTATTCACTTGGTTTTCTGAAAGCTGAGGTTGCAGTTACATGGTGAAAAGACAGAAACAGCAACAACAAGTAAAACCCCTCAGTGGCATTAGGTTCCTGCAGGTTAGAAATGAGATTCTCAACCTTGCTTGGATTTTTTTGACTTGGGGGTTTGCACTGGAAAAAAACCTTCACCTGGTTATGGCAGCCATGGCAGTACCAAATGCCTTTGTCTCTGGTGAAGTTAAACACAAGTCTTCTGAAGCAGCAGACCAAGCTTTCTTTAGCCCATGCCTAATACCAGCCTTTCTGTTATTTTAGAAACTTGCTTCTTGAGTATCTTGGTTAGTTCTGCCTGTAGTCCTGGAATTTCTTGAATCTTTTCCAAAGAGTGGTCACTTTTTTTAGCGCAATGAACTATCTGCTAGAAATGTTGCCTTTCAAACGGATTAAACTGAATTGTCTCTTCCAAGGGGCAAAGGGAAGCAGCATCTCTTTTTAGGAAGAGGGTGTGGGATGTGCTTGAGGAGTTTTGTTTATCCACACAGCTCTTTACTATTAAGAGAATGATGTTCAGAGTAGCTGTAAGCACACACCAGAGGCTGAATTTTTCTGCGTCCTTTATTGCTCCCTGATGGCTGCTGTGAAACCTGATATTTCCCCACAAGGTGAAATTTACCTGTGAAATTTTCCTTGTGAAATTTGTCATCTGCTTCTTCAGTTAGCATAGGTTAACTCCCTCACATGGTTGGTTAATCCTTGCAAGGAGAAAGGCAGGACAGGACCTCGATTCGTATTCAAGGCTGGCAAAAGCTGAGTATGTTGGAAAGCGAAGGCATGTGGCACCCTGGGTGGGACTGAGCCAGGCATCTAACATTAGCATGGCTCATAGCTGACAAGGAGGAGAAATACTGGCAGCTGCTAACCATCCATGCCAACCCGCCAGCCTGAGGGAAAAATGCTGGGAATTAGCCAACGAGAGATGATTGCGATGAGGAGAAAATCAAAGACAGGATGCAGGAGGTCAGCTGTTACATACCCTGCTGCCTAAAGGCAATTACTATTCCTTTTTATCTCTCTAGAAATAAACAGTATTCTCTTACTTTGAATCTTTCCTTTTTTGTGTATTCTTTATATGTATAGATATAGTATCTTTGAGGAATGCAGGGACTGAGCTGGGATTGCTCTGCACAGGAGCGTAGAGTGGAAAAGGTGATAAATGTGGGAAAGAGGAGTAAGAGGGCAAGAAGTTTTTTTTCCCAGCTGGATGATGTTATTATGCAGTAGGGAACAACAAAAGACCCTTTTTCATTGGCACCCCAGAGATATATTAGGAGTAGCTAAGGTTCTTAGAGAATGGGAAGCATTAATGTGGTTTTCTCTCTACATGACTATTGGCCATGGATGTTCCTCACAGGAATTGCAGCACTGGACAGAATTGTTTCTGCTTTGGCTCAGGTGGTCGCAGGAACTGAAAGCCTTTCAAAAAGCCAACATTCCCTTCATCTGTTGAGCTTTTTGGAGTGGCAAAGGGTTATATCCATGAGGCTTCTAGTAAAGTCTGGCTTCAAATTCATTTATGCCTCAATGTTGCTGCAGCAGTGCCACTTCAAGGAGTCCATATGGATAGAAGGTTGGGTCTTTGGTTTTCTAAATTCCTTCTAGGGAATGTGTTATTTTCATGTTGGTTCACAGTGCTGACACTGACTGCAAAGAAAGATGACTGGAGGCTGCAGCTCTGCAGTGAGAGTACAACTGAGCATTTGGGTACTCTTTGAGGTCTTACTTGACAGAACACTAATTCAGGAGAAACCATGAGACAGAAATGGATGTCATTTTATGTGTGTTTCTCGTGTAGTACAGTACAACGACATACGTTGTTTCTAGAAGGTGAGCAATAAACCAGAAATGAAATCTTCAAGATGTGATATGAAATTCCATCCATGTATCACTGCAAAGGCACTGCCTGATTTTTCATGCCTCACGTATGATGAAGAACCTAGCCACATACTTCTCACTCTGTGTAGTGTAACTTCCATTATTTTCTGATGAGGGCTGTCTTGCTATTCATAACATTCTCTGATCTTCTCCAGTGGAGAAAACCAAAATACATCTATGTTGTGGTGAGAGCTAGGCTTAAAAAAGCAAAACAAAAGTCAAGCATACGTGCCTGTTGAGGAGAGAAAATCTTGCAATAACTCCTTTGCCTCCCTTTGACAGTAGCTGTACAATTTATTTATTTATTCGAGTAGGCATATAAAAATGTACTCTCAAAGGGGCTACGGAGATGAATGCGCAGAATAAAATTCACCACTGCAATAAGTGGACTCAATTTCGTTGCCTTTGTTAGACTCCTGCCTGCTGCTACTGCTAAATTGGGCTGATTGACTGTGATTGCACTCACTATTGAAAAGGCAGTTTGCAGTGTGGAAACATTCATGGTCAAACATAACAAACATGATCTAAAATGTAATAGATGTCCCGATGAGTAAGTCCTAGAGGTAAACTATGCTAAGGGCGTCAGCAGAAGCAATAAGGATGTGCAGCACAAGGTGGGTTATTTTTGCTTGGGGTTTTTTAATTTTTTTTTTTAAATTCAGATATGTATGTGGGCATGAATGAAAATGAAATGGTTGAGCCATGACTGTGTCTCAGCACCAGGAGCATTCTGACCCTGCAGACTGAAGGATCTCCCCTTCTCCTCCCCCTCCACCAATGATTCTCTTCCCATTGCTTTTTCTCCCTCTAAAAAATTCTTTTAATTTCTTTAATGACTGCAAACTAGGTATCTGCTCTTTTGAGAGTCCAGAAATACAGTCTGAGCATTTATCATTTGACTAAACAGATAGATAAGGCCCAGTTAAGAGACCCGTCAGCTTTACCACATCAGACACCACAACTTGTAAGGTACTTTCTCATCTCAGTACCTGACTTTGTTTCATTAGTGTTCCCAAAACCCAAAGAAAATAAGATTTTATCTTCATACAGCACTTTCTGACAAGGGTTCCCTGGTGAATAATGTCAGACTGACTGTTTTTCTCAGCTACTTGTGAAATTGAGCATGTTATGGGGTGGAATATGCTATGTATTCAAATGATGCATTGCAGCAGTCAACAAACATTAAGGCTAGGAAATATGGTTCAATTTGGAAGTGAAATACAGCTTTTAGGTGAGCAAAAGGCAATTGAATCATACTAGGATTTGGGAATGAGATGCTCTTCGTGAATTTTACAGGCAGGGTGTTGGGTTTTTTAGAGAAACAAGTAGACACACGCTTTCTGTTACATTTGATGCAAACTCTGAAGGGCAAAATAGGTGGTTTAGTCCAGGATTTTTGTACTGTGATGAATTTTTATCTGACCCACTTTGATGAGAGGCAGACAGCAAACACCTCTGAGTCCCAGTATACTCTAACACTACTGAAAGCTTATTCCTTGGGGACTTTATTTACTTTAATAAAATAAATAAATAGGAGCAGCTGTAGTTGGTCAGACTACAGATCTGTGTAGTCCAGATGTGGTTTGTTTTAAAAATGAGTTTTAATTTCTCTGAAAGAGCTTGAGAGTGGGTTTGTGTGGTTGTTTAAAGACTTAAACGAAAAGAAAGTAACCGATATAACTCTAGGAAGCATATTGTAATTTACTGGGGAAAGATATGAGAGCCAGTGGCAGTTGTTTTGGAGCCAGATTAAAATCAACTGAAAAATTTGGCATGTGTTTTTATCAACAAACTGCTCAGTGATGTGTATGACTGCACATTGTTTCATAACTGTAAGGCAAATGGCCTTTGAGAGGGACAAAGTTCAGACACCCCTTTAAGAAATTTGGTGCACAGTACAGGTGTAGTTGAGTGGAATTTAATATCCTAAGATAACATAGATCAGATTTGCTAATAAACCTTTCTGTGTCTCACTTAGTTTAGTCTAACCTTATAAAAGTTGATGGCATCAAAATGTGCAGTTAAGTGAAACTGTCTGTTCCCACACCCAGAAGTAGCCAAAATATTTTCCTTTTTTTTTTTTTTTTTTTTTTTAATTTAGAAGCCTTTAGAAGACTATGTGGTGAAGAGAAGTTTAATTCCTAATTGAAATGGCACCCTGCTGCTAGCTGTGGGTCCGCAGTCAAAATAGCCAGAGCTGGACTGAGAACAGCAGAAAACTGCAATACTAGCACTTTCAGTAAAACCAATATATAAACAAGGTATCACCAAACAGCTGGAATTGAGAGGTATCACCTCTGCAGTCAAATAATAGTAACATAAAACCTTCAGCAGCAGATTTCTGAGGTCTCTTGTGAACAAATAAAATACTGTCATCACCTCGCTGCAAATGCTGGGGTGGAAGTTGATGCATCACATGGGAATTACAGCACAGATCTGTGCATCAGGTCACTGATGATTAAATCACCTTGTGTGAACCACTCAGCAGTGTTTACCTCTCTCTAAGTGCTCTGGTTCACATTACCTCAAAGGAGGTGAACAGACTGACCCACAGCTGGCACAGCTGCTGGCCCCAGAGCAGCCTGTGTACCTGACCCAGAGCTTCCAGCTTATCCGTCCTCAGCCAGAGTTTCGGTCTGATTTTCTTCTCTCTGTATCTTTTAACCATGGAGAAGTCACTGAGGGGATTGTTGGACTGATTGCAGCATTTTTCAAGATGATCAGGGTAGGATGGAGCCACTTGCTGCCTTACCTGGCTGATTGGTCCTGGGTGACAGATGGGCTCTACTCTGTGTCCTCTGCCTGTTCTCCCTGCACAGTCCTGAGGTCCTGTGCACTGCCATTGACAACTTCTGACTCCACCCCAGTCAAGAGGAAAGTGGAGTTGGAGGCATGGAGCAGAGCAGAAAGTGCCTGTGAATTGCTACAGACCTCCTGTCCCTTACCAGGAGGCACTTTGAGGGTGCTTAATTAGAAATTTTTGCTTAAGTGACAGCAGTTGCAGACCCAGGTTAAAAATAAGAAAAGTATTATTTTAGATTATGTGCATGCCATTTATCCCAAAGAGTAGGAGAGCAGGTACCTAACAAGACTTGATCTCTTCCACAGACAGCTAAGCAGACTTGGCAAATGGGAGTTGTAGGTTTTCAGGACCTCAAAAACCGCACACCTTTGTTTTAATGTTGAAGTAACCATATTTAGTTGAGTCCACATCCTTCCCTGCAGCACCTGCTGCTCATCATTTCAGAACAACACTTTAGAGAAATTGAAGTGTACAGACTTACTGTAAGGATTGCAGAGGGATTTGGCTGGTGTGAGCCAGGATGGATTCAGGGGCTCTGTTGTGTTCTCAGTGCTTCCTTCTGCTCCTGCAGTGTCAGATGCACTTCCCAAAGGCTGGGCTGAGGTGGGTTTATAGGGGCAGTAAAAGAGAAAGGAGACCATCCAAATAAATGATTTGACACAGAAAGGAACCTGAACAATGTAACAGTTTAAAGAGGTATGGGCATCCAGTGTATTGGGCTTCAAACACATGGTAATAGTCTACTTGAAATTTGCTTGCTATGAATTGCGATGGAACCAAATTCCCTTATCTCTGCATATACCTCATACTTTGTGTTACCAGAATGGGTGGGAATGCAGTCTGTGGTAGTGTTTCAAGGTTTAAAAAGCAGATTTAAAGAAAAAAAAGGATTGTCCATACAAACTTTAGCAGTCCAGTTCTTAGTTTCTGGAAAAACTACTTTTGATGAAGTGCTCCTGATTTTTGTGAGACTGTCAGACTACCTTTCTGGCTGTGTAGAGAAAGCTTTTGCTTCTGAGAAATGCCTTGGGTTTTTGCTTACCTTTGAAATTCAGACCTGTGGTTCTCTGTTTCAAGGGCCTGCAGCTAGTAAGAAACATGTCTTAAAACAGCTCTGGAAGCAAAATATCTTTCCATCTCTGACCACACAGAAGTAGTACAACATACACAGGCAGCCTTCAGAGAAAATTTCCCTGTCAGAGGATTCTTGGTCAAGTAAAAACAGAACAAGCTCCAGTTATTTCCTATTTCTTTCAAAGGACGGTGTTGGAGCCAGTAACCTCTTAAGACAGGAAAAACCTGGGGAGAGACAAAATCTGACAACTTCCCTTATGATTTCTGTAGAGGACTAGGGCTCATTTCTGCTTCCGGAAGGGGAAGCTGGACTTGAGGTGGATCAGTCTCCAGCCATTCCATCTGCCAGTTGAATTCAACTATTTTTTGACCTTATTTTTATCTGACTGCAGATTTTCATGTTGTGCCTTGGATGGATTTCTGCATATGGTGTTTCTGTGTGGACTTAAAGCCAAATCAAGCAGTTTCTGTCTATTCCTTGAATTTGTTAGTTTTCAGGAGACTGGACACATCAAACCATGTTTTAATGGCTGTGTTTTAAATGTCTGAATTAATTTGTCAAATGCAAGGCACAAAAAACCAGAGAGTTGGCTGTCTTTTGTAAGAGCCATCTATCCTTGTCATTTTTGCTGAGTTTATGTAAGCAGTAGCCATTGAGGTTAAATAATATCTCTACCATTGTCCAAGGAAGTGAAGAATGAAGAGGTGTCCATCACATATATAGGCATTGGGGCATTCTACAAAGAAACATGTTCACATTTACAAAGTCATCATAGCATTCAGAAAGCAGAAAGAGTTCCTTTCGGTAGTGGCATAAACCTTTAAATTACAAAATCCCTTTCTTCTTTCTCTGTCTTCAACGCATCTTGCAGTTGGAGAACAGAGAAGAACGCTCATTAAGGGCTACCTCAGGCTTGGTTTGGTTTTGCTTCCTTTTCAAAGATGAGCCTAATCCTTCCCTTACAGGATTTATTTCACTATTATATGTGAACTCTCCAACTGGAAAACTCAGTTAAGAGGGCATATGCAGGTAAATTGTTAAAGACAAGCATTTGAGCATGTTTCTGGCCTCTGTCTTCAGCTGGTGGTACAGAGCCAAGGTGACCCTAGCAGGAGCTGTGCTGGACCTCTGCAAGCAGCTCTGTGGGGCAGACCGGCGCTGCACGTGTAAACTCCAGAGGGTTTCAAGTCATTCCCAGCCTCAGGGTTCCCAGACTGTTTGCATCATCTGCTCTTGCACTCTCTTCTTAGTTCTCAGATATGATTTTAATCTGAATTATTTGATGAAGTTACAGTTTGGTTTTGTGACTGCTTTTCTGCAGAGTAATTGCATAGCCAAAGGGCTGTGAGAATTCGTGGTCATTTCTTGTCACTGTGTTCTACCTCTTGGTTGAATGATAAGGTAGTAGTAAAGACCTCTCTAAATATTCTCTTTTAACTAGGCTTTTCTTTTCCCAAACTGTTCTGATTACAGATAGAGGAAAAGAAAAGATCAGATGTCATATGTGTTCTTAAGAGACTTCAGAGGTGTCTTTGCTATTGTGAAGAGCAGAAGAAATCAAAGTGGTAGTAACTATTTGACCAAATCATTTTCCTCCTGATACTACAATTTCTTAAAGTCAAGGTTTTTATGAGGCCTTTTGTAACTAATTGTCTGTGCTATCATTCTTTTTTGAAATTTAAGGGAAGGGAGAAAGTAATTCCCTTTGCAGCTTGCAGCCATTGTCCGCCTGTCAGGTGGGTGTAGATTTACAAGAATTCATGAATGCCTGTTTCTGATTTCTCCCCTTAGAACAAAGGTTACTCCGTCATTGCCTTTGGAAAGCTTTTGGGCTAGCTTGCTTTTGTGTGTGTGTGTGTGCCATTTTTTGATACCATGCCAAGCACTGTGTTCAGACTCTACTAGTGATCAGAGGAACAGAAGAAAATTTTGAGGTTTGGCGATAAATCCTGTTCACATGGGTAAAACTGTGTAAAACCACCACAGAGATCTGTTGGAGAGGGATGGAGAGCTGGACTTCGTGTTTGTGTGCTCCCCATGCCTGTCTCTGCTGGGGTGAACCAGCTTCTGCCCTACCACCTCTGAACATGGGGGTCTTCCAGCACCGAATGTGGGAAGGACTTGAACTCTTCTTGGTCTTCAGGAAAGCAGGCAGCCCTCAGCAGTATGGCATTTCTGCACCCTCTTTATGCATGTTAGTACTGGCACGTAAATGCTCTTGCTCAATCCTATCAGCTGCATATCATTCTATTCTGGGAAAGGTGAGAGCAGTGCTGGAAATGACTCATCTTCGAAAGGCATCAACTTTACTCTTCTTATCCCTCAGAGTTAGTCCTCCCTTTAGGTTTGTGCTGTGGGTACCGTACAAGGGGGAAGCATCACTTTTTTAAAAAACAGAGAATGATAAGAAATTCTGTGGCTGCCCATCAAGTGAACATGTTTGTCATTTGGAGTTTATACGTGGCTGATGAGCTCTCTGCACTTTCAGTGCTCTGTTTTGTCAGGGGTTTTAAAAGGTCCCTGAGAAGCCTCTATGGCAAATGAAAGAACCTTGGCAAGATCCTGCATTACACCATGCCCTGCCCAGCATTCCTGTAGTTCTTGCAATTTCCTGCCCCTTGCAATACAGCTGTGGCTTTGGACAGCAAGCACATTCTGTATTTCCCAAAGGAATGGTGTTTTTAATGTCTTTATCTATGAGAGTTTTACTATGTGCAGTGGATTTGCACAGGGGCAAGGGGATTTCTGTTTTGTGTGGCTGTGTGCTGTTTTGTGGCTCTGTTTTATTTCCTCTTACATCCTTCTCCCCTCCTTCTTTTACCTGAAATGTTAAATTAAATCTAACATAGTGATACTTTTAGATGGAGGCGACACTTGGCTGTGCCAGATCCCCAATGGCTTTAAACTGCTGGCTGCAATACTGCAAACAGAGTCAGACCCTGGCTTGGCCAGCAGTTCTCCCCCAGCTATCTGCATGTTTGCTCTCCAGGCTTTATTTTACCTACACTATTGGAGACTCTGGAGTCACAGCCTATGTGTCTCATTGTTATGCATGGATGGGAAATATTCCTGTACTTATTTGCATTCATTAGCTGTTGGTAGCTTCTCTGTTGAGGTCTCTAGCCTTGTTTTTACAGTGCTTTTGGCAGTGTTTCTGCACTTGGTGTGCGAATTTTTATGATCTGTTGCATGTTATTCATGCAATTTCCTGCCCTGTAATGGTATCAGTTTTCCAGACACAGAGGAATACAAACGAAAACCCAGGAGCCTGCATTAGCATAAAATGTCCCAGTTCTGTCAGTTTGATTAATTTGTCTCTTTGTCTCCACTCTATATGATAAGTGCTATTAATGGTTGCAACACTTCATATGTCAAAGTCTTTCTTCCTAATGACTTGAAAATGTGGTTTATTTCCCCCTTTTTTGCATTATTTTTCTCATTTAGCATTCCACTCAAGTATAGATTTATGCCATGCTCTTTCATTATCTTACTGGTTGCAGCGCTGGAGTGATTACATATGGTGTAGGGTATGAGCAAAGATGCGATCCCAGGGGCAGCAGCTGCTGATGCAAGCTGAAAATAGATCCAGCGTATGCTCAGCACTTTTCCCAGAGGTCTTTTATTTATTAGGAACAGTCTTGGTACAGGACAGCTCGGACCCTCATTTAGCAAGATGACTTTTTGCCTTTCAAGAACAGTGCAATGACTTTGCTCTATTTACTGACTGCTGTGTAATTTTTTTTCACTGCCTCCTGTGGAAGCAGTGACTTTACCTAACGTAAATTGTAATATAACCCTGATTTATAATGAAGTCAAGAAACGACAGGCTCCATTTGAAGTAATGGAACTTGACAGATCTAAGGTTCAAATTAAATAATCCTATTTGTAAGACAGCATTTGTACATGGTACACTGATTTAAAATGAACTTCAGTTCTTCTTCAGCGAATCCTTTACCATTCTCCGTGTTTTGCCTTCCACAGAGGCTTTTTGGGGGACAAAATTCATTTGGAGAGAGCATTTTTGTCTCTGAAAACGTGTGGAACAATATATTGTTTTCTTTCCCTTGGCAAAGAAGTTATTATAAATTGTTTCACAGAAGAACACTTTAATTAAAGAAGAGAAATTAATGTAGGTCACTTATTCAGGGCAAGCCACATCTTAACCTGCTTCGGTGGCCAGAAGAGGCCAGTTGCTGAGAATGAGAAGAGGAAGGATGCTGGAGGGAAAATAGTGAGAAAGGCTGTGGCTCGACTCTTCCCCTCCCAGGAGCAGAGGTTCATTCTAGCAGTGATTTGTATGAAGAGGGAAGGTCACCACCTCCTTGCTGTCCGTCCCTCACATCTGGCAGAGGGGAACACTTGAAGATGATGTTTGCGCCTGCCTCTGTACCCCACTTTTCTTCCTCTGTCGCCGTCATCGCAGTGCGAGCAAGGAAAGCCCCCGGGTGTGCAAATGGAAGAAGGATGGGAGCTGGCAGTAAGCACAGGAGTGGGGGGGTTGGTAGAACAAAATGCTTGCAGAGGAGAAAGAGACCAGGCAGAGAGTGTGAGATGCTGCAGAGATGATGAAAAAGGGCACAAAAAAAGGGCAGTGGGATAAAAACACTACAGTGCAGGATTTTTCTGGCCTAGATTGAGGGGAAGCTTTTACAAAATGCCCCCTTCTCTTTTCTCCATCTCAGCATTGCTGTTTTGTTTTCCTTTCTGGCTGTTTTAGTAGCGGCTGCCCTCTCCAGCATCTTGCTAATTTTCCTTCACGCCTGGCAGGGATGTGGCCCTTTCCCCAGGACTCTGACAGACGTTCTCACTCTGGGCTGGCCTCAGATGCTCAAGCAGAAAGGACCCTGTGTGTGTGTTCAGCTCGGTAGTGTGCCTGCCCTCACCTTGTCACCCTGCTACCATCACCCTTCTTTCCTGGGCAGATATGAAAGGTGTCAGTAGGCAGAGTGGTTATTAATCCACAAGGCCCCACTCAGAAGAAGGCAATCTCTCCCACACTGGGGCTATGAGAACAGTCTGCCCAAACTAGAGCTTCAGCATCATGTCTGCCCTGCAATGAGTGGTTTCAGGACTAAGTAGCTTCTTTCTGCTCTTTGTAGTGAGCTCCACTAAAGAACAGACGGTGAAGAAGACAAAGTGACTGCCAAAGAGGGTGTTGCTCGGGCACTGAGGCTGTAGCCCAGCCTGGGGATATGAGGAGAGAGGCTCCTCCTGCTCTCCACACGATTAAGAATCTTTTTCCTCAGTGCTCGTAGGGAATTAATAACTTCTATTAATTAGAAACCAAGTCCAATCTCCTTACTGCACTCGGGAACGGACAAGACTTGAGAATATCACTGGGGAATAGGAGGAAAGCAAGGTCACAGAGCCAAAGCAGTGGAAAAGAGGAAGGCAAGGAGTATCCATTCAGCAAAAATGGCATTGACATCATGTGCACCCTTGTACCTCATATCAGGGAAAAAAGCAGCGAGGCCCAAAATAAAAGTCAATCAGGAGATTTTAGAGTTGCTGCTGGTAGGTTGCACACTGCCTCATCTCCCTCCTCCAACAGATGTGTGCATGGCTACGGGCATAGCTTTCTGTTCACTTGGAATTAATGGGATTATATACGGCGGGAAAGGAGGCAGGGTACACTGAATTCTGCAAATACAGCCTGTGCTGCTTGATCTTTAGAAAAAAATAAAAATAAAGTAAATAAAGTAAAATAAAATAGCAAGAACCAATTCCAGGATGTTTCGGTATATACATAAACTGGTTTTCATTACTCACGGCACACTCATGACTGAGGCAGCAGAACAACACTTTGCTGTTCATTATTTTATCAGACAGTGATAATTGTAGTTAATATTTTCTTAGTAGTGTCTCTGAGAGTTTATTTATGCTGTTAATAATCTGAGCAGCTGTAATGATGCTGTCTGCCAGAGCTGTAGCCTTTTAGAATCACTCTAGTGCGGCAAGGATGCGATGGTAATAGAAATCCAAGGAGAAAATGATCTTTTCGGAGCAGATGGGGTTGATTCAATCCCTTTCACACGCACTCCCGTTATCTAGTCACTTTCTCACACTAGCATGCGTGGGTGCACGTGAGCATATGTGGACACACAAACACACACACACACACAAATAGCTGTAAAGTCCCAACTTCCCCCCTCCTCGGAAGTCACATGTCAAGCTGGAAAGGCGCTAATTTTTCTACGGGAAGAGTATTTTTGGGGCTTCTAGCGTAGATGGCGTATTCTACCCCTTGCTTTCTGGGTAGATCTTCAAAATCTCATGCATGAAGCAGAAAGGGGGAAAGTCAGCTCGTTGAGGATAACCTGGAGCCAGGGACAGGGTTGTGGCTGCACTGGGATGCCTTCGCTCAACCTTCCTATCTTTCCTTGCCCTTGACCTCTTTGCTACAGGTCACTCCTGCTGAGCCTGCACTCCTTTAGGGACTGAAAGAGCCATTTACTTTTGCTCATAGCAGACATGAAAGCTCAGCAAGAAGGCAAATGCCTACAGTTTTTTTCTGGTGGGATTTACAGAGCCTAGTTAACCTTTTGGGCCACTGACAGAACAGTTAACTGCTCCTCGTGGAGGATGGGAGGGGACCAACTTTTCTAGCTCAGCAGTGGCTGGCTGTTCTTGGGAACCTGCGTTGCTGAGCTGAGCGGACATCACTGATAAAACGTGAACACCAAGCAGTTGAACAAAAGCCACCATAATCCTCAGATCTGTTAGTAGCCATGCAAGAACAAAAACAAGGTGATTGCAGAAAAACTGCATGTCCGAATACCGGAAATTAAAAGGCAGGGTGGGGGAGGAGAAGGAAAACTGGAACAAATGCAGCATTTGGTAGGTTTTGTTTTAAAACTGTGATGCCTGCACGAAGCCGGGTCATTTATACAGGGTTTCAGCCTACCAGTTAATAATTGCAATTGCCTGGTTACCTCATGAAGCACAATAGTAAACCCATTTACATCCAGTTCAGCACAGCAAAAGCATCTCCAGATTTGAAATGTTGCGGTATTTGGTGGACTGCACTCTCTGTTACCCCGATGTAAGGATGCCAGTGATTTTATATGCTGTGCCATGCCAGCACAGGCAGTGCCGAAAGCATGGCCATCATCCTGTGGAAACCCCAGCAGAGCATCTGTGAGCTGCTCATCATATCGGATGTTATCCAGCCCCGTCTCCTGAGCCTGCTCCTTCTCCAGCTCCTTTGTCTTCTGATTCAGTTCTCTTTTTCAGAGTGCAGCCTTGTGTTTTCTTAAATCATATTTGACAGAGCTTGTTTATTCCTCTCCTACACTACACGAAGTATAATAGTAGGGCTTGTAGTGAGATGCCTTGCTGTGAAGTATTCCTTGTTTTTATAAAGTAATTACAGTGTATTTAATGCACTGTGTATTTAATACACTAATATATAGTTTGTTCACTTAAATACATTCTGCCATGCCTGCGAAAGAGGAGTGTTGGTGTAATTTACAGGTCTTTGTAGTTTTTTCTGTGTTGTTGTGTTTACTTGTATATCAATTGCAGCTTCAGAAACTCTGAACCACTCCTCTAAGCACCCTCTGAATTAGAAAATTTCTACACACATCTTAATTTTCTCTCTGTTTTGATATTTCCTAATGTAACTTGGAGGCTTCTAGAGCTTTCTTTCTTCATTCTAAAAGTTCTTAGAGTGATTTTTGTTTTCCCTTTTTTTACCCACTTTGGCTCATGATATGCACCCAAACAGATCTTTCACAGACTCCTCTCTCACAATTTATGTTCTGTGAAAGCTTTCCCACTCCTTCCTCACCCCTCCTCACTTCTAACACTTTCTCTTTTATTTTTTTTCCTTTCTTTTTTAATCTGGGGGTCAGTTTAATTTTCCTTTTGCAAAAATACGGGACTGATTTTAATTTTAAATTACAATTGAACTTTAATTCTAATGATGGTTCTGGGTTAAAATCTGTTAGTTTCTGCTTGTTTCTTCTCCGCTGGTTTCAGCATGGCTTGCAAAGACATCAGAGGAGGGAAGGTATCATTTCTGCTGAGCCACTGTCCTATATCATCCTTCTTTACTGTGTTCCAGGTTTCTTAAGGTGCATGTTGCACTTGAAAAACAAATGTATTTCAGGCTGCCAGGTATCACAGCCATATTTCCCTTTGCTTTATCTTCCAGTTTATGCCTGAGTGTTTAAACTGCTAATTAGTGCCACTGTTTTTTACACGCTCTTTGTTGGTTCAGTCATTTCATAGCCAAGTTGTTTCTTTAGAGAAAAGGTTGTTTGGTACCTCCTCATCTCTAATTTCTTTTTCACACCTTCACCCAGAGTCTGACCTTTGCAGCCTGAAAGTTTTTCTTCAAGCCTTTTCACCTAGGCTTGCCTGCAGGTACTCTCTTGGCCACAATTTGGAATTTTTTTCTTTTCCCATTATGTCTTGGACAGCCTCTAACATCAACAACATACCCCAAACCACATAATTAGTCAGGAAAAAATGGTCTCGTTCTGCTGAAAGTCATTACGGTGTTTTCTCCAAACAGTGGCACTTCAGCTGTCAGTTCAGTGCGTAGTATGACAGACACCATTGTCCTCATGGTTTAATAAACTGGTGTTTGACTTCAAGTTACTGAGTGAGATTTTAAAATAAGGGCTCTGGCAGGTTTGCTTGCAGGGGTTTAGGAAGTTTTCCCCTGCAGTCCAAGAGCGGTTGTGCTGAAGGTGTTGTGAGGTGGCAGAGGAAGGTTTGCCCGATGGCCAGCAGGGCTGTGCCACTGGCAACCCCTCACCTCTGCACAGACCTGCCTCCCTTAGCTGCCGGGCTTCTGGTGCCAGGCTGTGTCCCAGAGGAGCAGCCATGCAGGCAAACATCTCCTTTTGCTCAGCAAACCACTGTGGATGGTAACACCCAGAGGTGCCCAGTGGGTACATCTGCCAAGGACCGATGGTAAGAGTAAATGTGATGCAGGCAGCGCATACCTGCTGTGGAAAAGCACTGCATCTTCCAGTCTCCTGTAGCCTTTTGGTTTTGCAACTATATTAATTTATGTTTGGTAAGATGCCTGCTGTTTCCTTCACTGAAGTGTGTCAGCAGCAAAGTACTCAGGCTCATACTTGGTGATTCCTACCTTCCTTTTCAGTAGACAGAGAGATGTGGCAAATTCAGCAAATTGCTTTCTCCTTAAAATTTTCAGGGATGGGAAAGATGCTGAAAATGTGCAAGGATACTGTCAGGATTTCCAGAATTAAATTCTTTGCTTTGATTTGAAACCACTCTCACTTTTGAAAGGTTGAAAGAATTTCAATTTGGCTTCAATAACTCTGAGATGAAATGAAAACTAGAAGTTGTGGATTAAAATAAGCATTGCAGTTGGATCAGAAATTATTTTTACTTTTGCTATTCTGTCTTTTACTGTTTCGATTTCTTAGACGTCTTCCGATTCTCTCTTCCCACTTGTTTCACCTGACATTATTGGCCCCAGACTTGGGGCCCGGAATTTTTGAGAATGCTCAAAGCTGAGGGCCATTATCATTTCTGAATTTGATTCAGAAAAATCCAAGTATGTGGTCTTACGCTCCACCCCTAGGTCATGTGCGGTCAACGGCTGACATAGCCAATAACGTGGTCATTGATTCACCGGCTGTTTACGCCATCTTTTCGCTTGGCAGTCAATTCCAAGCCACTCACCCCGCCGTCAGCGCTGACGTACTTCTCACGGAGCGATGGGCACAGTTTGCAGTTATTGCTTCCCATCCTGAAGGCGAGTCAGCGTGAATGACTTCTCCTTCCTCCCTGTCTCACCTCCTGTGGTCACACCTGCCACATTATAATGCTGTGCGGGCACTGAGGGATATTAGTCTCCCCTTTCAGGTGCGGAGGCAGGAAGCTCTTTGAAGTGCTCGTGCTGCCCCTGGATGTGCTCCTTATGCCAGAGAGAGGAAAATGAGAAGTCATAGAATCATAGAATATGCTGAGATGGAAGGAACCCATCAGGATCATTGAGTCCAACTCGTGGCCCTGTGCAGAACACCGCAAAAATTCCCATCTTGTGCCTGAGAGTGTTGTCTAAAAGCTTTGTGAACTCAGATGGGCTTGGTGCTGTGACCACTTCCCTGAGGAGTCTGTTCCAGTGCTTAACCACCCTCTGGAGAAAAATCTTTTCTTGATAAGTTTAGGTCAGGATCTAACCCCAACATAGAATCATACTGTTTCCTCAGGTCCTGTCACTGGTCACGCGAGTGAAGAGGTTGGTACATGCCCTTCTGCTTCCCCTTGTGAGGATGTTGAAGATGGCATTGAGGTCTCCCCTGTCTTCTCTTCTCTAACCTGAACTAACCGAGTATCCTCAGCTGCTCCTTAAACTGCTTCCTCTTCACACCCTTCACCATCCTATGGCCCTCCTTTGAACACTCTCAAGTAGCTAATGTCTTTTTTATATTGTGGTCTCCAAAACTGCACACAGTACTCAAGGTGAGGCCACACCAGTGCAGAGTAGAACAGGACAATCATCTAATTTGGCTGGCAGTGCTTTGCCTGATGCAACCCAGGAGACAGTTGGCCCTCCTGGCTTTCAGGGCACTGCTGACTCATATTCAACTTGCCATCGACCAGGACCCCCAGGTCCCTTTCTGCAGCACTGCTGTCAGCCTCTCCTTCCCTAGTCTGTACACACAGCCAGGCTTGCCCCATCCCAGATGCAGAATCTGGTCACTTGGTTTCCTCCTTCAGTTTGTAAATACTCTCACACAGGCAGGCAGGGCTTCTAGTGTAAATCTGTCATCTGGCCACCAACTGGGACTTCAGGGGGGAAGGCGGAGCAGGAGCACTTGTGGGTTTTTTTCTTTCGAAAGCACAAAACTGGAAGTTGGATAAGCACTTCCAATGTGACATCGTTTGTAGAACAACTGCTAAAGGGAGATAAGCATCTTCTTGAAGCTCTCAACCTGAAAGCCTTGAGGCTGTTGTGGAGGATGCACTGAAAAGATACCAGGATGCCCCTTAGACTGGCCTTGGTGTGGCTTTGCGGGTGGCAGCTTTTCCAGTGGGACTTTAGAAATAAACAAATTCGGTAAATCAGCGTCTTAAACAAGCTTTGTGTCCATTTTCTCCCTTCCTCTGGTCTGTATTCATGTCCAGGGAATGCATGGTGGTGGTGTGATGGACTCCCACCCCTGCAATGTGATGCGATGTGGGAGATGCCAGACTCTTGCTTGGACTTCAGGTGATTCTTCTGCCCAAATTTGTATGCACTACTTGAAGTGGCAGAATGTTAAACGGGGGCCAGCATTTAAAAAGGGGTTAATTTAAAAAGGGGTTTTAGAATGAAAACAAAGGCCTCTCTTTTTCAGTCTTCTCCATCAGTGACTTGTACATTTGTCTCCTGCTTACAAGCCCAGATAATACAAATACCTGCATCTGATGCTTCTCGCCCAAGTGGGCTTGTCAAGAGTGATTACTCATTTTAGGAGCTTGTCCTGGTTTCAGCTTGGGTAGAGCTTTATGGGCAGATAAGGGAAATATGTCTGTAAGCTGCTGGTGGGAGAACATTTAAATGCTGTTAAATTTAAAGAGAGGGAAATGCAGTAAAATACTGGCTTACAAAAGTACTCTGCTGTTTATCATCTCTTCTGACTTTTTCCTGCCTCCTGCATGTTCCCACCTTATGTAAAAGGATCACAGTTTAAAAACAATTCCTGCCTGTGTGCATATATAGGGACAAACCATGATGTCTAACACTGTTGATTTTGCACATGACTATCCTGTTTGAGCCTAGTAATATATTTATATCTTTTGGAGAGTTTTCCAAAACCAAATAAACCCAGGCTAGGAAAAAAACAGGCTTCCCCATCCCAAGTAAAAATAACCAAGTAAATAACCAGGAAGTCTCTTAATTCTTAATGGACTAACAGCTTTGGTGACTGATTTTGGTTATCAGATTACACTCTGAAAATAACTTCTGCACTATACTTGCAATTGGCTGTGGAAGAAAAAGAATACACTGTGTGCTAATTTTAGCAAATAAGATTAGAGTTAATATTTAATCTCAGAGACCTTCTTCAGGCTGTGGAAAAAAAATAGCAGCAGTTAACTGTCACTAATCTTATCTCCTATTTTTCTAGCATATGTGTGGTTATATAAGTTGTAGTGATAGGAACACACTGGCAGAGTGAGAAGTTAGTAGTTTGTTGGCTACATGCTTGGGTGTGTTAGACAAACTTCAGGGCTGGGATGGATTTAAGAGGTCTACACGTGCCTGTAGACTACAGTAGCAACACTGAAAGATCAGCAAAGAGGGTACCACAGTAGACCTGATACAAAACAGTATGTGAATAATGGATTGATTTGGGGGTTTGCAAAAAGTAGTCCCATTTTTTTTTATGTTTCTACCCAATTGTTTTGAATTAATATTCAGTTTGAGATTTGATATTCAGCATGTGAGGTGTGATTCAATTTTCCTTTCTTCCTTCCCCACAAAATGGCTTAATAATTAAATCGATATTTGGAAGTTAGAGATGAAGTGTTTCTGGTTTTAGGTGCCTGATGATGAATTCAACCTGAAAATCAAAATACTACAAATATACACCATAAATCTACAAGCAGCTTGCATGCTTTGCTACAAACCTATCAGTACTCCTGTTGATTTCAACAAGATACTCAAATGCATAAAGATAGTAACATCCACCTAAGCTGCTGTCAGGACTTGTACATTCTCAGTGAGTCTGAAGGTGTCACCACCTAAATTACCCCCAATTCAGCAGGATTTAGCAACGTTCTGCAGATTTCATTGTATCCTTGGAGGGAAGGAAAGGGCTCTGCCCTCTCAGGTCACCACCAACGAGCTTTTTCTTTGAGTATGCCCCAAGTATGCTTTATTTGGGAAAGAACAACTGCATGTACATTTACTGTTGAACTTTGATGCTGTTTTCTAGCAGATCATTGGCACTGTGCCCTCATTAACGTGGAAATTAGGCTTGGAAAAGCCTTTCTTCTTGTTGCAGTCAGCAATAGCATCCAATAGCAAACCAGACAATTCTCTGTTCTTGATGTTAGTATGCACCAGATTACTGTAAACATTCTTTTGCTCCATTTTAGATATTGCCTTGCCAAGTTTTACATTCCTACATGTTTACAGTGATCTTTCCTTGCTCTTAACCGCTTTTCCCCTCTTTAAATTGAAGTCAGACTTCACTGGCATTTTGCAGGGGTTGACCTTCCCCGCTCCAGATGCAGCTTTTCATACAGATGCCATTCGGAGCAGGGTTACCAGACATCCGTGTTTCCCTTGGAAATAACCTTCCCCCACCCCCTTAACAAATACTGTCTGTGCAGAATTGGAGGATTTTGTCTATTTATGTGGGATTTTAAGACATCTGGAAGTCTGGGCAGCTAGCTAATGAGCATGCACTGATGAACTCTGCAGCGCACAGTGAGTCCAGCCCGTCCACAGAAATGGGTCCACAGACCTCTGTGTGTGCTCTGAGGCCATGTCCCGTGTGTTCAGAGCAACACAGAGGCCTCCATGGCATGCTTGGTCAGCCTCATGGAGGACATGGATACAACAGGGAGCCAGAGAGAGTTCACCCATAGTGCCACGTCTCCCGCGGTGGCTGTAAGTTTGTGTGTACAACTACATTTAAAATAGAATTTCTGCCCTAGAAGTCCCTTATGAAAATACGATGTTCCCAATGTGGAAGTGAGCTAACCCTCCTCGTAATTTTAGAAAAGTATGTGCCCTGTACTAGAAAAATGCTTTGCTAAAAATGCTCTATTTGCATCTGTAACGCTGCCTTCTTTACTAGCATTTCTCATTGCTCAGTCTCTTCTCAGCATCTTATTCTCCCATCTGACAGTGATCAATACTGTTTTCCTTGAATTAGCCAGTTTTTCATTAATGACACAATACTAAGCAAAGAAGAAGGGAGGGAGAGAGTATAACAATAAAACAACTACTTCTCCAAAAGGAAGAAGCATTACCCGGAATGCATCAAGGAAATATAATGAGAGATGATGGAGGAAAATAAGGGAAATATTTCCTCACAAGAAGGTTTTAAGTAGAGTCTGGCAATGATCTCCCAAAGGAAGTAGTGGAAGTCTGGTCACTTAAATCAATTAGGACTAACCAGAGCATTGCTCTCCACAGGACTCTGTAAGGAGAAAAGCAGTGTCGAACTGAAATATAATAGATTTTGCGTGCTTATTTTCTGCAGGGCTGCTGTCAGTATTTTGCTGGTAAATTCAATATGGCTAATGCTGATTAACAACTCTCTTGACGGTGATTATATCATTGCCTTATTTCCAGCCCATTCCTCAATGTCATAAACTCATGAGGGTATGGACATACAAAAAACATCCCCTAGCTCAGCTAGCTCAGTCTGAAAGACGCAAGGCAGATAAAGGACTGGAGAAGTTGCTTTCTTTCGCCTTAGCATTCGTCGGGCTTGTTGTCTCCGGAACGCTGAATGGACACAGACCTCCATACTGCACAGTGAGCGAGGTATCCCTTAGGCAGGATGGCAGGGGCAGAAGCTGGACGTGGACTTGGTTTCTTGGATTGCCGTAGAGCAAGAAGATGTGCCAGATGGCTTAGGTAGGGCTACAGTATCCGTGTCCTCTGTGCACTAGCTGTACAGAAGGGTTTAAATGCATATGAGACCAGCTGGGCACAGAAGCAAGACAAAGTCATTTGTTCTCAGTCTTGGTGGGCTGTTTGGCATGTTCCAAGTACCCAGAAGTCCTCTACTGCCCTGCCTTGAGAGATAATGGAAAGAAATCAAGCCTCTGAGAAGCTGGTATCTTTGCTTTGCTTTCCTCTCTGTGTGGGCATTGTTGTTTTATATGCGTGTTTTTGTTTTTCTCTGCTTGGTTTTCTAGAAGCCAGTCAATTCCATTTAAAAAATAGAAATGGGTAGAAATTGGAATAAGTCAAAGGGATTGAAAGGCAAGGAAGCAGTGACTTGTCATATGAGCTTGGACAAGGTGCTGAGGGGAGGTTTCTGTAAATTGACCTGCCTGCTTAAACATTAATTTATATGGAAAACAGGGCTTAAAAGCAAACAGCTCTTTGACATATGGCATCTTATTTACAGTAAGGAAAAAAAATAAGCTGGGATTGTTGCTAGTGTTTTACCCATCCAGCAAAGGTCTCTCTCACATGTAAATGGAGACTGTTACATCAGAGAAATTATCCATTTCCTTCTGCAAATGCAGATCAACTTGTTTTCACTAGCTTTTTTCACTGGGATGCATCAGTCAGATCAAATCATTTTAAAAGATTCTCCTTACCTTATCTCTTCCTAGAGAAATGTGTGTGTCATAATAGTACATGCAGCTTCAAAGCCTTTTCTTTCCCACTCTAGCGGCTCAATTCCAGCCTTTCTGCCAGAATGCATTAGATGCAAGCAGTCCCAAAACTGGTGGGGCTGAGGCAGGGGACCTGACACGGGATCCAAATCAATATTTAGACAGCTTCAGGCGACAGAGCTTGCACTGGCTTTCACACTTGGCAGCAAGCTTTGCACCCGTTTGTTTCCCGAGTTATTGTTTGTGCAGTTTCAAGCATTGGCACTAGAGAGATTTCTCCCTGAGGGCAATGACAAGCACCAGGTGTTTGAAAAGAAACTTTCCCCCTTTGGATCTGAAGATTGCGAGAGTGAAAGTTGTGTCACTGGCTAATGTCTTGTAAGGAAGAAAAGGCACAGATTTTCATGGGGTTTTCATCATCCTTCACTTGAAGTATCTACTGGGCATTCTGGGGAGCCCACAGTGCAGTCTCAGGCTCTGCTTCTGATGCATCCCGCACAGAGCAGCTCTACCAGCTGTGTTGCTGCTGTTTGTTTTCATGGTGGTTTACTTGGTGCAAAAACCTGAGTCAGCGCGGGAGACAGCCTTGCTGTGGAGTTGTATGAGTCAGCCCGAGGCTCTGCAGAGTGCCTGCGCTGGGGTGGCAGGCAGGCAGGTGAAACCCTGGCCCAGCACGGGAAATAATTTTAATTTGCTTTCCAGCCGTTCCACCTAGTGGCCAAAAGACACCACTGCCAGGAGAGCTGGATTTGTGTTTGAGAGTCCCTCCAGACCTACGCTGCTGCTGTGGAGCTTACAAGATATGCAGGAATGTAAGCCCCCACACTGAAGATCTTACCAAACATCAGCCTGCAAGTAGCTCATTAAGTTCCCGAGCAATTTTGTTAATCATGCCGCATAGATAAAATGCAGATAGGCCTTTAGTGAGCTGATAATCTAACAAATAGGCAGAAAGTGTAACACTGATAAAGCAGAGATCAGTTTAATAGCCAGCTGTAAATCTTGGTAATTCTGTACCAGAGGCATATTGTAAAACAGGAATGTGCAAGTGTGTAAGTACGTGCATGAAAATGCACTGCTTCTTAAAATAGCAGATAAAGCAGTAATATTATGTATGGAAAAGCTATTGGGAGCAATTTTAGAGGTGTTTTAAAATATTTTTGTCTCCATCTAAGTCTGCACCACTTGTGGTATCTTCATAATACAGCATCACAAGTACAGGTCTATGAATAACAAAGGCTTGTTTCTAGAAGTCAAGATTTCATATAAAAATCTGTGTACCATTGGCCCTGAGGCAGTGTAGGGAATTTATAGGCTTTTTGTTGAGATGAACCAAATTATTCACTCAGATACATTCTAGTCACGAATCAGACTATCTCAAATTCATGGCCTGATGTCTCACCAACCTCTTGAGCACCTTCTTCTTTGGTGGCATTAATTCAATTGGAAGAACAGGGAAAAGCAACTCACCTTCAGGGTATCCTATATCCCATACCATATCTCATACCATCCCAAGTATATCCTTCTGAGAACCTGGGAAATGTGAGTTTCAATCCCCTGGGAAAGGGACTTCATCTACCTTTCTAGGTCTCTCTTCTGATCTTTAGGCCATTTTGTAAAAAGGGAACCATCAGTGCTTCCTCTTCTTGTTTGTTTGAAAAGAAGAAACTGAGCTGAGAACATGTACCAGAGACATCTAAATTCAAAAAGAGGTTGCAGGCCATGCATCCCAACCTCACACAGGCGTGCAGGTGCTCACTGCACTGCATCCCATCTAGATGCCTTTCCTTGGTGTGCAAAGCACAGGGAGCTCAGATTTGTGAAATCTACTTGCAAGCTAGACAAGAAGGTGAGTTGAGTGAATTGAGACTGAAGTGACTTGCCAGGGTCATGTAGCAGATGGTTGGTGCAATGGGAAATTGAGTTGTGGTCTTCTAGATCTCAACTTTGTGGCAAAACCACTGAACCGACCTGTGGAGGAAGCCTTTATCGGTGATGATGAGCCCCGGTTTTGAAGCAGTCTCTTGCCGCTTTATGAAGAACAGAGTTTTTCCAGTACCTTTGTTTCATGCCCATCAACAGGAAAAATTTACAGAAGTTAGTGCCAGTGCGTTTTTGGTCAAAAATACATAATATCTGTAGTTTACCTTGTGGCTTAGCAAGTTATTTGATTGTTATATATAAAGATACCACTGTAAAAAATGGGAGGAGGTGGCAGAAAGCATGTGTTTTTTAATATGTGGTATATTCATGTAAAATATAGATGGTATGAAGAGAAAAAACATGAATAGTGGTGCATAACTCAGACCTGGAACAGTTGGTTGGAGATCACTCTCCTGCGAACAGTGTTTCCTCTTTTTACAAACAAAATGGTGGAAAATTAAGTAATGAGGTGGGACTCAGGGTGATTTGTGTCATTTGAACTACAAATAGGAATTTCTTTCCTTTTAGCTGTACCTCAGACTCACTAAAATCAGAAACAGTATGAGGAGAATAATATCCACGGGGTGGAGGAAAGAGCTGTGCAGTCAGTACTTACCTATTATGTATTCAGCAATGGCTTGCAAAAATTTGAGAAGAAAAAAGAAACCAGTTTGCCCTTGAAAGAGGCAGAAAGATGATTTCTGTTGGATTTTGCTGTAATATTAAATGTTTCCTTCATGAAACACTTTCTGGATTTAAGTGATATCTTAATCTTGAAACCACTCTTCACTGGAACTTCCATTAGGGCAGAAGAATCAAAATTTAATTGGGCTTCCATGGTACTGTGCTGTAGCACAGTTAAAATAGGATCCATCCAAGAATTAGCAGTGTCTACACCAGACAAGTTTTTTCAGTCTTTTATTGGGGCAGAGGCTTAGTTGACAGGTCTTCAAGATATTTGGGAAAAATAGTGCTCAGTTCAGCCTGTACAGTGATGTACAGCATAAAGGGAGCAGTGCTAGGTACTGAATGTATCATCATTGCTGGTGTGATAGAAGAATAACTGGTGCTGAGCTGTATTTATTTCTGAATGCCAGATCTGTTAGGTTATCTCTACATGATGAATGAGTTGGGATGATAGCAAGAGCTGATGGTAATGCTGGCAATTTCCCTCTCTTTTTTTGCAGGTCACTGTCAGGGGATTTGGTCCATTGTTACAGTTTGCCTATACTGCTAAGCTGTTACTCAGCAGAGAAAACATCCAGGAGGTCATCCATTGCGCAGAATTCCTGCGCATGCACAACCTGGAGGACTCCTGCTTCAGCTTCCTTCAGACACAACTGCTGAACAATGAAGATGGCCTGTTCCTGTGCAAAAAAGATACCACCTGTCAGCGCATGCACGATGAGGAGAACTCGGATGGAGAGGAGGAGGAGACGATGGAATCGGAGACATCAAAAATATCTTGCCCAAGAGAGAGGATGCACCAAGAGCCCTTCAATTTTGAAACCACTGTTGCTGGAGCAGACAAAGGGGAAGGAATGCTGCCTGACTCTGACATGCTGAGAGATAGCAAGGACAATTTAGACAAAGATGCAGTAACACGGTACCCCCGATACAAGAAATACCAGCTTGCTTGTACCAAGAATGTCTACAACACATCACACATCAGTACCTCAGGTTTTGCAAGCACATTCAGTGAAGAGAGCTCTGGAAATGGCCTCAAATCAGGACTTGCTATGGGCCAGATAAAAAGTGAGCCTCAGAATGAAGAGAATGATGAAGAAAGCATCACACTTTGCCTGTCTGGAGATGAACCTGACATCAGGGATAAAGAAGGGGATGTTGAAATGGACAGGAAACAGCCAAGCCCCACTTGTGTTGACAGACCAAAAAGTGGGTCTTCTCCTTCTTGCTTGCGATCTTTCTTCAACAGAACAAAAAGCATGGATTTGGTTGGCTTCCCCAGCACCTCCCAACAGCACTTTGGCAGGAGTCCAGCATGCCCTTTTGAAAAAGGGACAACTCAGGGTGACCACAAAACTGATTACGTCCCTTTCACAGGGAACTATGGACAGTCCCATGCCATGCAGAAGGATGCTTCCAACTTCACAGTGGGATCGCCACTCAGGGGGCCCGGCTTTGAAACTCTCTGTAAGCAAGAAGGGGAACTGGACAGGAGGAGTGTTATATTCTCTTCAAACGCTTGTGACCAAGTAAACACTTCAGTGCATTCATATTCTGGTGTGAGCAGCTTGGACAAAGACCTCACTGAGACTGTGCCAAAGGGTCTGTGGGCTGGCGGTAGCCAGTCTCTCCCCAGCTCTCAGACCTATTCGCACAGCGGACTGACAGCTGATCACTTGCCGGGAAGGATGCGGCCGAACACCAGCTGTCCAGTGCCAATTAAAGTTTGCCCTCGCTCTCCTCCTTTGGAAACCAGAACCAGGACCTCCAGTTCATGCTCTTCCTACTCGTATGCGGAGGATGGCAGTGGCGGCTCTCCCTGCAGTCTGCGTCTTTGCGAACTCTCCTCTTCCCCTTGCTCCCAAGGCCCCCGATTCCTGGCACCCGAGCACCAGGAGCCAGGCGTGGTGGGGGATGGATTGTACAACCCGGTCCGAGCCCAGATTAAATGTGAGCCATCCTATGGAACAAACTCCAGCGATGAGTCTGGGTCATTCTCAGAAGCAGACAGTGAATCATGTCCTGTGCAAGACAGAGGGCATGAGGTAGGGATTTAAGATAAGTACATATATCACAGTTGTTGTGACACAATTAATCGCTTCTTGATTCTCTCAAATGACTTTGCATTTCCCCAGCACTTCCTTTGTTTATAGTGGCAAAGAGTAATTTCTGGTTATTCCCTCATCAGCTGAGCGCACATGATTGACTTCTCAGAAATAGGCCTGTTCGACCTCTGTGGTGTTTGGCTCTTCTGAAAGTTTGAGTATGGGACAACAGCAGACTGCTGACAGGTGTGCACTGATGTGCGTGGGAGTCTGCTGGCAGTGTCCTGTCTTCCTCCCTCGCCCACTTGTGTGACACAAAGCATTGTTCTTTATCCTTAATTTGCTGAGGTGATTCCAGCTCCGCCTGTTATTGCTGCTCGTGTCTGAGCAACCTCAAGTTGTGCCTTCGCTGACACTGAGGGTTGAGCAGCCCGTTTGAAGAGCCAGTGCTGCACATTGCCAACAGCCAGAGTAGAGGAGGGAGATAGAGTGGGAGGAGAAAGAGGTGTGAAATTACTTGAACAGTTGCATAGCTGGGCACCCTGCACTGTGGAAATGGTATTCAAGTCATCTTCCCTCTGTGTGTGCATGTGCATGTGTGTGTGTGTGTGTCACACATGCAGGTAGTGTGTTTTTGCCTCCATTATGTGACAACTGAGATCATGTTCCCTGCCTGTGACATTTTGTTTGGTGGTGAGTTCTAGCAGCCATTGCATAAATGGTTTCAAAGAGAAGTTGTTCCTTAATTTCCAGGACTGTTAAGTAAATGACAGGGGAATGATCTGGGGCTGAAGAGCAATGTGTCAATTCCCACGTAGTTGTTCCATGAGAGGGAAGAGAAAGAGGGGCCATTCTAAAAGTAGAGATGGGCCAGCTGGAGATGCTGCAGTGATAACTGACTAAGCGTGATTGAATAAACTGCCTTTGTGAAGTCACTAGTTTGAGAGCAGACTTAAATCATGGAGATGTGTTGTGGACCCCAGAAACTGAAAAAGACTGAATGTTTTCATAGAGCTTCGTTAGGAAACTGCATGACCTAGAGTGCAGGTGGATGTAATCACATATGAAATTCCTCTAGCAATGCTGAAACACTCTGTAATAGCTTGTGTACAGCAAGGGCAAGTTTGAGGGGTTCAAATGCTGACAGCACCCAGTTCAGAACCAGGTGGGCTTAGTTACGGAGTAGGGATGAAAAGAGTGAACTTTATTCTATCCTCAGTCCATATTCCACTACATCCCAGGCTCTGGAAGATACCTTTCAGACAGATGTGGGTGGTTCCTTTAGTTGGCTACTTAGCTCTAAGGAAGGGCTAAAGAGCGTGGGGAGCCTCTGCTGTCCTAATCCCTGGTCACACTATACCAGTGATTCTGAGAGCACAGTTCTTTGTCCCCATGTCCTGAGCTGGGGACAATGCAGAAGGGAAAGCAGTCTCCTTGGGAGGCTGCCTGGGATATTGTGCACAGAACCTCATTCAGGAAGCCATACAGCAGCTCTGCCTGGCCATACCAGGATTAGTCAGTGAAGTCCTGCCTTTACAAGGAGCAGAAGGGAGCAGGGAGTGGGACTGAGGGGAGCATCAGGTCTCCACCCACGTGTGCTGATTGCTCAGCAGGGGCTAATGCTCAGCATGAGGCAGCACAGAGGGCGGCAGGTTACCCTTTTTGGGATTGATGATTAATTAGCTGTCATAATTAGCTAATTCTGTGGAGATATGCTGCAGCAGAAGTGAGCCTGGAAGAGTGAGATGAGAAGGTTATAGGGGACTGGTGGTGGTTTCCAAAAAAAAAAAAAAGTATGCCAATATATGCAGAAGACGATGGATGAGAAGAGCAATATCCATGAGAGGAGCAAACAGGAGGCCATCTTAGTGTGCCACTGGCAGGCAGACATACCTGGTTAGGAAAGGTTTGTTCCACTCCTGGTTTTGCAGCTGGTTTCCTCCTGGGAAGATTTTTTGCACTGTGCTGAGCAAGTTTTCTCCCTGGGACTGCTGATACAGCTTTATTATTATTATTAATATTATTATTTCCCAGGACATTTTGATTAGGGTGAGAAAATTAATGCTCTGTTGCACTGCGCTATCCTGAACAAGCCAAGGGTAAGCAGGTCACACCAGTGCTTTGGTACAGATTTTGTCTGAAAAGTGATTTTTTAAAAGGTCGTTACCATTGCAAGAAAGGGTATTGCAGCCTTGTTGAACAACATTGTGTTTATACAGTGACTTCAGGTGTGTATCCTGCAAGATCTGCTGCTGTGGGAACCTCGGTGAAGGATATCTTAAACCAGGCAGGAGAAGATACCTAATAGCAGCAGGAAGTTCTTGTATAAGTTGCTCTACCTACTTTCAGCAGTTTGGCTGCAATTAAAACAGCAGGAGAGACTCATAGCCATCTGCGATGGACAGCTTTCTGTCCTTCATCTCCCTGCAGGCTGCATGGGAATCTTTCGCCATTCCCAAAATTGTCGGTTTACCCTTGTTGTCCTGATGACTTCACAGACAGGTCCCTTCCCCCCTGCTGTATCAGAACTCACAGTGTTGCTGGGCTTCTATTCAGAAAGCACGTGATAAAGTATGTGGGGGTGACACACAGGCACTTGCCCTTTTGGAGAGTGGCCGTGCAAGCTCTTCTGCTGAGAGTGGGCTTTCATTTGGGTGGGACAGCCTGATAGGAAAAAGCCTGGTGGACTCTGACCCGCAGTTATCTCAGGACTGCTCAGTTTCCCTGGAATTTGGACCTTGTTGGTCTTAATTTGGGTCCCAGAGTGTTATCAGTGCCAGAATTAATGTCACGAAATGTCATTTGCAGATGTATTGATTGTATGAGAAGTAGGTGAAAGGTTTCTTCTCTCTGGTTTTTTTTGGGGCATTCTGCTTTCCCACAGAGACAGATACCATTCAGGAGCACGTGACCAAAGTTGCTTGGTGCCAAAAGTGGGGTGCTAGGGGTCATCATGAGTGCCATTTTGGGTGAGAGTAACCCCACTCTGTTACCAGCCTCCCTGTCTTATTGGGGGTGCAGATGGCAGTCACAAGTGTCAGAGCAGGTGGTAGTCCTCATAACACCACTGGTAAATCTTCTCCAGGATGTTTCCCTTCCTGGAGCCTCCA
Organism: Myiotriccus ornatus; assembly: GCA_036023395.1. Classification (NCBI taxonomy): domain Eukaryota; kingdom Metazoa; phylum Chordata; class Aves; order Passeriformes; family Tyrannidae; genus Myiotriccus; species Myiotriccus ornatus. The sequence continues at coordinate 78,415,183 of JAYRBT010000114.1, forward strand.
AGATTCTTCTGTGATCTCCCTTTGTTAAGGCTTTGTGATACAGAAGCAGCAAGTGCAATGTAGGGTGTCCCCATGTTACCAAATTGGAGGAACAGGGCTGTTACTTGAGCTATTGGGACTTCACAGAAATATTTAATGGTTTGTGTTTGTCTTTTCACTCAGCTCTCTCAGGCCTCCACAGGTTGTTAAAAATCAGGTATTGGGATATAATACTAGAGAGAAGACTTAAAGCTCAGTGCTTTGCATGTGGGTTCTGACAATCTTGCTTAAAATAGCAACAACAAAACAATAAGCCCTGAAATAATGAATTGTTGAGAAGGAAGTAGTCTGTCAATCTGTTAACCTACTTAGGAACAGAAACTTGAACACTACCTACTTTTCTTGATCTTCCATTTCTTCAGCAAGTACCTATTTTTTTTTATGCTAGAAAATTTGTAAAAAATATTGTACTACTAAACTAGTTAAAAAGAAATCTCAGCTCAGTCTAATTTGATGAGTGAGTTTTTTTAGGAAAAGAGTAAACAAGGGCAGGAGGAGGTAAGAGGTGGAGTTTTCCAAGAACCGTTACTATCTAGAGAATTGCATTCAATGCTTCTTTCATTTATATTTCAAAAGAATTTCCCGGCTGGGTTAGTGACTCACTTTTCAAAGAACATTTTCATAAAGACAAAGCTAATGAAATTAGACCATTGAGAATATTGTAGGTAAATAACCTTCAGTGAGAGGTGAAACTCTTCCATGTTAAGCGACAGGCAGCCACCCATTCTCTGTTTCTCTGCTGTTGCTTTGTGAAGTACTGGAAGTCACAGCCCCAGAAAAGAGGAGTAAACCAAAGTTGCTCTACCAGAAATCTACTGGAACTGTGCTGAGTTACCTAAGCTAAGTCTGCTTCAGTGCTTAATGTTTTTACTTAGTGAAGAGTATTACACAGAATAAAGGGTAACCAGGAAAAATACATGTGTTGACTTGCTTTGGTATATGGTACCTCCCCAGAATTTGGTGATCAGTCACCCCAGCTTTTCTGATCCTACTAGGTTTGCAAATTTGAAAATGACAAAGTTACTTTGCATATTGTTTTCTGGTAGGTGTTCTCCTGACCAGGATCCTCACTGAGCACTGTGTTGGTCAACTTCTGGTTAAATGGGGTCTTGTCAAACATCAGTCTTGTAAAATACACTTCAAGGCAGTTTTGTTTTCTTTCCTCTGTTCAGTAGGAATGGTATCCATCCTGGTAGCAGAGAATTTCTGCATTACAACAACACTGAGAGTCTGAAATTTCAGTAGGATCCTCTTTTAAACACTGTATTATTTCATTGCACCTACAGTGCAAACAGCTCTGTTATGCCCTGATCTGAAGACCTTGCGTGGACTCTTGAAGGATTCTCACATTTTTTTAATTTCTTTTGTAAAAGCAGATCTTGCAGAGACAGAAGACTGCACTTCATTGCTCCTCATTTCACCGCCTATCTGCCCTTCTTAAATGCATCTGTGGCTTCTGTCAGTGCTTCTGTGCTATCCCTAGTCTCAGAAAAGCCTGTTAAAGGGCAGGAGTATTGTACTGTTGTGCCCTTTGAAGGGCTGGTACTTGGGGACACAGCGAGCAGTGAATGGGAAGACATTAGCCCAGCATTTTAAGCACCAACAGCGTGTGATCTGCATAAAAGTCCAAGTCGTGGGCTGAAGGATGAGAACCCCATCCACATCTGATTGTTGAGTTAAAGCCCTTAGCTACAGGACTAGCTCGGTTACCTACATCTCTGAGGCAGGTGGCAAATCAAAAGATTACCCAGGCTGTCTCCACTCAGTGCATAGCAGTACCCTCTCAGGCAGCACTTGCTGACCCAAACACCTCTCGTGGCCCTCAGGAGGTGAGGCTGGAGTTGACCTCAGGCGACTATGGGGCCATCAGTTGTCTTGTGTGAGATAGAACATGCTGCCTGCAGTGGGACCTGCTGATCTGAAATGGCATGTAGGCAACTGAGCCCCTAACACAGGTGGACACACCTCAGCTCCTGTCCTGGGAGCTATCCTTTCTGAGTGTTTGTGGAAGACAGACGTGCATTCCAAGGAAGATACTTGGAAAAACAACATTAATTTGTTGGGCTCTTCTGTGTGAAGCAAATTAACCCCTTTCTACATCAAAAAAAGCATTGATAGGATTCAGCCCCCGTGATAGGTTACTTGGGTGGGTCCTGAGAGCCTTCCAAGGACCAGGCAATTTTAAGTGTCAGAGGATTTCAGTAACTGGCTTTCAGTTTAAGGGTATTAAGGCAACAGTTTTATTTCTTACAACTCTGGGGCGACTGGCAAGGATTTTAAACTGCTTTTAAAGGTCAGGCTGGTACTGTGAGTTCCCCCCTCCCATGCCCAATACATAATGGTTACTTTTTCTTATGTCTAATATAGAAGTCCTTTTAGTTACTGTAGTGTTAAAGTCATTGTCTTTACTAGCACTTGACATCTCAGGGAAGATGATGTCAAAATTTAAAGAGAGCGAAAAAGCTAATGTTACGCATGGGATAAAGAATTTCCGATATTTTATTGTGAGCAAATACAAGTCCTCAGTCCTTTCCTTTATTCCAGAGAAAAAGAGAGGGGGAGAGCAGCAGCAACAGTAACTAGTACAGTAGATGAGCAGCACAGCAGTAACTGGCATATGATCCAAGCTGGCACTAACTAGTGAAGCTTGAACGAATTAATTGGTTATATATGGGCCTTGCATGTGCTGAGTCAGTGGCTGTCCCTGTCTGTCTCATCTCTGCTCTCACTTAGCCACTCAAAGCAATGACATTTACAGTGGCACCCTAATGCTGCTACAAGGGAGGAAAATGCTGCAAAATCATAAACAGGTTTTCTTTTTCACCAGGGTGGATTGGTTGTCCTCTCAGGAGTGCATCAGCCAGAGTTGGGGGCAACAGAGTCTGCAGTGGTGGTAGAAGGTGCCAATTATTTGTTGTGTGGTGGAAAATGAGCTGCTACTGCTGCTGCTGATGCTGATGTAAAAATGCAGGGAAAGAGTAATTGTGTTCATAGGGAAGATTTTAGAGCTCTGAGAGGCTAACTCTGGCTGGAGTAACTCCTGGAAGGAGCAGTGACCCCACTTTCCTATATAAAAATCATAGTTATTAGAAAGAAAATTTTACAGGAAAACATACTCACTGGGTTTTTCTTTTACATTTTAGAAAAGACTGACTGTCCTTTTTCAGACACTGTCCCTTTTCAGACACTTTACCTCAGGTAAAGTTTCTCTCACCTACCTCAGATACTGTGAGATACAGAACCTTTTCTGAGTCTCATCTCTGCTCCTTCTGCAGCCAGGAGGGAGAAGCATGCAATGCCATCTGAAGGCCTCGATGACAACAGGGACGTGGACACTAAATAGTCCCAACCCATCACTTGCAGCTCTGCATGGGTCGGATGAATCCCAACCGTTGCACAGTCGCAGGTTCTTGCAAAATGACTCACCACTTTGTTGTGATAAATACTAGCTAAGAGTCTTGCCCTGTGCAGATATAAAACACCATTAGCCTCTCTCTGCAGCAGTGCCCTGGTGCAATTATTCACCATGGTTTGGTGTTTTTGGGTTTTTTTCTGTTGACAGCTCCCTCGAAGAGGGAGACAGGCAATAAAATTGCTGTGAATGGTGAAGGAAATGAGTCTGACTCACTTCCACTCTCCCTTTCACGTTTCTAATCCTGCACAGTGCTGCCTGTGACAGGAGTGGGATTATGCTGGGATTACTGATAGCAGTCTCTGGTCTGCTGTGTAGATGGTTTTCTTTTCAATCCTTTTTTTTTTTTTTAATGAATCTGTTTCTATTTATTTTCCCATTTCCCTTCAGCAACTTCTGTCTGACAGATTTAAGTTTTTTCCCTTTCATTTCTATTTCAGCTGCAAGCACATCTCCTCCTTGCAAGTAAATATGTTTTTCAAGGGAGAGGGAGGAAGAAATAAAGTTAACATCACTTTCCGCTTTGGTCTTAAGAAAATAAGGAAAAACTGGGAACATGAAAGGTCTGATTTTGCAGTGAAACTGTGGTGTCTTTCAGAGGAAGGCACTGACTGTTTTCATTTTCAGACCCTGGTTGAAGCTTAAGAAAAAAGCAGGTGACACTGAGTTTTATGTTGAGGCATGGGGGGGCGAGAATCGGACAGGTTTCATGTCATTAGTTAGCAGTCTATAGGCAAGGTGGTCTGCATCACTGCACCTAAGGTCAGCCTTTGTGTGTACAAGCAGGAATATGGGGGGATTAGGGCAGTGTCTGGTGCTTCTTGCTGGTTTAAATTGTCTTATCAAGTAGTGTGTTACAAAGCCATGCCTGGACACGTGCGGCAGAGGGGCATGAATGAATGTTCAGGGCATGAAACCATCTGAAAGAATGCGGTAGGTGATTGCACTGACTTTCACGTACCCCAGGCTTGGAGATGCACAGAGCAGTGATAGAATAGTGCAAGAAAATGTCCAAGAATGCTCATAAACAAGGTGAGGAGCTCGTTGTCAGCAGGTCCAGGTTCTTGATGACGGTGCATGACTGTCAATGCCAGAGGCCACTGCTGTGTGTTGGTGTATGTATGTCCTCAGCAAACTGTTCTGCTTGAAGAACTCAGCTCTCTGATGAAGATAACTTATTTCTAATCCCTACTGTTACTTTCTGTATCTCCAAATAATTAAAGTACACCATTTGAAGACAACAGTGGTTTTAAATATCAAAGGAATCTTATGCTTGGCTGGAGCAGCTTACCTTCTTTGGCAGCCTGCGTGCAGAATACCGAATAGGGACAGAAATATAAATATTTACTGCCATCTTTTGGGCAGTGTGGGTATGACTCAAAACCAGAAAGGAGGCCAATCAAGTTATTCATTTGCCACCTCCTTCAGTTTTGTCAGCTTTGACCAACAGATAGAACAGTCTGCCAAGGAGCATCAGGTTTTTGGTAGTTATCAGACTGGGACTCCAAATGAAGCAAGATTTTTGAGGAGAGGTACTTACTTTAATTTGAGCTAGCTGATAGGTTTGGGGAGAAAAGCTAGAAGGTTTTAAGCATATTCACCATTCTTCACCTTTTGAGACAGTTCATTGAGTTCATTGCTTCAAACTGTTAGGAGCTTTGTGTTTTGCAGCTTTTGCTGTGCTTTGCTGCATAATTGGTAGAATTCCTGAAGTCAGAAACTGACTTTTTCAAGAAATACAAGTTCAGTGCTGTTTAATCTACAAAAATATTAGCATCAACATATATTGTTTTGTTTCAAAATGTAGGATATGCTGCATCACACTCCTTTGACCCTTTCTTCTTATATAGTGTACTGCTCAGTTGAAATACTGATTAGATGACCTTTCCTAATTGCAATATGGTATTTTTCATCCACTTGAAGTGTCAGATTGCATTTTTAACCTCACACCTAATCAAACTTTCAGTCCTGCAGGCCATGCAGAACAGGTTTCCTGCTGTGGTAATAGCACCTTCCTTGATACTAGTTTGAATTTAATTGCAGCGAGGTACTTCACTCTGTCCAAAAGGCCATGTCTCCTAAGTGGACAGAACCTTCTTTTAATGCACTGAGATCAGTTATTAGAGCTTTGTAGAAAGATGAAATTTTTGTCTGGGATTCATCTATATTGCTGATTTAAGTGCAATTATCACCTGATTCTTACCATCTGGAACTCCACAATGTGCCACAAGGGAGTGTTAAAAAGTTGCCCAATGTAAAACTTGATGTGTTGTTTATTGAAGGGGGTGGCAGCATAATCATCCTTCCGCTCACTGTTCAGCTTTCACTGAGCAAGCAGAATATGACTCTGCTCTTGTCTTGTGTTTGTTTGTTTTAGGTGAAACTTCCTTTTCCTGTTGATCAAATCACAGATCTTCCAAGGAATGATTTCCAGATGATGATAAAGATGCACAAGCTAACCTCAGAGCAGCTCGAGTTTATCCATGATGTCCGCCGGCGCAGCAAGAACCGAATTGCAGCTCAGCGCTGCCGCAAAAGGAAACTGGACTGTATTCAGAACCTGGAATGTGAAATCCGCAAGTTGGTGAGTTACGTGCTCTCGCCGCAGCCCTGCTCACCCTCACGCAGCACCTTGCAGGGCACCAACAGCAATTCCTGCCCAGAGTTTAGTGGGTTCAGTCAGTTGGTACACACATGAGCAGAACCACTACTATGAAAATTTAATATACAAAAATGTGTTGGTATGTGCATATATAATATATACAGAAAGCACAAAATTCCAGTGAAATGAGGCCTAAATATCTTTGTTTTTCTCAAGAGCAGAGTGTTGAGTTGGAAGAGGAGGGAAGCCTGTATCACAGCTCCCTTTTTGCGGTTTAATTTAATCCCACTACTTACAGTTTCATCTACAAAGGCATTTCCTCATCTGAGCCCCATTTCCTTGCCTAGCCACCATAACAATCTGTTGGTCAGGGATTCATGGAGTGCCCAAAAGAGGTAGATATGAAGAGACCTTCAGAGGTTGTCTGGTCCAAACAGGGCTGTGGCAAGGCCAGCTTCATCTCTATGTATTTTCTTGCTAAAAGGCAGCTCAGCATTTTCAGGACACTTCAGTTTGCTGTGCCTTTCTTCAGCTCTTTCATCCCCTGAGCAAATGGCACAAATGACATGGGAAGGGAAAAGCCAGGAATGTGAATATCCAGACAACTGGGCATCCCTTGGTGTAGTTCAGTGAGCTGGCAAGGGTATGTTCCTCCTTGTTCCTGCTGTCTTGTTTCCTCTAATGCTCCTGGTGTTCCACGGACTGGACCCCTCCTTGTTATTCAAGGAATCTGCAATAGTCCACTGCAGAGAGAAGAGTAAAGCGTGCCCTGCTCACTGGCCAGAGCATGTCAGGGGATATGTCTCCTGTGTGCCAAGGTGTCAGTGGACAGTGCTGCCACATGTTAATCTAAGATTAGAGTGAGGTGACTGGAGCAAGGCTAAGTGGCTGCTCAGAAAATTCCTTTCTTTCAGTCATGGTATGGACACCTCAGGTGTGGTTTGGGTGGCTAAACACAGATGTTTACAATATAGACACCTGCACTGGAGCTTGTTGCCCTGGTTTTCTTTACAGTCAGTGTAGGGAAACTTGACAAGTCTTATTTGCCTCCTCCTGCAGCAGAGGAGGTAACTCATTGTACAGAAGTGCCTGTTCCTCTTTATCGCTAAACAAGGTCACCCAGAGAGCCATGTCATGTACAGACCTCTTAACTATAGGCACCTTATGTGAAAAAACTCCCTTCCTTTGTGACAGTGCCCCTGTGGTCTGAGGGACTTGTCTGTCCCCTGACACAGAATCACAGAATATAGAATCAGCTGGGTCGCAAAAGACCTCCGAGATCATCAAATCCAACCCTTGATCCAACACCACCGTGGTTATTAGACCATGGCACTCAGTGCCACATCCAGTCTCATCTTAAAAACTTCCAGGGGTGGAGAATCCACCACTTCCCTGGGCAGCCCATTCCAATGCCTGATTACCCTCTCTGTAAAGAATTTCTTCCTGTTACCTAACGTAAACCTCCCCTGGTAGGGCTAAAGACCATGCCCTCTTGTCTTACTGATAATTGCCTGGGAGAATAGACCGACCCCCATCTGGCTACAACCTCCTCTCAGGGAGTTGTAGAGAGTGATGAGGTCTCCCCTGAGTCTCCTCTTCTCCAGGCTAAACAACCCCAGCTCCATCAGCCTCTCCTCACAGGACTTGTGTTCAAGTCCCTTCACCAGCCTCGTTGCTCTTCTCTGGACCCTCTCCAGCACCTCAATATCCTTCCTG
>JAYRBT010000114.1:78430249-78442293 GCA_036023395.1 Myiotriccus ornatus
GGGTTGGGGGTGGGCGGGAGGGAAGGGTCAACTGACACAGTATTTTAAAGATGTTTTTCTGTTGCCTTTTTTTATTTTTAAGTGACCTCCTATATATATGAATAGATAGAATGTTTTATGAGTATAAAACCAAGTTTTAACTTGCTTCCTTACATGAAGATTTACTCTACTAACAACTCATGTGCAACTGGTACTCTTGACCTCATTCCAACGGTTTAAAAAACCCACACACACAACCCATTGCGCTGCAGCTCTTTGGTTTGACCTGGCCTCATACTGGTGCTGGGTCTCTTGATTTTGTCTACCTTGGGAACTGATATTTAAAACCACTGCTCAAATAAGTGTCTCTTCCTCAACCTTTCTCTCGTCTCTGCCTCCCCTGCAAGCTTTTCTGGATGTTTGATTTCATTCTTTCCCATTAGAAGTGGCTGATTTTGTGTCATTGCTTCCTATATTTACATGTATCATGGTTTTTCAGTGGGGTTTTTTTGGTGGTGGTGGTTGTTTTTTGTTTCTATTTTGTTTTGAGGTTTTTTGCTATTTGAAACCTTGTGGCTTTCAAAGCAGTTACTGGGCTAATGTTAAAGGAAGATGCTGGGAGAATTAGTTTCAGACCTGGACACCAGTTTACATACCCAACCATTCTTGTCTCATGGGGTCAAACCAACTGACCATAAAATATCGCTGGAAAGAGGGAAAAGAAAAACTGGCTGCAGTATTTATGAATTTTAAGAATTTGGCCAGTGGTCACTGTGATCTTCAGTAAGAATCTCTTTGCATTTGTCAGAGGGCACATGCAGCATCTGTCCTGTCGGGCGTTGCTTGGGAATGGTATGGTGGGACCCCATCTCCCCGCTGAGCACTGCACCGCTCTCATGGGCATGTGAGCCCTCAAAGCTCTGTCCAGTCTGTATCTAGTCCTCCTTTTCCTCCTTTTCCTTGCTATACTTGTATTGCCAGGAAACCTGATTTCATTTAGGCTTGTTATGCTTTTGTCAGGTGAGTACTACACTATATAATGTGTCTGTTTCTCTGCGTTCTCTAGGGGTGCCTTGAACACAATTAAAGCTCATTACAAGCTGATTCTGGAACAAAAAGGTAGTGAAAAGATAAAAAAAAAAAAAAAAAAAAAAAAAATAAAAAAGAGAGGGAAAACAAAACAGAAAACTAGCAAAACGAAAGCAAAAATGTTGGCTATGTTATCAGGAGATCCCAGTATTTATATCACAGATTTCCTAAAGTGATGACTCAGGCGTCAGAGTTTGATGCTGCAGTATAAAACTATTATTTTATATATTGTACGAGTAATTTATTAAATATCTTTCTAAGGGTATATGCTGCTTTTAAGATGCACTATATTTTTGGATCTAATCCTTGTACTATTTTTTTTTCCCAAGGAAGTAAAATGTGCTGCAAAGGCAAGCCACAGTGATTAGTATGCTAACTGCTATTTCTCTTTAAAAAGGAGAGTGGGAACTAGATACGTAACTTTGCTAAGTGGATTAACTCCTGCCAGAGAAATGATTAATGCTGATGGTGTGGTTGTTAATCTGGAGTGAGACGCTTTGTCAAGTCCGTATTCTAAAGAGTGCTTAAATAGAAGTTAAAATGCCTAGATATATAGTTAATTTTTTTAATACATGACTTCATGATTGCCTAGTAAATAATACAAATCTGCATGCTGGAGTCACTATAATCCTGTAATAAAATGAAAACTGATCCACTAGGAGAAAACATTGGCGTTGCAATTCCAGAATCAACACCACATTCTCACTTGTGTCTTGTAATCCACTGCTGTGGTAATGAAGAGAGAGCAAGGGGTGCATTTGAAGAATAGAAGGCCCGTAGTGAATTTTGCAGTGAGACAAAGTGAACATTTGCCAGGTTTCCACAGGCTCACATTTTTTTTCCACTTCATGTCCTCTACCATTGCAACAAGGAGTGCTGCTTCCACCTTTTTTTTTAATGATCTGAGATGTGTTTGAAGGTGCCTCTGGGTGAATGTTGTAGCCCATGGCTACAGCATTTTAAAAGTCCCTATTTTAGGGCTGCCTAGAGAAGGTTTAGCTCAGTATGAGCAGCGATTTTGCATAAGGAGGGGATCTGCTAAGTATAGAGCAGTTTTACTTTTATCAGAAGTGAGGTGAAACTAAAACTATTAACATAAAGAGCTTCTACTCCCTTTCCTGTTAGAAATTCTCGCAACAGATTTTGACTTTGTTTCAGTTTTGTCTCTGCCAACACAGTCCAGGTTAATTTTGCATCCATAGATAAAATATGTGTATGTATGTATACATACATCTATAAATCTAGTCAGAGTGTGTGTTTGTGTATTTTCCTGTTTATAATACATATATGTATATTTATAATACTCCTCGGAGTATTTCATGACTCAGGCATCAGGTCTGATGCTGTAGAATACAATATATGTGTATATGCATATGTTCAAATACTGTGTGTATATTTAAAAGATCTATCGTTGGTGGTCTGTAGAATAATTATTTCCTTTACTCTCAAAATTTTAATGGCATTACTTGCAAAGACTAAGTGTACAGTATTTTCCTACACTCCACCAAGATAGGTATTATTTATATCAAAGTCAAATATTGATATGCATTTTAAGGTGTTACTCAGATAATGTTGCCATTTTTGCAAAGAAAATTGCTTTTTGGCAGGAAGGAATGCTAAAAGTATCTTTTTATAAGGTCATTACCCCTAACAAACAACTGCTTAAAAAGCCAGTTAGATGACTCCTGTTCTTGTACGAACTTTAGTGACCATGGGCAGAGCCCTTTCTGTAGGTGAAAGTCACTGTGTGGTTCATGCAGTGCCACTGTTGATCCCTTTTGGCTAATTAAGGGCATGCAGAAAGAAACTAGTATCCCAAAATAGAAATGGCAACTGGCAGTGTTTGATTTCATTGATTGCTTAGAAGCAGAGATGGTCCCAGGCTATGAACCCAAATGACCCCCCCATGTTTTGGAGGAATCCAAGTGGGGCCAGCTGGGCTCGTCCCTGCAGCTGGAGGAGCCCACACCCTGGGATGTGGGCAGAAGAGGGAGCAGCTACCCTGCACTGGGGGTTGTGACTGGCTTCCCCCGCCCAGGCCGGCATTACCCTGCGCTTGTGATGTACCCAAGAGAAACCTGCATGGTTTCAGTCCTGCTCTCACTACTACATGTGCTCTGCCTGAAGCTCTCCGGATCCCTCAAACCAGCAGGAATGATACTAAACACTTTGGTGATATTTGATGCATGGTTGTTTACTCATAGTTCCAAGCATCACCTTTGATTTCAAGGGTGGGGATGCCCTAAAAGTTTGTTCCAGAACCAGTTGGTTACAAGTGCACCTCTTATATATGCCTTACAAACTTCAGAGGCCATATTCAAAACAGGGTTTTATCAGTGTATGCAAGGGGGTGCAACCCCTCTTCTCTTCCTCCCCAGGTCAAACAGTATGGACAGTTTTCACACATATCTACCTGTATAACCCTCTGTACCTCTCATAACTGGTCAATGACTGTAACAGGTTACATCAGGTGTTTTTTCTACATACTTTTTACACAAATTCTATGCGATTAATGTAACTTAATTCAATGCATCATTTTATTGTACTAGTTCTTAAGCTTGTCTTTATTTTTTTTCTAGGTGACTGTGGTTTCTTGTGATTTTTATTGTATAAATAAATGAGGTGGCTGTTGATGCTTACTCTCTGTTACTAAGAATTTTTACCTTTTTGGAAGAAAGCATTGCTATGAACTAATGAATTTAAAATGTCATTTACTCATTGTAAATACAGTATTGTGCAAAAAAAAAATTAAACCACCCAACCCTTTTCATTCATTTGAATTGCTAGTGTTAACTGAATTTTGTCTAGACACCATTTCTGTTGATGAAATAAAGACATATCATTATGTATTGTAAATCGACTCGACTCTGAAATTGATACTGCAGGGCTCAGTTAACATGCAGGTTGTAGGTGAGATTCAGGAGGGTAGGTTGGATGTGGTTGTTACTGCCCAGTGAATCTCTGGATTGATGAACAGACCTACTCACGTGGTCCCATTGTTAATTCACTGCTAGCCTTTGATCCAGGGATCCAGTTACCTTTGATCTAGAGGAACAGCCCAGGGTGTTTCATTGCAAAGATGTTTTGGAAAGATCAAATAAACTGTATCTATACCCATTCCCCCAGTGCATGACTTAAGGCAATTCTGCTAAATCTTTGGGTCTTCTAAAGAGCCAGTGTACATGTTGGAAGGTAAGGGGAGAGGCTGGGGTTTGTTTCCCCTTTAAGGAAAACCTGAGAGAAACTGAGAGACATTTCTGTAGAAACAAAATATAGCTGAAAAATATCTGTAGTGTACCTCTCTGAAAGAGGAAACCTGTGCCACGGACCATTAGCATCACTTATACTGCAGGAAATCCAGAAAGGAAAGAAGAAATTACAACAGCCTTAGATGCTGTTGCCACAAGCAGGATGCAAAATCTAGTGGAGAATGTTTGCTCTTTGGGATTCCGAACACATAGCAGCCACCTCTCTCCTTGTGTTGGATCCAAGCTGAGAGCCTCCTCATTGGCTTGCAGGAGGAGACCTGGCAAGGGGGAAGTGGCATGACCAGTTGTCCTGCCCCGGTCCACAGACTTGCTGGGATGATGCTCCGTGGAGTGGGAAGGAAGGCAAGCTGCTAGATGAAGGTCCCGGGGCTTTTTTATCACCAGACAGGAAACCCTAGATCACATTCCCTAGGCCACTAACCTTAAGAGATACAAACTGCATCCTCCTCCATCTGCAGCAGTGCAAGTTGCCTGTGATTTTTCAGTCTGAAAATTCTCAGGGAAGAAAATCAAACATGTTACTTTCCAGAGTTACTCAGTTTTCTGAATCTTCCCACTGAGCCTATATGAAGAAAGCTTCCCACCCCCTCAAATCTGTCAGAAGATGTTATATCCACCACATGTATACAGCCTGGCACTAGAGAATGTACTTTCAGCAAAGCTGTTTCTCCATCCCTGATCAGTTATTGCTGGAACTTAATAGCCAGTATCTCAAGTATTTCCTCTTTTTTTTTTTTTTTTTTTTGCCTTAAAATACTAAACAAATGCACAGGCAAATTGTCAAAGAGTTTCTGCTAAGGCAGAATATGAATGTAAATCATGGGCACAAGAAAAAAAACAACACTGCAATCTTTATGCTTGACTTATTTTCCTGCTGTCCTGCTTTCTGCTAGCCTTGCCTTGGAGTTGTCAAATCATAGGGAATTTTTATGCTTTGGGAACGCTGCATAGCAAATGAGTTTGTTCCAAGCATCCCTTGCTGCTGAAGTGATAGCAAAGTTGAACTGTGATAAGCTTGACAAAGAAAAGCAGCCTAAAATATGCGTCCAGAAACAGGATCAGGGACAGTCAGAAGAAAGTGCTTTTTATTCCAGGTACACAATTGAAAGGGCTGCTTTCTTGGGCTGCTTCCTTGTGTATAATCCAGAAAGCCAACCTTCCAGAGCTGGGATGTCCTAGCGAATTGAGAATGAGCTTTTTTTGTCTTTGCTTGTATTTTGGTTCTTCTGTATGAATTAATGAGATTAATAAGATTTTCATGACTCCAATGTGATACCTTGCAGATCTTCTCGAAGAGCAACCTGAAAAGTACGGATGTTTTGCACTTGAAGTAAGTTGCCTGGTACCACTTAGTTTCAATTTTGAAGCCAAAACCTTTAGCTATGAGAAGGCTTCATTAGCATGGAAAGTCTCTGTCAGAGCTTGAGGATTGTGTTAGCACACGCAGAGGAGCAGCAGGTATTCTTCAGTTGTTATTTTTTCTCTCTCTTAAATTCTCTGTCCTTTCAGATTCCACAAGTGTTTCCTCCATCTTTTTATTCATTGGCTGCTGAAGTCTGGGAGGATAGAGGCCAGTAGCCTCCAGGTTACTTTCAAATCAGTCTAATCCTTTCTTGTAGGTTCCTTGGGTCTTACAGTGTCTTGAAGGTCTGTGGATCAGGCTGGTTTCTGATATGAACACTACTAGCATGCGCAACAACATGTACATCCCAAAATGTTCCCCCGAAGACACGAGGCTGTTTCTGCATTGGCAGCACACACTGACCACATCCAGCTCAGTACGTGAGAAAAATCTTGAGTCATGGAGTGAGCTACCCAATAACACCAGCAATCAGAGTACAGCACGGTTGGGATTGGTGTAAAATGGAGGAATAAAGTGTTTGCTTTTTTAAACTGTTATTATGAATTTGGCATTATAGCAGCAGGAGAGGGAAACATGGCAACAGAAAACCTGCTTTTATCTCTCTGCTGAAGGCAGTTTGTGCTCAATCCCTTAGTTTATTTCTTCTCCTTAGAGTGTCATTACTTTTTCATGATAGACGATAGTTCTAGGAGCATGCTCTGAAAGATAACGAGAGAGAGAAAGCACAAAGCTGAATTGGCTTAAAGGAGAAAAAGAAATGTTATCATAGTAATTAACCCCAACACATACACAGTTAAGGGAATCTGGTGTTTAGCTGACAACATACTTACCTTGTAGGGCTTTCTTCAGTAATGGCTTTAAACTGAAAGAAAGTAGGTTTAGATTAGATATTAGGAAGAAGTCATTTACTGTGGGGGCGGTGAGGCACTGAAACAGGTTGCCCAGAGAAGTTGTGTATGCTCCATCCTTGGGTGTTCAAGGCTGGGCTGGACAGGGCTTTGAACAAGTGGAAGGTGTCCCTGCCCATGATAGGGTGGGGACTGCAACTAGATAATCTTTAAGGTCCCTACAAACCCAAACCATCCTGAATTCTATGATTCTGTGGTTTAGTAATTTGAAATCAGTGGACCCATCCTAGAGCCCTTGCTTTACCTATTAAGGGGGTTTGTATATTTTTAAATGCTTTAAAACCACACAAAGGTGGACTCAAGTAAGTTCCACTTTCTAAAATCCAGCTTATTTGTTTATAACTGCACAAATCCTCAAAGGGGTTCATTAGTTGAACTCTGGGCTCAACTGCTGCTGACCCCCAAAGTTTATCTATGTTTCTGCAACTGGTGAACGGTTACCTTTGGGTGATCAAGTAGCTTTAGCAGGATAATTGGTACACTTGCTGTCATCGCCACCAGCTTCTTCTGAGTAGTCCAGGGCAGAATAAAATACAAGTACTGTGGGATTTATTTATTTACTTTTAAAGAGGCGTTTACACTGAAAAACTGTACAAAACCAGCAGTAGTTACCAGCAGGTGTAAGTGTGAATCTCGAAAATCCTAGAGGAACACAGGGGTTTGCCAGTCCAGTACCCCAACTGTAGATTTTCCTAGTGGAGCTCAGCGGTATAAATAACTCCTCCATGCTTATCAGGTTTGTTATTTCAGTGTACATTCACTCTTACCAAGCTGTTCCCAGCCCCAGGAGTGAGAGCAGATGAGCAACTAGTTAAATGAGTGGATATTTATTCTTCAAGTGTTGTTGAAAGGGTGAGTAAACATGCCCTGGTCTGAAGAAGACTGCAAGCATTCAGGCTGAATAGCAGCTTCCTCTTTCCAATCCTGCTCACTATGGAGTGTTTTCCCAGTGGGTAAGAGGCTCAAACCTGAATAGAGAATTGAGAAGCAGAAAAAGAACTGAACAGCACAGAGGAATAAAAAAGCAATGCAGTGAAGGAAAGCGAACCTAGTGAATTGTAAAATTTTCCCAACTTCGGCAGAGCCAGGATTTCAGCCACTGAGACTTTCTTTTCTGCAAACAAATAAAATCAGCAGCCCTATCTCGGACTGATTCGGCAAGCTCAGAGTATCAGCGTTGCCACTTGCTTCATTATCAGCTTCCTTCCCCTCATTCACCACCAGAAGGGGGCCTTGCTCTTAAAGATACATTGGTTACTTTGGAGCCAAAAATATAGACTTAAAGAAATGACACTGAATGCAGAGGTCTCTCTGGAGGAGAGTGTGGGGAAAATGCAGCACTTCTTGAAAAAACAAAAATCTGGCATGTCTAAAATGCCTAATTCTTTCTGAAAATCTTGATTCTGAAAATTTTGGTTGCTAAGAACATTATACATCTTCTCATGAATTCCAATTTTTTTTTGTGATTTAGAAACCTGTCATGGCTTCATGAAGAAACACAACCATTAGATAATGTCAAGCGCCCCATCTTCTTGGTACCCTTGGGTACCCAGCAAGAGGACTAGCACAGTAGTTCTCTTAACAGGCTTACTCATGGGTTGCAAATGTGATAATTAATTCCAAGTCATCTGAAAGATTATGCCAATCTAATGTAAATACTCACAATCCCAGTTAACCAAATTAAAACTCATAGGCTTTTGAGCACACAATAGAATTCTTTAGAAGACTGTCATATAGAGACAGAAAAGAACAGATGTAGGACATGCTCAGGCAGCATGCAACTGGAATCTTCTGCTTCAGAAAGACAAGAAGAGACAGAGATAGCAAAAAACTTCAAATGCAGCCAGCAATGAAATACCAGATGGCCTCCATCTTTTGTAGGAATGTTTGCATTCAGCTGTTGAATTGGGATGACATTGTGACACTCTGAAGATGCAATGTCAGGATGTGGCCATGCTCAGCTGAGCTTTCTAATGTTCTGCAGTCGTTCCTTGGTTCGCAGAAAATGGATGAGAAAGGGGACTGCTTGATTCTGGCAAAGGGTGACTTTGGAAGTAAAGCCCCTTTCTTCTCTAATGGTTCAACTGGAGTGCTCAGATGTGATTTTCATCCCTCCAGAGAGAAGAAGAGATTTATTCCTTGGTCCCAATGGCTTCTGCACACAGTCTTACATGCAGAGGCTGTGAGACAATACCCCTTAATGCAATGCTTCAAGAGCTAGGTGTTTTTTATAGGCTGTAATTCCTGGCCCTGCCTATTTTCAAGAGAGCACGGATTCTATCTGTACTAGTCATACGCTGACCTTTGACTGCATCCATCTATTAATCTTATCAGGGTTAAAAATGTATCATCCACCAGTCAAGGGCCTGACGTGCAAATTATGAGGGGTTTTTCTCCTTCTATCATTCACGTGCAGAATCCTACTGACAGCAGCATTAATTCCTACAAATGTTTGTGAATTCAGCTCCCAGCTGTCAGCTGTGATTGTAGTTATACTGAATCCCATTCTACTCTTTTCAGTGAGTTGTGTGTGAAAAGCTGCCAGTTAAGGCCTGCTCGCCTAAGGGAGGCTGCCAGCCTACCACCATGTAGATGGTGCCCTTTTGCTCCATAGATGTATCTCACTTTAAATAAAAGTAAAAATGTGATGAGAGGTGCAAACCTTAAGCCAGAACTATTTGTGTACCCACAATATCTATTAGAAGATAAGATACCATATAGTCTCTAAGATGAATCCTGTAACTGAGCCTTGGAAATTATTAGCTTGGAGACAGTTATCAGTGAACAAATTGTTTGCTGTCGCTTCAAAGATGTGGTCCTCAGTACAAAGGTTTTGGAGACTTGCAGATAGCCTGTCTTCAGCTGTACACCATTGCTGAATTCCCCTGTCAATGTAGAGTTTTGTAACATTATTTAGCCTAGCTCCCCATCGAGTTAAAATTAGTTCATCTGTATAGTCAGTGATGCTCTTATTGTTGTGTTTAGGTGGAGTGAAAGCAGTTGGAAATGACATTCATGTCATGCAATGACTCTCCACTTTTGCTTTTCTGTGTGCTTTTCCTGATGCAATGAAGGTCAGTTTTGGTGATCTGTCCTCAGAGTTTAATAGATTGTTTAGGTCTAATAGTTGAAACTAGATGATCTTTAAGGTCCTTTCCAACACAAATCATTCTATGATTCTGTCATTTATATATGATGATTGTCTTCTGGAAATCAAAACTAATCTAACCAGTGCTGACTGCCTTTGACAACCAAAATTAAATAGTTAATATAGGAACTGGGGAATACAAACTATTATAAGAATATCCAAGTTTTAATACCCAGGTTCAACATATTTATGATGCACCAGCATATTTCTGTATTGAAATCGATATTCATCATCACCATGGCTAGGCTTCGTGAACGAAGATTTGAGAAGGGCTCTACCCACGCTTGCTACAAGCGCACTGATGGCTAAAAAGGCCAATGTGAGATAGACAAGTCCAGTTGCAGAAGGCACAGCAGAAAGACTCCCCAGGTGATAATGATAAGACACGATTCTTTCTGCGTTGTCTTTTCTCCTCCAGAGTGACCCTGCGCGTGTTCTCAAAAGAAGTAGCAGCGTTATAATCGATATTCATAAAATGCTGCAACAATGCCAGAGTAAAGTGCATTTGCCAAAATCTTGACTCAGTTGTGTTTAGAAGTACATTTACTTTTAAATATCATGCGCTGTAAGCAGGAAACACCAGGTAGCATACCTACATGAGTCACATTTTAAAATGCCAGGACCAGTCCAGTACACGATAATCCCCAAAGGCAGCATGCCAGAGGAGTGTTGCTTTCTAGAGTAATGACATTGTTTTGCAAATTGACTGTATTTCTCTAAAGATTTCCCCTGGAAGATAAAGTCATTGTCATTACAAAGAAAAAACTGCCAAACAACTTCAGTGAGTTCTCAACAGGGTGCTACTGAAATTCTATCCTGCTTGAATAAATTTCTGCACTTCACCTTTTTAAAGAACCTTCTATCTGAGTATCAAAAACCAGCAGATTGACAAACTGGACTCTAGGCCCTCCCTCAGTATTAGAAATATTGAAGTGGAAAGTGGTTAAATTGCACCTATGTAACAATTTAATATGGCTTATGCTGATTGACTTACTGAAGAAACTGTAACTCCATGAAAACTAAAACCCACAAACAGTTTTTGGATAAGTAATGTGCCTTCTGTTTCTTGCCACACAAGATTTGAAGTTAGTTGGTTGTTCTGTTTTGTTTGTTTTGTATTTAGGAAAAAGGGTGGGTTTGGCTTTTTTTAGGAAGAGTGAGGAAAAAAAAAAAGAATCTATGACTTTGATCATTGTGTAAAGTAAGCTTATTTATTAGATGCCCTACAAAAAGATATTTACGGGCTTGCAGGCATTTGTCAAGGAGCCCCTATGCTCTCAGAGGACAGAACCTGTGATTTGAGGCAATCAAAATTCAAATAAAATCAGAATTTTAAGAAAGCCTTCTTGATTCTTGAGTGCAAGCACTATATCTTATCAACGCTGATTGTAAGCAAGCCTGGAGCATATGGCCAAAGAAGAGAAACAGCTGCTGAAAAAGCAATTCTGTAGTCACTGTCTCTGCATTGCAATTATTTGGGGGGGGGAGGGGGTATATGTATATCTTTTGATTTATTCATTGAACAATTATTGACCTTGGTGGTCACCTCTGGGACAAAGTCCCTGAAGCTGAGAGAAGCTGGGTCATTTGAACTCAATGAATTCAAGACTTCTCTTTCTTACAGTGTCAGCCTGGGGTGGAGCTGAAGAAACTTCCCTGGCACAGTCCCGGTCGAGTTGATTGGGATGATGGAATGAGTATAAAGAAGCTGAGATTCGGTGACTTAGAGCTCCTCAGGACTCAGGAATTCCCTGGTATTTCTGCTTTCACTGCGAAAGGAGCCTGAACGTTTGGGAGCTCGGCACGGTCCGGGAGGCCGCGGGGCGCTGGGGCTGCGTTGGAAGTCCTGCCCGAGCCTTCCTGCCCCCTGGCTCGGCCCCTCCTCCCCCGGGCCGGGACAGAGTGCTGGGCTCCCCCTTCGCCCCCCTCCCGCGGGCTGCCCCGGGCGCTACTTGCCATGGACACGCGGCGTCCCATGCCGGCGGCGGGCGGCGGGCTGGGCGCGCCCTCCCCGCGGCGCTTCCCCTCCGAGCCGGAGCCGGAGCCGGAGCCGGGCCCGGGGCCGGAGCCGCCGCGGGACGCGGTGCCCTCGCTGTCGCTGCCCGCCCGGCTCCCGGTGAGCACGCGGGAGAGGAAGCTGGACTTGCGCGTGCCTGGGCAGTGCCCGCTGTCCGGGGAGTCGCCGCGCTCCTCCAGATCCAGATCCCGGCAGGCGCTCGCCCGGCTGTGCCTGCGGGGCGTCCGGCGGGCGGCGGCGGCGGCCGCCCCCGCAGCCCCTGCCCCGCCGC
>JAYRBT010000114.1:78449578-78472113 GCA_036023395.1 Myiotriccus ornatus
GGCTTACGCTGAAGCAAAAATGGCTTAGGTAAGCTTGGGATCTCAGTGAGAGATCCATGCTGCTGGTGCAGCTAAACCACGACAACTACAGATGAACATTACTATTACTACAGGTACTAACTTGCTCCTTCTGCTGTCTAAACCAGGAAGGATAGCTGCAGTTTTGGACAGGACTAATTATCAAAGATCACATAATTAATTAATTACATAATTAATAATATGGACAACTATGTCCCAGTTCACAAATTCAAACCACGGGCCCCTCTAGTTTAAGAGCTGTGCAACTTCCTTTGTGTTACAGTATTTCTCTACTTTCTTTAATTCCCCATATCCTCTCTTGTGATTCATATGGGTTTGCTTTTGGTGGCACAGCACAGTGCTTTCAAATGCTGATGGGAGAGGCTGTGCCAGCCACCACTGAAACTTATTTATCTTTCCTATCAAAGCCAATTTTGCTCCTGAAATAGCTCCTGCCTGAATTAATAGATTCTTCTAAGAAATCCTTAAACCTGTTTCTTGGCAAGCTTTATTACTGCTGCCCCTCTTCATGAAGACAAATTGCTAAAGATTATTCTGCAGCTGACTCTAGAGTGAAGACAATTAGAGAAAAGCCTTAATAGAAATAGCTACAGGTTGCTGGATTGACACCTAAGAGAAGCATCCTTAGTTAAGACAACTGTTGTAAGTACACCATTAGCTGCCCATAGACTTTGCCTTACAGAGAATCCCTCCAAATTCAATACCCAGTGTTCTGTCATTTTACTATTATGCACATCTTCTTAAACCCTGCTATCTGAATTTCCACTCTGGAAAAGTTTTGAAAACTCACACCCTTCAAGAGAATCCTTTAATGTGTGTTGGATAAAAGCAGCCCTATTCTTCAGTAGCAAGTTGGAGTAAGACTCTCAAAAGGCCGTCAGCTACACTTTTCCAGTGAAAGGCCTTGGATACAAAAAGGTCTTTCTCCTTTGTAATACTCCACTCAATATTAACCAAACGTTTCTAGCAAAAAAATTAAAGTTGTAGGTCCTAATTCGTAAGTAGTTAAAGGTTTTATGCAGTTTGTGCAACTGTCTGATTTGATTCAGTTGTATCCACTAAGAAATCAGCAGCAGTACCGAGAGCAGTAATTACACCAGAGCAGCAGCTGAGGAGTTTCACGTTTATTGGCCAGAACATCAACATAGCTACTCATTTATACAAACTAACAGAAGTTTAATGCTGCTTCACAGCGTGTGTGGTTGTCAAGCCATTAGCTAACAATTCTAGAAAATATTTCATTTACCTGAGGTTCCACAAAGAAGACTGTAGATTTACATACAGTACGTTTTGCATATATGTATCAAAATTCTTGTTGGAGAAATAAATTACAAACAATGGTAGAAAACCACTCCAAGCCAACCTTTGTTCAACAAGAACACGTGTGAGTTTTACAGTTTTATTTTTTGCATCGCCCTTACAGAAAGCAATCTCTTTAGTTTATACAAAATAAACCTGTAGTTTTATATAGTTAAAAAAATCATCTTTGGCTAAACGAAGCTCTTTCTATTTTTATACATATATTTACATATATACAAAATCAGATATTTTACATGACCATGTAGGAACCTGTACACATAGTTACAATAAAGAGAACATTAAACAAGTTTCACACTTTACAAAAAAGGAATCCAAGTCAGACTCAAAACAGTCAAACCCTGTCCCCCATCACCTATACAGATATGAAAGTAAGTAAACACAGACAAGGAATAAACAACTTTGTAATAAAATACTGCCTTTTTTGAGGCAGAGGAAGCACTTAAGTGACTTCCCTCGTTGCCTTTAGTACTGTGCATGTGCTGACTTCTAAGGATATGGTTAAAAGAGTACTCTTAGTAGAGCCTGACTTCTCCACAAGTATGAACAGTACTCTGCAAACTGACTATTCTGAAAACAGTTTCAGCTAGATTTAAATCTCCAATTAATAAACAACTGTCGCAAATGTTTGTTAAGAACAAGCACAGGTAGGTACACCAATCCCCACTAAAATCAGCAGGCACTGCCAGCATAGCATGAAAGGTGAGATTTGATCGTCAAAAGCAAACATTTTAGAAAGGAAGCAAGAAAGATGGAAGACTGACAGAACTGACATCATCACCTACTTAAGTCATTCCTTGTAACCACTTCCAAAGCACTGCCTAAAATGAGGACAATGCACTGTTTGGCAGCATAGCAATCAATTCCACAGGTCACATTTACAATACTCCAAAGGGGTCAGTGACAACATCACTGACAAACTATATGACAGTTTATTAGAAAGAGAAGTCTGTCTCATTAGTTGAAAGAGGGAGCATAAAAAACATGCTGAAACTGAAGAAATGGTCATTGGGCTCTGAAAAAGAACCAATTCAATCCAAGTTGAAAGGCAATGCACTTAGGTGGGGCTCTTAAATGAAGTCTAACTAAATTCAGCAGACGCTCTGACTTAATAAAGACTACAGCAATTCTGATCCTCAGTAAAGAATAAAACCTCAAAAATCAATGAATTTATAAAACAAAAACCTTTGCAAACTTACAGGAATGTTTCTCAGGGAGAATTAAAAAAAAACTTTTTAGAAATTTGGGATAAAACAGCAATATGTATGAGATGTGTGTATATATATATACACATACACACACACTTAAGATATGTTCTAGTAAAACTGGAAACAGTTATAACAAACTCTTTAAAATAGAATATAATGAATTTCTAATGCACTAAACAATTTGTAAATATAGATACAACTGCTGTCAAAACATGCCAAATTGACAAGCTTTTGAAACAGCTTGTTTTTACGGAAGCTTTGCTCCTGGTTAGTAAGTATGAAGTTATATTTTATAAAACTGTAAAGGTCTGTTTCTAAATTAATTTTTAAAAGAAAATCACTTCTCAATTTTTAGGGTTTTTTAAAATAAAACAGAATGTTTATTATGTTGAAGACCTAATTTAAGTACCTCTCCCAGATGTAATTTGGAGCAGTAAAGCATAATGGGCTTCGCAGTGTAGCGTTCATGTAAAATAACATTTATGCTACTCTGCAAACTGACTATTCTGACAACAGATTCAGTTAGACTTAAATCTCCAATAAGTAAACAATTGTTACAAATGTTTGCTAAGAACAAGCAGCAAGATCCATCTATTCCTGAGCATCAGAATTCAATTATTAGATAAGCAGCTTTTGGAATCATTGCTATCATTGCTCTGCTTTATTAAAAAAAAAAAAAAAAAAGGCCTCACTTCTTAAAATATGTTCCAAGGTAATCAGGATGACACACCTGTCATTTTGCAGGATTATCTACCAATTTGATTCCAAACCACTCGTACTTTTCAAAATCACGGTTTGACACCACCAGTGCAGTACTTTGGCAATCGAAGCAAAAGCCACCATTTTGACTTGACTGCACACCCTTATCTCTGCTTACTGAACACATTTAACCAACTGGAGATGTCACCACTTGAAATGACACTGCTCCATTTGTATGAGCCTATTCTTTCCTGGTTGCTTTGTTTGTGAAGTTCCCTCTGTATTACTCTGTTACAAAGAACTTCAGAGGAAACACAGACAAGTAAATAATTAACAGTGCACCAGATTTACCAAATTTAGTATTCTGGCTTGGATATCTGCGAGTAATCCCATGCAGGGGTTGTGCTCCATTGTTGCAGGTAACAGCAAGTAAGCCCTGTAATCATGAAGCAACTTGGTGTGATTTTACTTGCACTTGGATTTCTTGAACAGTTTCATTAACTGCTTGAACCTTTCTGAAACCTAATGGAGACAAAAAACAGACATACCATTAAGGCCCCAGATTTCCATATCCACTAAGACAGATTCATCTGACAGCATAAAGTGTTTTAAGACCATCACTATTTTATTTGCTTCCAATTAATTTTAGTAGGAAAACTGTAGGAGCACCATTATTAACAGATTAACTGGATCAAGGAAGTCTTCCCATACCTTTGACACCTGAAATGGCTCTAGCTCTCTGTGGTTAACCTGGAGGCTAACTACTGGTTTAACACAGGTTTCCCTACAAGAAGGAGTTAAAAAATGAAGGCCTCAAAGTCAATTATCCTAGAATTTTGCCAGGTATAACAATGTGTAAGACTCAAATGTAAGGACAAAAGCTTATTTTGTACTCCACAAAAAGAACAGCTTATTGGTTATTTTCTACCCTCTTGCACAAGTGTTGCTTCGGGCATTTTGGGCTCATTTTGAGTAACGTTCCTACTAGGGATTTTACAAAACCGGTGTGTAGATGAGAGTCACGCGTCCTTTTGTTTAGCACAGCTACACCTTATGTAGAGAACTCATTCAACTCCAAGTTAGTATTTCTTATTGCCAGAGCACACGGACTCTCCACCAAACAGCTAACTGGGAAGAGTGGTATAAATGCACCAGATAACACTGTTTTATCCAAACAGCCATGGCAACAGCTTCTAAACCTCACAAAGACCCTGCAACCACACAATACAACATGCTAAAAGCCAAATCCCAAGCACGCAGGATTTCCCAACCTAAGTCAAATGGAGGTTTCTCCCTTCTTAGATTTGCAGGATACAGATTAAGAGAGCCATTCAAGGCATGGACAGAGCTATATGTAATCCCCTCTGGAAATATTCTACATCAATTTGATGTCTATGTCTTATGAAATTTCATAATTAAAAAGTGCGTGAAAAAACCATTTTCATTTAAAAAAGTCCTTTCTGCACAATCCTGATACTTTTTTTTTCAGCTCTAACTTTAATACTTTTCTAATTTATTAAATGTGTGCAAAGGCTTTGAACCTCTCCAAATTCTCTTTCTTTATCTAAGAGCAGATCCAACAATAGAAAAATCCTGTTGTTCCTGGCTTATGAGTGGTAACAATCAAACAGGTATTAAGGAATCCCTGGACCATAATATTCCTATAATGTATATTTTTAAGAGGTCACAAGTGGGAGAACCTAAAATTCTTTTTTTTCCAGGAATCCCCCCAACAAAAGACATGTGGAAAAGACAACTCCAAATTTGCAGAAGATCTCCAGAGACTTTTGTTTAACTGCAAGTGTAAATGCAGGGCCATTGCTGCTATCAAATATAAGAACGATATCGCCTACCTGATTTGGGCTTTTGTTCAGCGTAGTGGCCAAGGAAACAAAGGTTTTGCTTGATGGTCCTTTTCTCTGACATTCCAGTAAAATTTCTCTGTCATCATTTCTATAGCAAAAATGAATTTTTAAAATATTAATACACATCGCTGTGTACATGCACACAAACAAAATAATACATACAGGCATATATAAAGTTTTGAGTATTTCCAAACAACAGAAGAGGAGTTCAAACAGCAGCAAGGAACTTAAAGAGCATCCTCTCCTCTACCAGCACAGAGAAACAGAGTTAGTATGAACAAGTAGTGCAGATTATGTTCCACAAATACAAAGGGCAGGACTATTACAATACAGTTGGCAACAAGCCAAAGTTTTTGGAGTTCTAAGATTCTAAAGCAGATGTTTAAACTTGAATGGAAAGGAAGTCATAAATTCGACAGGGGTCAATGGTTCCAGGTGGGCTTGCCTCAGTTTGCAAGGCTAAAGAGCAGATTTCACCTAGGGCCCACCGCCATTCAAAGATTAACCAGAGAGGTGTTTGACTTCTGTAAGTGGCTTACTGTAACAAACATACTCAGAGCACATCTACTGTTCACTTGAGAGTAAAGAACCTGGAGGCCAATTCTTTAATGTGTGTCACCAATTCGTTGTTTGTCTCATTAATGAATTTAGGCAAAATGTACAAAGACACAGTCATTATATTCCATTGAAACCTGTCATATTCCAATAAATTATATTTAATTTCTTCAATTTCAAGGAAAAATGTAATGACTACTTATTTAAATAAAGTTGGGTTTTTTAGGTATTGTTCTAAGATAGACAAAAACTGTGACACTGAAAACTTAGTCATATTCCTGTGGAAAACTGTAACAGTCTGTTCCTACCTCATCGGTTTGTACGTTAAAAACCACATTAGCTTTTGCTGTCTCTTTTCCATGAAGGAGTTCATTTTCTTTAAAGATGCTACCCAGAAACTTACTTTATATCTGAACTATAGTTTATACGAGTCTGTTCTGAAAATCTTAGAAGCCCTTTATAAAGCACTGATTGGGTCGAGTTGTAGCAAGAATAGCAAAACCTGCCAACTATAGTTTCTTAAAAATAAGAATACACCACAGTAATTTTTGCACGCATTTTCAATACATACAGTCATCTCATTTGTCACCCACATCCTGCTAATTGGGACTATATGGGTTGAATTGTTGACTGGTACATTTCTGCAGGTTGAGCAGCCTAGACCCCAAAACAAAAAACTGCTCTCGTGCCTTCTTAGTGGATGAAATCAAAGACCTCCATCCCCTACCAAGCCTGGCTGGAATTTTTGGACAGCAAAAAATATGGGGAGGGGAAATAAAAAGTACAAACAGTACAATACAGGTCTTGTTATTTGTTAAGGCATGTAAGATCTAAAAAGATAAGCAAAGAGGACACTTGCTTTGGGAGTTCTGGGTAAGTGATGGACATCAATCTCACAGAGCCATCCTGCATAGGGAGGAGGCTCCTACTATTCACAGCAGGATGTAGAACTAAATAACGTCAGTCATTGGCTAAATATCCTTATCTTCCCCCTTTCCAGTATATCACCTAGTTTAAAAAAAAGCTAAGCCAATCAAACAGACCAAATCAGAAATTACCTTGTCCAGGAAACTACTACCTCTCCCTTCTTTTTAATGATGTTTTTGGCATAAAGGCTAGGTGATGATGGAGATGAAACCAAAGGAGAACAGTCTTTGTTCTGCTGCAGCTCATTCTTATTGGAGCATTGTTTGGGTGGTGAATTTATTTCTTCAGACTTGGCACTACTTTCATCGCTCCCCTCACCTGCTGAGCCAGTTTCT
This sequence comes from Myiotriccus ornatus, assembly GCA_036023395.1. Classification (NCBI taxonomy): domain Eukaryota; kingdom Metazoa; phylum Chordata; class Aves; order Passeriformes; family Tyrannidae; genus Myiotriccus; species Myiotriccus ornatus. The sequence continues at coordinate 78,456,524 of JAYRBT010000114.1, forward strand.
TTTCGTTGCCTTTTTGAGTTGAAATTATCTTTGACAGCCTCCTTTTTCCTCTTTTTACTAGTTTTATCATCTATACTTAACTGGCACCCTCCATCAGTCTTTGAAGTGGGTTTTGTTTCAAGATTACATTTGCCTGCTATAGTCTCATTGGAAAGCTCTTCTGTTAAGTCTATAGATGCATTGAAGCACTCCTTCAGTTCTTCCTTTTTATCACTGACTTCTGGGTTTCCTGTAGAAGTTGCCTGCGTCCCATTATCTGCTCTGGATTCCACTGCATGACATGCAGTTCCACTGACAATATCATCTGCTAAGTTTATGTATGACTTCATGCTGCATTCAGCAGGAAAAGAAGCCTGAGATCTAACATGGATTTCATCTATATTTTTGGATACTTTCAACTTGTGTGCCTCAGATTGCTCAGAGTTTTTATCTGGGCTTTCAGTGTCGCAGCTCTCTGTGTTTGAGGGTCCAAGCAAACCAGTAGTTTCTTCCTTTCCAATACTATTATGCGACTCCTTCGGAACTTGAGGTAAGGCATGATTTTGTTCATGTTCAGGCCAGACACGAGGCAACTGATCCATCTCAACCACATCTGGTTTGACAGTTTCTTTCACAGTGGCTGCTGTGGCACTCTGACAGCCCCTTTCTTTTCCCCCAGTTCTTATTTCCTCTTTTCCAATCTTTGTTGAGGATGCCTGCACCTCCTTCACTGAAGTCATGTGATCAGATGCTGGTGAGGCAGATGGCATTGCACGCCTGATCTTCACAATAAAATGATCGTTGGATTTCTCCATGATTACTGCTTGCATTGGTAGGCTGGGGCGACACTGAAAACTGGGAGCAATGGGCCGACTTGTCCATGATGACGAACAACTTGACTTACTGCTTGAGTTATCCGATTCTAAGGCCAAATGAATGTCTTGTTCAGTGGCATCCTCCTCTCCAAGAAGCGCATCTTCACTGTAATGTGCACTGACAACACCCTCAGGAGTTGAGCCAGAATTATTCTCAGGTTTTAGGAAGCTGAGGTGAGCGTCTGATTTCAAAGGCGATGGAATAGTTAAAGAAACAGCCAAATCTTCAAGGAGGATAGAAGAAACACATGATTTATTCTTCTGTAAGTTGCATTCATCTTCTTTGCATGAAGCTGAGTTTGTAGAAACCTCAAACATACAGCTCTCATCCAGTACATCTGGATCAACAGGCATATGAGTCCTGGATGCTAATGAGGGAGCTCTTACAGGTGAAACAACAGTCCAGTTAATATGCTCTTCTGGTTTAGATTCCACACATGCCTCCATTGGGGCAATCTCCTGCCCCAGTTCTGCAGCATTCCCTCTGCATTTACGACTGCCTAAAAACTCTTTTTCTGGAGTCCTGAATTCACACTCATTTCTGTTGATATTGCCACCGTTTTTTTCCAAGAGATCAGAACCTTGTAATAAGCTTTTGAAAATTTCACCCATTTGAGCATCACTTACAAGATTAAACGTAAGACTGGATGCTTGTTGTTCTGTGAGAAGCTCATAACTAAGATCAGACTTGTTAGCATCTCTGGATAGCTGGAATCCTTCTTTTTCGTATTTTACAGCCTTCAATGGAGTAAGAGTGCCTTGCAAATTATTCTCTTTAGAGAGGTGCACTTTCATTTGAGAATTCCTTGTGTTGTCAATGGAGTTAAGACATTTTGTTAAGGCAGTTTTTGGTGCACCTGTTTTATTTTTCTCATGGTGACACTTAGGTTGTTGATAATCCACAATCTGCTTTGAAATGATATATTCTTCAGGCTTTTGAGAACTGGCCTTCAGGGACTTTTTTCTTGATCTCTGCACATCATTTTTGAGACCAATCTTGTGGTTTTGCTTTCCTGCCCTTTCAAACTTCCCCTCCTCACTCCCATTTCCCACATCACAAAGCTTTATTATAATTCTCCTTATCTTTTCAAATAAGTAATCAAGCTGTTCATCCACAAATTTCCACAATTGTTTTTTCATATCTGATACTTGCTGTTCAAAAAGACGGTCTACTATTGCATTCTTTTTAACTTTTTTAAGTTTAGACTCTATAATATCACAGATACTCAATTTTAATGTATCGCCTAACGTACACATCTTGGAAAAGTTCAAGTATCTTATTAATGCTGTAAAATTTATGATCCCAGATTCTATAATTCTGTGAAAATGCTGAACTGGGAAGTGTACCTTGAACTTCATGTAACTTTTCCTCATCTGTTTTCGTACAGCTCTTAGCATCTGCATGATTTCTTGTATATTTGAAGGTTCAACAATAACATGAACAATTTTTTCAAGACAAGCAATGCTCACAGTTTTGTTCTTCTTCATATCCCTTGAAGATCTGAATTTGAAAGTCTGACTTTTATGCGTCTCTCTGTTCTTCTTTGTGCTTACTTTCACAGAAACGAATTTTCCATTATCTTCATTGCAATGCACAGTTTTGCTATTTTGATTCTGTGGACTGCTGGCCAAATTTCGTGTCTCAGAAGCAGCTTTTGGTCTTGACTTTTCTGTATTTTGAGAGCCTCTTTCTTGTTTAGATTCTTCTTCATCGCTACTTACAATTTCTCCTTCTTCTATTTCATCTGAAGAGATACTTAGCTGAGATTCCACCTCTAAGTGTTCATCAGACATGCTAAAGGGCTTTTGATTTTCTTTGTTTACCTCCTTTGACAAATTCTTTGAGGGACAGATGACAACCGTACTTTCAGGAATTAAATCTATAAAAGAAAAACAGTTTGCTAATCATCGTAAAGAATACAATTATAAACAGGTATTTTTCTCCTGTAAACGAACTATTCAGACCTGTTTGTTTGAAACTGGCAGGAAGTTTGAACTATAACAAGTTTGGGTGGTTTGCTTCAGTACCTGATATTTTAAGAGGGTTTTTTGAGCTTTAAGGGGCAAATTGAACTTATTTTGAGCAAATTTTGAGCTTTAAAGGACCTCAACGTTTCACCTAACACATGTAAATTCTCTCAAAAATACATCCATTCAAACCACAAAAATATAGCAGTTTCCATCAGTTTTGGATTTCTTTCCATTTAGTTTAACAAGTTCTCTGAACTCTGCACAAGCTAAATTATAACCGTCACGTAATTATGAACTAACATACATTTAACTAACATTTACATACAATAAGTGGCTTTTAACAGTTTCACAATGAAAACACGAGAACAAGTTATCTATTAATATTTTAATAATCCTGTAAAGGATTATGGGTCTGAAACGTAAGAAAACAGATTTCAATGCCACCCTACCATTCGTCTTCTAGTAAGAAATTTAAACTTCCAAGTTACTCTCAAGTACTCTTGTCAGCTTTCTCACAAATATTTGAAAGAATACGATCCTAAGTAACTTTTGCCTCCATAATTTCAGAGAAAAACCTAACAAGATCTACTCAACACTAGGCAAAATTAGGAAACCTATATGCATTTTTAAATAACTTAATACAAAGCTCTTATTTCAACCAGTCATTTGTCAGTAGTGACTAGCTCCAATTTTTATAGCATGAATATTCAAATGGCTACAATCTTGGCTGCAACATTAAGTGGTCCCACTACAAAAAAAAGGAAACATAGGAACATATGCAACTTAAGAAGAAGCAATTTATATTTTTGAGAAAGGAGTTAAAAAAAGCAATTTCTGCTTTCCATGAGAGAATCTTCTAAGCCTTTATGTAGAAAAGAAATTAGAACACACACATACAAATACCTTTGCTGTAAGTCTTCACAAGGCCTTTACAGGGACTTTCCATCTTTAGTGCTTTAGCCAAAGGGCGCACTGGACTGTTCAATGGGCTGATTGCCTTCGGAATATACCTCAAGTGATTGAGATCAATGCTCAGTATTGAGCTGTCATCATCAACAGGAACTGGGTTAGTTTCCCTCTCTTTAGTTACAGGATACATCTCACCACTGAGAGAAGATGCTGTCGCCATACTGGTATCAGCTAGGTCTGGCTCTAGATCACAAGCATTCTGATCAACTAGTGGTTCATCCCTATCAGTTATCATAGTTCTGTCCAGTGACTGGGATGTAGTCATACTAATTTTGCAGATATCCTTTTCCTCAGTGGGAGACTTAACACGTTCTGCAGCCAAGTTGCCATCATCCCTCGTTACTTGGATTAAAGAGTCTAGTTTTGTTTCAGTAACACCATCTGCAACATCTGGGGACCCCAGGTCACCAGAACTTCTGGCTTCTGATTCATCTAAGACAACATTTTGAGAGCCACATTGGTCTGCAGAGCTTTCTATGTCAGCAGCTAGCCATATTTCATCTTCCTCTTTCTTCCCTGCTGCTGACTCTGGAAGGGCTCCCATACTTTCACTGGCAGGTTCAGGTTGTGCCACTTCTGCTGCTGGTATATTATCATCCTGGATCACACCCATCCCTGTCCCAGGCAAGTTTTCACACTCTGTCACACTCCCTGTCACCTCCAGGGGCAAAGATACAGGGTGGTTCAGCCCCGTCACTGCCACTGCTGTTACTGAGACTTCTGATTCAACCAGATCACAAGCCTCTGCAGCTTCTGAAAACATGTCAGCCTGCACCACACCAGGAACCAGCACCTCTGCTGCTCCTGGCAAGACTTGGGGCTGTACCTGACCCACTTCTGCTTCTGGTAAGGTTTCTGAGATCAGTTCATCAGTTGCCCCTGCTGGCAGCATTGCAGACTGTGTTGGATCTGCTGCTGTGACTGTCGAGGGTTCGTTCTGAGAACTGACAGAAACAGGCAGTGCTGGTTTCATGTTACTCTGAGCTTCACTGTCCAGAATGTGCAGAGTTTGCTCTGGGGGACCACAGTCGACAGGGTGGGCAGAATCCAAGAGTTCTGCTTGCAGTGTGAGCTCTGTTCCTTCCTCATCAGTGGCCTTTTGAAAAGGTGTTTTAAGTCCATCTGTTGCAGAGAGATATTGTTTCTTATTAGGAGAAAGAGTTAAATTTAGCTTTTCCATAAAGCTAAGTTTTAAGTCTTTGTTTTTTGTCCGACTGTGGTTATCTTTAGTTTTGGGAACTTTATGGTTTTTTAAGCTATCTGCTACTGCAGACGTTTCTTCCAGCTTATAGAATTTGTTTCTCTTACTTTTTGTAACATTTGTACCTTTCTTGGAGTCTTTTACAGACTGGTGAGAAAATTTTTTTGCAAGTTTTTTTTCATTTCTAAAATGTCTATTTTCATCCTCATCCTCTCTTTCTCTTTTCCTCTTTTCTTCGGTTCTGTGTCTTTCTGATTTGGAATGTGCTGTTTCCCATTCATATCTACTACTGCTTTCCTTCAAGCGTGCATATTTATGCTCTCTGCTGTTGGAATTAGAAGGTGAAGTTCTTCCTTCTCGAGAGATATGATCATCTGTTCCCCTGTCTCTCTTGCAGTCAGTATGTTTTACTTTTCTAGACTCTTCCAGACGACATTTACGTGATTCATGAAGACTCTTTGAATGTTCATTCTTTGAGTGTGGACTGCTCCCCCTTCCAGGCCTCCTTGGATGTCCTTGCAGCTTTTCATTTGGTTTATTTTTTTGGCCAGCATGCTTTTCTCCTTTATCATGTATTTTAATGTCTTTTTTAAATGCATTTTGTAATCTTTCATCAGCATACAAATCACCTCTTGTTTGAAATCTGTCTTTACCAGCTGTTTGTTTCTCCCAGGAAGAAACACCCCTTTCTACTCTTCTTTCTACACTTGGACTGCTTTTGAGTTTGATGCTCTGACTTTTCTGTTGCAAGTCATTTTTACTAGCCTTCTCTGAAAGAGTTTTCAGCTTCTGTTGAGGATCTGAATTCCCCTCTTCAGCGTCACCATCATTTCCAGCGCTCTGATGTACTTCTCTTTTGTATTTGCCAACATTTCCCCTACTGCACTGTTCATTATTTTTAATGTCTTTTCTTTCCTTTCTGTTATCCTTGTTGGAAGCATGGTCATAGCCCAGTGGACACATACGAGTATCATCACTGCAGAGCTCTTCAGGAGGGTATCTCATCAAATATGGAGTGTTACTTTTTTCAGAGCCAGACTTCCCAGTTTCTGCATTATGAGCTGAGTAAGTGTGGTATGTATCTTTGGAACAGTCACTTTTCATTCTATGTTCCATCTTTATAGTGTCACCTAAATCAGAAGGTCTGAATTTGGAATCATTTGTTTTAATTGATCCCGGAAGGTATGTTCTGGTGAAAATACTTCGATGATTGGGAAACTCTGCTAGCCTGTTCATAAAAAGAAAAGAAATTATTTATGTTATTTTTGAATTTATTTAAATGTTACTAAAGTTGAACTGCAATGAATCCATATATCTCTAAAAATTATTAACATTTTCTTTCAGTTTCAATTTTGAAAAAAATTGGGGAAAAAGAAAGAAATTTAGTAATTTCCATCAGCACACAACAAAAGAATATAATTTATACATTTATTTTCCAAAGGAAATTCATCTAAAGAAAAGGCAAAATTTGTGGAAAAATGCTGTACGGGGCCTAATTAACCATTTCAGTAACTCTAATTAGTATTTCATTGTCCAGCATTACAAAGAGCTTCCCTCCAGGACAAAAAAAAAAAGCTGTTCTTTACAGTATTAGTGATTTAAAATAATACTAATTTAAAAACCAGCAATTCAATTATTTACTGTTTGCTAAACTGGCAACCAAAAGAACAGGTATAATGTGACTGTGCTTACTCTACCCAGTAAGCAAATATACTACCATGTTTGGAAGTTGCTGGAAGCTACAGTAAACAAGAAGCAAATTAAGATAATCAAGCCTTATCAAGGCTACATGCTACTGCTGAAAGGTCATCATATTAAAAATAATTTAAAAAAACAATTTAAAAAGGGCACATGTAGCCTGTATGGCCTAAACTTCTACTCCTTACTGACAGAATGCATCAGTTACCTCTACTGAAAAAACAAACTACTAAAAAAAATAACCTAACCTGTCCTCAACAAAACCCACTAAAGAAACAGACACTTTTCTACCATATTCAACAAAACTTTTCATTAAAATAACATGATTTAAGACAATGTCAACCTTCTTATATACTCTCCACTACATAGAAAGAATTATAGTGTCTAATCCATACAGAAGTAAACAGAAGTCACACCAATAAACGATGGCAGCAAACCATGAAATGTCTGGCTCCGTTATAGAGAGTCAAAGATGAAGTGGCTGCTACACAGACATTTAGTTTTGGCCAGAAATTCTACGGCGATTCAGTATTCAGTCATAAGGATACAATGCAAGTGTAAAATAATTCCATATTTTTCTCCAGTACAAAATGGGATTGATTTTGCTTTATGAAACTGAACACTTCCTATGGGCCAATACAGTAAATTTAAATTTGAAATGAACAGCTTACAACTGGCTCTACTCCAAAAATGTGACATTGTGATATGAACTGAGGGTTGAACATAAACAATACTGCAGCTGTTGTAATACAACCCCCCTTTTTATATTTCTGTTTCATTGAAACTGGTAAGTTTTCGCTGTGCTTTAGGCTAGCTATTAAATCTTTATACATGTTTGATTAATGTAATTGTATCCAAGCAGTGTTCATTTGGTGTTGTGGGGTTTTTTTAATAGTTGGGTTTGGAGTTTTTTTTGAGATAAGCACTAACAATTCCCTAAGAGATATTAACTTCAAAATAGTCTTCACATCTAGGTGCATTGTTTAAGATAAAGTAATTATAAACCATGCAGTGGGCATGGCATGTTTTCAAGATCTCAAAGCACTACTTTCCCCACAATTTTCCAGGATGGATGCTTCCAAAATACTTAGATCAAATACCTTGTTCATAAATTTTAATCACCATCAGATGGTATTGCAATGGAACTTGTAAAGTATTTAATTAGGTTAAATATTCAAAACAATTAAACATTTTCCGAACAATTTAATTTAAAACTCAGAACAATGCACTCAAGCGTGTGAAAATGACAACTACTGTGTCAAAGCCAATCACCTGAAAGAATTACACACGTTAAAACATCTTGACCTCCATCAGAGTTAATATGCTTATAGCCTCTAGCCCAGCAGTGTCGAACCTTCTTTGACACCTTCTGGTGCAAGAAAATAACAAATGGCCAAACTACAATACAAACAAACCAGTGATGTGGCTGATGTCACACAAGTGACAAGGAGGTGACCTTGTGACAAGCTAGGGGTCCTGAATCTCAGACCCCTGCTCTGGATTCACGTGGTTCAGAAGCCATACTCTCAGGTACTCTCCCATCCATACTTTACTATTTTCAGGTGCTTGCAGTAGGACCAGCAGTACACAGAAGTAACCAAGAATTCTCTAGGTGCTATCCCCCACCACTGGAGACAGGGATTTCCAATCTTACCATGAAAAGATTATATTATCTATGTACTTTCACTTCTCTGAAAAGTTCCATGGAATTCACATCTGAGGCCATAAAAAGGACTAGTTTTGAAGCTGAACTGTGTAAGACAGTATCTGCTTTGAAACATGTGAGATGGTTAGATGAATGGGAGTTAAACAAAACAAACAAACAAAGATTCATGCAAATGGTCAACCTTTGGATTCCTTTTTGGTTCTTAATTAGAAACCAAAGACCTCATCAGACAAAGAAGATCCTTCCTCTGATTGTACCAATTTTAAACCACACAATTTTTTACTAAGTAATTATTTTTTCACTAATTTTTTATAAAATACACACAAAAATTTCTAACAAGTATATAAACATGATCAGATAAAAAATACAATTTCAGTTCCACTGTCTATTTGTACCTTTGATGGAGATGACTGATTTCTTCATCCTTACGGTTAATTTCCACTCTTGCTGTTTTGATAAGAGCTGAAATATTCTTTTTGAGGGCTTGGTTTTCGTTCTGTAGAATGACATTCTATTTTAAACGTATACAAAAGAGACAACAAGAGAGAGAAGGAGAGAAAAACAAGAATTAGCTTGAGTATCCAAACACGTAATGAAAAACAGTGCAAGACAACCACTAGAAAAATATCCCACCCTTTGCAAACTGACAGAAGGACGAACTCTCTTGGAGAAGAAGTCAGAATTACTGAGGTACAAAGAAGTTTGTGTTTTGGTGGGGTTTTTTTGGTTTTTTTTTTAACATCACTCATTTATGCTCATGTTTGTGTTCCTGGCAATTATTTAACATGTCTTCCGCAATTTATTGCTTTCTTGGTCACTGTGTCAAATGAGATATGTAGCTTTTAAGCACTTTTGTAGAAAGAGGGTAATTCTATTTCTTTCAAGGTATAAAAATCAACTTTGGGTGCTCTCTCATTCTAAAATTTCTAGATACTATGTTTTAGAACCATAACTGTAAACCCTGAAGATAGTCCTTTCTCTTGACAATTGTACTCAGCAAAACCTGCTCAGAAAGGTTGGACAAGTTTTGCAGAAAACAACACACAAGTGTCACAGGGCAGCCGCTGTTTACCATTGCAAAGCACAGAACCTTTAGGACTTATCTGTAATACGCAGTAAAGCACATGGCAGAATCGCCTCAAATAATCTACCTCTGTAGAAAATGGCACAGCCTGGGAACACTAGCTCAAGTTGAAGAGCAGTTCAGATTTACCAAATCGGCACTATGCCCAAAGCAATGCAGACATCCTCTTCCAGTTCTAGTAACAGCTCAAGCACCTTTGCAACCCCCTCCCTAGTGCATTAAAAAGACAAGAATACTGTATACCTTTCTGACAACTACTCATCTGACATGCTTATTTTCTAATTAAGAAGATGGAATACAGTTTTTAGGCAAATAAAGTCTTACTGCACCCAACATCATGAAAGAAACAAACGTCCCTACTAATTTTGTCAGTAGGCTATCCCAGCAACTATCCTAGGCAGATCAAGCTCCTAGCATGTACAGGGATGCTCTACCAACCTCACATGGATCAACATAAATCTTGACCATGTTTCCCTTAGAACTACAGTACCTGTGCCTGTATTTCTTTAAATTTCTTCATCAACTCTTTAATTTGCTGCTGACATTTTTCATATTCAGCCTGCAACTGTCAAAGAGAGAAAAATTCACAGCACCAAAGTGCAGAAAATGTTAGCTTTATTAGAGAGAAAACTTACACCTCTACATTTATAGTTATTTAACACAGTACTGCATATTACAAAGCTCTGTTTATTACCCAAGAGTAACATATTAAAGCCATATTAAAACAAAAGGCTCCAACTGGTATACAGGTCTTTAAACCATCACAAACACTCAGATAAGAGAAAATCTATATCTGCTTGCCTAACAGTAATAAAGAATAAATTACATGCTTATCAAGGAGCAGGAGTTCTGAGAGCCAAACAGACGGGGACTTGCTTCTCAGATTTTACGTAACACAAAACAGATAAGGAAAAACACAACAAGAAGTCACCACAAACAAACCTGGGCTGCAAAGGACATGATCCTGTTAGGACCACAAAATTAAGTAAAATAAATTTGGCATGAAAAAATTAGATAGGGACAAAGCCTTCACAGAAGAATGGACAACTTCCATTCAGTCAACTGCCGTCAAACTTTCAAAGTGACATCAGTTTTGGATGTTATGCTCCTGCTTCTTTCAACACCTGTGGATGTCTGCCCCTTTTATGCCGTTTAGGTGTGTCTCATGGGCCAGGAGAGGTGGCGCTATGGAAGTGAGTGTTCTGCTGATTTGCTAGAAGCAGTTACCGACTGCATGGCTATTCTCAGTCTCAAGGACAGAACTTAAGATAAATTCATGACCTATCTGCTTTACTCTGGTAACATTTGTTGGGAGCAACATCACAACTAGCTTTGTGTCAGACAGATACTTGAGTAGAGGAAAATTACAATACGTTTTCCCATAATGTAGCTGATACATAAACTGCGTGCAAAGGATGCTGCATGAGAACGGACCAGGTTACAGAGTGATAGATTCATGTATTCTAATGGGCTTGTTGACATAACAGTTTATTAGCACACTCTTGTTTTTACTTATTTAAAAACAGTTTGCCTATTTTACCAACAGTGTGAGAATGCTGACAACGTTTTCTGTGTTTCACATAAGAAAATTTGGAATAAAAAAAAACCCACAACAGATTTTTTTCTACATTAATACGTACCTCATCGTAGGATGCTTTCTTTGCAGTCCCTTCTTCAATTAATATCTCATCAAATAAATTTAAGCTGATTCTAGATGGAGTAGAACTTGGAGCAAAATTGTCTGTGTAAAGAAAATTAATTACATAAGGATAATGGTATTTTTCTAGTCTTGTTGCACTGTGTACACTGTTCTATACTGCCTGTGCATTTTGTTTTTACTTTTTATACTCACAAGGTAACAACACACAAAATAAAGAACTACTACATGCTCGTGACATATCATGTTGCAATAATATACACTGAGATTTCTTAAGATAGTCATCCACAAGTGAAATGAAAGTGAAATGAAAAAAAAAACCAAACCCAACCAATAACCCAAAACCCAAGCACCCCAATTGTTTAGACAACAGTGCTTTTCCCGCAAATCAGCCTGTGTGTTCTGTTCGGCAAATATGCATAACCGACAAGACCTGGTTCATGACACCTCTGAAATACAGATTCATTTGCAGAGAAATAAATGAAGTTAGCTATCAAAGCTGTGCTCCAATCCTTTGGACAACACCATAATGCAAAAAGTATTAACATCACACTGCAAAAGGACACACATATAATATCTTATCTGTACAGAGCAAAAATCTCACCACTCCTCTCTTTAAATTCAAAAACCCAAGGTCCTTCAGAGCTGGACTATATAGACTGTTTTCACTACATTTTTATTCCTCCTTATAGCTTTTACATTTACTAAACAACAAACACATCTCCATATGTGAAATATTGACCTAAGAAATGTAAAATGAAAAGCAAGGAAGATATATAGATGCTTTATGTCCATAGAGTATAGTCCTCCCACAAAAACTGAATGGTCTTATAGCAGTAAGGTCAGTAGAGAAATAATCACTTAAATATTAAAACAGCCTTCAACTGAACAGTACACTCAGGCTCCTAAAAAAGAACAGGCTGGGTTAATTTCTTTCTTACCTTCAAAGAAGGGAAATTAATTTACATTAGCATGTCAAATTATTTGGAAAATAACAAAAGGGTAAAAGGTTCTCCTGAACATACTGTATCACACAAGAAGTATGTTTTGGATCTCTCACTGGGGATTTAGTGATCAGTGACTGTTTGATCTGGTCCGGAAGCTTACAGAAAGACAAAATGAAGGTGTTTTCTCCAGGGAAAAATGTCTTATATCAAGTCCAAGTGTCTTAAAATAGCCAATATCACAGGAAAAACGTCTTTCATTCATTCAGCTAATAGATTTAAGAATTCCCCGCTTCATTAAGACAATCTAACACGTCTTAAATTTTAACAAGTAATTCAAAGCTAAACCCACTTGTTTTACCTGAAATCAGCCTAAGAAGCAGAGACTCTATAATCCTCCAAGCCAAACAGCACGACACAATCAACCTACCAGAAACCGACAAACTGCTGTCCAAGCCATCATAAATATCCACTGAGCTGTCGTCACCTTCCTTGAAGGGAGAAGCTTCAGCTAAAGCAATGAAAATAATAGAAAAAAAAATAATAACAATAATAAAAATAAAAAAAGGCCAAATTAATAATTTAGTGAACTCCAACCTCTACCTTTCCCATAAAGTAAGTGTAGCTGTGATCCTAGACCAGTAGAGAACAGAAAGAGTAATAGCACAGACTAGTAAAAGACAAGAGAATTTTATCCAGTAATCTATTGCTACTGTGGAGAAAAGATCTTTAGTCACCAGAGAGCGAGAACAATCTTGTAAGATCAGTCCCTAAACACAAGAACTGTGCACAAAGCAAATTATATGGCTTTAGGTACAAATAAATTTTAAAATTATAACTTAAATAAACTTGATCTAAATTTGAAATTGTTTTCTAGAATACACTGAATACAAAAGCTATACAACTAAAAACAAACAAAAAAAAATTGATATGATAAAACCACGACTGTTAAAAGAAATATCTCTTGCTAAAAAGAAAGTACTGTAGCAGTCTGTATTGTAATTCAAACAATTTACTTTAGTATTGCCATCTACTCACACACTAACTGGTTCTGTAAACGTATTTTAATCTAAATCTCCTCAGTCTCTCTTCATGTCTTTTTCCAATGCCTCTTATGACTCTCGTCTCCTCTATGTGAACCTCTCCAGTTCTGCAACAAACATTATTTCTATAAAGAAACATGTCAATATCCACAGTCCTTCTGAGGCTGGGAATCTCATAAATATGTGTCAAATCAACCATCTGTGGAGCTGGAAATAATGCTGGAGCACCTTGCTAACCAGATGATAACACATAGGCTGTTACCAGTGGCAAACAAAAGAGCAATTCCCCTAACTGTTCATGTGCAAGCTTCACTAAGGTACAACAAATGGTAATTTATACACCATGAAACACAGGTGAGAGAGACCGATCCCGGACATCCCCTCAAAACATTCCAGAAAGCCAAAGCGCACACTTATGGTTTTATACACAAACTTACTAACGGGTTGAGGCTTAAAATTATATTTTGCCACAGCCGTTTCATTACAGTTGAAGCGCATCAGTATTTGTCTCAACTTTAAATTTACTTTTGAAGTTATTTTTGGACCTATCTATTTTCATAAGTCTGCTTGCATTAATTCCCTGCAATCCAGAAAGTAATCCAACACATCTTACCACTGTAGCGGATATCAAACAGTCCCAGTCCATCCTCATCCGCTGCCATGATACAAACTCCCTATGGCTTCCCCATCTACAAGCAAAACATCAGAGCAAAGAGATCCGATTAAATAGCAATTTCAGAATAACAACATAAACCAGGAGCATCTTGAAATAAGACATTTACACCTCAGCTGCCTGTGGCCTTTCTTCTTCAATAAAATCCAACACCAAGAGAAAACTCGTACATCGAGAGAACAAAACGCACTTTCAAATAAGAATTTGTTCTTCAAATAAGCATTCTGAAGACATTTAGCTGTATCTTATAGCTCCTATAAAGAAAATTCGATATGAAAAGAAGCACCGCGTTCTATGAACAGGTCACCTGAAAGCGCACCTCAACCACTCAAAACAATTCTGATTCGATAATCCCTATTTCTTTCTCTACTGATCATTTAAGAGCAACTTCCCCTTGTCTGATACCGCCGGTCAAGCCGGCAACGAGCAGAGGGCGCTGGCGGGGGAGGCAGGCCGGGGTGGGGAAGAAGGATGGGGCATTAGGAGGGGGCAGGATGAGGGGCAGCGCGGGGGGGGCGGGAATGGCTAAGGCGCGGAGCAGCGCTGAGCAGCCGCCAGGCACTCCAAAGGCAGCGGCCCATGCTCACTCCTCAGGCCTCGCCCTTCCTCCCTCCCTCCCTCCCTCCACGGGCGCCAAGGGGCTCCCGCCCGCCCCAATTCCCGCCACGGCGGAAACGCTCGGGACCTCTGCCGCGGGCCACACAACACCCCCCGGCGGCCCGGCGCGGCTGTGCCCGGACGGGGTGGGCATGACCACGCCGAGCCGAGCCACGCTGCGGCCCCGTCAGGGCCGGGCCGGGCCGGAGCACTCACCGGACTCGCCGCCGCCGCCGCGGGTGCCGCAGGCCGGGCGGGTGGGGGGGGGGAGGCGGGGCCAGCGGCCGCTCCAGCCAACGACCGAGGCCGCTCCGCCGTTACGTCGGCAGGACCCGCCCCCGGCCCGTGCGGTTGGCGCCAAAGTGAGGCGAGCGCCGGCGGGGGGCGGGGCGGGGCCTCTGGGGGAGGGGGGGGGCGGGGGCGGGGGCCCTTCCCGGCCCCCCGGCACCGGGAAGCGGCACCGGGAAGCAGCGCCGGGATCGGCCCGCCCGCGCCACCCCGGAGGTGACGGCGCCCCGGAGGCCGCGGCGGCCGCAGGACGCGCTGACCGGGGGCGGCGCCGCCGCCGCCCGGGTACGCGCGCGCTCACCTGGTGCCGCTCCCCCCGCTGCTACCTGAGAGGCAGGTGCGGCGGCGCTGCCGGGAAGACCCGGAGGGTTCAGTTCCGGCGGCTGCCAGTGCCAGCGATCCCGCTTCCAGACACCCGCGGGGGCATCGTTTGCCGCCCGAGAGCCGCGCTCGGGCCGCGCTCGGGGCCAACCTGCCGGGCAGGGGCACCGGCGGCGTAACGCTCCCGCCGCCCGAGCCGGAGCCGCCCGAGCCGCGACCCAGATCTGACGGGCTCGCGGGCGGGCAGACCCAGGAGCAGCTGGCTCTCTGGGAAGCGAGGAGCCGGACAGGGCGAGCACACACGGGCTCCCGCCGCGCCCTCCCTGCTCCAGCGGGATCGCCCGCTCCGCTCCCAGGCGGCCCCCCTCGGGCTGGGAGCGCGGGGGAAGGGCGCGGTGCACGCCGGGAGCTGTAGTTCGGAGCGGCGGGAGGGGGCGGGGCCGGGCCGCGCTTCCCGTGGCGGGGCCGGGCGGAAGTTGGTGCCGCCGCGTCGCGGCCGCACGTGCGGCGGGAGCCGGAGGAGCGGGCAGCAGGAGGAGGATGGCGGAGCAGCAGCAGCAGGATCTGCGGTTCCGCCTGGCGGAGCCGCTGCAGCTGGTGGCGCGCAGGAACGAGAAGAGCAGC
>JAYRBT010000114.1:78472213-78487729 GCA_036023395.1 Myiotriccus ornatus
AGCAGCAGCAGCAGGATCTGCGGTTCCGCCTGGCGGAGCCGCTGCAGCTGGTGGCGCGCAGGAACGAGAAGAGCAGCGCGGAGCTGAGCAGATTCCTGGCGAAGCAGGTGGGGAAGCTCGGCAGAAGCCCCCCGAGCGCCCGCCCGCCCTCCCTCTGGGCGGGTGTCGCGGGGAGCGCCGTGGAGGGGAAGGGGGCACTGCGCTGCTGTCCCGCTCTCCCCGCCCCGTGCCGCCATCTCCGCCCCGCAGCTCTGTCTGCGGGCCCCCCCCCGCCCCGAGCCGGCCCTCGGGACTGAATCCCCGCTCTCTGCCTGCCCCTTCTCCCTCCCTTCCTCCCCCTGTTGAGGTGTTTTGCCCTCCCCGCCCCTTGCAGGGGTGCAGCCCGTGGGGCAGGTCTTCTCCAGTGTTCTAGTTCCTCTCCCGAGGGGGCGTTTTGCCCCGCATGTAAAATTTTCGGTGTCTCCCATGTCCCTTGAGGTGACTCTGGAAGCGTGATAGCGAGAGGTGGGATGTTGTTACCAAGCATTGAGACAGTACTAGTTCCTACCCTGATGCTGTTTCCTGGTGCTTTTTCTTTAATTGCCTTAGAACTGCACGTGAGACACGTGGGATAAAAAGGCAGAGGGCTAGATTTTATAGGGTTTGCCTCGAGATTTGTCTTTAATCACAGTCTCACAAGTTGTAGGGATGCTCGAAATATGGTCGTTGTATTAACTTCCATGCTTTGGCTGCCTGAACTCTGAAAAGCACACTGCCTTCTAGGAGAGTTGAGGCCAATCTCCTTTCTGTGGCTGAAATCCTTGAAGAGATGTAATAACAGGATAACAGCACATCAGATGTTGTCTTATTAATACACTTCATGATAAAGCTTTTGAAGCCCCGAAATTGTGTACACATTTTGGGACTCAAAGTCCATATTTCTCTTTTGAGTGTCTAGGAAATTTCTCAGTTGTTTGAAGATGTAAAGTCTAAAGTATCATGTTTTTTCAGAATACTGGCTTTTAGTCTGGTTGCTGTCTCTTACTTATGGTTGGGGAAGGCTTTCATCCTGGTAGTCAATGTTCTTTGTTGGTAGACAGATGGCTTTTTCTTCTGTCGCAACAAATCACAGGATCAAAGTAAAATTGACATGAATATATATTCCTGAGATGAAGAGTTGATGCTAATTGGTGGGAAGCAGTGATGAAGGGTTGCTATCCAAGAGAAAGAAACAGCTGAGGAATAGAGACAGGGACGCTGTGGATACATGGTGCAGCAGACAGATGGAGCAGTGAACCAGAAGTGAGTCACCGAGAGCTGAGATTGGGAAAGAGATCGTGCCCTTTCCCTTCTGCTGCCTTGAGATACACTTCAGGTTTAAAAGTCTTGCTAGGTGGAAATTATTAAATAGTGATTGTATAGAGGGAGTTTGGAACAGCATGTTAATTAGCAATTACGCACCCTTTTGAAAAGTGAATTGCTATTTCCAGGCTTGGAAGCTGCAGATCTAGGATTATGTTAGGTTTATCTTGCCAGTATACAAACTCCGGTTCTAGTTGTCATCCCTGATTTCCTACAAGTTACTTTGTATGTAACCGAGGAAGCGTGCATTCTGGAAATCCAGAGCTCCCTTTGCTCTACAGCTTCATTATGTCTCTCTGGCAACTTATTTCTTCAGTATTGCATAATGTAATAAAACTTGCTCACAACTGGTTAAGTATGGAACAGTCTTTTGAGGTTCATAGTAAAACACTGTTTAATGTGTTGATGGAAGGTCTCGTTCCATTGCTTGAGTATGTAATAGAATTAGAGCGTTCTCTGTAGAGTATTGGTATGTAACTTAACTCTGCAAAGGTACAGCAAATGTCTGTGCTCTTAATGAGGAAAACAGGATGAAGAGCTCTCTAAACCAGTCTTTGTTTCCTGACTCGCCGTTTTTGAATAATTTAAGCAAACTGCATAAGCAGTAGGGTCCAATGGCTACCATGTGCTTTTGGTTCTTTGATGTGTCACCAAAGGTATGTCAGGAAGTCTTCCTGCATAGAATTTTCAGTTCAGTTTTTAGCAAATGTATATGTTCTGGCTCCCTGGAGTGGTGTAATTTCAGTTAACAAGTTCATTGCTGTGAAGGTTAAAATACTATTAGGAATGGAACTTCAATGCAAAAATATCCTTATTCATTTCTACCCTCTGCATCTACCACTGTGCATATATGGAAAGATATAAATAAAAATAACAGACCCCTTTTGATATCTCTTCTGTTTAGTCTATGGAACCATCTTAAGTGGAGATCTCGAGCACACCGTTCTTAATTTCCTTTTTTAATTTGTTGGTAGTTTAGCTTGGCATCCTTCATTTTGCCTTCCATTTTGCAATGTAGCAGTGAAAATTGTCGTTTATATTAATAAATGTAGGGAAAAAAGGTGACCTACCTGTCCCAAATTCACACAGCTACTCATTGGCTATCAGAAAAAATTCCTGGCAACCAAGGCAGACCTCTTTTTTTCTCCTAAAATATGACTTCAACTTTTTATTTGAAAGACTAATTAGGCTTTACATCATGTAGGATTATAAATAAGGCAAGGTGTGCTGCACTTTTGTTCAATTCTGGGCTATATTGTCATCTTTTGCGTCTAGTTTATGAAGAGTTGTGATTTTTGGGAAACAGCCTTTTAGTGATACAAAATCAAAGAGAACATTCTTGCTGTTCTTGAAGGAGAGATCTGTCCAACCCTGTCAAAGAGGATGTGCTGGGAGAGGTGTAGGAAGTTCCAGCTTGTGCTCCTTGTGAGACTGTGTATCCCCTCTGCTTTTTAATTTTTTTTTTCTTGAAAAAGCAGGCTAGTGCTTTGCTTCTGAACCGAAGAGCTGCCAAAAAGAGTGGTGCTGCTCTGTTTTCTTTTTGTCTCTTCCCAAGGCCAAGCCACATGTGTTTGTTGCTTGTTTTGAACCTAGTGAGCTTGCCAATATGAAAAATCCATTCAACTTTCTCACCCAGTGGAAGACTTTGTAAGAAGCATTAATTTGGATAATCTAGCAAAATTAATTGCTGTACATTCATACAATGATAGAGCTGTTGTGTGAGGGAATAGAGACAAGAACGTGTGTTCCTGTGTTGGAGGGAAGAAAGATTTCCCTTGCTTCCTCTTATGCCCTCCCACTCTTCAGAAGCATCCCATTGTTAAATCTGTGTGTGGTGTAACCTGTGAGTCACGAGCAGAAATGTGGATTTTGTGTGGGACCAGATTGCTCATTGCTGTGATCCTTTCTTCTAGGAACCTCAGGGTTTGGATTAAGCTGGTTATTAATGAAGATTTCTGTACCTTGTGAGCACTGAGTAAATTGCCATGCAGGTTGTGAAGGAGGTGTGCAGCATGCTGCTGGAGCATGGGATTGTGTTTGGCTCCAAGTCCCGATTCTAGCTGTGTGTCTGCTTCACGTGTCTTATTAATAATAGACAATGTGCGTATATGTTCTGTGTTTGGAGGCACAGTCTGTTGTGATGCTTTCTTAAAGCAGCTGTTCAGAACCGTGTGTGCAGATTCACAGTCCCATGTTTGAACATTTTCAGATCAGCTGTCTATTGCTACTGGCTGGTTGAGAAAGCTGAGTATTTCATATAGCCATCTTTACTTAAAAAAACCCTCTCTGACAGTATTCTTTTCCTTAAATTTTCGATTAGTCTTCGAAATCAAACAGACGGTCTCTTTGTAGAATGAAAATGTTGCCAGTTTTACGCGTCCTAAGGGTACTACACACAATGATTAAAAACCTGCTTGCTCTCACAGAACTACTGTTGTCATGAATTTGTCTTACAGTAGTCATGTAGTTACAGAATTTTACCAAGTCAGTCATATTTATTTTACTGTTGTTACTGGTTTTATTTGATACTGAAAGATCTGGATAATAAATTAAGCCCCTGTTGTGCCCTGTTTGGGTAGCCAAAGATGTAATCGATTTGGAAACTGAAGGACTTTTATTTTTTTCAGTGGAGTTTATTTCTGTTTCTTTAGAGTCATGCTGCCTTTGAACAGCTTATGAATCATTTTGCCACTCAAAATCTGATCCCCTGTATCGAATAGTGTCTTGCTTGCTCCAGTTTTTAATTATTTTTGATCCTGCTCTGATAGATGAGAGGAAAATAAACTTACATCATGTTTTGTAAAAACAAATAGAAGGCAAGTAAGAAACTGCTTGCAATCAGTGATAGGTTTGATGTTTATAGTGTATATATATAGCAGTTTTCCTGGTTTCTTACATGCTCTTAGGGAGTGAGAATGTCTTGTCAAATTCAGGAGACCTAAGGAATTTGAACAGGTATGCATGTATTGTAGAAGGATGTCATCGGTGGTATAACCTTAGGGGGTCACCCTTTCAAAGGACCTCAGCACTCTATATACCTTGTAACAATGAAACCAGCCCATCTGTGAGCTCAGTAGCAGGTTTTATTTGAGTAACAAAAGTCTAGGAGGAGCAGCAACTGGCTGCATGTGTTGCTACAACAAAAGATTACCTGAATTACAGAATATTTCTATCTTGAACAGGAAAAGGGTTCAGTAAGTAAGGGGGGAGAGTAGAGCATCAAAGTTAAGAGCAAAACTGCTTCAGTGCAAATTCATAATCCTGATTTTCAGAATTACTTATACTGCATAATATGTTAAACATCGTAGAAATGGAGAGGTGCTTGGGTAATACCATGAGCTCAAAGACCAGAGAAATTTAAGTGTAAGACACAAGAAGTAGGTTCTTGTTCTTCAGTAACAAAGTTAGGAAGACTGGGGGAAACGTGAAGGAAATATGTGTTGGGGTTTTTTTCTTTCTTTTTTTCCTAGCAGAGGTGAATATGTTTTACATGTATTCTAAAGTCTAGTATTTTGTTGCACACAGTTATGATCCGCCCCTGAAGGCACGGGTAACTCATGTTCTTTTTAATAGATCCCTTGGGGTGGATTAGAGTGAAGCAACACTGAACAATCAATGTTTATAAATATATATATGTAGGCTTTATTTTAGAACAGTTCGGTTGCATGGAAAGGAGGTATGTAGCCGTTTTGGTTATTAGCTATAGTAGTAGCAATATGAAAGCATAAAAACAGCTCTTAATAAAATGTATTAACAAAAAGAAAGGGTAAGAGTAGAAAGATATCACCACCTGTGGATCCATCAATGAGACTTGATTGTTGCAATTTAAATATCCCTTGGTCGAAGTCATAGTCTTGATCTGTCAGGATTGAGGGGGGTCCACGGAATACACGGTTCAGTGGATTGATACATGTTCAGGTTCAGGTGGGAACACACAGGTACTTCCCTGAGGGCAGGGAGTTTTATACTGTCTGATCTAATAACATTGTGGATCATGGGGGTCTTTGGCTTACTACACCTTTTAAGACATTACAGCTGCCTCTCACTTCAGCAGCCAATCAGAAAGGGTGAATACCTTCAGATCTACCTGTGAATGTCCCAGTACTTCCCCAGAGGGGAGTTTTCACACCTGAGTGATTTGTGTAAGGGAGGACATTGGCATGATAAAAAGCATTATCCCACCTCACAGTATCTGCTTCTTAACTGGCCTTTTCCCAAATCTGGCTCAAAACCCAGCTTGTAGCCTCCAGTAGTGGGTGCTCACCCCCTCTGCACCTGGGCTGTTACCTTGCATATAGTCAGCAAAGCACCCTGCTGCTTTTGCAAGTGCCCAATTGTTTGGATCCTTAACTATTAACTTTCCAGTCTCTCACACACAATAAATGGCCATTTTTATGTAAAAGTAAAGGGAAAAAAAAAAGTAATCTCAACTCCGAATTGCAGATACCTGCTGCTCATTTTCAAGAGCATTGCTTGCTGTAATTGTTATTAGGACTATGGAAATAAGGCTATGATCATGCACAATTGAATGCTTCTTTTTTGAAAAAAGATAGTGAACTTGAAGAAACTTAAACTCTATTTAAAATCTCAAATTCTTAAATATTTTGTGGCTTTCATGAGATAGAGCTGTTGAGAAAGTGAAAATTCTAGTAACAAAGATGTATTAGTTGTTATGACATTGTCCCAATTTTTTCTTAAGGGAATAATTTTAATATTTTTTTATTTTTCAGCTGTAAAGTATACTTTAGTATTTGGGGACTGTTTTGTAATTCCTATTTAGTGTATCATTCTGCATGTTACTCTTTTTTTCTCCTTTCAGTTTTTTAAAAATATGGAGAGGCGTGTCAATTAAGTACTTGCATCATGACTTCTGGATTCCCTTCTGATTCTGAATGATCTGTTCCCTTAAAATTCAGTCTGAATCCTGCATGTATAATTCTGAAGTTAAAAGTCCAACTCACTTTCCATTTTACCTGTTCTTACTTTCCATTCCTTTAGATTTGGACTCAGCAGGATCGGCAATGCATCCTCGATACATTAGCACAGTTACTGCTGGATAAAGAATGTACCGTGTTGATTGGCCGTCAAGTTCGGCCAATCTTGTTGGATTTGTTGGAAAGAAATGCAGAAGCCATTAAAGCTGGTGGCCAGATCAACCATGATCGGCATGAAAGGCTGTGTGTAGCCATGAGCAAGCTGGTTGCTGACCACCCTGATGTTTTGCCGTGAGTAACGTGAAGTCACTCTGTGCAGTGTTTGAACTTAGGGAGTATGTGTTTGTCTGTGTTCACTGGTGATGAGAGGTGGTGTTAGAATTTGGATTGTCTCCCACAATAACAAATGGGGAAGGAATTATTTAGTACGTGCAAGTTTCAAACACAACTTATTTAATAAATCATGTTGTAAGATCTTATTGTGATTTTCATCTATGATCCAAAGAAGAGCAGAACAGCTACCATGAAAATTGTTCACTACCAAAATCTCTGTATTTAAAATTAGACCTGTAGGCCAGTAGAATATAAAGTTACGTAAGTAGGAGTCGGCATTACTTTTTCAGTAAAAAGAGTAATCAAAGAGATTTCACCAAAGGTTTCCCCGTGATAATTAAGTGATGATTTCTAATACAGTAAAGTATCTGTTGTCAGCTGATTGCTGAAGTGGTTTCCTTTCCATGTGTGGACAAAGTTAATTACAGGCCTTAGTTCTTAGTAACATCAGTTACTGTCTTAGGACCTCTGCCCTGGCATTTTTATCAGTGGCTGGTTTCCTTTCCTCTGGCTTAATGTCTTTGTTCCATCTCTTTTTCTCTCTCTTCTAAGATTTGCCTTAAGATACTTTAAGACTACATCACCAGTTTTCCAGAGGCTTTTCCTGGAGAGCTCAGATGCAAACACAGTCCGATATGGGCGCAGGCGAATGAAGTTACGGGACCTTATGGAAGCAGCCTACAGATTTTTGCAAAAGGAGCAATCAGTTTTCCGGGAAATATGGGACTGGAGTGTGTGTATTCCACTCCTAAGGAGTCACGACACTTTAGTACGCTGGTAAGTTAAAACCCCAAATCTTCTCCATTGAAAAGATGTATCTATATCTTGAACTGTGGTTAACAATGTTAACATGCAAGTAGAAAGCATCTTCAAATAATACCAGAATTCCTTCCAATGGTATCTGTAATTGTACCTCTTACCTGATCTTTTGAAAGCTGTAGTGATCTATCACAAGGTGAATTTTAGGCTAGCTCTTAGATGTGCTTAAAGCTGTGGTCTGGAGAATCCTTTTGAATAACTTCAGTTTGCCCAAGTTGGATTCAAGGAAGATGGTAAACTTATCCCTTCACCTCTGCTGTAAGCCTGTTGGTGTATTGCATGCACTGTAGCAAGTTATCCTAGAAAACAGTAAAGATGAATGTACGCTCACTCCTTCTTACATTACAGTGATATATTTTAGTATTCTGCATTGATACATTGTTAGCAAGTTGGTTCTTTATTCTGTGTATATAGATTTCTCAGCCATTGTAAAACTTTGCTTATTAAAGCTACACTCCCTATTGGCCTTGTTACAGGTTTTGCATGGAATTTTGGTTAGATGTTTTATGGTGTCTGCCTGCAGGGCTTCAACCAATGACATGTTCTACTTTATTTATATGAGTGATAGTATTGATAGTGCCTTTTATTTTAAAAAGGATCTTTAATAGTCTTCAATTTTTAAAACATAAATTCAGAATTACGTTAGTAACGCTTAATTTTAAAGTAGGGTGTATAATTTAGAAAGGGCAGAAACTAGTGTTGTCAAATCTATGAGGCATCTCAGGATGAGATACACTTAGATAGTTTTAGAAAAAGAGATAGTACTTCTAATACATGGAACAGAACTGGTTCACCTGGTGTTCAGCTAGTAATCTTACGTGAATGAGCTCACTTTTAAACTTTGTCCTAAACCAATCTAGACGATTGGTTTAGGACAAAGTTTAAAAGTGAGCTCATTCACGTAAGATTACTAGCTATTCTTCCTTCCCTAGCTATTCTTCCTTCCCTCCCTTCTTCCCTCCTTCCCCCACCGAACTCATTAAAAACTTAGTTCTTGGAAGGTAAAAGCAGCATTATGATAAATGAAAAGTGGTTTATAATTTATGTTACATGTCCTTTTGTTACAAGACAGCTTTATGTAGTAATGAAGTCAAGACATGTGAGTTGTTGGCTTCTTTTGGTACTGAAAATTGATTTAATTGCGTTAGGGTAACTTTAGAAATAGCATGAAATAGCAATGTTGGAAGGGAAATGATAGGAGAAAAAAAGTCAGACGAAGACCTCATTTTCCTTTTCTCATATGTTAATGTTCATTTATTTGGGTAGGTGCTTTCCTTTATTATATTTCTACTGATAATTCAATTCTTTGAAGGAATGTTAGCTAATTGGTGTGTAAATGGTAAACTGTGCTGTGATAGAATTGCTTTTCTCAGTTCTCAGGTGTTTCTCTAATCCCAAAGAATGTTAAGCATAGTGCTAAAATAATTTCTATGAATTAAGTTTTCTGCACGTTTTTCCAAACTTGATGTTTTGTTTTGCAGTTTACAGTTGTCAAACTACATTTCTTAAGACTATGTTTTGACATGCTTTGTTCTGAATATAATTTTTAGGTATACTTCGAACTGTCTTGCTCTGGTTACGTGCATGAACGATGAGCATAAATTATCTTTCCTGAAGAAGATGTTCAATCCTGAGGAGCTGATACATTTCAGACTAAAGTAAGGACTTTTAAAGTCTTGAATACTATTTGTTTCACTTGATGGCTTTCAGTTGAGTTAATAAACTTGGGTTTCACAGGCTACTAGAAGAATCTCAGCTGCAGAATGTGGAACAAGCTCTTGTTTTGGCGAATCCAGACTCCTCATTTTGGCAAAAGGAGAAAGAATTGCAGTATACACAAGGACATATTGTGTCTGGTGACCTCTCTGCACATGTAGTAGCTGTATGTGGCGTTGTGCTGCCTAGACTACAGCGTATTTCTGAGGAGCAGGTATGTAACCCAGGGTTAAATCTGTACTTTTTTTAATTATTTTTTTTTTTTTAGGAATCTCTTAAGTACAGTGAACTGACTTTATTTCCTGATAAAATGCTATTGAGATACTCTTAAGTAATGTGTATAGCTTTGTCCATGTGTGCTGTAAGCTAGTGTTGCATGATATAGACACTGCAAAGAAGCTCTGAAGTGGAATGAAGTAATGAAGGACCAACAGCACTGTTCATTTTATCTTTCTGTAGCAGTTTGTACAAATTACTGCAAAAGACTGTTCACCCTTTCATAGTATCTCCAGTCCAAGTTAGGATGATGATCCACAGCTGAGTAAAGCCAGGATCTGGTGGAGTTGCTTTTGCCTGCATGATAGTGTTTTTGCTATACAGGCTATAAACAGCCTTTCTCCAAACATATGCTTAGTTCTTCTCTTAACAAAAGAAAACAAGGCTGCTACTTAATCTTCTAGAAGGCTGAAAAAAAGGCAAGGAAGTGAGCAAGAACTTACTGTCTCCACTTGAGTGAAGTGTAATGCAGAATATAGTGCCTTATAGTTTTGCGAAGCCCATCAAATGTTTTTGAACAAACAGTATTTAACCTTTTTTCTCTTCAATTACTATTTAACTTGAGCTGTTCAGATTCCTCTTTGTAGCTGTGTTATCCATTGTTTACCTCCTTTAGATTCAGTTTTAGCTCTTAGCTGAGTTTTCTTGTTTAATTTTGCAACAGTGATCTACAAAAGGACAAAGAAATGAATGAGGACTACCAGTGTCCAGAATTTTTTGAGTAGCATAAGCACGGAAAAAAGGAATTTTCCTTCAAATTTCTCTCCTCGCTCAGCTTCTCTTGTTGAATTTGCTCTTTTCTGGCCTTTTATTTTTTTAATAGGATTGAGAGAATGGTTTGAAATTTACTGTAGCGGGGAAGAAACTGTAGAGCTGTATAAGAAGATTGTTACTCTCATGCCAGTGTCACTGCTATCGGCCATGCTATAAACTGGATTACTGAAAGGATACTCTCTGTCTATGAGGGAAGAGGGAACTTCCCTGAACTTCATGCTTTTATATTTTTAATAGCCACACATATTGCACTGATCTGGTCTCCAGTGTAGTTCCAGTTACTTTAGAGAGGTTCCAGTAACAGCTTAGGAGATCTGACAAAGGTGTAGGAGCAAACTGTGAGGGGGCAGGTACTCTTAAAAACTAGCATTGTTACCAGACAAATATATGAAACTATTATCTGAAAAGAAGTTCAGACTTAAATAAAAGACACTTGTTTCAGTGCTCTGATTTCTTTCCTCTGTGCCTTTTGGCAAAAAGCCCTCATTTTTGTGCCATATAGTGATATGTGACTGTAGAAGTCAAAGTATTTGGAGACTATCTATAGCATTGATTAATTAGCATTCAATAAACTGTATTAATTTGAGTAAAATTAACGAAATTTTTTTTTTCCATTCACTGACTTTTATGGTCTTTTACTTTGTCCTCTGCAGAAATAAGTAAATATTCATATTTATTCAGTTAATATTCATACTTACATCATCTGAATCTAACTGCTGTTTGATTTGTCCTGTGATTTGGATCCATTCTGATGATTTAAGTTCACTTACATTGCGAATTGCATTCGATTGACATGTGTTATGATGGAGTAGGTACAATGCCTGTACTGATAATTTAGTGTGAACTCCCTTTGGGAACAGATTCTACATATACTTTTTATTAAGTATTTCACCTTTAATGGGTTTTTGATTAAATCTATTTTAATATCTGTAATTAAATACAGCTTTAGACTCCTTTATTTTATATGCAGATCTGCAAGCCAAAATTTTTCTAGTTGTCATACTCACTTTCCTAATTGTTCTGTGTTGTAGAACCTGTAAGAAAAGTAACAATTTTGGTGTATTAACCCAAATTTTATGTTTGAACAGGAAAATAACATGAACAGTTTTGTTTTGGTCGAATCTGCCTTCACAAATCTTCAGAACCTTGCTATTGCTGTAGCAAATCAGACTCCTGTTTTATTAGAAGGACCAATAGGATGTGGCAAAACTTCTTTAATTGAATATTTAGCAGCTGTTACGGGAAGAGCAAAACCTCCTCATATTTTGAAAGTTCAGCTTGGAGATCAAACTGATAGTAAGGTAACTGATGAATTTGTTTTATGGTTGAATGATGGGGCATCATTTTTACTTAACCCATGGGCTTAATTTTCTGATAATTCGATGTTTTACCGAAGGACCTCATAGTGCCCAACTCTGTAGTATTGGTCTTACAATTGATAAGAATGAACAAATAAATAAATCTGAAGAAAAGTAATAGTTAAGTTTCTATAGGTTTTAAAGTCTTTGCATAATTGTGCTATATCTGTATCATTCAAATTGTTTTATCAGGGTTTTCTGTGGGGAAGAGCTATATTGATTCTTTAATTTAAAAAAATGGATTTACATTGGAAAAAACATGACTCTAAAATGACTCAAGCTGGTGCCAAAGGTTACATGAACACTTTCATTTCAGTTTAAGTGAGCTAATGTCAGTTTAATCTGATGCCAACTTTTTTGTGGTAAGGATGAGGTGAAGCGAAATCCCACGATGTTGAGGAGATTTGCAGTTAATTAGTAGTGATCTAGCTCTATCTGTAGAGATAAAACCAGAGGTGAAGATGATTCCGCATTCTTTTGGGTTTTCTGCATAACTTTTGAGCTTGAATTGATTTGTGTTGTTTGGCTCAATTTATATTAAGTTTTCAAAGGTGGTTAGTATCTGCCAGAAGTGCTATCTGAAGGTTTTTATTGGCTTGCATAAGCACTGTCTTTACTTGCATGGCACAGCTGGTTTCACCATCTCGCAACTTTATCTTTTCATATACGTGATTAAGACTGCCATATTAAGAAAAAGTGGTGAAACCATAAACTTAATTATTTAAGGAATGCTTAAATATGGAAGTTACAATTTGAGAGAGAAGCAACACTTCAGTGATTTCTACCTTTGGATATCTTGCTTTACAGTTCCTTTTACTACCTTAGTCATAGGCTTTTGAAAAATGTAAAATTTCAGTGCAATCCTAGACAGTTTTCTGTTTGTAAGTTATGGTGACACAGCTCATAGATTCACTTTCAGTTACCTAGTTTGTTTTAATTACTCTGTTTGTTTGATTATCATACATGTAAAAGGGGGAAACTTTTTTTCGTAATGAAAAAAAGTGTCATGGTGGGCAGATTTCTAGATGGATTGTTTAGTAATATGAGAGCTAAGTAAGTGTTACCTGCATACCAACTTTGGTCATATTTGTAATTCTTTTCTCTGAGTTTCTTAGGGGATGTCATGAACACGTCTCTCACTTACTGATTTTTTCTGTCATAGACGCTGCTCGGTATGTATCGTTGTACAGATGTACCAGGGGAATTTGTGTGGCAGCCTGGGACCTTGACACAAGCTGTCACCAAAGGTCATTGGATACTTCTGGAAGACATTGATTATGCTCCTCTGGATGTGGTATGTAGGTTTATGTTCACTTTAGCGTACTGGTCTTAATGCCCACGATAGCAAATTTGGCAGTCTAATTACCATGGGTTCTGTGACAGCAAGCTGCTCTTCTTCTAAAAGGGGTTAGGAAGAACTAACTTGTCAGTCTTTGTTCACATATTAGCACACCATCTTAGATTTTGTCATTGTTACAGAGTAGTCATGACCCTTCCACTGATGTGGAATTTCACTCTGAAGATTGGAATTGACATTTATAATGAGCTATCTGTCTACTTAATCATGTTTTGGTATTTGAAAACAAAGGTGGCTCTAAACACCACAGAATATTGTCAGTGTATTAGAGTGGTGCTGCTTTTAAGATCTTTTTAGTGTTTTGTTGTGTTGTGCTGCTTTTTTGGTGGTTG
The DNA here is from genome assembly GCA_036023395.1 of Myiotriccus ornatus. NCBI lineage: Eukaryota > Metazoa > Chordata > Aves > Passeriformes > Tyrannidae > Myiotriccus > Myiotriccus ornatus. The sequence goes on from JAYRBT010000114.1 coordinate 78,485,454, forward strand.
TTTTGGTTTTGTTTTGTTTTCCTTTTCTTTTCCTACACATTTTTTACCTCTGGCTTGGATATTAAAAGTGTGTTGTTGCATTAAGCATTTTAGGTTTTAATGGATTTCCTGTTTTCAGCTCCAGAACAACTAGTTAGACTGTCATCCTTCCCTTTTGAAATAATACCTACTGAAAATATGTCATCTGCAAGAATGATGTGCTGTATAGGCCTGCCAGATATTCTGCAGATTGTTGTTTACTTTACATCTTTTCTGTAAAGCATCCTTTGTGTGACTGAATAACCTCACAGTTTGTTTACTGGGTTCTAGGCTTCTGAAATACAGAAAATCTATAAGAAAGCTAAGAAGTACTGCTTCTGTGTACTGGACAGTTCACTGCTGGGGTCATGCACTTACTTGCTTCTGTGGATTCAACTCATTGCACTCACCATAAGCATGCCCCGAGTAGTATCCTGCATTCATCACACTCTCCCTTTCTTCAGGTCCTCCCTACAGGCATCCTGTCTCCTTTCTCTATATCAAAGTGTCTGTGCTTGCCTCCCACTGTGCTGAGGGATCATTGTGGTCCTTCCTCCCTTTTTTCCTTCCACCACAGTTACTGTCCTTCTCCAGGGAAGGATAAATAGATACCAAATAAATAGATACCAAACTCTCCTGAGGGTAGCAGGGTATACACTGAAAAATGTTGATGTTTGAGAATGACATCTTTGAGATGCAGGTGATCTTTGTTCAGGCACATAAAGAAAATAAGGCTTCTGATGTGAAAGTGTCTAATAATTAATTCAAGAACTTGAGAATAGTTTTGATTTGGAGTTGCATTGTAAAGGCTATAATTTCCATTCCCTTATAATTTAATCTGAATACAGGAGAAAGAATATAGGTAAACTTTACACCTGTGACTTCCACTGCTGATTAAAATGGCTCTGCAATTCCTGTTAGCATCACTTGGAAGAGCAATCTGCAGGAACAGCAGTTGCTGACAATGTAATGGTGGAATTGCTCCAACATCTCAAGTGTGAAATGAGTGTGGATGGTTGTGCTGTCTGTTACAGTGTCACAAAAAAAGAATGTTATTTTTCATCTCCAGATCTCTGTGCTGATTCCTCTTTTGGAGAAGAGAGAGTTACTGATTCCTGGTCGTGGTGACTGTTTAAAAGTAGCATCAGGATTCCAATTTTTTGCAACCAGGAGGTAGGTTTGTGAATTTAAAAGAGATTGAGAGCATGGATATCCTCTTTTTAAGTCCAAAGTACTTTTAAGTGCAAGGTACTTGGGCAGGAGTATTTTAGCAATTTCTACTTAACAAGCAGTAGAAGCCATAGAAACTCTGAAATGGGTTTTTTCATTTTTTCATAAGCAGCCTTATGTTACTACCAGTTGAATCCATTCCCTCAGTCTTGTTGAGAACCTCGCTGCGGGGGAACCTTACAAAACCAGCCTCTCACCAAAACAAAATACCACTCTCTGGAATTACTGTGTGAAGAAGGTTTATTATTGATATTTATGAAAGTCTTGTGTCAATATAGATGTTTGTAATGTTTTCTAACCAGAAAAAGATTTAAGGTACTCTCCCTGATTGTTTCACTCTAGTAGTGGCTCATGCCTTAGGTGTCAAAATCACTTCTTGTATATTAAGACTTAATATTGTATCAGAATTAAAGGTTAGGTGGTCTATATGGGGAATGGTAGTTACATGGTTTTTGAAATGTTTTATAGTTTAGTTTAAAGCCTTTCACAAATTTTTATGCTTTTGTCTTCCATAATTTGTTTTTTTCTTTGATTTATCTGATCTACTTTTTTCTGGAATTGAGTCTTTTGTATTCAAATCTTTTGGTTGCCTAATCTCCTAAGATTTTTTTCTTCTTAATTCTTGTTTGTCATGGTTTAACCCCAGCCAGCAACTAAGCACCACAAAGCCTGATGGCCCACTCCCTCAGAGCATGGTGGAAGAGAGAATTGGAAGAGTAAGAGTGAGAAAACTCATGGGTTGGGATAAGGACAGTTTAATAAGGGTTGGACTTGATGATCTCAGAGGTCCTTTCCAACCCGTCTGATTCTATGATTCTATGAATAGGTAAAGTAAAAGTTGCTCACATAAGCAAAGCAAAACAAGGAATGCATCCACCACTTCCCATTGGCAGGCAGCTGTTCAGCTGTCTCCAGGGAAGCAGGGCTCCATCATGCATGACTCTGAACATCACCACCCTTCCTTCTTCCCCCAGCTTTATATACTAAGCATGATGGGAATATCCCTTTGGTCAGTCAGGATCAGCTGT
>JAYRBT010000114.1:78487952-78502266 GCA_036023395.1 Myiotriccus ornatus
TTGTTGTTCCCATGTTCTCACTGCACTCTTCCCTGGTGGGCATTTTCACTGCACAACAGCCTTCTGTTCTTAAATATGTTATCATAGAGGAATTACGGTCACTCCTGATTGGCTTGGCCTTGGCCAGCAGCAGGAAGCCCATCCTGGAGCTGACTGGCACTGACTCCACCAGACAGGGGAAGCTTCCAGCAGCTTCTAACAGAAGCCACCCCAGTAGCCCCCCAGCTACCAAAACCCAGCCACAGAAACCCACTACTGGAGGGGACAAGAGTGCTTTTTCTACATCTCTGCAATAGATCACAGGTCCTTTAAGATATGTCCCAGACCACTTCTCTTAGGCTTCTCTCTTCACAAAGGACTCTGTATATTGCTTCTGATAGACTTAATTTATTGTCAGCTGTCTTTCTGAAGGTATCTCTAAAGGGATTATGCACTACAGGGAGAAAAACACTGTGATAAAAGAACAGACAGTTTGAAAAGCATGGGTAGGCAAGGTAGGGTACATGACAGTAAGTGAGAGACAGTGTCATCTATGCATGCACATTATGCTGTAGCAGCAATATGTAACATTTTTTAATGTAAAGGAATGCGCTGAAAATACTGAGTTCTTCAGCAACACTCAATATGCTGTGTTTCTTCATTAGGATATTCAGTTGTGGTGGAGGTTGGTACAGGCAGCAAAGCAGCCATGCTGCTCTTTTGGACAAATATTGGACCAAAATACATCTGGATAACATGAGCAAAGAGGAACTTCAGGAGGTATGGTGTATGCTTTCTGTTGTGACATGTGACGTGAATAATAGTTTCAGTTAAGGGTAATAAATGTTTTTCAATAGTATTTTCAAGTTCCACAGTACGCCCTCATAATTTCAGCTTTGTGCTGTCAATTTTGAAGTAAATGGACGGTTTGTCAGGAAAACTTGAAATGAATTGAACAAAAGTTCCTGGAGCTTGCCCTGACTAACACAGTTCTTTGTGTGGCTCTAAGAATCATGTTACTTTGCCTCTTATTAGCCCAGAGAGATTTAAAAGTGGAGAGAAAAAGAAAAGTTGAGCTTAATCTAATTTTGAGATCTAAGCTTAGAGTTGGAAAATAGTTGGTCAGTTATCAATTAAAAATAACTGCTTGGCATCTTCTATTAGCATCTCTGGAAACTGTTTACTTTGTTTAGTTCTTTAGAAAATTAAAGGACCCTAGGACTCATATGAAAATAAAATTCTCTGGAGATTCTCCTTGTGATACAGAGCTCAGAATAGAATCTGATTTTATCAGAACCTTGCCTAAGGGAAAAGGGGGTGGACAGTCTCTACCAGAAAAGTTGAGGAGAAAGTGCTGCATTTTCTAGAATGAAGAAGGTAGTTTTCCAGGAGAATTTATTCACTCCTTTGGACTTGTTCAGCAGCCATCACAGTTATGGATGACCTTAAATATCTGTGTGTTTTTCCTTTTTTGTCATTTGTCAGCTAATTGTTAGGAATGGGGCGAGAACAGCATTTATTTGATCCTTGTAGATTTTGTTGGAGGGGAGGCACGTAGATGCATGGCGAGACCTCTGCAGATGGTTTCACTGGAGATGTGCACACTTGCGTGCTCTAGCTACAAAAAGATCCATGTGGGAAGCTCAGAGTTGCAATTTGAAAACAGTATTTGAAAACAGTTATCTGGCCAAGCTTGATGCCAAAGACAACCTCCAGAAAGGACCAATTTTAAAGTAAAGCTTGGCTATCAGAACCTCAGGAAAAAAGGAGGCTTCAGTGCTAAATGTCATTTATCACTATGTTCTTTTTGTTCTTTTTTTGTAACTTTGTAGCTTAAGCCACAGAAACACATAAACTAAACACTGTAAGATTCCCTAGTAGTAATAGAAGAGACAAGGTTAGAGAATACCCACTTGCTTCTCTTGGAAACAGGCTCATGTTCTTGTTAATCATAAAATCAGTCTGGCAGGGTAGGACCAGTTTTCGTGGCCTATGCCTGTGAAAAGCAATTTTGGCAAGCAATATTTTGTTTGGCAAGCTTTAGTAGAGAGAACTGAAAGAAAATTAAAGAAGAAAAATTAGCCCCTTAATGTGTCTTTGTCAGCATAGCGAATAGACAACATGAATGCTCAAATAAATTCAGTTATGAAGAAGGACAAGAGGTATGAACTTCTATTATCGGTTGTAGAGTTGTATGATCGTGATTTGGATTCGATAGGGTTGAATGTACCTTTTGCTTTTCCTACTGGTATTTATGCAAATGTATTAAATGAATTTGAGTAGAGTTGGCAAAATTAAATTTTGGCATCAAACAAGCTGTAATAATTTCTGTTTTCTTCAGATGAGAGATTGCAAGAGAGCAGTTTTCCTAGCATAGGTATCTATTGAGAGCATCTCCTAGTAGAATTTGGGGGACTAGTGGTTTCTGTCAAGTGCTAATGGTTATTTTTTTGTTGTTGTTGGTTTTGTTTTGTTTCTTCTTTCAGGTCCTTCAAAGGAGATATCCCAACCTTGCTCTTGTAACAGATCACTTGCTGGACATTTACACTGACCTTACAGGAGACAAGTATCAGGCATCAGAAAACAGTGCTTATGGCTCCAGTCACATACCAGAAGATTCATCAGAATTGAAATCAGAACGTAGGAAACCAAATCTGGAAGGACGAGAACTATCTCTAAGGTTGTCTTTTCTTTTATGTTTATTAGAAGTCAGCTAGCTACAGAGATAGAAAGGTTTATTTTTTGCTATTTTTCTTAATATCTTAAAATATAATGATGTAAGATTGAAAACCTGGGATTTCATAAAAACTACAGAAATACATTTTTAATTTTAAAACATCAATTAACATGTCTTTTAAGAAACTCAAACTTCCTATTTTCTGTACTTAAACTTTTCCCTCAAAAAAAAAAGGTTTTGTTATATACGGTGCTCAGTAGGTATCAAGCCATATGAATTAAATCTTAATTTATTTTAACACAAGATATCAGTGCTAGTTAAGAACTGAAATGTGGTGTATAGTGTTCTCACAGGAGCTAGAAGATAATGTTTTCAGCAATTGAATATATTTCCCTATCTAGATTATTTCATATTGAACACTCACAGCATTCTAACTTGCAGATGACTGAAAAAACCCAGATTTTTAGCGTTTTACTAATTTCAGAATTTTTACAATGAAATGTAGCTTGATGCTCAATTATTTCTTCCTCTCATACCAAGTGTCAGTTCTGCTCATGTAGAATTTCTGTAACCAGCAGTGCTTTGTGAATTAATAAGCAAATACTAGATGCCTATTATTTTTATGGAGCGTAAGAATGTCAGTAATTTTAAAACAACAGTTATTTTTCTAGAATTACGTGTTTCCTTGTCTTTTGGAATATTTTGCTGTTTATAAGGGATCTGTATCTTGAAAAAATAGGATTTTATACCTTTCTGTATTTTTTAATACCTTTTAGTCTCATAGTTACTTCATGGTTCAACTGAGTGTGTGTTATCTATTTCTAAGAAACATGTCTGAAAGCAACACTGTTGGTCTTTATGTGTTCAGCTACTGCTCAGAATTATTGTCCTATTTATGTGTCTTCCCATGTACAACTTGCACAACAACTACATGTACAACTGCGAGAAGATGCTGTAGTGACCTAAGCTGAACATGAAAGAAGGTGCTGTGCGTTTCGGCTTGTTTGTACCAAATCTTTGTGGTTTTTCTTTTTAGAGACCTACTGAATTGGTGCAGCAGAATTGCTTACAACTTCGACAGTAATTCTTCAACCACAGCAGTGAATATTTTTCAGGAGGTGCGGTAAGACTTCATCCAGAAGTTGCTCACCCAAATTCTAGCACTGTCTCACGAAATACTCTATTTGGGAATGTGAGGTGGGAATTTATGTTTAGTTTTGTTTGAAGCAGTTGGACTGTAGGTGGAATGTTTGTGATCTGTCTAATCAGAGGCTTTCATCGCTACTAGGAAGGTTGTTTGCAGTAATGTGCTGAAAGATTTACTGCTGTCATACAAACAGCATGCTACAAAATAATTTCAGCTGATACGAGTTGGGATTGCATATGAACGAGAGTAAAGGTTTTAAGTTCTTTCCTTTTTATTGTAATATGAGGCTTCTTTTCTACTTTCCTTGCATCATTTCACATTCTAGGTTGAGAATTTTTCAGTGTGCATCAGTCAGAGGCAGTTTTGAGATGTGAGATCTTAGAGTGTTGCTTCCTTATCCATTTTGGTCCATTCATCTAAAAATAGCTTCTGGGCATTGAAAGGTTTTTACTTTTCGTAAAAATCCACTACATTACAGAGTTCAGAAGTTCTTAGTACATCCTTTTGAACTCTATTGTTTGACTCTATACATGGTCTATGAAATAATTTTACTTACCATGGCTGGATTGGATTTGGGCTCATTTAGATTAAGATGGTGCCTGTGAGATCAAATCATGCAAAACTACTGTTGAAGAAGTTGTTTTTCCTCTTGACAGGCATTGGACTGTTTCACAGCTATGCTGTCCAACCAAGCGAACAGACAGAAAATGGCAAAACTTATTGGAAGTAAACTAAACATTTCCAAAAAAAAGGTATGTTGAGATATAATTAACATGATGTTTATCGCTAGTATTCTGTAGCTTGCAATTTTTCTACTGTTTAATTTATATGTGTTACGCTAGTTTTTTCTCAGAAATTATGCACACCTCTCTGTCACAAACACTATTTTTGCTCTCTTTTCTATCCCAGGATCTGTTTTTCACATGTTTTATATTCAGCTGCCTTTTTTTAACTCTAAAAGTTCCAGTGAAAACTGTTTCAGAGCAAATGGGCTCATCCTGTAAAAGAAGGATTACACAGCTGGAACAGCACAGCTACCTAAGCACATGATACTGCTGGGTGCACTGAGTAGTGAATAATGTGTTTCTTCTTGGGTGGTTTTCTGTGAACATTAATCACTTAAATGAAGAGATCAGAGAGAAACTGATCTTTACTACTCCTTGTTTTTAATCATTGATTACAAAATCAAGTACCTCTCTGGAGCCTGGTAAAGCTCTATAAATGGAGAATTAAACTAAATAATTTCTTTGTCAACTATTTCTGAGCATAGAAATTTGCAAAGAAAATTCCCTTCTTTGTTACTTTAAGATGACAGATTGATCTCCTGAAACTTCCATGTTTGTTCTTCTTTGCATTATTTCAGTACAGGAATGTATTACTCCCTGCAAATGGCAAAATACCCTTGTTTATCCAAAAGCTTTTTTGAGGGAGGTTTTTTGTTTATTGTTAAAATAACTGTTCAAGTTTATGTAGTTGAACTACCATGGAAGTAGACAAAGTATAGAAATACAGTGGCATAGACCTGTTATGAATTTATTAAGTTGAAAATTGTTTATTCAGATAAAAACACTTCTGAGGTCCTTCAGTACTTCTGGTGATGAGTATGTAAAACCTGCAAAATATAGACTCTTACCATGAAGAATTGGCTTGCTGCAGAGTGGGTGTTTTTAGTGTGATGTAAGCATTATTAGTGTTGGAAATGTTGATGCTTTTTTCACAGGTGGAGTTCTTTTGTGAACTCTATAAACCAGAAATTTTAATACGGGAACAAGAAGTCTCTGTTGGAAGAGTGCGTCTCATAAAGAAACAAACACAGGCTCTCACTGTACAGAGGTAGAGTATCTTGTAGTTTCCATGTAAATGGAAGTATTTTGTGGCAGAACAGAAAAGAGTGCAGGTCACAGGGTTCGGAAAAATGCGAGCTGGATATTTTCACTTTAATGGAAGGAATGTGAGAGTTCTTTCTCTTGTGATCTGAATTTTACCTAGTTTATCATTAAGCTTGTGTGCATCATACTTCTGGCAGCCAAAGCATGAAGATTGTCAGCTTCTTTGAACTAGAGTGTCTTCAAAGCAGTGTGGATCCACAGCTGTTACAATAAAATTTTGATGAATCTGTGTTTGTAAAGGGAGGTTTTTGTCATACATGTCACTAACTCCAGGAAGTTCTTTGGGAATCCTGAGTTTCTAGGTTGTATCTTGAAAAAAATGAGTATCTTATAAGGGTACCTTAGAACTATTTTTTTCAGACCTGTATTAATTAAAAAAAGAAAAAGATGATCCTAAATTCAACCACAACACAAAAGAAATAATAAACTTAAAATTACCTCCATGATAAATCTTAGTTTTGAGTTTCTTCTTTTTATTTTTTCAGAGCAAAACAAACCTTCGCTGCCACACGGCCATCCGCAGTATTGATTGAACAGCTTGCAGTGTGTGTTGTCAAAGGAGAGCCAGTGCTTTTGGTTGGTGAAACAGGAACTGGCAAAACCTCAACTGTTCAGTACCTTGCTCATATTACAGGTAAATAAAGTGTGAAAACTGTAACTTACATGAAGATAATTTACTAAAACAACAAATGAGTAAACCCACAAGCTGATGGTGCTTTCTATTTCTGTTTCAAGGACACCGTTTGAGGGTTATCAACATGAACCAACAAAGTGACACAGCAGATCTGTTAGGGGGGTGAGTTACTGAACATTGTTTTGTCTGTTCTGCATAACAAATTGGCAGTATCTGTTTCACAGTAATACAAGTGTCTTAATGAACATGTTTACATTCAGAAACCTTGTTGTCCATGCTGAAGAACAGAGCAATTTCACTAAATTGTATGCACAGCTGTATGTGATGAAGTCATTGAAAAGCACAACCCAATGTTTTTTAAAAAAATGGCTAAGCTGTTCAATATAAATCTGATCTAATATTCACTGGACATAGTGGTTGGTAGTATTAAAAATATTTTACTTATCAGCATGGTCCTGTCTTTATAAAATCACCTCATGAGGTGCATTTAAATATGTACAATTTTACTTTTTCATTAATTGAGTAAAAAACTTTGGAAACCAGGGTTCATTCATGCACAATGTTGTTGTTTCAATAACTGGTTTTGGGGTGGTTTTCTGTTTTTAATTGACAGATTTCTGTGTCATAAATAAGTAAATACTCTTTTGCTTCTCTTCAGTTACAAGCCTGTGGATAACAAGCTGATCTGGCTGCCTCTGCGAGAGTCTTTTGAGGAACTCTTCTCTCAGACATTCTCTAGGAAGAAAAATCAAACATTCTTGGGACACATTCAGACCTGCTACAGGCAGAAACGTTGGCATGATCTGCTAAAACTAATGCAGCATATTCATAAATCTGCTATTAATAAGGAAGTAAAAGAAAATGCATCTGGTGAGAATTGAGACTGATCAAACACACATTAGCACTGAACCATTGCATAGAGTAGATAAATACTAGTGATTTCTTTTGGCCTTTAAATTTGGGTTGGTTTGGGGTTTAGTTTTTTGTTGTCTCCCTTTATTACATTCTTCTGGTTTTGACAAATGCAATGTCTGTCTACAAGTCATTCAAAATACTGTTAGAATAGTCATTGGATTTGTATTTTGTTTAATTTTTTCCGATTTCTAACTCATCACTGCTGTCAGCTATGTCTGACAGTGTGAAGGTTGACTCGTCTGATCTATGGTGCCCTTGACATCTGGCCTTCATTTAGCAGTTACTTACTTGCTGTGCTGGTGAGCAGTCCTAGTGGTTTGTGGGTTGGTCTTCCATGTGAATGCATTCATACTTCTAGTCATGGAACCTCCTTAAATCTCACAAATATATCCTATTTAAAAACAAAGCAAAACAACAACATAAAAAACCCAAGCCCAAAGTAATAGCTCTTTTAGGGTAGTAATGATATTAAGAGTTTGCTTTTGACTTGGCATCACTGTCAGTAACTTGCCTCGTGCTTTAATTTGTTTCAATGTGGTTTTGTCTCCAAATAAGTTTGTTTTGTTTTGATTTGTTTTATATTTCACAACCCATTTTGGGGCAGAGGCAGTGTTGATACTTTGTCTAGCATGGGGTCGTTTCTGGTTCTAGACCAGCGGAACCAGTGAAGTTGTAGCTTTCATTCAGTATAGGCCAAGTAAAATTAATCATGAACTTTATCTCCACTCTTCTTTTAACTAGTTCTTCTGAATATGCAGATACTAAAATAAATGCCCATAAATGTAAAAAAAAAAAAAAAAATTAAAAATGAATGTTTAAAGACCACTTACTGCAAGCATTGACAATCCTAAAATACAGACAAGCTGAAATTTGTAATTTGCAAAGTTACTTAAGTAATTTTTATGGTGTATGTAGCTCAGGGAGTGTTTTTAAACAAATAACTGAAATCAGTGCAATATTAAATAATGTCATAACTGATAAGCAACAGTGATTTTAATTGATACTGAAATGTTCATTGTTAATCTGTTCTGTTATAGGGTTTATAAATTTTGATTTATTTTTTTGACATGTCTTTTTGTTTCTGGAAATTAGAGAGTGCAGATGTCAGTAGTGTTCGGTTAAATTTAAAATACAATCCTCCACTTCCCAAAATGGAAACAATAAAATTTAATTTTTTTTTATTCATGAGGTGACATCTGTAGAACTGGAATGTTTTCGCTGCTCAGCCAAGCTTGCTTTTGTTTCTCTGTGCTTGGAACAGCACGATTAAAATACTGTTGCTGAACATTTTTTATGATATTGTTCTGATGGTACGCACTTGAATTTGTTTTGCTTACAGGCTCACCACTGAAGGAAAAGTGGGAGGCATTTGGTCTTAAACTGAATCATGCTCATCAACAGATGAAAATGACAGAAAATGCTCTCCTCTTTGCATTTGTTGAGGTATTTAGAGTTGCGTTTTCATATAAGGAGAAGTATTTAAAAGACCTTGCAATCAGTATTACATAAATAATTTCCTGACAAGAACCTTACTATGAAGTAAAACGTCTTCCATGATAACTCTGTGAAACAGAGTGTGCTGCTTAAAGGAGGCAGTGGTTAGATGGATGCTGGGGATAATGTTTTGTGGTAGCACATTAATTCAATGCTGTATAATAGAAATTAGGACTGGTGTGATAAAAGAGTATCAGCAGTATGTCAGATCATCATTTTAACTGTGTGAGATTAGAAAAAAATTTCCTGACCAGTCTCCAGTAGGACATGCTTCTCCCTAGGGATTCTTGTGAAGGGTTTAATATTAAGAATCTGTGCTGTTAATCTAGAAATGCTTTTTTTAAGTGTTTCAAGCCTATCTATGTATGTTCTAATGACATTAGTTGTGATTAGGAGAAACTATGAAGTTTATGCATGCTTGTTCCTTGTTACCCTGTTAGTGTGAGTATATTCTCTCAAATTTCATGTGAAGTGTGTAAAATGTTGACCAGTCCTCTATAAAAAGTGTGTGTACAAATAGTTGGAGAACCTTTGACAGAAGTATAGTTTTAATTAATAAGATATAATTTCCTTAGGAACATAATATTGCTTGTGTCTTTGGATTTCTTTGGATAAACTGTCTTTGTTCTTGTGTGGTGTCAGTGAAGTGTGTGCACCACAGTGTTGGATATCACTGGCAGGCAGCATTGTACAAATAAGAGAACCTAATTCTGTTATATTTGAGCCAGTCTAAATGATAACTGATATAGTGGTGATAACCATCTGACTTCTGTGGCTTGCAAAATAATTGCTGTTATTAAGAGAGAGGAGTAAAATTGCTATTGCTGTAAAAGGTCTGGAATTGCCATTTGTCTAATCAAGCCATAGATTGCACACCAAATATTTCCAGCATAAGACTCCTTCAGTTGGTGGTGATGTGATTAACAAATTAATCTTATTTTTAGGGTACTCTGGCACAAGCAGTAAAAAAAGGAGAGTGGATTTTATTGGATGAGATTAACTTGGCTGCAGCCGAGACTTTGGAGTGCCTGAGTGGTTTATTGGAAGGATCATCTGGGTCACTGGTGTTACTAGACAGAGGAGACATAGGTACTGTTTCCGTGTTTCCTTGTGCTGTATCTTGCTATTTAGTTGATTTCCCTATCCTTATATATGTCCTTGACTTATATATAAGTCAAGAACATTTACCATTCAAATGAAAGCGTGCAAAAGAGAGCAATGTGCTCTTGGTAGACTTCAAACTTTTATGCAAAAAGTGGGAGTTTTAATTCACTGTTGACTCAAGAGATTTCCACATGCAGAAATTGTAGCTTTTGCCTCTGAACTCAATAAGAGCAGATCTCTCCAGTGTTCCCAGTAAGCATGGATGTCTCTACAGACTACTGAAGGACTGAAATTTTCTTTCTTTATAAAGCTGAGGTAGCTTGATGTATGCTTGTGAAGATGCAGATACTTCTGCTAAAATTACATAGGGTTATTCTCTGAAAATTTTTTACACTGGAATTTTTAAAATAAGTTAGTAGTGTAGCAGTAGAAGCTGGTCTAGATAAAATATACCTTATTTAACATAATAAATATCCTGTGTTTATCATTAACCATATGTCTCTTCTGTTTTACTTTAGAGCCTCTTGTCCGTCACCCTGATTTTCGCTTGTTTGCATGCATGAATCCAGCTACAGATGTTGGAAAGAGAAATCTTCCTCTAGGAATAAGAAACAGGTAGGAAATAATGAAGGAAAGATAGGAATATGCCAGTCATAACAAAATTAGAATAGGTGGTAACTCTGAAGTGTCCACTCTTTAAAACAGAGATCATTAGAGAGTCCACTTTGAAAAGTGCTCCAGCTGTGTCACTGTTTCAGTGTTCAGGCTGTAACATTTGGGTATCTGTTGCAGATTGTTTAAAATTTTAACTTAAGGAAACACAGTCCCATAGTTCATTTTCAGTCTAGTAAGTTAAAATAATTCTGATAAATTACTCAAAATTAATATAAATACCTTACTTTCTTATGTACTCTGGTTCTTGAGTCTAGGTCATTTGACAATCAGGATTCTGCTACTTAAAAAAATCTAAAAGGTGTATGCCATGAGATTAATACATAATGTGGTTTTTAAAATTTGGTCAGATGTCTAAGCATTATGTCTTGATTTTTATTGTGATGGGTTGATTCTTACAGGTTTACCGAACTGTATGTAGAAGAGTTGAGAAATGAGGGAGACTTGCAAGTTCTTATCATGGATTATCTGAGAGGCCTGAATGTGAACAAAAATACAGTACAAGGAATTGTGAAGTAAGTTGATTGTAATATCTTTAAATTCTTGATGAAATAAGTTACAAAAAGAAAGTATGTAACGTTAGTCTGTGGTTACTGTTTTGGGAAACACTATAATGCTCCCTACCCAGCGATTTGCATAGCCTTAGGAAAAGGAAGAGGTAGACATCCATCTTAATTCTGAAGGTTTCTATATTTGTGGGGAGATTTATGGGCTTTTTATTCAGAATTGTTTTCTTGGTGGCAACAGTTAAAGAGCATTGTTGTTGCAGTACTCTGAGAGACTAAAATGTTTTGTTTCTGTGGGCAATACCAATGGAAGTCATGTGTGTTTATCTGGAGTTGCCTTTCTTTCCCCTAGTATGAGGTGAACTATCTCATGTTTAGAATACTTGGAATTTATAGGCCAAGCTCTCTCAAAAATAATGGTTTTGAAAGTACTCTGTTGCTTTGCTTTACTGGCTGTACAGATGGCAGAGCTTGGCGTGCCTTTTCTAACCTGGAGCTTTTAGGAAAAGTAATAGCTGGAGATAAGCTGAAGTGTTCATGCTTGGGTTAGGTTCCTTAGTGCAATGGTCTGATCAGTAACAGCTCTTTGTAACTCTTCGTTTTTGCAGCTTTTATTTGTCTGTGAGAAAGGAAGCAGAAACAAAGTTGGTGGATGGAACAGGCCACAGACCTCACTACAGTCTCCGTACACTTTGCAGGGCGTTGAGATTTGCAGCATCTAATCCATGTGGCAGCATACCACGCTCACTGTATGAGGTGATTACATGTGTTGGTGTTTGTTTCAGTGTGTGTTCACAACAAAGGTTGTTCGAATAAAGGATAATCCTCTCTAAGTGCAGTGTTGAACAGAAATGGTTCTTTAATCTGTATATTTTTTCCTTATTTTTCGTTTTATCACTGAAAGTAGTTCTTCTTCTTAGGGCTTCTGTTTGAGTTTCCTGACACAGCTTGACAGAGGTTCTCACCCAGTAGTTCAAAAGCTAATTTGCCAGCATATAGTCTCTGGCAACATCAAAAGCCTTCTCAAGCAGGTAGGTAACTAAGCTGTGTTTTACTTTGCTTGAAATGTCCATATGTTAGCTAGTTTATTTGTTAATTTGAAAAAAATATGGAAGTCTGAATAATTAAAGCATTGTGGAGTGTGGGCAGCTTAATGCAGTGACTGCAACTGTAAAGCTACCACAGACTTCTGAGGAGCTTTCACAGGCTTTGTATTTTTAGGCTCTGAATGGAAAACATATGGATATGAAGCAAACATTTGTGCTTTGTATCTAATGGGAAAGAAAGAATCTCACTAGTGCTGGGAGCCCAGCATGGGTTTGCATGGAGAACTGAGCAGTGGGATGGGGAAGCCAGTTTAAGAGTTAGGTATTTGTTTCAGAATAAACCCCTTCCTATTGGAAAATATGTATGAATATAAAAAGATGAAAGCAAATATCCTGCTTGGAAATTCTCTTCAAAATTCAGTGCTAGGGCTCTTGAATCACTTTTATCTCCACGGCACTGGCTTCATGACCATGAAGTAATCTGGTCAGGTTTTTCCTGTGATTTGCATTCTGTGCCAAGGGGGTCAGTGCTTACCGCAGGAGTGCTCAGGGATTAATTTAAAATTAATTTTTACAGAATATGTTGCGGTGGTGTAACAGTAGTTTTCGTTATCAAATTGAAACTCATTTGTACGATTTGTTATTTCTGTCATGTTTCCTTAGCAAATACCAAAACCCCAAGGAGGGAATTATATACTTATAGAGGGATACTGGATTTCAGCTGGGGACAAAGAACCTACTGTAGATGAGAGTTACGTGCTAACCCCCTCAGTTAAGCTTAATCTGAAAGACATGGTCAGAGTTGTGTCTGCAGGGTAAGTGTTTCAACTTTTTCATTACAAAAATGTTTATTGAATATGTTTATTTAGGCCTTGAGTCTTGATGCTTCTTTAGCCTTTATTGTTTGTATAAGTAATGTTTATTTTCCTTCTACTTTACAAGTAACTTTTCATTATAGAGTGACTTGAATTTATACATGTATTTCTTGTTTTATTAAACCATCTTACTTGTTTTATTTAAATTATAATCTAGAAATTTCACAGTGTCATGAAAAGCTTCATAGATAGCTGTTGGCATTCGGGAGTAAAGTTACTTATGTTACCCTGTTAGTCTGTGATCTTGGATACCCCAAGTGAGTTAAGTGATGATGTTTTTGTAGTATAGTTTGATAATGTTGACATCTTGTATATGAGAAAGGTAAGGCTCATGCTTCAAACGCACTGTTTTGGTTGTGGCTTTTAGGACTCATCCAGTGCTGATTCAAGGAGAGACCTCTGTTGGTAAAACCAGTTTAATTCGATGGTTAGCTGCTGCTACAGGGAATCATTGTGTAAGGATTAACAATCATGAGCATACGGACATCCAAGAATATATTGGCTGTTATACATCTGATGCCTCTGGGAAGCTGATATTTAAGGAAGGTGAGTGGGCATTTTATATATACTCCAAAGTCCTGTCTCACTTCACTGTTGATTTTTTTTTTCTTCTTTCCTTCTTGTCCGCTCTATTACAACGGAGAGATGACCTGTCATAAAGTTAGTAGTTGCACATTAATGAGAATCATGTATGTGAATTTTGACAAATTCTGGAGTTCACGTCTGTCTCATCATGCTTGTCCTACTGAACATAAAGAAGATAATTCAACAACTTCAACAGACTGGATTAGCATTTATTCTGAGTGCAAATGGGTTGCTAAAAGTATCTGCAGTGACCGCTTTTGTTAGATTTGCTTTCTTAGATTTTCAACTAGGACTTTTTCTGTTCTCTCCAAGGCATTCTCATAGATGCAATGAGAAAGGGTTACTGGATTGTTCTAGATGAACTGAATTTGGCTCCCACTGATGTTCTGGAGGCTCTCAACCGTCTATTGGATGATAACAGAGAGCTGTTCATTACTGAGACCCAGGAAGTTGTCAAAGCTCACCCTCGCTTCATGTTGTTTGCTACACAGAATCCTCCAGGTCTCTATGGTGGCAGAAAGGTCTGTGTAATATATTCCTTTGAGTAGATAAGACTTTAGGGAATTAAACTCTTTCATACATATAAGTGTGTTGTGAAAATATTTTGATGCATGAATCTCTCCAGAGGGAGATTGTTGAAGTGGCTGTGGACTAACTTTGAGAATAGCTGGGTTGTGTTTAGGGGAGTTGGTTGTTTTGCAGATACCAAATTTCTTGTTGGGAGCCCCTGGTGGTCTAGTGGTTAAGACGCGGCGCTGTCACCGCCGAGGCCCGGGTTCGATTCCTGGTCA
>JAYRBT010000114.1:78502366-78566979 GCA_036023395.1 Myiotriccus ornatus
CAGTTCCGCGCACACTGGAACTCACCTAAAAAATCCAATGCGCAGGCTGGAAGGTGTAAAGACCTTCCCTGGTTCTTTGTTCGTGAAGACTGGCCGTTACCAAATTTCTTGTTAAAGAGCACTTGAAAAGCGATTCTACTTAGGCTGTTGATGTCCATTTTGTACTGGTTTTGGCTGGAATACCAGTTTTCTTCATAGTGACTGGTATGGTGCTAAATATCAGATTTGTGACCAAAACAGTGTTGATAGCACAGGGATGTCTTAGTTATTGCTGAGCAATGCTTGCACAGAGTTCAGGCCTTTTCCTCTGCTCACACTGCCCCACCAGTGGAGTAAGCTGGGCGTGCATGAGAAGCTGGGAGGAGACAGAGCCAGGACAGTCAACCCAATTGACCACACTGGTGTTCCGTACCATATCAAGTTGTGCTCAAAATCAAAATCAAAAGTGGGGGCAGAAGGAGGAAGCTGAGTATGTTTGGTGTTTGTTTCCCCAAATAACGTTTCTGCATGATGAAGCCCTTATTTCCTGGACATGGCTGAACACCTGCCTACTGATGTGAAATGATGAACGAATTCCTAATTTTGCTTTTCTTGCACATGCACCTTTTGCTTTACTTACAAAAACTGTCTTTATCTCAGCCTACAAGTTTTCTCACTTTTACCCTTCCAATTCTCTCCCCCATCCCACTGTAGGGAGAATGAGCCTGTGGCTTTGTGGTGGTACTGTGGTTAAAAAACAACATGGTCTCCTATTTTAGGTTTTGTCCAGAGCCTTCAGAAATCGTTTTGTGGAACTGCATTTTGATGAATTGCCCAGTGCTGAACTGGAAGCAATCCTGCACAAGAGATGCAGTTTGCCACCTTCTTATTGCAGCAAGCTTGTCAAAGTCATGTTAGACCTGCAAGTATGAGAGTCTTTCTTCTTTTAGTATAAAAAGATGCAAAAATATTTCAAAGTAATATGCACAAAGTAATAGAAATTCCAGGGGACAGGGATGAGGGGGGCAGGGGGGAGGCGAGGGGAGAGGTATTGTTTATCTGAAAGATATTTAAAATCCTAAACTGTAACTGATGTAAGAGAACCCACTAAGGTACTAATTCCAGTGGTTAAAATAGAGAATAGGGAAGGTGATGCCACATTTGAGAGAAAGCTAGCAGCAAAAAAAAAAATAATGACCAGAGACCTTGGGATTTGATACACAGAATTATCACTTACTGCACTTTAGATTCAGAGCATTGGATTTGTAGCTGTCTTTGGTTCATGCGAAATTTGCTTTTATTTTTAAGCGGTAATTTGGGATGTGTTTGGACACTCCTGTGTTCAACAGGCATTTGACATTTAGCGTGTAGCTAAAACTGCCCTGTATTTAAAATCAGTTACAGCAGCACAAACTAGATTTTCTTTTATTCCAGGTACCTATTTTAGTCTTAGTATTTTTTTATTGCTGTCTGTATTACTTTGTTCCTGGTACCTATCAGATACCTGCGTAAAGGGGGTTTGTGTTTGGGAGTCATGACTGTCCTAGACTTCTTTTTTTTTTCCCTTAGAATTTACTTGTAGAAGTGTCACAACGAAGAGTTCTGATTAGCTTTGCTTTAAGTATTTGAACAGGTTCATAAAAAATTGGCTCACATTTTGTTCTTGTGACAGTCTTATCGCAGAGGTTCGACGGTGTTTGCTGGGAAGCATGGGTTCATTACCCTGAGGGATCTGTTTCGTTGGGCTGAAAGGTACAGATTGGCAGAACAGCTGGAGAAGGAGTATGACTGGCTTCAGCACTTAGCAAATGATGGTGAGCTCTGCTGCCTCAGCTCTTTAAAGTGTCTGTAGAATTGCTTTTCAAACCTAGTTCTTAAGTGTAAATTTTTGTTGCTGTTTAACCAGTAGTAATTGCTTTCTCTCTTCCTCTGTTTTATAGGTTTCATGCTTTTGGCAGGCAGAGTCAGGAAACAGGAGGAGGTAGATGTTATTCAGAGTGTTCTTGAAAAACACTTCAAAAAAAAAATATATCCTGAATCTCTCTTCTCAGGGGAAAGTGTCAAAAAGCTACTGGGTGAGTTTTCTAGAAGGTCCCCACTGGTAGTTCTCCAGGTGTGACTGAAGCTGATGGATTGCTTTGTGTTTTGCAGCGAAATCTTTCACGCGGATGTCAGTGATGGATGAAGATTTTAACCATGTTGTCTGGACTCAGGGGATGAGGAGACTTGCTGTTTTGGTGGGACGGGCCCTGGAGTTTGGTGAACCAGTACTGCTGGTGGGAGACACTGGGTAATCCTGCTTTTTATGATGCCATTCTTTGTAATGCTGCACCAGCCACTGAGTCAGACACGAAATGATTGTGTGGGCTTCATTGCTGCTTTGATCTGGGACATTTGAGCTTCCCTCATGGCAGACTTGCAGCTCTTGTTTTTCACAGTTCCTTTTTGTGGGGCAGCAATTGCATCTCTTTCAACACAAGTCTGTAATGGAATTATTTGCACTGTGTATAACTACTTAGAAGTTATACAAAAAATAGTAAAATGGAAAAGAACTGACTTCTGTCCCCACCTTTTACAAGGTGCCCTGTAGAATCTCACTGTGCCTCACTGGAGTGGCTGCTTTTGGGGAATTGTAACATTTTTCTGCTTAAGAGTACATTCACTTTACATATTTTAAGAGCTTGAATATAGCCTTGCTACCACTTCTCCACCTCATATGCTGCAAAGGAGATTGTGGAAGTAGATGCTGTCTGCTCTTGTGCTGGGTATAAATTTGTAGAGCGAATTTTTGTAGGAGAGAAGGAAAGAAAAATGCAAGAAAAGAGAGAAGTAAAATTATTTGGGTAGTAAATGAAAACTAGATACTCAGCAGTACATTCCCTTGGACTTGGGCTTGATCTGGGCATGTATCATTTCCAGTTAAGTGAAATGGTAGGCTGGTTGAGTATCTGTAAGGGCAGACTAAAATAAATTTGAACCTGCAAAAATCCATCAATGCAGATATTGATTTAAATTTGATTAAAGGCCTCCTGTGCAAGTCAGCAACAATTGTTGTGCCAAAAATGCCTTCATATTGCATACATTTCTTTCAAGGAAAGGAGCAGAAGGAAATTTGCATGGTGGGCCTTTACCTCATAGGTGTTCAGTGAAAGTATGAATCCTGTCCAAAGTGAGTTGATTGGGTTGTTTGGTTGGTTTGTTTTTTTTTTAATTCATCCCTTTCAATTAAATCACTTTGTTACAGGTGTGGTAAAACTACAATTTGTCAGATCTTTGCAGCATTAACAAATCAGAAGCTCTACTCAGTGAATTGCCACTTGCATATGGAGACGTCAGACTTCCTGGGAGGACTGCGCCCAGTCAGGCAGAGGTCGAAAGACCAGGTTTGTCTTGCATCAGTAATAGCTTGGATAGTGTGACCACAGAAGCAAAAAGTAGCTATTATTATGACTTCTCATTTCCTTTTCTGTTTCTTAGGAAGAATCTGATGGTTCTAGACTTTTTGAGTGGTGTGATGGACCTCTTGTTTTAGCAATGAAAGAGGAGGGTTTTTTCCTCCTTGATGAGATTTCTTTAGCTGATGATTCTGTACTGGAGCGACTTAACAGGTGTGTCTTAAACGTGTTAGTATTAAGCACCCTCAGTGTGTAAATTCATTACATAAACTTGAGTGGGATAAGTCTAGCACGTTTGTTTCCTGGCCTAGGTGAGCTGCTCTCTCAGTTTTATAGTTCTTACTGAAAGGGACAATGGCACAAGTAACTGGCCTTTTTCGTATTTCAGCTTCTGTGCCAGTTGGCTTTGTTTTTCTAATTGTCATCCATCTGTTGGTGGTAGTTTTAATAATAGTAATACTTAGACAATTTTTGCTCTTTTTGCCCTTTGAAATTTTGATTACAGCTGGGGTAGAGGATAGTAGGTTAAGACAAGACAAAATGCCATGTCTTGCCGAAGTCTTAATGTCTTAACTTATATGGAAAAATAAAAGGTATTTCTGTTGGAAAGCAGATATGCTTATATTCACTTGACATATGTTGCTACACTGATTGTGTTGATTTCAAATGCTGTAGTTGGTGATATTACTTCATATTTGGCTTTATAGTGCCGCTACAGGCTAATCTGCATTTAAATAGCTGTATTTGTTTCTGTTTCATGGACAAAAATACAATGATGAAAGGATTTGCTTTATTCAAAATCTTATGTCCCTAGATAAAGAAATTAAGAACATAAACCTTAGTTCAGTTGAAACAGTTTAAACACCATCTGAAAACACTTGAAACCATGAGTCAAGTTGGAAAATAAAACTAAAATTAAAAGCTCCAGTTAAGCATCTGCAATATTAATATTTTCAACCTGTCAGTGAGCTCTTGAAAACTATACACCCTGTCAAATCCCAGGAGCAAAATCTAGTTATTTTCTTCCTTGCTGTGTAAAAAAAAAAAAAAACAAAACCAAAACCAACAAATTTAATTTCATTATCTGCTTGCAGCAGTATCCCTCATTTTAGTCTTTTTTTGTTACCCATTATATTGGGCAAATGAAAGTTTAACCAGGCCAATTAATTTGATTTTCATTTTTAAGTGACCTTTTGAAGTGTGAAACAAAATTTAAAATAAACAATTTTTTTAACCTTCTGTCTAGTGTTCTTGAAGCTGAAAAGACATTGGTACTTGCTGAAAAGGGAGGTCAAGATGATGAGGAGGATGAGGTAGAACTATTAGTTGCAGGAAAGAAATTTCGTATCCTTGCGACCATGAATCCAGGAGGTGACTTTGGGAAAAAAGAGGTAAATGTCAAAACATCTGTAAGTACAGCATGTATTTCCAGGTCATATTTACCATTAAATGATTGGAGGTACGAGGTGCATTGTGCCAGTTCTGGCATCTAGTGCTGTCTAGTAGGCATCTGTTTCATCGCTCTAAAAGAGGATTAGGTTGTATCTGTTTTCCATCACTTTTGTTCGTATCATTTTGACATTGTAAGTCAGTACTCAGCAAAATGTCAAAGAAAGCTTCAGGCCTCTCAATACTCTAGATAGGCTTGATATATAGAATATTTTGACTACTGGAACTGTGACTTGTGGAGCAGCTCTAATGTGAGTCTGAAGTAGTACAAAGTTGAATAGTAGATTATTTTCCCTAACACTGTTCAGAAAGTGACAGTTAGAGGTCATCTTGTCTATCTCAGTAAATATGAACATCACATCCCAAAAGGCCTTTCTTGTTAAATGGAAAAAATCTGTTTCTAAACTTCAGGTTTAAGTAACTAAAAACAGGTCAAAGAAAACCCCAAAGACAACAAACTCCCCCCAAAACCCCACAACTTTTAAACAGTCTTGGAAGTTAGGTCTAAAAAAAGAACTATAGTTTGTGTCTATAAGCAAAGGGAGATTACAAAGCCATTGTTTGATACATGGTATCCTAGAATGAAATGGAACTTTCGTGCTTGCAAACCAGGTCCGTTTTTTCCCATATTGTTTCGAACTTTCTTTTTCAGCCATTTCCTGCATTGATGCCACTAAGAGAAATCTTAACATATGCATTCTCTCAAAGATTTTGTTACATCCTTGTCAGAATTAGAAGGAAGAGCCTAGCTTATTCACTTTATTAATGGTTTACAAGTCCAGTGAGTTACAAGGCTGTCAGTTAAGTGTGACATTAAGGAACATGGTGTACTGTAATTTGAATTGCTGTATCATTCTGCTTGTTTGCAGCTTTCTCCTGCGTTGCGCAACAGATTTACTGAAATATGGTGTCCGCAAAGCAATGGCCGTGACGACTTGATACAGATCGTAAAACACAATCTTCATCCAGGATTGTCTCTGGGTGCAGCAAACCATGAAGGTGGGTATTTCTGTGTGTTCGTATTCAAACACTGCTAAGAAAATAAAGAGAGTGAAGGTTGCCAACCATTTCTCAGAATTTGCACCGTGACCCTTTTCCTTCTAGCTACATCTCTCTGTAAGGACAGTTATGATATATTTTAGAATTTGTTTTTCCCTTAATATGTATGTTATATGGCTGGCCAGATTAAGTTCAAGGCTGTATTTACTTCACCATCCAGGTAGTTGAACTATCCCCAGCCCTTCAGTGTCCCAGTTTGGTTTCTATGTAGAGTGTTAAAAGAACTGGCACTTCACTTTCTGCCAGGAGCTTCACTGTTAGTGTTAGTCACTTGATTCTGTCTTGTTACTTGACTTTAAAAGGATCTATACTGACAGCATAGGCATAAACTTACTCTTCAGTTATTCTGCCTTTCAGGATATAGAGTACCCACCCACGTTGCCCTGCATTACAGCTGTACCTACTACAGAGATGTTTTTTACAACAATATAGTAGATGTGACCAGTAAAGTTATTTTCTAGCTCACATTTATGTGATTTTTATATATTTTACTATCTTTTTAGGGGCAGACATAGCAGAACTCATGATGGACTTCGTTGAATGGCTGACTAATCAAGAGTTTGGTCGCCAGTGTATTCTCACTGTGAGAGATGTCTTGTCATGGGTTAATTTTATGAACGTCATGGTAGACAATGAGTTGAATTCTGCCAAGGGATATAGCCTTCCTCACATTTCTCCAGTGATGTCTTTTATCCATGCTGCATGTTTGGTATATATTGATGGAATAGGATCAGGTAAGTCTTCCGTGCTCATTAGTAGCAAAAAATATTAAAGTGTATATTTGTATTAATATTTTTTCATTCAGATGCAAACAACATGCTTTGGGCCAGCATGGAACACTTCTGGGAGAAGTTTTCACTGCCATTTAACAATATCGTGTATGTCATATGCCTTTTTGTGTTTTGGTACCAAGAGTTTAAATAATCCAGAAAGCTGAAGAGAAGAAAGGGATTAGGAAATAAGGTGCTCACAGAACAATTTGTCCATGGTAAATAGTACTGGAAGCACTGGCAAGCAAAAGCACTAAATAAAGCACTAAAATAAAATATAAGCCTGTGTACACAGAAGGAATTGAGTTTCTTAGTCATAAAATGAACGTGTCTAGTTATGTTTGTAAAGCACGCACTTACTTAACTTTTCTAATTACACAGGTACAACATCCTGCTCAGCTGATACAGCTTTATTAGCTCGTGAAAAGTGCCTGACCTTCTTATGTGAGAAAATGAGTCAGTTCTTTGAGCTGACTGATTATCAGAAGAATGAACTAAAGATTTATGACAGAACAAAGGAAAAAGAGTTTGTATGGATGGACAACTTCATGGGAATTCACCCCTTTTTTATTCCAAGAGGCAAGAGACTTTCTGGGAGTGGGTGGATATTTATTCTGTGGTTTATATTTTCAGTAGCTTTGTTATTCATTAAATCTAAGTAGGATACCTGAACCATCACAAAACAATTTATTTGTTCTCAAGCCTTAAAAAAATGCCTTTTCTGCCTTCAAGTGTGTTGATTGCAACTCAATCACATTTATGAAGAAGACGTATCTGTTTGTTCCTTTCTTTGATGACTTCTTAATGGCTAATGGCCTAATTTTCACAGTTTTTTTTGGTTTAACAAAGCTTTTTTAATTTTGAGTTGTAATTTTCTGTCACTTTTGCATGGTCAGAATGCCTGTTAAGTTCCAGTAACTAAAGCTGCAGCTCATCCTAGCCCTTGTGTAAAGCATGGGAAGCAGGGGTCCTGAGTACAAAGCTAAACAGAATGGAGACTAATGCCCTGCCTTGCTGTAGGCTCTCAAAAATTTACTGCAATCTTTGCAAAAATTATTTAGTCCCTGCATTTCAGTTCTTCATGGGACGAATTAATGCAGATGGAACTAGCAAAATAGTGCTTTTTACCCTTAAAATACAGTGACAGGACTAGAAAGTGATGACTGTGAGCTTTCTAATTCATCTGGTTAGGTTTTAGGTATGTTTTAGGAACTACGTGTTCCTAATTCTATATTAATCATTCATATTTGAGCATTTTGGCATTCATGGATTGTGTTAGTCATGCATAAAATTGTACAAGGTAATGCTTTTTTGTAAATTGCTTAGTTCCTCTCTGCTGAGTAGATCACAAAATGAATTCTCTTTAGATCCTTTTCATACTAAACAGATATCAAGATGTGTAAAATAAATTGGTGATTAGTGTCTTGTATACCTGGGTAATTCTGTATTACAGATTCGGGGGAGTGATGTCCCAGGGAGCTATACTGGCTGGAATTTGGGAGACAAGCTCTGTACTCTATCCCCACTGTATGCCATAATAACAGTAAAGAGAAAGCACATTTTAATTAAAGCAGTCTTCCTTCACAGAAGTAGCAGTGTATAGAAAAGATTAATATATTATTCTGTAGCGTGACTGAATTGGATCCTTCAGTGTCAATTTTTCAAGAGCTGCTTTTGAGTTTTAAATCCTCATGTCTGAAGCACAAGGACAGATTTATGTGGGTTTTTTTCAGTAATAGCTCTCTAGTTTAGGTCATGAACTAGAAGATGTTGAAGTTTCCTGGCAAAATAAGTGATATATTCATATGCTTTTTTGCAAAATTCAAGAGATGGGTTGAGACACAGCTGTGGGTCAAACAGAATGTGTATATGCCTGATCTCTGAGAATGGCGTACAAGCTTGATCTCCATTGCTTGTTGTACTGAGATCAGCAATTTACAGACATAATGATCTCATTCAGAGGCACACTGTCAGCAGCTCCAGCATAAACATTCTGGTTTAATTGTTTTCTGGTTTACCTTTCCTTTGTTTTAGGCCCTGTTCTCCAGAGGAGCAACATGACAGATTATGCTTTAAATGCTGGGACTACAGCAGTGAATGCACAAAGACTGTTAAGAGCCCTACAGCTCAACAAACCTGTTTTGTTGGAGGGGTCGCCAGGAGTGGGCAAGACCAGTCTGGTTGCTACCCTGGCGAAAGCCTCGGGAAACTGTCTTGTTCGAATCAACCTGTCTGAACAAACGGTAGAATAAAGTACCATCTTTGTAACTTGGTGTTATGGCGGGGTAGAAGTTTTGTTTAACTTTGAAAATGCAGTTCTTTTTAACTTTGGCACTGAGTCTGAAATGTCAATTTTTCCTTCTTGGTCTAAAGATAAAACTGAATGAGAGGGGGAACCAGAAAGAGCAGCAAGCTTCTCTGAGTGAATGCCAATTCCCAGATATTTCTGTTCAAGTGAAGTCATGCATATCTTTGTGTACTGTGTTATTCTTGGCTTCTGCAACGTTACTTGAAAAGTTTTAAGGCTTTTCAGCTTTTCTGTTCCAATTTAAATTTTTTTTTTAACTATAGTAACTGGCCACTGGAATACCACAATGGAAAACCTTTTAGCATTTTGCAATTACTGAGAGTTTTTAAATAGACCTAAAATGTAGGTATTAAAAGGGAAAGGAGAAAATGCTGAGGAAAGTCAACAAAAGCTGTTTATGAACTTTTGTGAAGTCTTGTAGTTCCTCAACTCCCCCATCTTGTTCTCTACTCCCAAAGGATGTGACAGACTTATTTGGAACAGACTTGCCTGTGGAAGGTGGGAAGGGAGGAGAATTTGCCTGGCGTGATGGACCGCTGCTGGCAGCACTAAAGGCTGGACACTGGATTGTGTTAGATGAGGTAAATTCAGGTTTGGGGGACAAATAAAATGGAATATTCTAGAAGAACAAACTTGATGTTTTGGCATGTAGGAGAAATAGCTTCAAAGTTTGATGATAATAAATAAATTTTGCTTTTAGTTACATGCATGTAGTGCCACATTGAAAGTGATCATTCCACCTACGAGAAAATTAATCTCCCTCTACTAATTCCCTTTGCCCTTTCACCCTCCATAGAGGGAGGCAAGGACTAGACTTCTTTGACACAGTAGAACAAGAGTTGAATGCCAGCCTAAATTACTGCAGAAAACCAAGGACATATTTGAATTACATTTGAAAGTTTTTAGGGAAGAGTGTCCATAGAAGCTTTGGTATACATGTTCTTACATGAATATAATTTCACTGAAATAGAAGGTGTTTTGCTGGGACAAATATATCATGTTGGGTACTGATTTAACTGAGATAGAGAAGAGTTCCATCATGCCAGTATAAGCTGTCTTGTCACCACAGGTTTGGCCATGTACCACGTAGCAAATGCTTTCAAGCATACATGTGCACAGATCTGCCGCCTTGGCAGTGTGCATTCCAATTACTACACAGTGCAAATTCTTGAACTTTTTAGCGTCTTGTATACCTCTTTTTTTCCCCCCTGTTGAGTAGAATACCACTTTAAACAACCATTATATTTAAGTAGCCTAGACTGCCACTTTTTAGAAAACAAGCCAAGAAAGAACTGAATGTCATGGAAGTTCAGAAGAAATATCTTGAACATGCAGGTTTTACAGTGGAAAATTGTTTTGGTATCAAAATGAACACAGTACAAATAACAAGTGCCCATAAGGAAAAGTGCTAGTTTCCCCACTCTAATAGCAGTCTAGCTGAAGGTAGTAACATGTCATAGTTCTACAACAGCAAAGAAATTGAATTTTTTCTGTATATTCCAGACTGTTAAAGTAGAGGCAGAAATGTTATGTGGAGCATTAATATTATATTCTTATTTCTTTCCCCAGTTGAATCTGGCTTCTCAGTCTGTATTAGAGGGGCTAAATGCATGCTTTGACCACAGAGCTGAGATTTATGTTCCAGAATTGGGAATGAATTTTCACGTGCAGCACAAGACGACTAAGATTTTTGGATGCCAGAATCCTTACAGGCAAGGAGGTGGAAGGAAGGGTCTGCCCAAGTCCTTTCTTAATAGATTTACACAGGTAAGCTTATTTGTTTGGTTTAAACTACGTCATGATCCAGTCTTGTAGTTTTCTGATTGTATTAACACTCTGAATCCTCTTGATTTTACAGGTGTATGTTGATCCACTGTCAGCAGAAGATATGAAGTTTATTGCAAAGACATTGTTTCCTGCTATTGATAAAACTGTTATTGCTAAAATGGTTGCTTTCAATAACAAGGTAAATATATTTTAATTTCTTTTGTGTAGAAGTAGGCAAAGCGCAACAAAATTGGAAAAAAAATAAGTCTCGTGTTGTGCATTTTTAGAGAGATGCAGGGGTAAAAAAAGAGGGATGGAAGTATATGCAGAAGAAAGTAAAGAAGACCACAAAACCCAATACCTGAATTCTTGTACCTCGACAGTCAGATTCTTGGTTGATAATTGATGAGGCATTGTTTTGCGCAGAAGAGAAAACATGCATACACAGTAGCAATCTTAAGAGAAAGTAGTATTCTGTGACCTTATGTAAAGTTTCCTGTGGCAGCATCTTACTGAATGTTAATTCATAGAAGTGCAAGAGTGAACAGGAAATTAAGCTGAGTGTAGGAGAAATAGTAGAGGACAGATAAACTAAACCAAGCTTTAGTTTTGATGTATCTTCAACAAAGTGAATGTAACTTGCTCTTTCGGTTGTCATCTGTCTTGCAGGCAGTCCCAAAGGCATAATTTCAGTTGAGTTTTTGAAAAAATGTTTGAAACCACCTTGTGGGTAGAATAAAAGATTATATTTTTAATTACTGCTCTTTTTTTTTCAGATTGACAAGGAAGTCATGGCTGAAAGAAAGTGGGGACAGAAAGGAGGACCCTGGGAGTTCAACTTACGTGATCTTTTCCGCTGGTGCCAGCTAATGCTTGTAGATCAGTCACCAGGATGTTATGATCCAGGCCAGCATGTGTTTTTGGTATATGGAGAAAGAATGAGAACCAAGGAAGACAAAGAAAAGGTGAGCTATATGTTCTCCTTCCTTGCACTTCAGATGGTCAGGAAGTATTTACAGAAATCCAAGTGTAAATTTGAAGATTCTTTGCAATTCATTCATAGACATTATCTCTTACAAAAGAAAAATAGGTTTGTTTGGTACTTTGAGGTTTGACATACATACCTGCTCTCCTTGCTGTTTGAAATATCAATTTAATTAGAATAAAAGCAGAAAGCTGATGTAAGTGAAGGCAAGTAGAATAACAAAGGACCTAAACAGCAAAACACAACATAGTCTTGTGTGATTCTGTTTTAAATAATGTTCGCCACCCACTTTTCCCTCTCTTGCCTGGAAGTCTTTTGCTTTTGTTTAATTTCACAGCATTTAAAAGGTATTGAACTGGAAGTCAAAGACTGAAGTTACTGATTGTATGTGACTGCATATTTTTCTCATGGGTTTACTTTCCCCTCCCTGTAATATTGTTATATTTTCTGTGTTGTCAAAGAGCTTACTTAGTAGGTGAATTGTGTTCCAGTACTTCGTGAAAGAGAAACGTTGCTTACAGTATTTCAAGTCACAGGAAACCATGATTAATGAAGGGGTTGCTGTGGGCAGCTCACACTTGTGTTAACTGCTGGCTGTACTTTGAGTTAGATGACATTTGTGATTTAACTGTGTTAGTTACTGTCACACAGCTGTGGGGCTGAGAAGAAAGACTACTTTAGAAGTAAATCTCTAGAAGTAAATCTTTGAAACAGTGGATACCTTGAACTGATAAGTCTCTTTTCCTCTTTCGACTGTTCTAGGTTATTTCCGTATTTAGAGACATTTTTGGCCAGGAGGCCGATGTGTATACAGGAACCAGGGCATTTCACATCAATCCATATAACGTTCAGGTAAACTGCTGACAAGAGATTTTGTGAGGGGAGAGAGAAGTAAGCAACTCGCACAGCTAAGCTCCCGTTTACCTCTTGGAGTATTCATCCATGTGTCTCTCATCCCTTTCAGATTGGTTATTCAGTTCTTTCTCGTGGCAACTATATTCCTTATCCTGGCAGAAATCTCTCATTTCTGCATCACTCACTGCAGTCCCTCGAGCCCATAATGAAATGTGTACACATGAGCTGGATGGTAATCCTGGTGGGCCCAGCAACTGTTGGCAAAACCAGTCTTGTTGAGCTGCTGGCCCATCTCACTGGCCATCGACTGAAAATCATGGCAATGAACAGTGCAATGGATACAACTGAACTCCTGGGTGGATTTGAACAGGTAAATGCTGTTTTGGTAATATGATAGTATTTCTCCTCCCTAACTAACAGTGGCCAGTCACTGTGAACTTAATGTTTACAAATGGAGACTAAGTCACCACGGTCTTCTGCATGAGCTCACTCTGTAATTGCCTATTTGCAGGTTGATATCAATAGGCCATGGCAGCACCTCTTGGAAAAAGTGGAGAATGCTGTGAGCACACTCGTAAGGGACAGTCTTCTCCTGACAGAAATTTGTGCAGATGATGCTGAACTTGTGCTGCGTGCTTGGAGCAGTTTCATCCTGAATTACAAACCCAAATCTCTGGGTGAAGGAGGTAGAAGTGTTACAGCTGAGTTAGTGAGCAAATTGGAGGGAATACTTGTGCTTACCCAGCGACTGAATAACAAAATAAATTCTTACTCAAAGGCAGGTATGTATGGTGGGCAGTTTAAAGTACCAAAATTTTCCTGTATTGAGCTACTCAACATATGATGGAATACAAGCTCTTCTCTTGTATTCCTAAGAAAGGGAAGTTGGATATGCTATTCTTGCATTTTTACTCTGCAGCACTTATCAGCTGATTGTTATGCATGTCAGCAGAGTAACGTATGGGTTGTTTTTCCTTTTTTAAATTTTTTAATCATTGTTTAACATAAGGCATTAATATCCATCAAATTTTATCTAATAGGATGAAGGGGTGGAGAAAAGTATCTGTTTAGGGAAGAAAGTGTCAGTCTGGGTTATATGTCTCTGTGCTTGCAAACCCCTTCTGTTCACATGGATTTGGCTCACAGGAGGCTACTTGAAGAGCTGGAGCCTCTGCTGTTATGTGCCCCTAAAATGTAGGAAGCATATATGTTTATCAACAAAATAACGACTATTTTTATTGAATGGAACAGGAAGCTTCCTCAGCAATATGAGTCTCAGTGTAAGGTGTACTTCCTTTCAGAGTTTGCTCACCTGGTAGAAGAGTTCCGGCGCTTCAAGCTGCAGCAGGCCCAGGCTGCTGACTGTAACAACCATGGCACTTTTGAGTGGGTGGATGGAATGCTGGTTCAGGCCTTGCAATCTGGAGATTGGCTCTTAATGGACAATGTTAATTTCTGCAAGTAAGAGATTTTAGTGACCTTGTGTCAGTGAGTGAACCCTTTGACCTATCCGATTGACTTTGCCTCTCACTGTATGGTTCACAGCTGAACATTTTGCATTTGATAATACACAGGAGTAGTAACTTAGATTTTTTTGGAAGAGTGTCTTCCTTCTTAGACATCTCACCAGTTGATAGTTTTCCTGTTACTTTATTAGGTAATTAAGTGTTTCGCTTTTTGCTTAAGACTGGTACCATTTTGATTTCAGATCAGAAAGGGGTCAAATTGTTACCTTTTCCTAACCGTATGAATTTCTTTTGAATATAGCCCTTCTGTGCTGGACCGCTTGAATGCTTTACTTGAACCAGGAGGTGTTCTTACCATGAGTGAGAGAGGTGTGATAGATGGCACAATTCCTACAATAGCTCCTCATCCAAACTTCAGGTGCATTGCATTTCTGTTTGATGTTGTGTTTTGGTTTTGTTTTGTTTTTGCCTTTTATATTCCCCCCCTTATTAAAGAGCAGGTTTAGAATAAAAATGTCATCAGTGAGCCAGTCTTTTGGTATTTGAAATACTGTTCAGTTTTCCATGTACTGTAATAATACTGTCTGGCAAGGAAGAAAACTGCGCTGTGAAGAGCATATGAGAGAGAGCTTAAGAGGCTTTGCTTTATATCCCTGTTGCAGCACAGACTATTACACTGAAAAATTCATAGCAGTGTACCACTGCCTTGATTTTCCATTTCTAAATTAGAATTTCAGCACTTCCCCGTCTCACTGTAATTGAAGTTGAGGGAACATGCGTTGAAGATGGTGAAGTATTTAGATATGCTGGTAATGAAAGCTAGTATATGGACATAATAATT
This sequence comes from Myiotriccus ornatus, assembly GCA_036023395.1. Lineage (NCBI taxonomy): Eukaryota > Metazoa > Chordata > Aves > Passeriformes > Tyrannidae > Myiotriccus > Myiotriccus ornatus. Next base: position 78,517,241 of record JAYRBT010000114.1, read on the forward strand.
TTCTTCCCAGCTTTTTCCATTCCATCTATAAATTTGACTTTCCTGCAGTGATGGAACTTTAAACCCCAACAAACCACTCAAACCAAAACAGGCAGTGTGTTGTCTCAGATCTGAAGTAGTCTGTGGGGAAGATGGGAGGAGAGCATATAGAGTATTCTGTATAATTCCTACCTCTTATAAATTCATGAAAAGAATATTGGGACTGATATGCTCTGGTTCCTCTGAATTGCAAACAACATTTTGACTTCTCAGAAACCTGTTTTCACTGCATTGTATCTCAGAAGTATATTTCCTCCTTGCTTTTAAGAGATGTATACCGATAGTAATAATTACTTAGGTGTTGGATACTTTGGTTTTTAAACAGCACAGATTTATCTGAAGCTGTTGTTAAGAATTTTAAAAATCTTTATAGCTCAGAGGCAAATGATAAAACAGACATAACTCAGATATGAGTTAAAAGTCATGCAGAATATCTGTGCCTAATTTCAAAGTATAACTATTAATACAGATTCCTTATTTAAATTCAGTAGCTGTCTCCGGCTTTCTAGATATTAGTGTCCCCATTTTTATGAAGATGACTTTACTTTATGGAAGAGCAGATTTGGTGATTCCGGAGTGATAGTTTAAGGACCTAAGTTTCATCTTAAGAATGTAAGGCAGTGGATCTAGATGATCGTTGTGGATCCCTTCCAACTTGAACTATTCTATTCTAACGTCCAACAGACTTTTCCTTTCTATGGATCCAGTTCATGGGGAAATATCCAGAGCCATGCGGAATCGTGGGATTGAAATCTACATTCCTGGGGAGAATGATGGAAATGTATTGGACAGTCTGGATTTGAAGTTACTCCTGCATGGCTTGGGTTTAGTTGGAGATAGCGTCTGTGACGCACTTATGGCTGTGCATTCAGAAACCAAGGCGGCAATAGCAGGTAAAAAAAGTCAGTTCGGTGTTTATTAACATCATTTATTGGGCTCATTACATACATATGGGCAAACTCTTCAGTATTAAAGCTTGGTTATTTTATTGTGTTACCTGCTGATACAAGCGCATAATACTACTTGGGTAGTTTTGGATTGTTTCTTAGGTTTCTCAGGAAGTAGGCCCAAATCATAAAAAGGTGGCAACCAGAGTACTTTGTTAAGGAGAGATCAGATACTGGCACGTGTCAGTTGCATATTGCTATAGGGAAAGCAATCCCTATATTCTAAGTGAAAATCAGCAAAATAGGCACAGGGCCTATTCAAGTTGTTCTTTGTAAGCAAGGTGATGCTGTTTCATTCATCTCAGGTGCTTGATGTCTTATTTTGAGCTAGTCAGCTTTATTTACAGCTTTGTCGGATTTGCTTATTAACCTTGGGAAGAATCCATTCAGTTTTCAGGACACAGTAGGATTCATTTATTTTGAATCATCCTTGGCATATAAAGTGGTGTTTGTCCTCAGAGGGTTAAAAGGCTGACAGTTGCTAAACATTCATATCACCCTAAATGCTGTGTATCTTTCAGGTTCTGTGTCATCTTTATCACCTTTGCTTCAGGCTGCTGTATTAATTGTGCAGCAAATACAAAGAGGCCTTGGATTAGCAAAGTCCTTTTACAGAGCCTGTTGGGAAGTTTATGGCCACTCACAACAACTGCAGATTAACCAAAAGGTAAAAGTCCTGTATTTGAAAGCCTCTCTTGTATCATCTAGATAAGTGAAAAATGTAATGTCTTGAGGCTAGATCCTGTTTCCTAAGTGCTTAAGAGCAAGGGATTGATGAAGATGGTGCTCTTGGAGAGATGAATCAAACAATTCTAAACATATTTCCAATTGTTTGTCAAGTGATGAAGAAAAGGGGTTAAGTGGCATTGGAACATTTTTTGTATCTTTTAGATACTGAGCCTTTTTTGGCTCCAGTGTAAGCAGTACAGTTCTCCATGTAACTAACAGATTGGTTGAAGCTCCAGAAGTTAAATACATGTAATTAAAGAGTTTCCTGAGCTATTGCGCTTGAATATGTGTTACATGTCTGAATATGATTCTAAAGTGCTTTTTGGTTGTTTGTTGTAGCTTGTGTTAGAATTGGTTACAAAGCATGCTTCCTCTCTGGCTTCCCATGAAACCTGGGGTGAGTCCTTGCTAGGAATGGGACTGTGGCCAGACTCCCTACCTACGGGTCTGTTTGCAGCTGAAGACTCACTTCTTTCGACAGTCCGGAGTGATGCACAGGTCCTAATGTATTGTCTGCATAGACTAAACCTTAGAAACTGCAGGTAGGCTGGAAACATTTTTTTTTTTGGTCTAATAAATAAGTCCTGTAGCTTCAGGCGAAAAAAACAAATTTCCTTCCTCAGACAGAGCTGTCTAAAAGAAGCAGAGGCCCATGTGCAGGGGGCATATGCAAGAATTTTTTTTTAATGATTTCTTGTGCAACTTATTTTTACAACACTGGTGCAAAAACTTCCTTCCTGCTTTCTTTGTTTAGTAACCTACTCTGGACAGGTACTGTGGTTTGCTTCCACTGAAAGAACAAGCTGTAGAAGTTCGTACTAAGATATACTATTGAAATTGTAAAACCTTAGCAGCATTCTGTGGTGTTTGCCTTTTTTTTTTTTTGCTTTTGTTTGCTTGGTTTTTAATCAATGACACTTGCTTTCTTTGCCTTTTTTTTTAAATTACCTTTGCATGTCATTCTGGATCACAAATCAGTTAGAATTTCTCAGTGATATGCTGGGCATATTCACTTCAGCTACTGCATGAACTTTTGGCAATAGTGAGTTCCTAATGGTAGACACCCCCAACTGATTTGAAACTGGAAACTGTTTTTAAAGATAAATAAAGGAGGAGAGATTATTGCATTGATACCCTCTTGCCTGAAGATGGTTGCATCCTGAGTAGCTTGACTTGCAAAATATATTATTTCTTGGATCTGGCAGTTTAAGCCCTTGATTACAGGACTTCTCTGTGTTTCAGAACACTACCACTGACTCTGCAAGATCTTCAAAAAATTATGCAGTCCACTAATCCCGAGAGTCTCAAGTTCAGTCCTGTTGAGATAGATACAACCTGGATGGATAAAATAGAAGTTCTTCAGGCGTCAATCAAATTGTTCATAGAAAAGGCAACCAATCAAGATTGGAAATTACGAGTTAAATGGCTTAACTCCTTAGCCAAAAATCTGTCACAGGTGCTTGGTATGTAATTATTTAACTTTCTGTTTTGCCTAAGAGATGATTTGTTATATTTTCACAAATTGTAAGTCTTCTATGAAAATATTCAGACCATTCAAATTATATGACATAAAAACCCTCAACTATCCACACTAAATTGAGGACATTGAGGCTCCACAGTGGGACAGAAACAGGTTGTGCATATTAGGTACAACAGGAGACTTTGGGCTAAACATTGTCCTTTATTATTCAAGCATGTGTGTAACTTGTACCACTTCTGAATTATAGTTATTTTTGGATCCCACTTGGTCGGTGTATGCAAATATGCCTTTCTTTTCACTATTTCTTCTAGTGATAGTAAAAAGAGTAAAATGTCTCTGCGTATTTGGTGTTAAAATACAAATGGCTGGAAGGCTGAGAAACTGCAGAACTGAGATTTACTGAAGCAGTGTTCACTGAACATTCAGGATAGTAGCTGAGATGAGCTATTCACTGCTTAATTACGTTATTAATCACATTAAACTTATGGGGAATATAGACAGGAGTTAGTCCAAGTAATTCACACATTTAACTTCCTTTAATGGTGTGAAATTTCAGTCTGTGTTGTCCCTATGTTAATGGGATTGCTTCCCCTTTATTTTACTGTCTTTTCAGGCAGGTAGGTCTATAAACTAGAAAATAGCTAGAAAATTACTTTAATGAAAAGTATGCTCTTTTTAATTGGGGAAAAAAAAACAACCCCAAAAATAGATGTACTGAGAGGAAGATTTGAAGGTATAAACTCATGGATTTTCACAAACCATCATTTTAAAGCATACATGAAGTATCACCAGTTTAACTAGAACTCTTTTCTGGATTTGTATCTTCAGCTATGATGTTCTGACTGCTTTTAAGACTGCTTGAAGCTAATATAAAATAGTATCAACCAGCATATCCAGAGTGCATGCACAGATTTGATTCAGTCTGCTTGTACTGTCTCAGTTGAAGTTATTTTTCTTTATTTGCAATAAATGCTCTTTTATGCCTGTGTTCTCTCTTCACCCGCAGATTCAGTGCGGATTCAGCTGGAAGCAGGTGCTGTAGCCCTTGGTTGTTTCTATGCCAGTCCCCTTTCATCTGGAGTCAGTAACATGATCAAGTTGCTACAGCCAAATATGACAGGTACTTCTGGAAAAAAAATGATGAAAGACATTAGTGCTTCCAGTGTTAAGCAATAGTTTGAAGAGTGATGCATATATCCACTGCCTTTCTGACCTGGTAGTTTAGGCACCCTATTTTTCCCCAGGATTTTTTGTGTTAGCCCACCTGAAACCCATGTTGTGGCCTATAATTTTCCCTTGGTGTTTTGTGGGGACTTCAGGCCTGTAGTTTCCTTTCCAAGCCTGTTAGGTGCATGAAAGCTACATACAGTGACACTGGACCTTTTATGGGTGGCTGGCAATCTCTTGCCCGGGTTATGAGTTAGACTTGTTTCCAGGCTGTCTGTTTTGGTACTCTGACTGCCGTTAAGTTTACTGTCACTGTTCTGTTTTACAGAACCTGCAGTCAACTTGATGTTTTTCTACTCGGATATCTGGAGTGAGAGAGTTCAAGGCTCTGCCTTCCTCTTAGGCTTCCTTCTTCCTTTCTCTGATGTTCTTGCATAGACAGGGGGATCAAGAGGAGTCTTTCACTGAGTAATATTTCCACTGCTGTTCTGTCTTGTCTGCCTTTCCAGATGAACATGTGATGCCTCTGGACCCAAGATGGAATATGCAGTTTTTGGAGATCATTAGAAATTCAGTGAACTTCGATACAGAAATGGAACACACAGACCAGCTTCTAATCCTTTTAAAGTCTGCAGCAAATCGGTGGGTTACAAAAAAACACGACTTGTAAAGACTGTCCAATGACTGTAATCAGTGCTGAGTGAACACTTGTGGTGTCTGCCAAGTATGTTTTTAGGTTCTGATAGATGTGATCTAAAATACCAGGCAGAGTTTTTGTACAGTATTTAAATTCTTTGCTTCTGTTTTCTGTAGATGCATGCTAAAACTAATCACTTAATGTAAGGAGCAGAGCTTCCAGCACTCCATATAGGCTGCAGTACTTCAGAGACAAACCACAACTGTGGGACAAAGCAGTAAAGAGACTGAAGCAGCAGGGTGAAATCTCTGATGTAACTTAAATAGTTGCCCTGCTTTTGAATTTGGACTGCTTTTCCTAGTAAAGTAAAAAATATACAGATTTTGAGGACGCAGGATAAGGAAGCAGCTGCTCACATATCCTACAGACCATGGTGTTGCATCTGTTTAGTAGCTCAGTACTGTTTTGTTCCTGGTGAAGTCAGGAATCAGCTCTTTGTGAAGCTTGCTTCTACAGAAACCATATTCAAGCAATTAGTTGTGCTGCACTCGGTTCTTTCATAATACAGTGAATGTAATATGGTTCACTTGGTACTTCACCACTCTCCTAAGGCTGAGGCTTTAAAATACTACTGGATTTTTAACAACTTTATTTTTACTTCAGGGCAGCGTTATTTCTTGACCGAGAAAAAAGAAGTCACACTGAGAAGAATTTGATTGCCAGCAAGAAGCCAAGAAACAGTGTCTTAAGAATGTCTCTAGATTTCCGCAAAAGTGGGTTGATTTTCACTGTTGCCTTTAGTTCTTTATTCAATTGGAAATTTGGTTAATTTGCAGTATTACGAAATGTGTACTTTAAACATGGTGTGTCCTGAGTGTGCAAAGAATGTGTGAGTGTAAAGCAGTCAGATGAGGACTAATGAGCTTTCTAACACATTATTCTTAAATTAGATATACCTTATTTATGTCCTGCCTTTACTAGGTAATGAGTGAATATAATTTCTCCCTTAATTATCTAAACTTTAGGATAATGGTGGAGAGAAATTAGAATAGTGTTTTGTCTTCAGCTAGTAAGAAGAGCCAAGTTCTTCAGGCATGCTTTAGTTTTATGTACGTAGGAAGTTTTACTTCTAAAGCAAAAGTTAAGAATTCAGTGATGAAGTTACTCTGCTGCGTAGAAGCAGTTGATCAATGATTCCCTTATTATGGAGTTTATAGATATATATAAAATGCATAGAGGAAATAGAGAATTGTGCAAATAGCAAAGGACTACTTTTATTACTTCAATTCTTGGAACTTTTCAGATTGTTACCTTTTTCTCAGCCTCAGAGAGGATCTAGTGATCAGAAGTTGACTCCTGTGTGATGTGACTGGAATGTTCAGTCTCTCTCTGCCTTTCTTTCCCTCTTCTCCAAACCTCAGATCCAGGAAGTTACAACTGTCTTCCTCATGCAATTGTGGTCAACCTTGTTGCTTTCTTTGAACTTTGGGATGCATTTGCACTTCACTGGGTGAAGTCTACTCAGGTGGCCTTAAGTGATGATGACACGCATGATGTGAGTAGACTTTTTGTCATATACGGAAGTTAAATGAAATAAGATTGTGTGCAGAACACTATTTTTAGTTTCAGGGACCACGAAATAAAGCACAGTGCTTCTGTAGATATTCAGAATATGCCTGGCAGCAGGCAAATGATCATGTTTGTTTTAGTGGCTGTATTTGTGCTCTTTCTTCTCATTTGTTCTGTGTGGAATGTAGGTTTTCAGCCTGCAGATACTTAGGGTGGGAATTATCTTACCTAAATGTATGCACCTGGGATGTAGATAGTCAGAACTTGATCATCAAGCCTTCTAATGCCTGCTTAGGATGGCGTGGATTGTGCTGTAGAAGTGCCTGTTTCCCTCCACGGATGGTAAAGGGAGTGTCCACATCTGTCTGCGATGAGAATATCTGAACCTGGACAGGTGGCATGCAGGTCCTGGGGGCGGTTCACTTCTCCCTCTTCTGTTTCAGACCATGGATATCATTTTGCTGAAATCTTGTCACTGTAGACATGGGGCAGGGATTGCTTGGTTTTGGCTTGTGGTTCCACCTGCCAGTAGAGCTGTGTGATATTTTTAGAGAGCCTGTTGCTGAGTACTGGTTGTGGAGCACTAAATACAAAACATTGTGGGAGTTTGAATTTATTACAAGTGCTGGTGGTTTTGCTCTTTCTCTTGTTTGAAATACAAAGTATTCTGTAATGTGCACCAGTGGTAAATCTATAACCTTTTTGGCTTGTTAGATTTTATACTGCTTGCTGTGGCGTGACCGGTTCTGGGCAGTCTCTGACACTGTGACAGTGGATTCGCCAGGGTTGTCACTTCTGTCTCTGCACTGGCACTGGGTTATGAAACACCTAATTGACAGAATTCCTCAGATGCTTATTGGATCAGACCAGAACAAGTGAGTGTCTTTGTGTAGTGGCTCTTGATTTGTTTCTGTTAAATATCTGTATAAATTACTCTTTTCTTTAGTATTTTAGCTAATTAGCATTGTTTGCTATTAGTGTCCAAGTTGTGTTCCATTAGTGATGCAAGTACAATATATTAAATAGCTGTTCATTTTTAAAATTCAGAGTTCCTAACATTGGGCTTCTGCTTGCTCAAATGATCATCTAGAATTTTTACCTCATTAGTGAAAGGATAAGAGAGAGACTTGCCTTTCTTATGCATCCTTTTGCCTTGTTTCTCAAATTTCTGTTAACAGTGTGGGCTTTTTTTCTCCCTCTCTACAAGGATTTCCAGGGAAATTCAGTCTGTTTCACAGCAGATTCAGAGCTGCTTGGTCAATCCTGCTGGTGTTTCTGCCAATATGAAGATATTACAGAAGTCTCTAGGAAGACCTCTTCCTTTTAAGGTAGTTACTTTGTGGGACTGTGAAGAACATTAAATGCTTACTAAGAATATGAGGAGATTTTTCTAAGAAAACGTATTTAAATTGCAGGGATAAACTTGCATTTTGTTATAAATGACAGTAGCTGCTGCTATTTTTTATTATTTTGTGTATTTATTGCCCCTGATTTAGTTAGGTTGCCATGTTGAAGTGCTCTTTGTCTGCATACTCTATGTAGTTTCTTCATGAGAGAAAAGAAAAAACAGCTTGACAAGGAGTAATTGTGGCCAACAGTTTCAATTTCTGTTTTCTGCTGTACTGAGTAGGGCTACTAAAAGATTGTGAACTTGCTGTACAGTTGTTACGTGCATGTGATTTTGAAATCTTCGTTTTGACTGAAGTCACAAATCTTGTTTGGTGTTTTGTTAGTGCTGCTGAAACAAATTGTCCTTTCCATCTTTCCAGGATAAACTTGGCATGGAATGTTTTTCTCAGTTAAAAGTCCTCAGCAAACCACTTAACATCTTGGAGCTAAGACTGGCCCTTGGAGAAAGCAGATGGCAGGAAAAAATGTGCTGTCTGAAAATTGCTGCCACTGGAATGAAGATGAAGAAAGCGTTGCTGCAAGCTGATGGCCTGATAATAAGAGCCAATCATTTAGAAGATGTTAGTCTGGGTAGGTAACACTTTTGAACAGCCCAACAGGATGTTTTCTGTCATCTCCATTCTTTCTGTATAAAAATGGAAAGGATGTTAAATGTTCACTGGCAAGAAATATGGTCCATGCGTTTATGTTCCTCTTACATTCTGTCATCAGGTCAACTACAGATTTTTTTGAAAGCTGTGCATTCACACCTGAGAGCAGAAGGAGTTAAATATAGTCGTTCAGAAGAAAGGTTTCCTGAAGACACCGTCTCCAGCCAGGTAGACCCTGCCTTGCTAAATCAGCTCTGCAGCCAAGTTCAGCTGTGGCCTGCAATGGAATACATAGGCGTGCTCTGGCAGTACAAAATGACAGCAGATTTTGTGGGCAAGGCTCGTACAAGAAGGTAAGAAGAAGGCTGGAGAAAGAAATCCACTATTCCTTTCATGTGATTCAGAATCCCTGCCTAGAAGCTGCAGCTTTGGTACTTTACAGCTCTGCATGTAAATCTCCATGTGTGTACATGTATGTTATATATCTATAGCTGTGTGTATGTGCATGTACATCTCTGTAGGACACAGATATGTGTATTTGTGTATACAAATGCATGTGCACTCCTTGTCTGCATGTAGAATTGCACCTGGGCAAATATAAAAAGTATCATCAGAAGAATGGTTTAGTGTTATATTGAGGAAGTAATTTTTTTCTTTTCTAGCTTACTTAAAGCAAATATTTCAAGCCCCTTGAAGTAAACACACGAGACTCCAGAAGTTGCTTTATTAGTGGTAGAATGGGTTACAGATGAATGAAAATTAAAATCTTTTATGTAGTAAATGGCACATAGCATTTTTCTTTTGCAAATACATATTTGCCTTTTAATGAAATAGAAGAGTCCTTCAGGTTAGGAATCGACATGAAGATGTTTATCACTGTGTTGCTGGGGGCTACTGCAGACTGGGATACACATGAAGATAGAGAAAAGTACACTAGCATGCATCCTTTTGTGTGAACTATACACACATACAATCATAGTTTATATTAACATTATTAATTTAGGAAGTGTTAGTTTGTTTTAAGGGGTCAAGTGTATTTATTTTTTATCTGGCTTACCAGTCCTTTACTTAAAAGAGAGCTATTCATTTATGGATTTCAGTGAAAGTAATTTTTTGTGCGATGAGACTCTTAGGATCACTGGTTCACTCTTGAATTCAGCAAAGTTCTGATTTTTTACAAAAACTATAAAGCTAGAAGCCAATTTGTTCCCAAATGCTTTGTATGTTTTGCTGAACACGTAGCTTATAGCTACAGGAGTTTCCATTTCTTTGTCTTTTTCTTGTGTTTCTGTCAGCTTTGAAGGATTCAAGTGTTTTGGGTATTGAGTGCTTGTTCTTCTCCAATGTTTAAAATGGTGTTGTTTTAACATTTCAGTGACTGCTTGCCATTCTTTGTTTGTTTTGCTATCAAAATAATTTATTTCATGTGCCCTGCTTAAACATTACTTAGGTTGTATTTTTTTACCTGCTACAGGGAGAACTGCAGTCGAGAACTAAGCATGTGTTCAGATCTAGCTCAGTTTATAGCTTTTTCTCTGAAGATGACACCAGCTGCTTCTCATCAGCTCTCTGGCCTGTGGCACTTGTTACACCTTAATGAAGTAAGGACAAGTTTTAGTTTAATTAGCTTTGCAGACGTTTTCAACAGATTATTCAAAATATGTATATATCTAAGTTTCTTGACATGCAGTTTTTTTACCTGTGCCTGACAAAATCTGTCCTTCTTTTAATAAGGAAGTTTATTAACTGTGAGCCTTCAGAAAATGCAATTAAAACATGATGTTAAAATATAAATAAAATACAATGAAGTCTTAAAGAACATCTTCTGTATGATCTAGTTTGGTAGTACTGTTCCGTTCATCCATCTGTGACCTAATGGAAAACAGGAAACTGCTTGAATGGCAGGTGCCAGCCTGGTTGTAGCTATGTATTCAAAGTAGCATTATGCTGAAAAATACTTACCTCTGTTCCTATGCATCTCAGTTTTCTTAGCTGTGTGTTGCAAATCAAATAGACTGATAAAGTTACTTGATGCATTTTCTGTAGAATATTTAATAACTCTGGTTAATGTTTATGATACAATGGTTGTGTTCCCATGAAGCATGGTAAACCACAAGTTCACTTTAAATGCTTCAGAGCAGAGTATTGGATAGCTTTACCTGTTTATGCTTTTGCACCCTAGTGTACTGTAACAAAAGGTTGCACAGTCAGACTAAAGGCTATATTCTAACAACTAGCTCTGTAAACATGCTGCATGTTTCACAGACAAGAGGCAGTACAGACCTCAGGAAGTGTACTCTTTTTGTTGAGAAGAGATGCAAGCAAATACTAAATGAATTTGAAAAGGATCTAGTGGAATATCTTGTTCTGTCTGTACTGAAAAAGAGTATCATACTTTTTTTGTACATGTATGCACTTAATTCTCTTTTGCTCCTGTACATTATTCTCACCTCTAGGTTTTTCTTTCTGCTTAGATAACCCCTGAAGAAATGTCTGTTCTGTCGTCTCAACTAGTTAATGCTGTGCTAGCATCCTTTTGGAGCAGTACTTTTGCCACAGACCCAGACTACTGGTTGACTTGGAGGCCACTGCCTGCAACAGAGGAAAAGAACTTTTCTAAATCCCATGTGAACCGTTCTATGAAGGTTTGTCTCTTCTTACCTAATCAAACTCTAGGCTGAATGCTCTTAATGAATAATTCAGCAGTTTTCTAAAGCAATATGGTGAGTTCTAGCTTAGTCAGTGCAAGTTGCGTCTGAAAAATCTAACTCTTAATCTCTTAATTTAGGGCCCAGGCATTTTGGCCCGAGCCGTTTTCTCAAAGTGCTTCTTCGAAATTCTAACTAGCAGCAGCAAGACAAGCCAGTGGGATGTGAGTGAGCTTCCTGTTCTGTCATCATCCCATGTAACACTGGGAGAATGGAGGGAGAGAGCACAGCAGCTTCACAAAGTCAGCATGGCACTATGGACCAACCTGGCTGTCTCTTCAATAGCAGATTTTAGGTATTAAGACTTTTCTTCCACATCTGTGTTATTTAAATCAAGCACATTACAGAAGCTTGCTTACCATGTGTAAACTTGTCTCATTCCTTTTCCTCCAGACACACAGATGCTAGACTACAAGGAATAATGATAGGCAGACAACTCTCTGCCCTGATAGATCTGGTTCCAGTGGATCTTCAAGGAGAATTTTTGGAGTGCTGTGAGAAGCTCCACCTCAAGGATCCTGTTGCATATGAGTACCTTCTCAGGATACTTGGAAGCATCACTGATCAGGAGTTACTTCCTAAAGAATTCCTGTTTCTTCTGCTCACTTGTTTGCATCAGTTCTATGGGGAAGGGCTTAAGGACTTACCAGAGACAGCTTGGCGAGGAAGTCTCTGGGTGATTATTGGCTTGGTGCAGATCCAGGTGTGGGTTCCGCAGACCAGGTTTGATCCAGCTGTTAAAAGAGAATACAAGCTCAAGTACTCAAAGGAAGAGGTGAGTATGGAGCTGAGTTAGCTTTTACCTTTGTAATGTATAAAATCAACACAGAGGAGTTTGGCTTGGGCAAATATTTGATCATGATTTTTAAACTATACAGTTAGAACTTCTTTTAATGTCCAGGAAGATGATGTACCTACTGGTTATCAAAATAAAAAACTTCTGCAAACGGTTTATTCTTTTCTTTTTAGTTACACCAGCTGGAGTGTGAATGGAAAACATACAATTTTTCGTCCCAGCTGCATACAGGAAAAAGTATTGAAGATGAAGCAGTCAGAAACTATATTCATCCACATATCAGGTAACATCCAGGCACTTAACTTGTCTCTTTTAGGTTAGACATGTCATTGTATGCTCAGGCTCTGAAGGTTTACAAGGCTTTACAGTGTTTTTGTCTTTCTGTAGAAACAAGAGTTGCTGATTTTAAAGTATCAGTTTCCATATTGTGGTGGTAAAGAAAAATGCAGAGGCTGTGCTGTTTGCTTGCAGTGACTAAGGAATTGTCTGTACACTCTTGGTACAGCTGTAAATAGAACAATTAAAGGATGTGGCCTTTGTGTATTGATAAAGTTGAAGCCAGGCCCAGAAGTAAAAATAATGCCATACATCTAAATTACAGTACTCTTTTTAAAATGTGACCCTGTTATCAATGAGTTGAAATTAGATGGATTGTTTTATCTGTCACTGTACCTCCTCAAGGCCTTTCTGCATCCCGGTGCTATTTTGGAGAGTTCTTCAGCTGATTTTACTGGGGAGAAATCTCCATATGTGTATTTTAGCACTAACCTTTGCCTATGGTGCTGTAGGTGAATGAAATTTCTTACCACACAGAGTACACTGTTGACATTCAGAATTTGTAACCACTGTTTTTTCTTAGTTTGGGTTTTTTTTGTTGTTTTGTTTTGGTTTTGTTTTGTTTTTTTTTTTAATCTGAGGAACTTGAGAAGGAGATTTTAAGTGAACTGAACTTCTTCCTTTGTGCAGGTGTCCAGGTGTGTTCCTTGCACATGGAGATAAAAACTGTCTATTATTCATGATTATTGGAATTTTTTGATTTCATTATGATACATGTAGAGGATCTGGTAGTTCTATGCTATTGCTTAAGAGAATGATAGTCACTGAAAGCGGGTTCTGAATGGCTACATCTTACCAATTGCCTGCAGTAATATTGCTTTTTTTCTAAATGCTCAGAGAGCTGTCAAGTAGCAAGCAAGAGAAGCAACTGAAGTTTGTTGAAGTGATGGGGGGAAGAAATACACATCTGCATGCTATAAGGACGTCCCTTTTTTCCCCCTTATTTGCCATTTCACAAAAACTAGCAGAATATTTCTGATTAAACTTTTTTATGTATCTAACTGTTACCTGTTATGTTGGATATATTTAAGAAGTTTATATGAAACATGTTTCTATGTTTAAACTGGTCAATGTTATTTCTTACCAGACTGTTGCATGAAAGAATGCAAAAATTGAAGGAACAAATAAGCAGTCTTTCCAGAAAAAAGGCCTTCAGGCCTCCAGCTCCGCTGTATGATTGCTTATTCCAGGAGGCTCACCAGTACATCAGCAGCATAGCACGGGTTTCTTCAGTCCAAGATCTTCTAACCCGCCTTCTACAGTTCCTCCGTGGAGAAAGACCCAAATCGCTTCAGGCAGTACAAAACCTGTTAAATGAAGAAGCGTCGTGGCAACAGTCACACCATCAGTTTAGAAAACACCTGGCAGAGGAGTATGCTGTATTCCCTGATGCCATCATTCCGCTGCAAGCTGCCATCTTACAGTTGCAACATGGCATGCGATTAGTGGCTTCTGAAGTTTATGGAGTACTCCAGAATTTTGTGTGTCCAGCAGACCTCACCAACCTCCTCACTTCTTTGTTGACGTTTCCTTCTGTTGGCCATGCCTTCCCTACCTACTTTGCTCGGGCAGAAATTTTATGCTCAGTGAATTCGGTTGAGGTCCTTCATGGACTTAAAAAGTTTTCTCTGAAGCACTCTGAAGGAGAATCTGAGGGAGCTGAGCAGCCTTGCCCAACTCTGGAACAGCTCCTAGTGAATGCTTTGTTGCATCTTCGATGCCATGTACTATCCAAAGGAGAGATGGACCAGAAATCTCTGCAGCTTTTTAGACATCTGTGTCAGGTAACATCTGGATGCCAGTAGCTGGGATTCTTGTACTAAACTTGTACTAAACCCTTGTCCTCCGTCAAAGACATGGATCTCTTAAAGCAGGCCTAGAGGAGGGCCACAGAAATTTTCAGGGGGCTGGAACAGCCCCTCCTGTGACGACAGAATGACAAGGCAAACTTTGTAGAGACTTTATAAAATGGTTAAGAAAAGAGATTATAACTTGGCCAAGCACTCTGTTGCACACTGTTGACTTTGTGTTTTTCTTATTAGCTTGTTGGGAGGGCAGTTCACAAATCTTAGATGGCTTTGATTTATACTGTTGTAGACTGTAGAAAAGGGAAGAGCCAAGCAAAATAGATGCTGCCCCTTTGATGAAAAATGAGACGATTTTAGACGTTGACTTGTGTAAAAGCATATTGCTTTGTGTTTCCTTAGGCAATTGTAAATGAATGGGATGAACAGGAACGCCGTGCCCAAGAGCAGGAGGCAATGGAACGCAGTCTGTACAGATACAGAAGTAAAAGTCATGGGAAAAGGAGTGAGGAAGAGGAGGAAGAAGAAGAATTCAGGAGGAGATTTCCTTTTCATGAAAAGGTAATAATTGTTACTGTGTAAAGAGATATAAAAATTACACCTGAAGTAGGTCCTGAAGATAAATGCCAGAAATAAGATGAGGACTGAAACGATTTTTCCTTTAGCCAAAAGCAAAATGTGGGGCAGATTTTGATAGGTATTTAATATTGTGCTTTTATTTTATTTTACGTTTTGGTTTAAGAAAGTTTTTGCAATTAATATCTGGACTTGAAGCATGCTGTGGCTCAAGTGAACAATCCCAAGTTACATAACTGAATGACAATATAATTAGGTATTTGTTGTAAAATTTGGAATTTGATTAATTTAGCAAGTAAGGTCATATGAGGTTCTATTACCTGGGGAGAAGATAATCTTGATTAAATAAAGCAGCTGGGATGTAGCATTTCAGGTCTTCAAGCAACCACACACCATTGAGGTGTTTCATCAACATATACAGTTGCTGCTTCTTTTTCTGAAAGAGTTTTAGTTGGCAGCAGCTCCAGGATCACTGTACTGCACCCTTGCCTGTTGTGGTTGTGCCCTGAAATGTTCTCTAGACCTGTGTTCTGTTTCAGACTGACATATGAGATGAGAGGCAGGCAGTGCTTCTATATGATACCAGCTGCAAAACATTAGCATGTTGTTGCAATGCCAAAAAGTGCAAAAAGGGAGATGGGGAGAGAAGGCGTTAAAGGAAGAAATTATAATTTACCTTTGGTTATCATATAATATGCAGGACTTTGAAGATATCACAGCTCAGCCAAGCCTAGAAGAAAAAATGGAAACTGAAGAACCATCGGAAGACCACCTGGAAGTTGACAGAGCCCTTTTGTCCAAGAGCTCTATGCAAACAGTAATGATGGTTCATCAACAGTTATGCTTAAACTTTGCTCGATCCCTGTGGTATCACCAGAAGCTGCCTTCTCATCAAGCCAAGCATTATTTCAGTACATTTATTTCCTGCTATCAGACTGGTGCATGCCTGGTGTCGCAGTTCTATCCTTTAATTGGTAAGATTGCTGGCAGTATTTCAGATATGCAGGTTTAGCTTTGTAATGATTTGTTTCACATTAGTTGCATTACAGTCATGAAACAGATCTATTATGGGGAAAATGCATGAAACTGAATTTTCTTTTTCCAAACAATTTGTACTGTGTTCAGAATTGTCTTGTGGAATGCTTTGATTTTTATTCTTTTATGGATTTTTTAAATTCCATTTGGGAACATATAAGACCAACACAGTTTAAAGATAAACTGAATGCTAAGTGAAATTTTGATCAATGAATATGTATAGTCCATGGAAGATGATACACTTGCAGAAATGTCCCAGAATTAAAATTAAATAATTTCAAGCAATTGTGCAAGACCTCAGGATCATCACTTTACATAGCAGAGCTGTATATTTCAGTTCTGATCTAATAAATGTATGTGTGCAGTTAAGGTGAAGCACATAAGGGCTGCTGTTTCTACAGTACCTTATTTTTGTGTGTGTACCTGAGGTGTAATGTATGTGGGATTTTTTTGTTTGTTGAGTTACTTTTCCACAGAGCCTTCCTACTAATTTACTGGTAATATCTCCTTGATGTGAATTTATGCGCAAGGGAACTGTGTTCTTCTGACAGGATCACAGCCCACCTTTTAGGATTGATTGATTTTACTTTTATAGAAAAATTTGGTAAAATAGAGAATATAAACTCTAATTATGTCTCTTTTGTTCCATACTTCCATCTCGTTATTTATCAGTGGCATAGTCTTAACATGCTAAGGCTTGGGATACAGGGAAAAAAAAGTCCCCAACTTCATCTTTTCAGCTGGAAAAAGCATTAGTTGCATGTGTGATGTCTTCCTTACTTCCCTCCTAGGTGCCGAAATGAATGATAGTCTTTTGGGAAGCCAGCTTCTACTTAGCACTCTTCTTCGCAATACCTTTTTTGAGGAATTGAATTCAGATCTTGTGCTGCAGCAAGAAGGCCCATATGACTTCTATCAGCACCCTAATATTCAGCAAGTCCGACAGTGCCAACCTGTACTTGATAATTTTGCTAAAGAAATAAATGGGCTACTGCAGGAATGGCCAGAGCATCCAGTACTCGTGCAGGTAAAAACACCTCAACAAGTATTTGGGGGAAACTGGAGCATTTTAGGATTGTATTTATATGTAAATAAATAGATGTGCATAGACATTCATATGCTTGCCTAGATGTTGTATGTATTACTTATGTGGATGTTTTGAAGTCATATCTTATTCTTAAGAGGTATTAGGTATTATTAACTGTTCTATTTTAGTTATGAAATGTTAAGTGGTATTCTGCCTACTCTCATCTTAGAGCTTTAAGCAATCTTCAGTCTGCCACGGCTTAAAGATCCATGAGGTCTTTTGCTGTTTGGGCTCCCATTTTTTTCCAAAGTTCTTTCTTTTCTTATTCTTTAGAATGCTTAATTTTAGTCCCCCCTATGGGACCTGTGTGGCTAGCAGGTTACATTTCTTAGAGTAATAACAGAAACTCAGATGCTATTGGAAGTCATTGCACTAGGTCATTTGTGCTCCTTTCCCCAAGTGTACTGGTCTTCACTGAACTACTAGTGAGCTTATACTAAATTGAGAAAGCAGTTTAAAAATTTTTAAAAAAACCCAAAGAACACAAAAAAAAACCACCCAACCCAAAACCATTCTTACCTCTTGCAGGGGAGGGTTACACTTATAAAAATTAACTTAACTTTATGATTACTTTTGTTGAAAAACAGTTACTATAGGTGGAATGCTTGTGTTTTTATTCTGCAGCTGTTAGTTGTGATAGACAGAATCCGGAGTTTTCCTCTCTCTAGTCCTCTCTCAAAGTTCCTGAATGGCTTGGAAATTCTTCTTGCAAAGGCACAGGTAAGAAAAAAGCTAAGGGGAAGTTTTATTTTCCCTTTCATGATTCCTTATTTATATGGGTACCATGTTTTTAATATGAAAGCTGTCTGCTTGCCAGGATTTGAGGAAGTGAACTTGCTCCATGCTAACAGTTTAAAGTATCCAGAATACTGCAAGCCTTGCCATGCACGGACTAATTTCTGTCTTTGTATAAGGGATAACTTACTTGTTTTCCAGGACTGGGAGGAAAATGCTAGTCGAGCTTTGTCTTTGCGGAAACATCTTGATTTGGTCACACAACTGATTATTCAGTGGCGTAGACTGGAGTTGAAGTAAGAACTGTCCTTCCATACTGCTTTTTCTTAGATACTGTAACCTTTCGTCTCCATGTGGAGGCACATTCCAATGCTGAATTGCCTTAATTGTGGAAAATGCTTCTATGTACCTGTCCTTGTAAAAATGTGGGGGGAAAAAAACAGCCAGCAGCTGTAGTGGCTCAGAATGAGCATGTCCAGCCCATGGGGACCCTGTGTATTTGCCTCAGGAGAGGAGGAGAAGCAGGACAGATGACTGCAGTACTTCATCCTACTGTTTTCCCAATCGTTTTCATACTAAGCCTGCAGTGTTTTGTCTGTTTAACAATCCCCACATTAAATTTTCCTTAAAAATTATTGTCTGGTCTCCTGCTGAGACCATGTAAATTTTTTATAGCCACGCTATGCCACGATTAGGAATTCGGCAAGCCTACCTCAAGTTCTGAGCAAAAGAAATTTTTGAACCTTCCTCTCATGGGTTTTGTTTTACCATCCCTAGTTCCCACACTTCTTCTCTCATACTTAATACTGTTGGCAAAGCAGTGATTCTCAAGAGTTGAATGTATATATTAAGCACATGTGCAAATTACTCCATCCTGTAAAATTTTCCATTAGTTTAGTAGAAACAGAGAATAAAGTCTGTGTTGTTTTGAAGCCAAAATTACCCATGGTATTTTTGCTTTAATTTTTTTTATTTCTCCCCTTCCTTATTGTTTCCAGTTGCTGGTCAGTAAGTTTGGACAATATTATGAAACAGCATGTAGAAAAATCCACGAAGCACTGGTTCTCAATCTATCAGATGATTGAGAAGTATGTTCAAGAACAGACAGAGGCAACTACAGAAGGTAAGTGCTGGCCTTAAAATGAATGTGTGATGCTGTTCTAGCAATTACTAAGGATGCATGATTAAGGTCCTAAGTGCCAGAGTTTGATAATGCACTTCTAAGTGTAGTTCTTTGCCCTACAATAAATTCCTTGACTGTATAAGGTCTTACGTGTGGAGTGAACTTTGCTTGTATGTATTTCTGAAACCACCTGTGGCTCATAGGGCCAACACTGTAAGTGGTGTAAAGAAAAAAAGATGTGTGTAAAAAGCATCTAAAAGAACATAGAACTATGGCAGCTGTACATCATGCACATGTAAACATTTCAAACAGATTTGGAGGGTAGGACGCCTCCAACTGCATCTCGAAAAGGCTTCTTCATTTTTTTAGCTATAGAAAGCATTATTCATATTGGAGCTGAACTGCTTTGAACATTGTGTATAAAGGCTAAAGAATTCTTACTTGGTATGTTTTGGTAAATACTGTTCTTAGCAAATCTGTCTGCAGCTGTTCATGTTACATAAAATAGGGTAAAGAATATAGCTCTCAGTCCCTTGCCTCCGCCAATTCAATGGAATTATAAAGATGAAAGCAGTACCCTCTGGCATGAGGCAGAGTTCTTCCAATCTCAGGATTAATTAATGCACTTGATGAGCTTCAGATACTTGGGTTATGTAATATATGTTATGTATGTCTTCTATAGGTAATGCACTGTATTCTCTACCAGATTAGTCTACGATCTATTTCTGTCCTCATGATTTTGAGGAGTTAAGGAACTGACAGCAACTAATTTGTAGTATGGCTCACCATAACTGAAAAAGCCATTCATTCATAGAGAATAGCAAGTGTTCTTTAAATACTTGATGGACTCTGAAATTGGACACCTAAATGGCCTTCTCAGTTGCTCTCTTGCTCCCCGTCCTTTCTTCCAGTGTGGTGTTTGTTGGTTTTACTTATTATTAAATTAGAATTCTTCCCCTCCCTGCCCCTTCCCTATTTTGTTTGGAACCTTTCCTAACAAAGACCTGATGTTTCAGCTGAAAGTTTACAAAGAGCAGGCCACAATTTTCACGTTGATCTTTGGTTTCTTTTCTCTTACTTCTACTTTAAATTTCTGGTGCAATGTTCAGAAACTGAGCAAATGGATCTGAAAACCCTGGTCAGCACATTACAGGCTTTCATTGAAGGCTCCACTTTGGGAGAGTTTCACGCACGACTTCAGGCGCTACTGGTTTTCCACTGCCATGTCTTGCTGATGCCTCAAGTAGCAGAAAAGGGTAAGTTGTTGACATGACCCGTGTTGAGTCATCTTTACAGCAGTATGGCCACTGGGTATTCCAGACTTTTCAAGCGAAGCTTTGTGATTCCAGAAAGAACTGGGCTGCATTTATCATTGTGATACTGAAAAATATCCTATTGTAAAATAAGATTTTTATTATCTCTCCCTTCTAGATGTTCTGTGCAGCATCCTGTGGAATCTGTACCATTATTATAATCAGTTTTCAGCATGTGTTGAGGCCAGAATCACTGAACTTCGTCAACCCATAGAAAAGGAACTTAAGGTAAAAGGAAACTTGGCTTAGATACTACATTGATCTAATCAAAGGAAGAGTGGAGCAGATATTATTTGAATTTGTATATAATAGTTCTGTTGGCCACAGGAATCTCTGCTACACATTTTCTTTGGCAAGAATTTATTTTAGAGGGAGAGGGAGGGGGCTGGTTGAAGGCTTTAACGTTTGATCAGTCCCATTTATCCATGAAAATTTCTGCTCAGTACTGAAGCCCATTCAGATTTCACAGCATTTGGCTATGCAGCAGTTTTAGCATAAACACAAATATTAATTGAATAAGATGCCTATGCAATAATTTGCTCTCTTACTAAACTGTCTTGCATTTTAAGACTACCAGATCATCATAGCTGATCAACTTTAAAGATCATATTTGATATGGAAATACTTAATTTTATTTATATAAGTAATCCCATTGATTATTTTTTTTCCTTATAGGAATTTGTGAAAATTTCCAAGTGGAATGATGTCAGCTTCTGGGCTATAAAGCAGTCAGTTGAAAAAATACGCAGGTAACTCAGAACTTGAAATTAAGGTCCCTATTTAGAAACTTCCTTCTAGATGATTTCTCTGTGACATTAAATTTGAATGTAAGAATACTTCTGCTCTTAACACACTGGAAACATTTATTTCCAGCAGATGAGAGATTTCTAGGATTATAAAACCCAGTAACATTTCTGCTTTCCTGTGGTAATCAGAACCCTCTTTAAATTCATGAAGAAGTTTGAAGTTGTTCTGGATGAGCCATGTCAGCCCGCCTTGGTGGAAATTGGTAAGGAAGAGCAGCTGGACTGCGTGGAAAAGCAGGAAGAATCTGAGAACAAAGAAACCAAAGTTCAGAGGCTAAACAACACATTAAGAAAGATTCTATCTGCTAGAACAGATGTTGCCAAGGTAACTGCGTTCTTTATTCCACATGCGGGTAGAATATTTTCTCTATTTTCATCTATATGCTGCTTTTCACTGATTTATGCAGGAAAACCTTATGTAAGTGTCAAATCTGTTGAATATATCATAAACTTTTGGTCTTACTTGTGTTCAGTGTTATGAAACACTGCAGATGGGTGGGAATGCAGCATGGAAAGACAAGCATGATCTGTACTGATCTGGCACAGTGTCTGCTCTAATACAGAGATGAGGCAGTTACACATTTCATCTTCAAGTTGCTTACGTATTGTCTGCAGCAATTTGTTACTTCCCTACTAGTGCACTAAAACAGACTGCAAGTTGAAATTATTATTAGCCCATTTTTTCTAGACAAGGACCCAAACACATGATCATGTAGCTGTAGGATTTGTGCATATATAAGTGCTTATTAAATATTAAATACTAAATCACTTTGGGCTTGGATCCTGAAAGCGGATTGTACTACATTGTCTTACATTTGCTGTTGACTGGCAGTTTGTGTACTGTGAACATTTGCCTTGGACTGGCTTGGACTGCATGGTAAATCCTACTCCACAGTGTCTCAGTTTTGTATGTCCCCAGTTAAGTTGCCCAGCTCAGAGAGGAAGTCAGCTAATTTTCCTCCTGAAATAGATTCCTATTTACATCATTAGTTTTTATTAATAAGAGGCAAGGAGACAATTGTAACTCATCACAATTTGGCAATGAGTGAGAAATGCTCAGTTACTCTAAGTTTTATGCTAAGTTACTCTCAGTTTCGTTCAGTTTCTTCAGACCAAGAGGGGGCTGATCTTGGCACGTGTCCTGTGACAGTCAAGGAGGGTAGAGTGAGGAGGCAGTAAATCTAATACAAATATAATGTGCTTGATTGATTGAGGGTTTGGTTTGTTAGTTGACTTCCAAGGTAGTCACTTTCTAAGGTGACTTCCAAGGTAGTTAATAGGGTTATTGGTTTTCCTTCTTGAAGTTTCAAGTTGTCTTCATTCCATGCATGCAAACCTTAATTGAACAAACTCTAGGGATTAGCTTTGGACATGCTGGGAAATCACTTATGTTATTTAATAATTTCTGCTTGCAAACTGTTTTTGTTGTTCTTTGGGAACAAAATTTGTGTCTAGTGAAAAGTAAGTGAGGGTGTTCTTATCTAACACCCTGAGGGCTTTAGTGATTTAGGTTAGTGCCTTTGAGCTTGTCAGGCAGAGGAAGTTGACCTAAAGCAGTGATAACCTTTGTGAAAGAGGTAATGACAACACCAAAGACAGTAGGATCATAGCATCTTCCATTTGATTGACTGTTTTCAAAACTAATGCATGCATGTATTGCGATTTTCCTCAGGTATTGGTGCTGAACTGTTTGAAGGATCACATGAAATGTTTTGGGCTTTCAGATGAATGTAGAATTCAGCCCTTCTTTTGGCAATGATTTACCCCAAGTGGTAAAACAAGACAGCTTTGAGTATGTGTGTATAATTTGCTTTCAATTTTTTCTCAGAGGGCACTCCCAGAAGAATGTCAGGATGGCATTACATTTCATACAGAATCTCTTCAGTATCGTCTGCCTAAGCTTACTAAAAAAATGAAGAAGATGTGTACAGCAGTTACAGAAAATAATCCATTCTTAAGTCTGGTGGAAGATCTTGACCAGTTCACAGGTTAGGTATTCTTGTGATTTCCATACCACAATTGACCTTTGTAAAATAAATGAAACAAATCAGGAAAATGTGCAGATATATACTTCCCTCCCTAGACTGTCTTCTCACAGCTCCTTTTTTGTACATTAAATTTTCACATCTCTTTGTCCGCTGTCTTCTATACAGGTGGTATTATTGTTTCTGTAGCTGAACTGCAAAATTTAACATTTGATCAGACAGCAACTAAGGAGAAGCAGAAATCAGAGGCAAAGCATATTCAGATGCAAAAGCAACGGGCTTTGTCAGATCTCTTTAAAAGTCTGGCTAAAACAGGTGAGCTTTGGCTAAAAATAGGCTTGATTTAAAAGTACAAAGTTCTTGAGCATTTTATTAGTTTTGCCAATACATCTAAACCCACCATAATATGATTTTCTTAAAGTCATTAAGTAACTAATAAATTTAGAAGCATTTAAGTCTCTCTTTGTCTGTTGACTGTGAGGCCTGGTGTCTTTGCTTTTCAAATACCTTCTATTCTTACATTCCATTAGATTTATAACAGTAGCTTTTCTGTAGCAGAAATCTTATCTCTAGTCAGAAGGCACTGCCCAGCTTCAAAAACAAGAGGAAAGCTTGTTATCTTGTATCCCTTTTCTGATCTAAGTGAAATGAAGTTAACTCCTTAAAATGAGATCCCATCTCTCAGTTGACAGATTGTCAGAGATCAGATTGGCAGAGGTGTAGTTGAGTCCTGGACACTGAATGATCTATTGATGGCATTTTTTGCACCCACTGGTGGCAAAGGAATGTCTGCCATTGCTGCCCTGTGAAGTCTGTGCTGGAGGAATGACATACTATGAAGATTTAATTAACACATGGGATTCAAATTCTTTACTGGGTTCTGTATTTGATTTCAGGTGACATCTTTACCTTCCTCATTCATCAACCTTTTCATTTCTTAAAAATGAGGTGATGACCCCTAACTCAGCTTTCTTAAAGGACCAGGAGTAGTAAAAAGTCCTTTATACACACAGGTCTATGTTTGTCTTATTTCAGCTGCATTGTTCAGCTGAAGATAGCTAAGCTACAATGTGTTCTTACGTTACAAAACTTGCAGTGTGTTCAAAGACGTGTCAAAATCAGACAGCATCAGGAAGAAAACCACATCAGAAGATTTTATATCTTAACACCATTAGTAATGGAGTGACATTTTTCATACAGAAGAATGAGGGCATAAAGGGATGTGTGCTCAAATGTCATTCCAGGTTTGTCGTACCGGAAAGGTCTTTCATGGTCTCGTTCAAAAGACTATCATGAAGTGCTCTACCTACAGCCACTGGACTTGCACAGTGCATTGGGTGTACTGAGCTGTGCACATGAGCTGGATGACACGTATGTACACAGCATTTTTTTACCTTTAGATTGTGTTAATTGCAGTTGGAGTATATAGGATTCATTGCATGTTGATTTAGACTGGGATTTCTGGACTGTAATTAATTCAGGACTTTGCATATTTCCTTCCTCCCATTACTTCTTTTAAGAATCCTGTACATACTGCACTGAGATGTGCAACTGAGCAAGGGTTTGGTGTTTTTTTGTGTTTCAGCTTTGTTTTAAATTCGCACTTTTGACAACTGTACCCTCAGTTTCATTATTTCCATGAATTAGATTTCAGTTAGCCTTCCTCCACTGTGCTGCTTTGCCTGGGATGCTTTCCTAGCATCATATTGGAGTGTAAGCTGCTAATGATTTTATTGAAGAGAGTTGTGATTTGCAGGGATTACCGAATTATTTTGACTTCATTAAATAATGGGATATTTCAAGAGAAAAATACATACACTTCAAAGTGGGCATTTCTGGAAAAACTTTCCTAGAGGAAAGATGCTGTTTAATATGTTTTCTTACTGTTTTCAAGGAATAGTGCTTTTTTTTGTCATTGGACGTGCTGGCTGTTATCCTCCTCAGATGTTAGGATTTAGTTTATGATATCTTTCATCAAGGCCAAAATAAAGGCTTCCATATCAAGCTGGATTTAGCTGCATGGGGAAAGAAAAACAAAATCACTCTTTAAGTGTTAAATGATATTCAAAAATAGAGATCTTGATGCTATCATTTAGGGTTTCCTTAGAGTTTATTATAAAAATCAAATGTTTTCTTAAGATTAGGATACTTGTAGAGAAAATGAAGGATTACAAGATCAGTGCATTTGCAAAACATAAAATTACTAGCAAAATTATTAGGTTGAAGAGCTGACCTGATGCCTTCCAATGTGCTGAGGTACTTTCTAATACCAGACTTTTTGTGCTCTGTCAGGTTGCTGACAGAGATTTCTTCTGGCTGGGATGGATGCCAGAAGTACTTCTATCGGTCGCTTGCACGTCACTCACGGCTCCAGACAGCACTGTTAGCACCTGCCAAGGTAAAAACAATTAAGTGAAAATAAGAAATCCTTCTTCTGTTAACTTCATTTTACCAGCTTGGACTGAAATGTTCTGGTAGCAAAAAGGTTATGTGAGCTAGTGCTATGTTCTGTAGTACGATACAAAATATGGCATTTTTGGACCAGTCATTAAATGCAGCCTGTTAAAACCTGTTGTTTTATGAAAGAACAAAATCTGTTTGGGGAATGAAATTAATGTACAATGTACAGTATCTTTCATCCCAGCAGATCTCAAATTTGTGCATGAAGAAGACTCACTAAATGCTGAATCTAAACTTGTTAGGAAAATAAGCCCAACATTATTTGGTGCTCGTGAAGAAATCAATTGGTATTTATAATTGGGCATAACTGGAGTCTGTAACACAAAAAGTGCCGATATATTTGTTTATTTAAAGATTGATCTGAAATCAGTAGAAGAGACGAATGAGCTCTGCCACACCAGTACCACTTTTTCAGCATTCCAGAAAGAAAGGTTTTCTTCCAGATGCTCTTCCTCTCACTATGCTACACCCCTTGTTTTACAGCGTGATCTTATCAAAGGCACAGCTAATAATGGCCATATTGGAATTCCACGTAGTGGAATCCTGCTGTGATCAGTTATGCTATGTGTTGTGAACATTTATTCTGAGCTTTAAAATGGGACCACTTCTAATGAAAGGAGGGAAAGTAATAGTATATCTGGTAAAATTAATCGTGGAAGGGGTTTTAGCAATCGTCATGAATGTAAAACATTTAGACTGGTATCTCTTCAGATTTCATTATTTATGTAAGGTAGCTTTATTACTGGAACTAAATTCCTGATAAGAATTGCTACAGTGCAGTGAAATTTAATGTGACTGTTGCAGAAGCTACTTGAAAATCAAAATTGTATGCAGATATATGGAAGATGCAGAAAATATGAAGATAGGGAAACTGTAATAATTATAACTCATCTGTGTTTTAAGACTTTTTCAAAGAAACCACAACCTTTCAGCCTGCTTAGTGAAATGAAATGGAGGGACAGAGAATGCTGTTGTCTGCTTGTTCATCTAACTGTTCCCTCCCAATTTTTCTGTATCTGTTTTCTTTAGGATATTGGACTAGGTAGCATTGAACGATGCAGAGGGTTCACTGCACACCTCTTGCAGATGCTTGTCAGACAGAGACGGTCTCTTACTGCATTGACAGAGCAGTGGGTCTTACTGAGGTATTCTTCATTTTCCAACATTTTAAATGCTGGCAAGGAGTCTTGACAGTAAGCAATTCAGTTCAATAAAGATGGAAAATACGGTAGAAGAAAATAAAAAAATCCCTTCCTCTACCTCATTTCTCTCCTCCCCTCAATTTAACCTAGTAGAAAAGATTAAAGTTGATCCTATCACTGCAGCCAGTATTTTGGAATCAAAATAATTTTGTAAAACAAGTTAGGCATACATGAAGACCATGAAATAACACAGTTAAACCATTAAACTTACAGATTGTTAAATCTCTCTCATTTGGTATTGGCCTAAGTTAATTTTGGTTACATTCAAGTTGTTGGCTTGATCTGAAGCAAATTTACAATCTGGATGGTACTTCAAGCCAAAACAACGACAAAAAAACCCCAACATCAAGAACCTACAAAGAAAAATTCTAGAAGGGTGGAAGATACTAAATCTTGCATGAAAACTGTAAAAGGAGAAAAGTATAAGAAATCTTTCTTACTTGCTGTGATTTTTCACTCCATTGCTTGACTCACCAACTTCATTGCAAACTCCACTATTGTTCGGCATATTTGTGCTCACCACTACTGTAATCCATGAAACTTTTTGAAGTCAGGTTAGGAGCTTGTACCTTTGTATGGAGAAGGAAATCTGGACTGGAGATTACTAGTGCAAAATTTATTTAAACGCCATGAAACCAAAAAAAAAGAAAACACACAAATGAAAAACCCATAAAAACAAATGCCTCAACATTACAGTTGCAGGAATAGTAAAACTTCTGCACTACTGTGACTTTCATCACAAATCAGAATAGTCATTTGTATGAGCTGACTGTTACACAGCACTTCAGAGAATGAAGGGGTGCTGGAATCTAATTTGCTTTTATAGTGAGGAAAATGAACAGTATTTGAATATCAGGCCAGGAGATTAAGGATTGTTTGAAAAAATGACATAGATTCAGAGAAATATTACAAAGTTGTCCTGTTTTCAGGACAACTCAAAAAATGCAATGGAGAGAAAAATTCACTAATTAAACAATTTTTTTTTTTTAAAAAACCCTGTCATTATAGTTTTTCCAGTTAAAGTTGTCTTCCACTGAGTCCATATTATCTAGTTTATTTTTTATTAATTTAAACTGAAGGATGAGCTTTCAAAAAGGAAGTCTAACATAAAAATCAGTGATTGTAACTATTTCTTTCTTCTCAACTAGGAACCTCCTGAGCTGTATACAAGAGATAGATTCTAGGTTGACTGCTGACAGAGAATATAATGTCGCATTTCCTCCTCAAGACAGTATTCAGCAGTGGACTGACAAACTGCAGCAACTTTCCATGCAGTGCATGATGGTTCTCGAGGAGCTGTCTTGGTTTATCCAGTGCTGCCCAAAAGAAGAGTTAGCCAACTGCAATGACAGTGAAAGGACAGATGTCAAAACAAACATTTTTCAGAGTTTGGAACCTGAAATTGGAAACGTTTTTACTGGAATATCTGACCTAATTCCCTCAGAGCTAAAATACTTGTCTCCAGTAACAACTGAGCAATTGCCTCCCGGATGCAGGATGCGAAATAAGGATCAGTTATGGCTGCAGGTGACTACGCAGTTGACTGCAATGCTGGCAAATGTGAAGGCAACGAAAGCAGAAGTGGACAAAATAAGACAACAGTCACGTGAGACCTTGTTTTACTCCTGGTGAGTTCTACATATGCATTAAATTGAATCTCTCCTCTGTTTTCATATAAGGAGTTTGAAGTCATCTTGTAAATGTTTGCCTATGCATATCTTGAGACGTGGGTTCAGGTGTTTTTGAAACATTCATTTCTGTTAATTTTTTTTTTGCAAAATGCAGTGCCTGACTTTTTAGGGAAGTGTATGTCTTCTTACACTCCCCTCACAAGTCAGAAAAACTGCCCCATCTCAGCTTCTTCCTTTGTCTCTGGTCTCCTAGGATTTTATCCCCATAGCTCCTTATTTAATGAGTTAATTTCCTCAATTAAGTGAGGAAATTTTTATTTTGGAAGAAAACTGTAGCTTATTTAATAATTCTCATTTTCTCTCTGCTTCAAAAAGGGGAGTATAAGCTTGTTGTCAAACTTTTTATTTCATAAATTCAAGATGGGAGATCACAGAATCACTGAATATTTAGTTGAAAGGGACCCACAAGGATCATGAAGTCCATCTTTTAAATAAATGGCCCATACAGGGATTGAACCCACAATCTTGTTATTACCACCATGCTCTAACCAATATCTGCTGCCTCTCCCTTATTCATGCCCCAAGAAAAGGTTTAATCTGAAATTGAACTGTTTGTTCTTCTTTCACTATTACGGTATTTCTGTTGCAGGAGAGATTTTGAAGTTTGCGCATCAGCTGTGAGTTGTTTGCTGGAAGTCTCAGCTCAGTTACAAGGCATAGAGTCCCTGTTTCTTCCAAATGGGGAAGACAGGCAAGCTGCAAATCAGATGGCCCTAATCAAGAGCCTAAACTATATTCAAGAAGAAGTTAGTAATACCTCTGCAGACTTCACAGCCTGGAGAACACAGCTTTTCGCTTCCATGTCAAATTGCAGTGGTAAGGACAATTTTTCTCTGCCTGGTTTGTAATATAGATAAAGACACAAGAATTCATTAGTTTGGGTATTGTTGAAGATGGTCCTGTGTTCATGCTGATATCCAGAAACACTTAATAAAATTCAAACTTGCGAAATTTTGTCCAGACTTAATTTGTTCAGTATAATTTTTTTACCCTCACCGTTGATGACAGATCTTACACCATACTTGTAGGTCAGGATTAGCAAGGAGATTAGCAAGTAGAAAAAATTGCATAATGCTGTCATGGTCTTTGCATAAGGGAAACATAGAAACCTGTAGTCTGATGTGTTTCCATGTAAAATTGCCTGTGTTATGGTTTGAAAGGAAATCAGAAGTTGGATGAAGAGTTCGTGGAGCACTTCACGACAAAAGTGGAAACAGTGATCCGTGTTGTTCTGTATGCCATTCAGTGTTTGGTAGAGAGGAAACAGGAAGGTGGAAAAGAGGAAGAAAAATCTCCAGAGGAAGATGGTAAGTTTGTTAATTTACATCAGTGGGTGTAGGGATAGGTGCGCTTTCGGAAGAATTTGTAACGGGAAGCCAGAACTCGTTTTTCTCTTAGGAAGCCTTTTTCTGCCTGCAAAGTGCCTCTCTCAAGAGGGTTTTTTCCCCTTCCCTTCTGCATTTCAGAGAAAGTTGCAGAGAGGGCAGTGAGTGAAGCCTCTGTCTCTCTGGTGTGCAGAAGAGATAAGTTCTCAGATGTATACAGGGCCTCTTCAAGCCGGAGAGGGCGGGGGAGGACACAGAGAAAATAAAAAAACAGTTGAAGAGCATGGGAACTTGCCTTTTCCCTGAGGCCTGGTGCTGTCTTGCAGCACTGTGAGGTTTTTCTAAGTTGTTAGTGTCCTTGCCTCCGAAATAAACCTCTTTGAATCCTTTCCACCACCTTAGCGGTTTGGGGGAAATACCAACATATATTTTAGAGTGGGGAAAAGAGTTTAAACGATGCAAACCTTAAAATGTCTTAAATTGTGTGTCTAGCAGAGGTACAAATACACAAGGAAATTGCCATTTTAATAGAAGATGCTATTTAAATAGATAGAATGGGTATTTCTGGATTGCTTGCTGTAACATTTTTAGAATGTCTGACTTGATTTCCATTTTTTTAATGTATTTCAAACAAAGAGGATGCAGCCTCATTTGATGTGATTAAAGCAGGACATATAACTAAACTTTTGGATGAAGATCTCTCTGCTGATTTGGATTCTTTACATGTGCAAAAAGCAATTTCAGAGGTTTCAGAACTCCTTGAAATCCTGAAATCCTATGGGGAAGATTACACTTCAAATAAACATAAGGTAAAATTGTTCTTCTCAAGAGTCTTTTGGCTTAGGTGTCTCAAGAGATTTGGAATTGTGAACTCTGGCAGTTAAACGTGCCTTGCTTCTTCCTGCCCAGTACCTCAGAACTAGAAGCATGTGAGAAACTACAGCCAAATATAGGTAGTCTTCTGTAGTGCAAAAGCCAGATGTTCCTTTAGTAAGAAGACAAAGCTTTAGTTTTTGTGAAAAAATCTAAAAAAAGCTCCAGAAACTTTAGAAATTGTACTGAAACTCGTCTACTGATATGTCTGGTTTGAGCGTCTGTTTTCTGTCAGTATCATCACCCTCTCTGAGGTGCATCTCAGTATGTACCAAATCACATTCAACTGCTGTTTTTTGTTTTAACTGCAGTTCTTCAACCAGTCCTGCTATTTGCTGGTGCGTCTAAAGCCCATGCTCTGCAAGTATTCAGATCTTCTCCTGTTCTACCTCACTGTTTCACTGGCATCTCACAGGAGTACTGGAAAACTGCTTTCTGTTCTAACCAGCATTTTTACAGAGCTTGCCCAAAAAGTAAGTTATTAACAGTGGATATATGGTAAGCACATATTTAATGTGTACAAAAGTCTTAAGTAGAAAGTAAGCTGGAAAATGTACTTACTACTACAGAAGGTTTTGCGTTTCTGGTTGCCTTTGTAGGGTTTTTGTTTGCCAAAAGAATTACTTGAAGATGAGGCTGGAGAGGGAGCAACAGAGTTTCATGATTATGAGGATGGTGGTATTGGAGATGGGGAAGGCACAAAGGATGTGAGCGACAAAATAGAAAGTGAAGATCAGGCAAGTATTTGGGGTTGGTCTTGTTTAATTGAAGTAAAACTGAAAAAGCTCCTGAAATCCATGGTGTGGATGTTTCGGGTAAAAGAAACATGAAGTTACCTTCAGTCTCTTATTTCTGTTGGCTTTTATTTTTGCATATCAGCTATAAATAATGTTGTGGTAGCTAAATAAGCTTTAATACATAAGCAAGATCTGTTGTAATTTTTGACTTTACCAATAATTCAGATAGAAGACAGTTTTCGAAAGGGTGAAGAGAAGGAGAAAGAGGATCAAAATTCTAAACCAGACATTGAAGGAGAAGACAATGCAATTGAAATGTCGGAAGACTTTGCAGGAAAAATGCATGATGGAGAACAGGAGGAAAAAGGTTTGGTTCTTCCACTATGGTAAACCTGTAAGAAAAGTTATAGATGGTTGATACTTTTATATAACAAAGCATATACTGAAAAGTCTGTGTTCAACAACATAGAATATCCTGAGTTGGAAAGGACCCATAAGGATCATCAAAGTCCAACTCCTGACCCTACTCAGGACCATCCCCAAGTCACACCACGTGCCTGAGAGCATTGTCCAAACGCTTTGTGAACTCAGACAGGCTTGGTGCTGTGACCACTTCCCTGGGGAGCCTCTTCCAGTGCCCAAACAACCCTCTGGGTAAAACACCTTTTCCCAGTAGTGCCATTTGGGTACTAGAAGTATTAATAGGAATGCAAAGAAGTGTACAAAGGAAATACTGTCTCCTTTCACTGTGATGGTTTTGGAATGGAGACACTCTTTTCTTCCTGTTCTAAGCTGACCTATAGACACCTTTTAAAACTAGTCACAGACTTTTGAACTGTTGAACTGTGGAACTGTTGAAGATCAGCAGCATACTTTGAGAACGTGGCTGCAGTTAATTTCAGAATGTGACTATGGAGTTATTGCTAACTTTTGAGCAATGGAAAGAATGTAAGCTTACCTTTCTAAAACAGATAAATCAGGAACATTTGGTAGATTCGAGTTGCTACTCACCCAAAAGGTAGCAGTTCTTCGCTATGAAGGGTAACAGCTTGAACATCTGAAACTAAATGTAGCTTATAAATTATAGTAATGTTAACCACTTCCAAATCTCTGAGAAAATGGTAAGAATAATCTGCACAAGAAGAGAGATTCCCAAACTGATAAACAGGTAAAGTGGAATGGACCTTCCCCAACCCAGTAATGCAAAAAATATTTTGAAAATGGAGGATATTGAAGGTAAGGAACAGAGAATTTAAATCATCCAAGTTTTACACGTGGGACTTGTTAGTTGGAGGGAAAGAATCTCTATGTGAAGACAACACTCGGAAGCACTTAATTAGGACCCTGCTTGTTTGGGTGTTGGTGCATGTGTGTCTTTTTCCACATATCTCAACTGCATAGGGTGATGAAATTCAGATGCTAAGTATGATTGCTTTTTTGTTTACAAAGTTAATGAAAACATTATTTCTTCTGTACTGAAACACATTCTGAACTGTACACAGAAAATGAGGAAAACTCGGATGAAGAGGAGGAACTTGATAAGCAGATGGGAAATCTTGATAATGCTGAAGCTGATGATAAACTGGATGAAAGGCTCTGGGGGGATGAAGATGATGATGATGATGAAGATGCTAGTAGTAAAACAGAAGAAACTGGACCAGGAATGGATGAGGTAAAGAGAAAATGAGTGGGAACAAAAGTATTGAAGGAATTAAACTCTATTAACTTAATGTGACATAGAGTTTGAACTGTTTTTCGTAGCTCTTGATCTTGGTAAGGGATGGTTTGAGGGGGTAAGTTTTGTTTAGTGTTGTCTTTTTTTCTGTAGGAAATGATGTCTTCTCACTGAGACTTTGAGAAGCAGGTAGCATTAATGAGTTTCTTTTGGATTTGTTGGTTAATAGGAGGATTCAGAGCTTGTTGCAAAAGATGACAATTTGGGGACAGGAAACAAGGATAATAAAAAACAGCCTCCCAAGGATGAGGAAAAAGAGCAACAGGAAGAGGACAGTGGAAACAAAGAGAAAATCCATGAACAAATTGATGAGGTAAAAATTATTTGGACTGCGTGGAGTATCTTGCTGTTAAACCATTCTGTTTCTCATAACACACGTTTCAGAGAATTTGAAATGTTCTTTACTTAAAAGTGAAGTGCACTGAAAAAAGTTAGTTCATTTCAGAGCTAAAAGTAAACCACATTGTATCCATTATATTATAAATATATTTTCTGTTTCATATTCCAGATGCAATTTTTGTTTGCACTAACCTGAACTGTAACAGCTGCCAAAACAGACTTTACACAGAGTTGATGTTTCTGTTGTGTTTAGCAGAAAAAACACCTTAAATAAGCGGAGCTCTTCCTAAAACCTGTATACGGCGTGATTAAAGATTCTTCAAGGGTGCCAATTCTGTTTAGAATGTTTCAGCTAGGAAAGCTGGATTCTGAAAACAAAACATTCTGGTTTTAAGTACCACCAGTTTATGTAAATGCATTTGCTGAAATGAATCTTTCTGCTCTTTATGCATGAGGATGTGTACCACTGGAAATCCATTCTTAACTGATCAAAATGTAATACTGTACCCAGTATTTCCTTGTCCTAGAGAATACAATGGAATCTTACTTCTTATCTTTGCCTTTCCTCCCACGTATTACATGCCTGCTATTTTTCCCCCCGTTCTTTTTGCTGACAGCGTGAGTATGATGAGAATGAAGTAGATCCTTATCACGGCCAGCAAGAAAGGGAGCCTGAAGTTGAACCTTTGGACCTTCCTGATAATTTGAATCTGGAGAATGATGAGAAGAGTGATGAGGAGGAAGAGGATGAAGGTATAGTGGAAAAATCTCTCTACAAATTTCTAGATGAAAGCCAAGTGGAAATAGGGAGGAACAGTGAGATAATAAGCCCTTTTCTCTATAGAAAGAAGAAAGGTTAGGGTTAGGATTAGTGGTAGGATTCTGTATAACCACCAAGAAGCTGCAAATTCATTTCTGTGTATCAAAATAGCAACATACCAAATGCAGGCCAGATAAGAACTCAGCATTACAACATTCTCTTTTACCTCCCTTTCATGAACTCTGTGGAACAGCCTTTCTCACATCATCCAAGTGATACACCCTGTCTTACACTGGAAGCTCCTTTTTTCATTGGCCAGTTGCTTTCGTGGTTCGAGGTTTTTTAATTCTGTTGTACTTACAGGTATTTGTACTCTTAAGTCAACTGACCCTCAGAAATATTAGGTTAAAGGAAATTAATAGGAATTCATCCTGCTGTATTTAAAGGAATTGTCTTGCTATAGAAAATAATAGATTCTGCGTATAGAACTATCAGTATTTTAAGGGGTTGGTTTTTTTTTTTTGATAGGCTGGGTAGTTTTATTCCAAATATCTGTAATATTCACTGTCTCTTTACTTCACTGAAAGTTTTATACACCTTTCTGATTTTTTGTTTAATACAGAAGAGAATGCTTTTGAAATAGATGAGAAACCTATGGATTTAAATGAGGCAGAGAAGACAGAAGAACAGAATCAAGAGGATACTGGTGAGACAGAAGGAGGTGATCAAGATGCAGAAGCAGCTGAAGAAGGCCTTTCTGAAGATAAAGAGGAGAAGGAAGATGAAGGGGACAAAGATGCTCATGATCAAGAAGAAAATGCAGGGAACAGTGAGGATGCAGAAGAAGAAGAGGAAGAGTCACAGCCACCTGAGGAGGAAAAAAATGAATCTACTGAAGACAAGGGGATCCCTGCTGGTGACCAAGGCCTTCAACCTCAGGTAGAGAGAAATAAAAGCCTGATTTTCTTTGTTTTTGTTGTTTTAATTACCTTGTATGAGACTTAGGTAATGAATGGTGTTTGTGATACTCTGAAACAAAATTGACATTAAATAGATGTAATGTTAGTGAGGATCTTCATCAAAATAAGAGCTGTGCTTACTATTAAACATGTATTTCTGCTACCTATTCCTACTATCTCCTTGGCCTTATGTTAGAACAGAATAGACTGTTTCACTTGGAAGGGACCTACAGTGATCATCTAGCCCAACTGCCTGATCACTTCAGGGATGACCAAAAATTTTAAGCATGTTATTAAACACATTGTCCTAATGCCTCTTGAACACTGACAGCTTTGGGGCATTGACCACTCTCTTGCTAAAGAAATGCTTCCTAATGTCCTAATGACCATTCCCATGCATCCTATCGCTGGGTACAGGGAGAAGAGATGAGCAGCTTTCTGCATGCCCCCTCAGGAAGCTGTAGAGAGCAATGAGATGACCTGTCAGCCTCCTTCTCTCCAAACCAAACAACCCATAGTCCTTAGCTGTTCCTCATAGGATACTGTTTCTAGTCCTTGCACCAGCTTTGTTGCCCTCCTCTGGATGCATTCAAGGACCTTCACATGGACTTGATGATCTCAGAGGTCCTTTCCAACCCGTCTGATTCTATGATTCTGTGATTCTTAAATTGTGGGGCCCACACCCGCACACAGCATTCAAGGTGAGCATAGGTGCAAGAGACCTTCAGAAGAAATAGTGAGGAGGGAGAGTTCCTTCTGCTCAAGAAAACTTTTGTTGCCAGGGAAAAGCTTTAATGTGGGAAAGAATTTGTTCTAATGAAGGATGCTGTGTATGTTCTCTTTATCTGTCTGCCAAGAGGTAACTCCCTTGCTACAAGTGATAAAATTCTCACAGACATGCTTGGAGGCCCCTGCAGGGGGGCCAGGCAGGCCATAAAGCACATGAGAATTCAGCCTGGGGTTTTATTGTGCATGCAAAAGGTGTTGTTATAAAAGCACTGAAACTGGTTTCTGTTTTCATCTTCTCAGACAGCTGTATTGATCATTTAGATAGATATATATATTGCAGTTTATAAAATAAATTTTCTTTAAAACTTTAGCCACAGCCTGGGTTACTTGCGTGCATATCAAGCCTTACAGCAAGGCTGCACCGACACTGAACAGAGCAATCACATCTTCTGACCATGTGGTGGTGTTGTGTTTGATGCACCCCAGGACAGGGATTACTCTGGGCTGCCAGGGCTCACTGCTCACTCACACTGAGCCTGCTGTCAGCCAGCACCCCCAGATTTCTTTCTGCAGGGCTGCTTTCCAGCCACTTCTCTCCCAGTTGTGTCCAGAATTATTCTGTCCTAGGTACAGAATCCAGAATTTGGATTTGTTAAATTCCATCCCATTGATCATAGCCCAGTGAGATCTGTGAGATCCCTCTGCAAGGCCTTTTGTCCCTCAAGAGAGTCAACAGCACCTCTCAGTTTGTATCATCAGCAAACTTGCTAACAGTGCATTCAACTCCTGTATCCAAATCATTGATAAGTATACTGAACACAACTAGTCCTAGAGCTGAGCCCTGAGGAACAGCCCTGGTGACTGTCACCAGCCAGATATAGCCCCATTCACTACAACCCTTTCAGCCCTGCTGTTGACCCAGCACACTGTGAATCCACTCATCACACAGCTGAACAACTTGTCCAAAAGGATACTATGAGGGACAGTATCAAAAGCCTTACTAAAACTCCAGAAAAACTGCATCCACTGCTTTCCCTTCATCTGCTAGGCTGGTGATCTCATCACAGAAGGATATCAAATTAGTTAAATAGGACTTTCCCTTTGTGAACCCATCCTGACTGTGCCTGATGAGTGCATTCTTCTTTAAATGCCTTTCAATAATACCCAGTTCCTGATGTTTTTTAGAATGTTAAAATAATCATTATTTCAGGAAGAAGATGGTAAAGATAATTCAGAGATGGATGAACAGATTCCTGAGGCTGAGGAAAGAATGGAACATGAAACACAAGGGCAAACTGGGCAAGAAAACCTGCAGAGTGACAGTGCTGTTGAGCTGGCTGGAGAGGCTTCAGAAAGAGACCAGTCTAAAGAGGTAAGTTACATGGAAGTGTCTGAGTTAAAAATGCTAAATTTGTAAATACATTTTCAAGTTACAATCAAGGAATTTCTGCCATAAATTTAAAGAACTGTGCATAAGATTCAGTTTACACCAATAATAAATTCATTGAAAAAAAATGAAGACCATGTAGATACCCTGCAGTTCTCACTGCTATAAACGTAAGTTTAGGGTAATTGTTGAGCTGCAGATCTGTCTTGTCTGCTCTCCATAAGAATAATACTTCTACGAGCCATTTGTCATTCACAACAGAAGGCAGCAGAGCATTGCAGTTCAATTTCTGATATTTGTTTACAGTAGTTGCTATTTTCAGTTACAGTTGAATTTTTTTCTTCTTTCAGGAAAGTGGAACTGGAGCTGCAAGTGCAAACCAGTCAGAAGGCCATGAATCCACACGCATGGCCCGGATGGCTTCTCAGAAGCAAAGCAGAAAAAATACACAGGTTCATCTCTTCTTTTTAATTTTTTACAATTTTTATTTAAATGTCTGAATATTAACCAGCAAATAGGCAGGACTCAGTTTCTCTTTGCTAGAACAGTGTTCTCATTAGTGTTGGGTTACACCTCACTTGAAGTTCATGGTGTTAATTTGTGCTTTTTCAGAGTTTCAAGAGGAAGCCTGGCCAGGCAGACAATGAGCGCTCAATGGGAGATCACAATGAACATATCCACAAGCGACTGAGAACCATAGAATCCAGCAGTGAAGCAAAGCAGGATACAACTCAGCCTAAACAAAACGTGGAGGAGGCTGATGCATTTGAACATATTAAACAAAGTTCTGAATGCTATGATGCACAGACATATGGTATGGTGGCATTTCTGGGTGTAAAGAGTTACTGCAGAATCAAATCTTGAAACCCTTCAATTTGCTGTAGTTTTCCCTGTTTGCTTTTAAAAGTTATGTTTAACAATTCTTGCTTTGTTTAAAGATGCAGCACCATTTCACTATGATAAATGCTACTCTTTGGCAGTCAGATTCAAACTAACATTTTTGAAAATACTGAATTGACTCATAAAATTGATTTTAGCTTAATAAACATATTTAAAATTCATTCTGTCCAAATCTTACTTCAGTATATCAGGTTTTCAGGGCAAGAGCTCACCGACAACATGGCACAGCACAGTGAAAGGTAAAACTGAGGTCTGAGACAATAGTTCACATTTCTTCTGAAGTTCACTAAAACTGATACTCAGTGGCCTTAGAATGCAGCAATTTTTTTTATAACTTGACTACTTCTCCTTCCACTTACCCCTTAATAAGTATTGTGGTCTTTGTACAGATGTAGCTAGCAAGGAGCAAGAGAAACCTATTATGCCTCTTGAAGAAAAGGAAGAGGGAGATTCTGAAGATGCAGCTATGGAAACAGAAATGCAGAATGAGGATCTCACAGCAGTAGATGCAGAAGAGCTGAAACCAGAAAAAAAGAAGTCTACTGCCACTAAACCTACTGGTACATTAACTTTAAAAACATTCCAAATATACACTGATGTGGTTCTTTAAATGTATATTTAGGTATTTACATTTGCATGTAACGGATGAATTTCGTAAGACTCATCTGTCATAAGATGTTTCATAAGACTAAAATGTCTGCTCTTAACTTGATTTTTTTGCAGAGGTATTCTTACTTAGCATAAGCCTTGCTGAATTGGTTGAGTGACCAAGCGTTTTGCTGCTTTCTTTCAAGTTAATGGTCTCTAATCTTTATCCACTACTTTGAAGAAATAAAAAGCAAACACTTCCCTGCTGTTCAACACAATGCCAATTCGCTTAATTAATTGGCATATAACAATGCATTCCAGTGTCACCACCATCAGCACCACATAACTTTTTAATTATAACTTCTGAAAAAAAAAAAAACAAACCAGCAAGAAGTTGAGGAGCTGGTCTGAACAACATCCTGTGAGGAAGCACCAAACTGTCACTGTCTCACTGGTTTCTTCCTTAAGTGGGAATGAAACAAAACAAAACCAAACTGCTAACAGAAAATGGCTATTGGATGCAAATGGTTGGTAGATGAGAAGACAGGTCTGACTTGTCAGCCACACATCCCTACCCCCAAAATAAGTGAGATAAAAGTATCTCTTGCCAATTGCAACAGAAGAATTTAATTTTGATGAATCCAAGTAAGTGCAGCATAGCTTGGAATGTTGAAGTTTCCTTCTCAAACAACACAAAGGCTGGCTAGAGAGGGGAGACAACTCTTACAAGCCTATATTCTTGCTTTCCAGTCACTTCAGGTTTAATCACCTAAATATCTTACTAGACTCATTTGCTTTATGGTTACAGGTGTGTGTGTAATCAGTCTATTTGTTTTTCCACATGATTCTCTAACAGTATGTTCTGAAAAAATAGAATCTTTGAAACATCTCCAACAGTGTCATATTTTTTCCTTTAAAATAATTCTGTAAAAATTAGTTGTTAAACAGTGTAGTATGGTAGAAACAATTATAAAAGAAAATCTTTAATCAATTCCTTTATTTGTAAATTGATTTTTGATTTATAGAAAACTGTTCTGTTAAAATCAAGACCGTAAAAGCTTAGAAAAGATTGCCATTTTTAAATGATAATTTTCTGAATGTTCTCCAGTTACTTTATACTTCTTGTCATCCTGTCAGAGAGGTTATGAAGCTCAAAAAAAATACTTCACTAATGTTAATTTTTCAGGTGTTAAAGATCTGTTCGCTGTTATTTTGCTCATTTGGCAAGCATGTTATAAGAGAGTAAAACAGTTTCCTTTAGGAAATGCGTATTTATCTGTTCCAGGGAGTTGCAAGACGTATTCATCCTATTCCTAGAATTAAATGTCTTAAAATTTGGGCACTTCTCTTAAGCAGATTCGTGTCTGGGCTGCACTACAAATCATGTGAGATGCTTAGTAAAAGAGTCAGGATACAATATTGCTTCTTGCATGATGTGCGATCCACAAAGTTAGTAATTAGTTTTGTGGTTGTAGGACCAGGTGATGTGGAGCCAGAGATCCAGACTTTTGACTCAGAGGACGTCAATGACTCTCCAAAAGAAAATTTGCCAAAGGTGACTGAAGAGAAGCCAGAGAGAAGCAAGGACTCGACCATACATACAGCCCATGAGTTTTTGATGGACACTCCCCAGGTATGATACCCAGTCTGCCATCTTACAGATACAGTAGCAGAAATGGACTCTTTTACTTGACCTTTGTTAATGGAGCTCTATGAATGCAAAATTTTAGAATTACTTGTGTTCAGACAACTGAGTAGCTTGCTACTATTTAATAGTAGAATGAAAAGTAACAACTAACTGCTGTATATACAGCTGAAAGATTCCTTTAAAATGAATAGTCCTCCCCATCCTTAGGATGGAACCTTCCCATGTCACTTTTTAAAAAAAAAACTTCTCTTTTTTTGACCGTAAAGAACTGCTTTGCTCAGATGAATCTGCAGAGGAAAGGCTTGGGTAGAGTGGAAAGCAATACACAAGAGTGTGTAGCCTGAAGATAACAGAAGGGTTCAGAGTGATGAGAGAGCTGGGCATCAATGACTTTAAAACACTGTTGTGGACAAAGAATTCACCTCAGTTAATTCATCACAGCACAGTATACAACATAAAAGCTGATTGCAAGTATTGTAGAACCTTTTGAGCTTTTTATGAATGTCTCAATTCAAAAAACATTATCATAACCTAGAAAATCCTAGAGCTTCACGTGACACTCATAGTTTCCCAGTGAAAACTGTTGGCTGTGAAAAAGCACATTTTATCATAAAAACTAAGGCATAGAAGCACTTGGTGGTGGATAACCAGTTGATAAAGTAAAAATATTTTCAGTGTCTGTTTTTTTTAGAAGTACTGACCTTTCATTATAACATTACTGTGTCCTCAGTACATACTTGGAGGGCAGTATTTTACTGTTTCTACACATAACACATAAAAGATTGTGTGCCACCTACACCGAGTGTTTCCATCTTAATGCCAAATGTTGCAGGTGTTTGGAAAAAGGCTGCTGAATGCAAAAGTGCTCTCCTGTTGTCAGGTTAGGTCCCTGTTGTTTTGGGCTACGGGGGTTTTCCAGTTGACACGCAAAACGTGGAACAGGAGGGGGAGCTCTTGCAGCACCAGTTCAAGGGGAGGGGAAAGACGCTGCTGGGGGAAAAGTGCCGGTTGTCACCTTTCAGGAAAAGGGAGAGGAAGGAAGTCCCCTCCATGTATATTCTTCCTCCCTTCCTTGAACCTGCAGTCGCTGACCGATGGGACAGCTGCTGCTTCTTGAGGAATGAGAAGTTAGAGGGACTATTGAGTTTGCAGTGATGGGCTTATTTTCCTTAATCCATAAGCCTGCAGGTTACGCCGACCATATACTGCTGTTTGGCTAAACTGTGGTTTTGTAAGTCAGGAGCAGAGCTTGTCACTGAAAGCACAGTGAAAGTAAAAGAAGTATCATAAAAAGCGCTTGAGTGTCCTTTAACAGAAGGGCTTATCAAAGAGTATTTGCTGGCAGGTAAAGAGGAAGATGTCCTTCGATCCTTCGAGTGGTTTGAATTAAGCTTTTAAAAAAACATAATTAAGTGAGGTATACTATATTTTGCAACATGCTGGATAGGTAGTATTCAATAGTTTGGTCTCCATTATATTGTCATTAAATCTGGAATTTCTCAAGATCAGTTCATTGATTTATCTTGAAGTTCTGTATTTTATTATGTTCAGTGTTGGTATCATACACGTCCTAGCTTTCTTTCAATGTTGATTATGTCACATATGGAGGTATTTGTGGGGAGATACTATCCTTCCTGTATATGGAAACTATTTAAAAAAAAAAAGAGATTTTAAATCTTCATTCAAATGGGTTTTTTCTGGTATTTTTGTGTCTAAAAGAAAAAGAACAATGCATTCATACTTTTTTTTATGGCTTGCTATATTTTGGAGGTCACCAGATGTGTAAACTTTTTCTGTCTCATAAATCATGTAACTCCACTTCTAGCACATTGTTAGAGATCCTGAAGAGCTAAGAAAGGAACTTGAAAGGCAATTGGAAGCTTGGCAGACACAGCAGCCTGGAACTCCAGAGGAGGTTTGTGACCTCATTTTAATAGAAAACTGTTATAAGAATCCTTTATTGCATTATTTCATCTTGTTTTATTGCTAAAACATTGAGGAAGCTAAGCACGCTGGAATCTAAATTCTAAAAATCACATGATTTAAATGCTATTTTTGTTATTATAACTTCTTCTGAAAAAAAATTACATAATTCTTAAAGCAGGATGGTGTTTCAGATCTTGTTTTGAATGTGTTATGTGCAGGAAGTTAGTCTGTTGATAATGACTTCTAAAACTTGCATAGGTAGAAACATTTTTCTTAGCCCTGTCAAGGTCCTTCCATTTTGAGTTGTCACCTGCAGTTAAATGCTGGACACACCACTTGCACAAAATGATGATAAAGAGAAGCCATCTCCTTCAGCTGCAGTGGTGGAGTTTGAGCCAACAGCAAAAACAGAATATTATACTTGCTCTAACTAGTCCTAGTCATAAATTGCGAACCGTATTTGGAATTACTTCTTGAATGTAATTGCCAGTGTAGAGGCTCAAGAATTTTGCTGAATTTTAATTAATTTTAATTTTGATGGTCAGTGAAGAACCTAGAGGACTTCACACTTTGCCTTTCTGTAATACCAGCTATCAGGACTTGGCTGTTCCAAGATCATCTTGTATCAACAGCAATGTCAGAGTTGCTTTGGGTACCCCGAGAGAAAAGATCATTGCATGTTGCAGCTTTGCAGCAGCCAGGAGCATCCTAAGTTGAATGCAAATTGTCATACGAGACACCCTCACAGTTTTAGCTGTTTACTGCTTACTAAAGGCCTACTGCCTTCCCCTCCTACACTGAGGCTTGTTTTCTTTTTTCAGACCGTACTTCCCAACTTTTTTTGTTTTTTCACAACTCACTTTTATTTCTTCGTGTAATGTTTTAGGAGAAGGAAGCAGCACAGTTGTGGCAGAGGTATTTAGTGCTGACAGCTCCTCTATCACAACAGCTTTGTGAACAGCTGCGACTCATACTGGAACCCACTCAGGCAGCCAAACTGAAGTAAGTTGGGTCTTTCTGAGGCTTCTGGTTTCTTTAAACGCCTGTTTTTTGGCAGCTTTAACCTGTAAGACTGCAGCTTTATTATTCTTGCTTTATAGTTATTATTCCTGTTTGCAACTGCATTTGATTTCCTTTCGTAAGGGAACACTAGGTTATTTTATGAAATGCAAATACGATATAGTAGTAGGCACCTCTCCTGAGGATACTGCGTCCTACTTTTTTTTCTCCTGTGCAAGAGGTGATCATATCAACTTAACCATTTAAAGATAAGTCGAAGATTGTGTTAAACATCAAAACATTTTATGTTGTTTTTAACGTTAAGTAATCTTTTTTTTAAGAGATGTAGACATGTTTCAAACTGGAAGCATCTAAATTCAGTCTGCATTCCATTTTAGGCACCTGGATATAAACTATTAATTTGGGGTTTGTTGTAGTTTACAAAGAAAATGTTACTTTGGTGTATATAGTGCATAGGCCAGGGATTTCCAGAATGACATATTTGCCGATAATCCTTGTCCCCGTGTCTTTTTCCTTAACTTTCAGAGGAGACTACAGAACTGGGAAGAGACTGAACATGCGCAAAGTGATCCCGTATATCGCCAGTCAGTTCCGAAAAGATAAGATCTGGCTGCGAAGGACCAAGCCCAGTAAGCGACAGTACCAGATCTGCTTGGCTATTGATGATTCCTCTAGTATGATCGACAACCACTCTAAACAGGTAAAATGAAACCCCAGAAGAAGTGTGAAGAATACTCATCTTTTGTTGATGAGTATGTCAGCTGCTGACTTGTGGCTGCTGGAAAATCTGACTGGTAATTCCAGAGCAATCAGCTGAAGCCCTCATGCAGAACTAGTGCAGTGACTGTCTTACAAACCTCTAACAGGCAAAAAAAGATAGGCAAGTCTCTTAATTTATTTTTCTAGATGATGGAAAACTAATTTCAGTAGCATTCTTCGTATTTAATACTGAGCTTTGAGTAAAACTTTGAATATCCTCTTTTTGATGTAACTTTTTTAACAGCTTGCATATGAATCCCTGGCAGTTATTGGAAATGCACTGACTCTTCTAGAAGTGGGACAAATTGCTGTGTGTAGGTGAGTATTAGAAATACTGGGTTTTCTTCAAGACATCAAAGCAGAATGTAAATACCAGTTTTGTGCTGTAATTTTTTTCTTTTTTTTCTAAAGCTTTGGAGAGAGTGTTCAGCTGCTGCACCCATT
This sequence comes from Myiotriccus ornatus, assembly GCA_036023395.1. NCBI lineage: Eukaryota > Metazoa > Chordata > Aves > Passeriformes > Tyrannidae > Myiotriccus > Myiotriccus ornatus. The sequence goes on from JAYRBT010000114.1 coordinate 78,561,596, forward strand.
CCATGAGCAGTTCAGTGACCAGTCCGGGACACGGATATTGCGTCTTTGCAAGTTTCAGCAGAAGAAAACAAAAATAGCCCAGGTACACGAGAATGCCTCTAGGGTAACAGGTTTGCCAATCTTTTCCAGACAAGGTATCAGCAGCTTCATGGTTTCATGATCGCTTTGTAATGTTTGCCAGTTATTTATATTTGAGACAAAAAGGAGATACAGTGGTCATAATTTTGTAACAGGAAGAGTGTTTTGTCTTTTAAGCCTTCATCTTTCTCTGTATTGGGTCTTAAACAGTATTTTGGGTACAAGCTATTGAGTACCCCAGTGCCAACTACCATCAACATTTGTGGGACTTTTAGGAGATTTTCATGCCATGGATTCCACTGTAGTAGTAGGAGGAAGTTTGTCAGATTTGACTGATTCCTGAAGAAAATAACTTTCTATACTAATACTTCCCAGAGAGCTGCAAAGTTGTCTTCTTTTAGGAAGGTTTTTGTAGTCTTACATTTCCAAACTCGAATAAGATCTTCTATTAATATTAAATGGAAACAGAGAAGACCCAAATAGCTCAATGGCAGTCTTATAAACCAAAACTGGGAGGACTTGACTGTTGATTTTCTTAATTTTAATGGGGATTATGAAACCAGATACTTCTGTTTCAAGTTGAAACCAAAGAACTCAAGCTAGAAATAGGATATATGTTTTTAATTATTCCATTAATTGCTTCAGCAGTGTACTGTTTCAATGGCTTTGCTAGCATTGGAAAAAATTTAAATCCAGTTCCAATGCTTCTCTGGAGATTCTTTAGTTCAAAAATACTTATTAAATTTCAAGCAGGAGTTAATATAGGAAAATGCCAAGGACTCTATCTGTGTTGGGTGGTCAGACTATCGTGGCATTTAAAATAAAGAAATGTGTTCTTTAAAAATGTTTTCATTATTAAATTTATTATTTTTATTATGAGATAACTTAATCTTCTTTCCTCTGCAGTTTCTAGAATCATCAGCAAATATGTTTGCTGCAGCACAGCAGTTGTCTCAAAATATTAATCCGGGTGAGTTTTTTTTTTCTTACTATGCTTGTTGCTGTGGCAGCGGAATGCTCACCACAGTCCCAAAGGAGGATCCTGCCAGGAAGGCTCCTAGCATTGAAACTTAACTTGCATTAGGGCTTTGGGTTTTGCTTTGTCAAAAGGAATGTTTGATTGAAATGTAGCTCAAAACCCAAGAGACACGTACCTCATATTTGTCAATAATTCAAATTTTAAGACTTTTTAAAAAGGCACACTTTACCTGTCTCCCTTTACTTTACGTCTCCAGACTGTGTTAAAGTCTTAGACACTGCCAGCTTAGAGCACTGTCCAGCTTCCTAGTGACCTTGACTTTCCAGACACTTCTGCTCTTGCTTGAGAGCTTGAGTTCTCTAAGTACCCAGAAGCACAGTGTTCTGAGGAGGTTATTTGCCTCATACCTGCCTTTCACTGTGCTGCAAGTTTAGGTCATGAGCTGCTTGAATTTCCTAGAAAAGCTGGAAGACTGCTTGCCTCACATCTGACCCATAGTTAATTGAAGAGACTGCTTTGGGATAGTTAAAAGCCTGTCACAGAGACACACGTATTTTTTATAAGTTCTTACAAGTACTCCAAGAAATGGACAGTCAGGGATTTCAAATCCACTGCTTTGCCACAGGGTGGCCAGGGTGTACAAATATTCGGAGAGGGAGCAGCATCCAGTCCTGTTGACTTACTTAGGCTGGGATGCAGCACCAGTCAGCTCGTTAAAACTGGGGAGGGGGTAAGAGAAAAGGCAGAAGGATCCATCACTCCTTTCTGTAAAGAGACAAAGCCCTGTCACATTTGGGCCTGTCTGCAGAAGTGTGCTCTGCATCCCTCCGTAACCCTTGGGGCTTGCGTTCCTGACTGTAATTACTGTGATTTCCCATGTAATTAAAAGATGATAGATACATAAGTTAGAATGTTCTCTTAGAGGGATATATCTCTGGGGGCAACTTGGGTTAAATAACATGTCTCCAGAAGATGGTTGGTGCTGAGGAACCCTGCATCAGTGCTGTGTATGTTTCAGGAGGTTTACTTCAGATCAGCTCCTTTGGTCCCAGGGGCTCAATGCCCTGCAGTGGTTGGACTGCCTTGACTGTGCCTTTGAGGCAAATCTTCTCATTTAGTTTCATCCAAAAATCATCCACTTTGGGCAGTCCAAGATTGTTCTCTGATGGAAGCCACGCCTGTTAAAGTGGGGACAACAGGAAAATGTTTCAAAAGCCCAGCCTTAGTCTAGGGTGAAATGCTAAGACAGATGAACCCGTAGGTACCTGCTTCGGGTTTGGGCTCTATTTCACAGCAGCAGGAGCTCTACTGAGCTAGTGGCTGGACTCTTATGGTACAGACAGTATTCGACCTCTGGACACTTATCAGGCATGAAAGACAAGACCACGACTGAGTCTGTTGGGTATTTTCCATGCATTTCATCCTTGATTATATTACTGATGGGTGGTGGGTTCCCCTCCCTCCGGTATTCTCAGTGGTGTCAGCCGGTACGTTCTTTCTTGATCCACTGTTAACTGCAGCTAAGCAATTTGGTTAAGTCACTGAATTCTATTTGATAAAGACTCAATTTCCTTAGGAATACTCCTTTTTCAATTATACCCACAGGACAAACAAAGGGATAGGGGTTTTTTGCCTTTTGAACAAGTTAAACTAACTTAGTTGAATTTGAAATGTCCTTTGTGCTCAGAAACGGCGCAGCTGCTTTTGATTGTATCTGATGGAAGAGGCCTTTTCTTGGAAGGCAAGGAACGAGTGACAACAGCAGTTCAAGCAGCTCGGAATGCCAATATCTTTGTTATTTTCGTAGTGTTGGACAATCCTAATTCCAGGGTAAGTAAGGGAGCAAGGGAGAAGTATTCAACTGCAGTGAAGGAGAATCTGATACAAATATTCCTGTCTTTTGTAGTGCCATACAGCTACCTTATCTGTTGTAGAGGTCAAAGATATTTAGCCCAATTTCAGTTTTTCACATCTGTCAGATCTATGATCTCTTCCTACTGTGCTTCTTATCCTCTTTTGTACTTAAAAAACCCTCAGCTTCCATGCCACAGAAAGGTTGAGTAAGAGCTCCCATCTTCAAATGTAGTGGTTGTAGATCTTGGCCACCGGGGAAGTAGCTGGCAGGTTGACAGATTTGGAGTCTGAGAGATGCTTTGTTCCATCACAGTTCTGATTCAGCTTGATAATTTCTGACAGCAGTCTCCGTTTGACATGACAGCTGGAGCCAGTATGAGATTAAACACAGACAGAGAGGAGTATGTGAGAGTTATTTAGTGCCTGAATTGTGAAAGCTGAGTTCTGTATCTGGTAGTTGGCGGGGAAAAAAACTGTTGGATATCCTTGGATGGGAAGCTGAAATATCTGGGAGCTTTTCAGGAAGACTCTGAGTGCAATAAGTGAGCAAAGTTAAGGTTTACTTTGAATTATGCGCTGAAGACTAATTTTGTAGTTCACATTTTCTTCCTCTATTTTTTATACAAAACTCATCTGCTATATTTAGTGTTGAAAAACTACCAGTTCTCTTGCTGACAAACTGTTTTAAAGTTCTGATGAAGCTTGGCTGTTCAGATACTGTTACCTAATATCAAGCAAAAACTCTGGGTGTTTTTCATATAAGCAGTTTTTCTGAGGGATAAAAAAGGTGGTTTTTCATAAGCTTCATTAATTTTCTGAACTGCTACACTGAGCAACTAAGAAATTACAAGAAGCACAGCTGGAATTTAATCTGATTTTTGTCTTTGTAGTATTTTTTGAAATATTATGAAAGAAGTTGCTAAAGAACCTTGTTGTAGAGCACTGCACAAATACAGGCTGAACTCAGCCCTAAAGAACTTAAAGATGACAGTGTCGGAAAGGCATCAAATATATTAAACTAAACTGGTAACAGCTGAGTAAACTCAACTCATAAAATGCTAAGGAAAGACAGTATTTATGAAACTTGGTATTGCAGAAGATTAAGTTTAGTCTCTTCTAGTCTATAATTCATGGATTAGAGCACTTTTATGTAAAAAGGGCAGAAGTATTTAACTTCTTTGTTTAACTTCTTTGTTGTTCAGCTTTTGGTCTGATTTACCATTGAACAATTACAGTATTATATTATAGAAGTATTTTATTAACTTTTAATCTAATGGGAGGAATTATAAGTATTTGAAAAAAAGGATAAATTATATCAGTGATGCCATAAAATATGCATGTCATTTAGCAGTAACATAAATACTTTTTTACAGGATTCCATTTTGGACATTAAAGTACCTATATTCAAAGGACCTGGAGAATTGCCCGAAATCAGATCTTACATGGAAGAATTCCCATTCCCGTTCTACATGATCCTTAGAGATGTGAACGCACTTCCAGAAACTCTGAGTGATGCGCTCAGACAGTGGTTTGAACTGGTGACTGCCTCGGACACTTTGTAGGCTTTGTAGACCAAGTCAGGACCCGATTGCTGCTAAACTGCTGAAATACATGAAAACAGCCTTTCACTGGAGGGATCATAAGGCCCTTCCTAAGGAGGATTAACCTGCAGGAGCTGCCCTTGGGCAGTCAGGCTGCACAGAACAAAGTGGTTTAGGTGCACTCTCCCATGTATGTCTGAGGACAATTATGCAGTTGTGAGACTGTCTCCTGCCACTCCCACGAATAAACTTTCCTCAACTTCTCTTGCAATAACTTATTACCTACAAAAAAAAAAAAATTGTAATATTCACAGAGGTACAATTATTCCTGCCAGTCTCTGCTGCCATAGGAAAAATCAGTCTTGGTTCTGGGAAGGCATTTCTGTGTTAGAACTTGAGGTGTCTGGCAAAAAAGCATTCTTTAGCTTTACCCATGTGGCTGGTGCCTCTGGGAAGGAGTGCAGGACCAGGGGAGCAGATGGTTTTAAACGACCAAAAAAATGAGTACCTGAATACTTAAAAGTACTCTGCAGTTTAACACATCCTATTTATTTACTGCAGATTTTTGTCTGACGGTATCAAGAGGGAGTTTTCTGAATAATGCCATATGCTGATCTCTGTTCTATCAGGTTACACTGTGAAGTTTGCCCCTCTGTCCGAGGCAGACACTGTGAGGCCATTTCGTAAATCCGATGTCTTAAGAGCACGGACGTGATTTTTCACTGCTATGCATCTTGTATCGTCTGTACTAATAAAAAAAAAGAGGTACCACTCTTTTTAATTGCGATGCCTGTTCCTGGAATTGATCGAAGCTTGAGTGAACGAGCGAACCGCACCTGTCCCGCGGCGGGGACACCGCGGGCCCCCCGTCCCTCCCGGCGGGGACGCCGCGGGCCCCCCGTCCCTCCCGGCGGGGACGCCGCGGGCCCCCC